>CM043324.1:26025344-26664833 GCA_023736055.1 Quercus glauca | reverse complement strand
ATCTAACACTCCACCCTGAACCAAACATTGCACAACTCCTTTGCTTTTTTCTTTTCTTCTTTTACTTGGCATTCAAGCAAAGCAATGGATTAACAACTAAAAATCTCATCCTATGTTTGAATTGTACTAATAGTCAGAAAATCCAAATTCCCCCCCCCCCCCCCCCTCCTCTCTTCCAAAGATTTCTCAGCTACCAAACAAAGAATAAAGCTTGTCATATACAAATATAGAGATAGAACTCCGATCCACTCAATACATAAGAGCATGGAATTACACAATGCCAATATGATGAAATTCGACTAATTAGCCATTAAATTTTTTGTCTTTGCATTTTGGCATACAAGGAGAAATATATATTATCTTCAAACCATGCGTTTTTGTGGTTTTGGGCCTAGTTTTCAGACCCGGACCATTCAATGAATCATAAATGAGAGAGGTTCAAGGTTTTTGAGGTTGGACCGAGATCGAACCGTGATGACATTATAATTAATTTAATTATTATTTAAAATATAAATAAATATATTAAATTAGTAAAAATTAAAAAATTATATAAAATTTTATAGGAAAAAGTTGGGTCATTTGTAAATACTATTTTCTCTTAATTAAATTGTATTAAATTAATAATATTTAATACAAAATAATTAAAATAAATGCTTAAAATTATGTAATATTGACTAATTCGTACTTATAGAGATTCAAATATATCTTAATTTACGATAAATATGATATTTGCTAGATTTTCTCTTGTTTTTAAAAGATTTTAAAACATTATATCTAAAAAATAATAAATAAGTATAACAAAAAAAGTTTTAAAAAATATAACTAAAAAATAATAAACTTAAACCTTAATAAGTTGGCTATGCTGGATAAAATGAGAAGGAAAAAAACTTATGACTCAGGAGATCTCATGAGAAACCCAACCCACTCACACATTTCCCCAAGCATATGATCAAAGTTACATGTTTCCTCAAGCCACACCACATGATCAGACTTCAAATCCCAGACCCTATGCACTTTTGTCTTTTATTCTTTTAGTTTTAGCTTTCCCTACAGCCTCCACCTCTCTCTCCCTCTGTTATTTCTTCCACAGTTTTCAAACAAACAGCAGTCTCCTTCCACAGTTTTTCAACAAATAAAGAAGCAGAAGTAGATGTAGATATGGATGCATATGTAGAAGCCAGAAGCAGATTTGTAGCCTTTCTTCCATAGTCTTCTATTCTTCTTTTTTTTTTTACTTGTTTTCATTTTTTCTTTTTCTGGGAAGATCTGATGTTGGAGATTATTTTGAGCAATGTTTTGTTAATTTTTGGGAACTGTCAGACCCCTTTCCGGTTTTGAAAACCGGGCGGTTTGACCACGGTTCGAAAGGTTCACTGAAAATTTAAAATTTTCGGTTTTGGTAATTTAAAAAACTGGAATGATGGACGGTTTTCGGTTACCGCGGTCCGACCGGCCGGTCCGGTCCGGATTTCAAAACCTTTTGGGTTCTTGTAAATTACAACTTATGACGATGGATAAACTGAAATTGGTATGTTCTATCATCTGGGTCGTGGAGGATTGATGAGGAAGAAGAAGAAAAATAAAAGATAGAAAATGGTTGGGGAAGTGTTTGTTTATAGGGGTGGAGTGCTTGAACATGGAAAATGAATATTCCTTATTCCATGTCCAATGTTAACCCCATCTAATAAGGGAGTCAAGGGAGTGGAGTGTTAATTATTTTGAGAATTCGGGAGGCATTTTCATTTTTTAAGAAAATTGGATATAGCAAGTCTAATTTTTTCAGAGTTGTCAAACTATGTTAGTGTAATTTGTTATTGTTAATATAACCAAGACAAGCACGTTTTACATACTCGGTAATTTGCAGGCTAGCATTAGTGAGGGGAAGAATATAATAAGCAGACATGCGTTTAAAACAATATTGCAAACTACCATCTCGAGTTTTATAGGCTCGATTTCCATCTAAAAATTGAGGCTCAAAGACTAGATTTCAACTTGTTGATTTGGAAGTATAATGCTACATGGATTTCGAGTCTTATAAACTCGAGTTCTATAAAGCAAAACTGAGTCTTTAAGACTTGATTTTCGTTGGGCAAATTCCATTAACTAATCTTTGAAGTATAATGCCACATGGATCTCGAGTCTTATAGACTCGAATTGTAAAAAGCAAAACTGAGTTTTTAAGACTCGATTTTCGTCGGGAAAAATTTAATAAACACAGATCACGCTCCTCAGTAACTCACTGCACACTCTCTCACCCATAACACTCCTGGCCTCTAACACTCCTCACATTCCTCAGTAACTCACTATCTCACTCACTCATAACACCCACACTTCTCACACCACATTGCCTCTTTCTGTTGTTGCTCCTCCCTCTCAACAAATTTACATCTCAGACAAGGGTTTGGATTTTATTGTCATTACAGTTGGGTATTATTTGTTGTTTGGTGTGGGTTAAAAGACTTTGACTATTTATTTGGTAGATACTTAACATAACTTAGTTAAGATACCATAATATTGTGAATATATTCAACTTTGTTTTGTTAGTGTAAATATTTTGACTATTTTTTTGCATGGTTTTTGTTAGCAAAATTTATTCATCATTTCTAGGCTCTTATCAAGAATGTGTTTTTATCATGATCTTACAAGGATTTTTTTTTTTTTTTTTTGGTATTGGGTACAAAATGGATAGTGAAATTCATGCATTTTGAATGAATTGTTTTTTTGATCAGAATTTTGAATGAATTGTAATAAAATGGGTATGTAATTCATGCCCTTTGAATGTGTAATGAATGGCTTTTTTTGTATTAGGTATGTAAATGTTATGGGTATGTAACTAGATAAAATGTTGTATACTTTTACAAGGATTTTGGCTTTTTTTTTTTTTTTGGTATTGGGTATGAAATGAATAGTCTTAGCATGACCGAAAAAGGATTTGGATATAAAATGGGTAGTGTTATCAAAACTAATTTGAAGACATTTTTTTGTCTAATGTACGAATGTGTATGAAATTCATGCCCATTGAATGAATTAGAATTTGTACTTTGTGTAGAGAAAATGTTGTATACTTTGACTAGATAAATTGTTTCTAACTAACATAGTATACTTGACTATAACAGGTTCACAATAACTGTAATTGATATAATCCTATACCATGGTTGGCCGCTTAACAATGCTAATGCGAACAAGGGATTGCCATTTGAAAGGCTGGGTATAAAGTGCTATTATACTCAAATTGGTCGTAGGTTAAAGACCCTTGATGAATTGAAGATGATAGTTATGGAAGAATTGTGTGTGAATCTTGCTATGCACAACATACAAATTACTTATCGTTCTCTATATGAAGTCCTCAAGCACCAGATTAATTACAAGTATATGGCGATAGAAGCAGACAAACATGTAAAAATCATATTTGACACGATGGAGAGAATAATCCAAGTAAGTGCTATTGAGTTGTACATAAAGTTGGAGCTGCGTGCAGATATTGGTGTCGAGGAAATCCAACAAACAACCACAAGTTTATAGGTTACAGTTCCAGATGCTCAATATGAGTATTTTACATATGTAGAGGATGACGATGATGATAATGATGATGATGACAACGACGACAATGATGATGACTATGTTGATGAGACTGCCATTAATGGTGAAGATTTTGTCGATAGAGATGAGTATAAAGAGAGGATTGAATGAGGGGACTTTGAGAGAAACATTAAGAGAGACATTGATGATGATGAGATATTTGACCTTAGTGAAACTGATGCAGACAATGTTATTAGTGTCCAAAACATTACGAATACAATTCCTGCTTAAGCACCTCCTGCCTTGTCATTTTCTACAAATACTTGGGTAAATATGATTGATCTTTCAAATATTAAGATACCATTTGTGTTTACTTGGAAAGAGGGGATAAATCTTAGCAAAGGGTTGACTTTTGTTAATAAAGTGGAGGTGAAGCGTGCATTAACAATTTATGCCCTCAAGGAAAACAAACATTTTGTGATAAGTAGGTTGACGAATGTCAAACTTTGTGCGAAATGCATGGATGAGTCATGCAGGTGGTATGTCACGATAGTTATGATGCCCAAACTCCACAGACTATGGATGGTTACTGTGTATGTGGGTCCTCACAAGTGTATAATAGTTGGGTTGCGAAATGATGGTAGAATGACGGATTCTAATTTTATTGCTTCAGACATCCTTAAGAAATTATGCGAGGATCACATTACCCCAATTAAGCATCTCAGATCTATGATGGAGTCGAAATATGATGGCCATAAGCCTTCTTATTATAAGGTATGGGATGTGAAACAAAAGGCGATTGGGAAGATATTTAGGAATTGGGAAGAGTCTTACCAAAGGTTACAAAAATTGCTACTAGCATATGTTGATCAGGATCCGGATACCCGGGTGTTTTATCATACCATACCCACCAATGTAGATGACACCAGATTTTTGCATTATGTGTTTTGGTCTTTCGGTCTATGCATTGATGGATTCAAATACTACAAGCCAGTTATCAGTATTGATGGGACCTATTTGTATGGTAAAAGTCAAAGAGAACAAAAAAATTAAAGCGGTTGTTAGAATTAGATATTTCACCTCGCCATTCCAAATATCGGTTGATCGATGATTTGGTTGTTGCGTTAGCACTGAGGTATCAATGGGACTAGGGCACACGATCTCTAGTTCCTCACCGATTCGAGGATCCATACTACAAAGAGTGCTACTGTGAGATCATTTAAACACACCGTAACATTTATGCTTGGAACTACAATAGAGGGCTAAAAGAATTTCAAAATATATCATATTTAGGTACAAAAAAACTGTCTTACACGCCATTAGTATAACTTCCAATTTCTCATTCCGTTGGCTTAATATGGCTATCATTGCATTTCATTGTCCCAAAACACAACCATTCTGGGCAATGCATTAAGTTTCTTGTACATATAAGGACCAAAGCGACTAGGAAGGATTAATATGGACTTCCATGCATCATAGACTTGTCTATTTTATTCTTTGTCTCCTTCATGACTCTTTGCTATATCTTATTCATCAATTGCACGTGAAAGCAGTAGGAAGTTGTTTAAGGAGTACATTACATAACATAAATTTTATATGGTATAAGCTGTAAATCAATCAAAGCATTTGATATGGAGAATTGGATATGCCCACGGAATTTTTAAGATCTTGAATCTTTTTTCCCAGAGAGAAACAAAAACAGTTTTTACATTTGCAAAATGGAATATTATTATTGACCCAAATAGGAAAGTGCCAAGTACCACGGCTTAGGCTATAATTCTTGGCTAGCCCAACACTCAATCATGTGCCATGTGCATCATACTCTGATAAGTGATCATAATTCTCCAACTCCTAAGAGTATAAAAGGGGATCATAATTCTACTTTTGAGCCTATTTATTGGTTATTTCAACTAAAGCAGGTGCTGTCTGTACCACTTTTGAAGCCTACCCCTTCCTTTAATTACAAGCTCAAATTATCTTTTGACAATTTAACTCTACCTGCCATAATAATTTTATTAGGATTACATGTAAACAAGAAATTCCATTGTTGAAGCAACCTCTAATAAGATGCTTGCTTCCAATTTTCAATTAGCACATCAACTAAGAAAATGTTAATCAAATAAAAAATTTAATAATAGTAAGTCTAACTTTGAGTTCAGTTATCTAAGAGAATCAAGCAAATGAAATGAAATGTTAATCAAAGAAGCAACTTTCAATAATTTTCCTTTTCACAATCTTGAGAACCAAACAAACTAAAAGAACACTATGAACAAACATAAATATACAAATGTGATTTTGCTCTTTACCATCAGTTGGGTCAGTGAACCCAACACAAAATGTGGTAGCGAAATCAACACCAACCCAATACAGACCACCACACATAAACCCCTGTTCATGCAACCCATTGCCTCAGCATAACCCACTTCAAAAATCCCTGCTTTCTTTTTGAGCAGAGCAGAGCTTTGTAGTCTTGCTCAAAGATGATTTCAATCTATTTGAATACATAGCACTTAACACATAATCTCGTCTACTCCCTAAGAACCTAATATCTGAATAATTTTTTTTTTCCCTACAATATTTCATCAACCAAAACCTTAATTTAATTAAAAAATATAAAGAATATAAAAATTAAAAAGCTAACTCAATACTATACCCTCAAAAACTCTAATACCCAACTCAAAATCATTTCTTTCCAGCATTTTTTTCATCAATCAAGCACACCAATTAACATCAGCCAAACAAAAAATGGGTACAAACCAAATAAAATCCATTGGAAGAATAAAAAAATTAGGTCCAACTATAAATGAACATAGAAATGAAAAAACATACCTTAAGAGCATTTCAGTTTCTGAAGGAGGAGAGTGTTTGAGGGTGAGAGTGTTTGAGTGTGAGAATGACTGATCCTTGGGTGTCTGAGTGAGTTTGTGTTTGAAAGTTTGAGAGTGAGTAATTTTGAGAGTGACGAGTGAGTTTGAAATTTTGAGAGTGATTTTGAGAGTGATGAGTGAGTTTGAAAGTTTGAGAGTGAGTTTGAAAGTTTGAGGTGGTGTTTTAATCGGTCAGAAAACGAGTTTCTGTAACTCAAGTTTATAAACGAGTATTATAAACTTGATTTCTATGTGGTAAAAGTGGCTCCATCCACGTGAAAAATTTGTCCATGTCACAGTATGAAAAAATCCTGAACTTGAGTATTAGTAGCTCGAATTCTGCATTGATCACGAGTTTTAAAAACTCGAGATGCTAGTTTCCCAGATAGTTTTGAAATGTGACAACTAATGAAATTGTTAGGAATTTAAGGTTAATTGGAAAAAAAAAATTCTTACATACTCTCCTTTTTGTATTTTGAGAAGTGACAAATTTTTAAGGCTACACTATATTTTACGTCCTTAAAATTTTTATTTATTTATTTATTTTTAAAAATCTCAATTTCATTCTTGAAATTTCAATTTTGAGCTTCGTAGTTCTATCATAAAAATAAAACCAACTATGTTGTCACTGTTGATGCTCATTTTGGGAAGCCCAGTAGAAGCAAGAAGCCTAACAACATGGGCAGAAATGAGTTAGTAATTGGATAGAAAAGCCATTAAACTCAAGCGGCAGAAATAATGGATCATAGGCCTGTAAAATAAATAAATAGGCTTTGAGGAAATAAACGGGCCTAAAGGAGCCCGGAAAGAGAGAAGTAGCAAACTCATGGGCAGCATGTGATGTAGGAAAGTGAGAATGGGCCACAACAGGCCCGAAGAAATGCAAGTAAAGAAAGTAAGGGGTTGATGGAAAATCCATAGGCCCCAAGGATGAAGGATAAAGTAATTGGGACAGGGAAGCCTAAAGGAGTTAGTAAAAACTCATGGGACCACAGAATTAGAAAGGGTTGAGGATGCCTAGGAAAAGTAAATGGGCCAAGGATGCCCAAGAGGAAATAGGACACAGGAGCCCACAAGCAATGTAACAAAAAGCCTAATGACCATACTAAGTCATTGAAAGAAGAATAAGCAGTAGGCCCAAAGAAGCTTAGCAGGCTTGGGTCCAATAAGATCACAGCAGGAATAGCAGAATAGTGCAGCAGGAAATGCAAAGACTATAGAAAAGAGCAAAAGAATGGGTTAAAGGAGGAAAAACCCACAATCAAGTAAAACCTAGCCCCCAAAGGGAGTGAGCCCTAGAGAATGAGGAATCAGAAAGTAGCTCACACCATAAAAAGTCAAGGACGAGCGGCAGAATGTGCAGAGGAGCCTCCAGACCATGGCAAACGCAGTAGGCAAGTTTTGGACACACGCAGAAGTTGAGCACGTGCAAAGTCCAGGCTTCAGCAACCTATACCTAACCAATACAGGAGGTGGTGGGTCATGGGTCAGAGGTAAGAGGGTATGGTCTGGCGTTGGGGAGAAGGGAAAACCTATTCTGGGGTTCCTGCTCTGGCTCTTTTGGGGGAGATGTCCTGCTGAGATGACATACCACCTAAAAGAAGCAAGGATAAGCTGGAACCACTAGGTGCATACCATGAGGGATAGAAAGAGAGAGAGCACCCACACCATAGTAAGTAAGAGTGTCACGGCAAACAAACAAACAAAGATAGTGATGAAAACTATGAAAAATAGGCAAAAAATAATAAATAAATAAATTGTTTAATGTAATAGATATAGTATTATTTTATTGTGTTGTTTATATTATTTTATTGTGTTGAAAGCTAAAATAAAACTGCTGATATTGGATGTTTTGTAAGATAAGAAAGTAAAATAAATAAAGTGATTTTTTGTGGTACTAAAAAGCTAAAAATTTGCATTCACGGCTATGGATGCTTTAACAAATTCTACAATACGCACAGGTGAGGTTCATTATGTATATTTCTATTAGATATTGTTTGGATAGACAGATTGTTAAGGTTCACATGTGGCAGAGTTTTATTTTTGGTTAAAATATTCATTATGTATTATTTAGTGGCATACAGGCACAAGTGAAATGAGGAGTCCAGCACAAGTAATGTTTGCCACAACTCATTGCTGGGAGCCATAAAAGGAGCATCACTGGTGGGTGGTGACAGTGGTGGACCCTCTGTTTATGAGGTACTGTCGGTGGTACTTGCTCAGTATGTTCCAGCAGCAAGCCAAAGCACCATTTTTTGGGTCATAGTGTTTTGGGTACACACTAAGTCCAATCTTTCTTAAGCACAATTTCAAAAGCCACAAATCTATAAACAGAAAAATCATCGCAGCACTGGTAGAAGCCATCCTAATTCTTTAGTTTGTTTATCATTTACCTTCGATTCTGTAGTGATTTTTAATTTTTTATCATTTTTTTGGGTTTACCTCTAAGCCAAAAATAAGTCTAGTGGGTTTGTCAAAGCCTTCGTTGCATATTATTGGCCGGCACTTGAACTTCGCAATAAACAGATGACCATCTATGGAAAATGTTTAGGAACATAGACTTTGTCACATCTGGATTCTGAGGTGGTTAGAAGGGCTTACTAGGACTGCTGGATTCAGCCAGATATGATACATGCCTGATAATTTTAACTTATGGTGTGCACTTTGTGACGTTGCTCATATCATGAGACTAAGACACCAATTACTTTTTTGGTGTAGGTTGGGTTTGAATCTAAGGTAAATGCTTTTATATCATCAAGTTAAGACGTCGACACTAATCAAATTTTTAATGCAGGTGGAGAGTTTGAACCCCAAATTTTTTTTATACAGCAATCACTTATAGTAACAGATACATTATTGCATAAGTTTCGTCACAAGTTATGACCTCTCACTTTCATTCATTTGCCGACTCACCTTGAACTCTTGCAATGCAAGCGTGCGTTTACCAGGCTTTTTTGGTGAGCAACAGCATCACTCTTAAAGCTCTGGTTAACAATCTGTATCGCTAGCACTGCCATTAATGTTTTTCCACTCTGGTGCCACCATTCATGCATGTGGTCAATGTTTTTTTCTTGTGAAAGCTCCTTTCCCCTTTTGTGGTAGGTGAAATTGTGGTCCACTAAAGTAGTCAGGCTCTTCAACTTGGTCCTAGTCTTCTAAGTTTTCCTTCATAAATGATAAATCTCCCCAGACCCAGAGGAGGAGCTTTTGCAGTGGGGCAGTATTTGTCATTTGGAGACAGTTGGCACTTTTGTCATTTTCGTATTTGATGTTAAGCCGGTAAAAGTCCAATAA
Organism: Quercus glauca; assembly: GCA_023736055.1. NCBI lineage: Eukaryota > Viridiplantae > Streptophyta > Magnoliopsida > Fagales > Fagaceae > Quercus > Quercus glauca. The sequence goes on along the minus strand of CM043324.1, from coordinate 26,655,153 downwards.
TGGTTGAAATTGTACTTGGCCAATGGTCAATGAACACAATTGATTTCTTTTATGAAATTGATGAATCGAAAAATTCTCTCCAAATTGTGTGAATGCTGGGTAGGGGTCCGGCTTCGCCCCTTGCTATCCTTCCTGCAAGTTTTGGGTCCTCTACAAAGTGTCTGCCATTTGTCAGTTTTTAGACTCATAGGTAGACTCAACCCTCTTTTCCCTTTTCCTTCCCAAAATATCGTAAGGGTCTGGGCCCGGGCGAGAATCTATCATGTTTCCGCTTTCCGCTACTACGTGTATGCGCTCCCACGTGAGAGACGGTGGATACATGTAGCTGAAACATGTAATACCACCTCCCTTGGTAGAAGCTTAAGGAAGAGACGTCTTTGCATGAAACTCATATGGATTCTTATGTACCAAAAGATAATATCCTCTTCTAGTCTTATGTTTGTTTGTTTGTTGTTATTTTTTTTAATAAAAAAATTAAATAAATAAGGAGCACGCAAGTGTGGTCATTACTTATCACTAGGTCACCTCCCCAGGTGGTGTCTTTCTGTGTTTGTTGGAAAGTGATCGATCTTGATGAAGATTGCTTGAAAGAGGTTACAAAGAAAAAGATTGTTTGACCTCTAATGAAATTCTCATTCAAGTTTCAAAGTGCCTAGCTGCAGGCGTTGGGTTGAAAAACATTTTTAATAAGATCTTAAGTGTTAATAAAATGTCATTTACACTACATACCTTTACCGTGTATAAGTATTTGTGGGATGTGGGAGATAAGGGCCGAAATTCAAGTCTCTCAAAAGAAGCTTTACACATATATACACTTAAATTAGACTTTAGTAGAATTTTTATCTTGTATTAAAAAAATGTGATTTAAAAAAAAAAAAGTGTTTAAAAAATGCTTAGCAAGTACAAAAATAATCTTATGCTTTTTTTTTTTTTATGAGCATCTAATACTTATTTATAAGAATATAAGAAATACTCATAATCATAGCTAATACTATATGAGACTATATGGACATACATAATACGGGTGTATTACAAATTTGAACGAAAAATTTGAGACTAAAAGAACTACTATATATGTTAAGTTATTTCTTTTATTATATTCCAATTTAGAAGCATACTTAATGTTATTGAAAAATCATATATATATATATATATATATAATATTATAATTAAAGAGATGATATTTCATACATTCTTTCATTCACTTACTTATCTAAAATAAATTAACAAAAGAATTAAATGGTGGTGTGATAAGATAATCATTCAAATTATAGAAGTATTTTAATAAATAAAAAATCAAAATTATAATAAAAATTTGAAAATGTTGATATCTAATATAAATAGTAAAACAAGGAGCTAAAAATATGAATCTGATAATGTATATAATAATATACCTTAAACCAAAAAAAAACAAAAAAAAAACAAAAACAACAACAACAACAACAACAATTATACAGTTCTGAAGTTAAGTCAAATTGAAGTATTTTTCGAAAAAGTATAATACGAAAAATGCTTAATATGTGATTCATAGGTTTAATTTTTTTTAAATGAGTATTTTTTAGAGTATGTAGTATGGCAAACGAAAAGTCTTATTTGAAAAATACATGTGTCTGTATGTATTTTACTAACTATGTCACAATTTGTAGAAATTATTGGAATTACAAAATTATTGGAATTAAGTTTGTGTCACACTCTTATCAAACAAAAAACAAGTTTATGTATTAAGTACTTAAGTTTATTCTTTTCCACCATTTTACTAACTATGTCTCAATAAGACCACTCTTATCTTTAAGTAAAATTTCACATTTTGTATCCTATCTTGCATTTTATTTTCACTTATACATTTTAATATTCTCGTTTCAACTATACTATTTTACTAACATGTTACTTTTGAACAAGTCAACATTTAGTAGCATAAAGAATGCTTGGTATTATAATGGTCTTATAAAATTTTCTCTTTTAACTTAATAGATATTATATGATTACACTATATTTTTGATCTATTTCTCTACTTCATCTATCCTGCTCTTATCTTATACTTTGCATCTTCTTTAATTTTTCCTTCCTTATGAATTTTTTAATCCAAGATATTGAAATCTTTCACTCTTTGATAACTCTCGATCACCAAGTCTCAATTTTGACACTGGAAAGAAGATTAACTCAATTCAAGTTGAGAGAGAGAAAAAAAAGGTAGAGGAATAACATTGTAAAAATAGTAAAAATGACATGTAAATTAAGGATATGATAAAATTTATGAACCCTGATTAGTCTCTTCAAAATCTATAGTCAACTCCAACATTTTGAGACTAAAACTTAATTTTTATTATTGTATATTGTTTCTACCGCTTCTCTTTTTCTCTTTATGAACTATGCTACAGACACTTTTCACACAAACTTACCATTGATAAAAAAATTTGCACACATGAATCACAACTTGCCACTTGGAAATGTCGTGACATAGTGTGTTACCTCCCCTCATTGCCCCCCCCCCCCCCCCCCCCCTCTTTTTCTTGTACTATTATGTCCTTAATCTCTAGCATTTTGAATAATTACAAAAACTAATAGTTTTTACGGGTTTAAACACTAGTTTTGAAAATCGAATAAAACTTTTTTGAAAATGATGTGGTTGTCGTTATCATGTTATGGGTTGGGTCGAGGTTCAATTTGGATTGTGAAGTGATAAATAATAAATATTTTAATGAAATATATGATGTTCAATTTATTAACTTATGAGTCAATTTCTCTTAGGTATATTTCTTCATTCTTAAATAGAAGAGAGACTTATAAAACAAGAATAAAAGTCAAAAGAGAAGATATTTCCACCCTCAAACATGTTTAGAGAATTCCTTTTAAAAATTCGACAATGTATATATGCCTCTACACTTTTTTATTTATTAAAATATAGAAAATATACGTATCTATACTAAAGATTGTTATATGGCTTAATATGTTAAATAGTTGAACTATTTAGGTTGATGTTCTAGTTGGCGTGCATAATATTATGTTGTAAATGAAATTTCTAATTCTTATAACTATTTAAAATTACAAGCAATATAAAAAAAAAAAAATTGTGTGAGTCAAATAGTATATATAAAAGTTTTTAGTTCATTTTAGGGTTAACACCATAATCCAAATACAAGAAAATCCTTTTTTTAGAAAGGAAAAAAAAAAAGATTTCAATTGAAACAAACAAAGTGTAATATGGAGCTAATTTTGTTGCGGGAAAGATTTGTCCAAAATCTACATCGAAATTTTAAAGAAGAATATACTTTTTTCTCTATCATAAAGAAGAATATATTTTTTTCTCTGTCGTTACCACATTCCCTTAACAATATCTAGCATTGAGTATATAAGTTAACATTTGTGTAGGTCTTAACTCTTATAAGTCTTAACATTCTTTAGTAAAATGTTGCACTAATTTCTTGGCTCATTTTTTTTTTCAATAAAAAAATTGAACGAATCAAAATCAGTTCCAATTCTTGTTTTAATGGTTGAATTATCTATCTTTTTTTTTTTTTGATTGGTTTTAAAAAAATTCGATTTTAAATTTAAAGTAATGATTGGATTAGTTTAGATTTTGATTTCCGATTTAACTATTTTGGAGAGGTTGTCCAGCTGATATATAGAGATGTGGATGAAAAGACTAACATTGAAAAAATGTAAAACAACACTCTCCGAAAATTAAGTTTGAGGACAAAATTTGAGTAAATCAAAATTTGATGGATCAAAATGACAGAAGCTTCCCATCAAAAAAAAAAAAAGAAGACAGACGCTCCAAATTAAAAATATCTGTAAAGTAGACATTTGATGGTGGTCGTTCAAAGTCATTTCATCATTTTTTTGATTGCATAATTTATGAAAGAGAATTGATGTGCCTAGTTAGGTTCAAATTGATCTGTATTTACCACAAAAGCTAGCAATGTGACCTTCTCTCATGAAGAAAATCCAACAAAGTAGAGGCAACAATCTATCAAATAAAAAAAAATATGTGGCTCAAGCAAAAGATAAACTAGGTGGTACTCCATGCCACAGACACTGACCATGCCTCTCTCGTGAACATCACGTGTACCCCTGATCTTGTCCGTACCATAAAGCTATGTCTTTTCTATTATCCATATACTGTGCAATCTTAACCTTGGGGGGTCCTTCTCTTCTATGTTTAGGATTTTTTGTATCAAATTAATTGATTGCTTTGGGAAAACCTTCTTGACTTTAGTTGTGTTTTATCCTCAAGAAGTCGTATCAAAACAAAAGTCACAACCTACAGTAAGATGCTATACTAGGTGGCTGTATCAATAAAAACCTTCTCTCCCACTCTCATATACTTTCACTAAGAGCATTCTCATCTACTAAAAAAAAAAAAACAATGCATTTTAGCTCACCAAAAAGTCATTTTATCTATTTAATATAAGTTTTTTAACAAAAAATCTTACATTACTTTATTTTATCATACATCACATTAATATAATTTTTTTCTTTCACATTGAATAACCAAACCACCACCACAACCGTTACAAAACCTGTTAACGACCCAAACCTAAACCCTGCACCGCCCAACCACCATCACATTGCTAATCAAACCAAAATGCAAACCGCAACACAAAATTGAAAACTCACTTGCAACAAAAATCCAAACCGCAAACCCATCAACAATATCAAAATTGCAAACCCAATTTTGATCTCAACCCATAGAGCCACCCTCGTGCTCCTCTATTGTTGCCACCATTGCCAACGTGACCCAACACCAAGACCATTGTAACCTAGTGTGATCCAACACCAAGACCACGTGACCCACCGCGACCTAAAGCTGAGACCCACACCACCTTCGATTTGAACCGGAGCACGAGAGAGAGAGAGAGAGAGAGAGAGAGAGAGAGAGAGAGAGAGCGAGTATTTAGATGTTACTGTAACATGTTGTAAATTTTTTTACATTTTAGCTCATCGGATATAGGGGGTGTTTTGTGCATTTTTGTTAATAGTGCACTCTATTTTACATTTTTGGGGTTTTTGCATTCCTAGAGGGGAATGCTCTTATGGTCATACTTCATCAATTATAGTGTATCATCATTTGGAAACACTTGAATGGTGAATTTAATGGACTTGAAGTATATGTTGTAAAGCTAAATATCCCAAATTTCGTTCATCAAACAATTAATCCATTGGGTTTCAAATTTTGACATTTTAAACTTTTATTACTTTATAAGGAAAAAAAAAAAAAACATTTGACAAACATTGATTGGAGGAGCATAGACTAAATTACTCAGAGTAGGACAAATGATTTTATTTGCAAACAAAATAATTTTGTTAAACAATTACTAATGATTCAAAATTGTTAAAAGATGTGAAATTTATGTCTTGACTTGATAATAAAGAATAATCATTATAAAGTGGATATCATAAATTAACATTTTGTCATATTAAATAAAAAAATGTGTGAAATTATTGAAATTGAATAAGTTAGCTTTGCCAAACTAAAATAAATTTTAAGATAACTGATCAACTAAACAAGATCCACCATAATTTACCAAAAAAAAACAAAAAAAAGCAAGATCCACCATATAACAGGATAGGTTTTGAGTCTCATTTAGCGCTAATATGGAAAAAAAATAGAGACAACTAAATTATATAATTAAAAAAATTGATGTTTCTTTTCTTATTTAGTAATAAAATTTTCGTTTTAAAAAATGGATTAGAGGACAAATTAATTCTTGTTGGCATCCGTTGGTACCATTTGACCAATGTATATTCTCATTAGGAGTCCAACCTCAATCTTGGTACCATTTAACGGTTTTAACCAATGTATATTCTCATTAGGAGTGATGCTACCGACAAAAATTATTTTACAATATTTTTACAAATAGTTAATGTGACTTTAGCATCATCCAAATAATTTTTGGTAGCAAAAGTGTGATGTAAGTGTTTAGCTCATATTAGAACTAGTAATAATTTACAATATTAATAATTTATAAAAATATTGTAAAATAATTTATTAACGTAGTATTACTCAATTCTGGCTCAATTGTCTTTGTGGAATTACTCATTCTGGCTCAATTGTCTTTGTGGAAGGCATATTTTCCACACCTTTCGCTACCTTTTCTTTTTTTTTTTTTCTTTTTTTTTTTAAGAAAGCAGTTTTCTCTAGCCTTATTGGCTTATTGCCACTAACTTCCAATATAAAGGGCATTACTCATTTACTATTCTAAATAAAATCTCTCTCTTTTTAAATGCAGGGAGTCCCATTATAGGACCAAAAGTGTCCAACATTTCCCTTGAAAACTCCGTGGAGAGAGAGAGAGAGAGAGATGTTTGGCTACAAATTAAGTGGTAATTAACACACTCCAAGTTTTGTATGAGTATATGGTTTGGCAGTGCTTTGGGACCCAAATTGCAGGACCTGGTGATTGCATATGCGGCTTTAAGCCCCATGTTTGGTCCTTTATTGGGTCCCAGATGAGCTCAGCCCACACCCTATCATCCCTATAAGAACAACATTTCTTCTTTCCCTTTTCATGCAACTCAATCATTACTGTAAGATGAACCTCACAGTCACACCCCAAAGCCCAATAAAGAGATAGATCCACACAGAAGAGAAAATCACGAAAAAAAATATATAGAAGAGGAGCTGAAGATGAAGGGTGCTGGTAGTGTTGGAGGGTCTTCAGATAAGAAAAAGTTTTCATGTAAAGGGTTTTCATGTAAAAGGCTTCGTGGGTTTCTTAAAGAAGGAAGAGGTAGGCTTTACATATTTAGAAGATGTATTATCATGCTTCTTTGCTGGCATGACTAAAATCCTGTATCTCATTTCACTTGCAAAATTAGAAGCTAGCTACATCTTTCACTTTTCTCATTTAGTTTATAATGAAACATGTATAACAACTCTCTATGTTTTTTTTTTTTTCCTCCTTTTTGTAAGAAAGACTTCTCTTGGATCACTAGTTCCCTATGTAGATTGGTCAGTTTGGTTTTGATTTTTGTTGATGGAATATTTTTGAAGCAGTGAGTCAGTGACAAGTGGATCTTCAAATTTCTGCAGTCATCACCCTATTGCCTTTTCTTGTATGTTAATACAAGAAGTGGTTTTTCTGGTTTACCTCACGGAAGAGAAGGGTTTTTTTTTTCCTCAAATAATAATAATAATGAGATGTCTAGAACTATTTGAATGCTTATTATATAATCCTTGGACGAATATAGTGTGATGTAATTTACTGTTTTTTAAAATTAAAAAAAAAGTAATTATTTATAGATTTTATTTTAATATTTTAATGAAATGTCCACAACTCTTTGAGAATCTTATTAATTCTCCAACATGTTTAATCCTATGACTCACCCACCAAAGAATCCCATAGAGGAAAGAGAGAGAGAGAGGAAATTAGAAATTTTGGTAAAAATCTATCATATACTGAAACCATTCTTCCCTAAGAATGAAATTCTATGTGATTGTCTAGCAATCAATTTTCACATGAGGGTGATTCTTCGTGCGGATCATACATATATAGCAGCGAGTTCATAAAAGCTTCTAATATATAACAAGGGTTTTACGTGATATCCGAACTTGTATTAGTGTCTTCTGATCTTCTTGATGTACATTATACTAATTAAATCAGTGAACCCATTTTTTACCAAATTTAATCATGTTTTTATTTTTTTTGTCCATAAATTAATGTCATTTTTTAATCGGCTTGGTGATAAAGATTCAAATTCTACAAATGACTAGTTGGTAAAATCTATTGACTACAATCTGAAGATTATTTTTCTTTCTAGGTACATTAATTGTATATCTAAACAGTCAAATGGGGTTAGAATGACATGTTCAAAAAATCTTCATAAAAGAATTGCAGGCCAGTCTGGCTAGAGAAGAAAATTCAAATAATGCCTTAGCCAAGTGATCTTTGTTGAACAATTTCTTTTGGTTATATTTTGATGTGGGATTGGAACTTCCTTGTTTCGTTTCTGTAATTAATTAGAGCTTAAGCTTGCAATCCTTCTGTGTAATTTCTGTATATTTTTGTCTTAATAAAATTTTCCTCTGGTTCATTAAAAAAACGAGAATAAAGTCATAAACTTCAGCAAAAGACAAAAGTCTTGGTGTGTCCGTGTGAAATTTGGTGGAAGATTAATTATTAGTTGGTTTGGTCATCATGGGGGTGGCAGAATTTGGGAGTTTGATTAAATTGCATGTCATGAAACGCATGAAGAGAACATGAGTCTTTGTGGATGGTAAAGGTGTTTGTCTCTCGACACATCAGCTCGTTATCCTGTTTGTTTGGGTCTAAAAGGGGCCAAAAATAGTGACAGATATTGAAGGAAAAGTTTGCATGGTGGTCTCCATTTTGTGGGTCTGACACAGGCTGACACAGGCCCTACCACTGTAGCAGCAGTTTCAATTTTCTACTCTTCCTCCTCTTTTTTTATTTTATTTTTGTTTTTGCATAACCAAAATCACTCTCTCTCTCTCTCTCTCTCTCTCTGTATATATATATATATATACATATAAGAGGCGGGTTAAAGTTTATATAAGTTTCTGAATTTTAAAATTATGGATAAAAGGTTGAGTTTATAAATTGAATAATAAATAACATCCGATTGATATAAAATTTGACATATGTATTAAAATTATAAAGGACATATAATCCAATAGTAAGATTTTTTAAATATAAATTCAATAAAAGTTATTAGATTGTTGTTGATGACGTTTTTGTGACAAAGGTCAAAATGTAAGAATATGCACAAATCTCCGATCGGGTTCTTTATAAATAGTTATTTGTGAAGAGTAAAGTCCAAAATTTACAAGGTATAATAAACAAACGCTATTGGTGCTTCATGAAGAGAGAAATCAAAATTCAAAATAACAAAAGATGCAAAAAAAAGTGTTGGAAACAAGAGATCTGAAACTTTCCCATACAAACAAAAGGAAGAGGAAATTGAGAGATGCTATGAGGGAGAGAGAGAGAGAGAGAGAGAAACTATTCCTTTGTACTAGGATTTCCATCCTAAAGCCCCATAATAGTGAGACTCTTTGCAGATTGAATGAGCTTTTACTTTGAAGTTTAACTCTAAGGGTAAAACATGATTCCTTCTTGTTGAGCTAATTATAAGATGCCTTTTATATTGGGTTTGGGGCATTTCTAAGAACTGATTTTTGGTTAATGAATGGGGCGTTTAGTCCCCAGGATGCTAATCTAGTGTTTTTATTTGGGTTGCTTTTGTTTAGGGAAGAGGTTGATTTACTTTTTGCATGGTTTAGAAAATAATTTGACTAAGCTCCCATTGGCTCCATCTTTTAGCTATTTCAGACTCTCGGGAGGCTGCACTCAATGATTGTCAAAAACTGGAATTGGCCAATGGGAGCCAATCATGTCTTAAAAGCTAAAAAGGGTTTGTTTAGAAAATTTAGCCACAGACAGCAAGAGCTTTAGGCCTACTTTTGGGTATAAATTTGGGCACAAGACCTCTTCTATGAGCTTGAAGTGCTACCAACGTCCTCAGCCCACTTAGCAGCACACATGGTTGGGTTCATGCAAAAGGTCTGAATGAAATCGACTTATACACTTCGAACCACACTCTCTTAATTTTCTCAATAGGTAACATGGGCTTGGGTCATGCAAGAACAAATAAAAAATAATAAAATACATGGATTGGGCCTATTAGGTGACTAGGCCTAGCCGAAGTGAAACCGCAAAATTTGACGCAAAAATGACTATCACCTATTTGCTGGTGCATTTTCTCCATGATTTTTACACTTCAAAGAGTCACCAAAATCTGTGTAATCTGTGTACCACTTGTACTAACAAGTACGGTGGCATATATAAAAAATTTCCATATAATATAAATTCCTACCTTCTAAATTATTCTGAAAAAAAAAATATATATATATATATATATTAATAATCTCTCTCTCAGTTTAAAATTCGGAGAAAAAGCTCTTTCTCTCTCACTCAATTTAGAAAACAAAGAAAACAAAAACCCATACATAGGACTTAATTATTCAAAAAAAAAAAAAAATCACCCCCTAAGGTTTGGTAAAAAAGCAAAAACTTGTACATATGGTTTTTTGTTGCTGCTTGGATTTTTTTTTTTAAATAACTAAAAAACCCAAACAATATTATTAGTTAACTAAGGTTTGAAACTATTTTGGTTTCTAACAATTCGAGTCTAGTGGAGTCAATTTTGGTGTATAAATCGAGTATATTGCACTCGATTTTGCATTGCACTCGATTTTGCATTGCACCAACAGCTGAGCTGGACAAACTGTCCACGTAGACCAAAAATCGAGTCCAAAGGACTCGCTTTGACTTCATTGAAATCAAGTACAAAGGACTCAGTTTGCCTTCGTTGAAATCGAGTCCAAAGGACTCGGTTTAGTTTAATGGAAAACGAGTCCACTGAACTCGATTTCAGTTCAGCCAAATTACAACCCAGACTTAGTTTTCTTGTTCTTCTTCCCTTTCCTTTTTTTCCCCCAAATGCCACCTGGGTTCCACTGGAGCAGCGGCGAGATCCGATCCGATTTCCTCCATTAGACACAACCTGAAGCTTTCGCCGGAAACAGTCAGAATCGGCGCTTGGGTTTGCATCGTTGTTCTTCGTTCATTGGTATTTCTTTGTTTTTTGTTGAAATCATGCTTCGTTCATCGGTATCGAAAGCAGTCAGAATCGGCGCCTGGGTTCATCAGTATTGTTCTTTGTTTTTTGTTGAAATCGTGCTTCATTCATCGGTATTGCTGGGTTCTATTTGTTCTTTGTTTTTTGTTGAAATCGTGCTTCGTTTGCTGGGTTCGTTCATTGTTCATCAGTGCTGGGTTCGTTCATCCTTGCTGCTGCTCCATAAGGAAAAAGAAAGATAGAAAACCGAGTCCAGAGGACTCGATTTCGTTCGTTCTTCGTTCATCGTTCTTCGTTCATCGTTGCTGGGTTCTTTGTTCGTTTTTACACAAAAAAAACCGAGTTCACTGGATTCGGTTTTTATACATGGAAAACGAGTTCAGTGGACTCGATTTCCATGTATGAAAATCGAGTCCAGTGAACTCGATTTTTGTGTATAAGAAATGATTCCACTGAACTCGATTTCTTGGCCTAAGTGGATAACTTTTCCACCTCAGCTGTGGGTAAAGTAGGCGAATATGAACAGGGAAATCGATTTCTCTGGACTCGAATTGTTATAAACCAATATAGTTTCAAACGTTGCCTAATTTATGCTATTGTTTGGGTTTTATTGTTATTTTCTAAAATATCCCTTGCTGCTTTGTCTTGTAGATTAAACATCTCAACTGTCCAGTAAATGTTTCAAATTATGAACAACACAAGATTGGTACTAAGAACCAATTATAAATAAACCTATTAATCAAAGTTACCTTGCTAAAATCTTATTCAATCTCATACAATAGATTCACCTAATATATAAAATATTACAATGGTCAACGATGAAATAGTATGAAGAATCACTTCTTGCAAAAGATGAAAAGTGCAAATATGGTAGAACACATTAAATTTCACATGCTGAATCTTTTTTTTTTCTTTTTTTTCTTTTTTTGAGAAGGAATACATGTAAGCTTTATTACTCAATGGACAAAATATCTGACATAACAAAAGAGTTTATGTTTGGAGGAACAGACTCCATCTAGACTATAATAGGAAAATAAAGTTTTTGCCCTTTGGGCTAAGGCATGGGCAACGGAGTTGCCTTGTCTACCCACATGAGAGAAGGAAAAGCTTCGAAGAGAGCTTGCATAGGACATTGTGTCTTTTAAAAGATGACCAACAGAGGAATGCAGCAACTCTCCGTGTCTTAGAGAATTTATCACAAACTCAGAATCTCCCTCAAATGAGGATTGTTGAATACCACATTCACAAGCAAAGAGGACTGCCCTTCTGGCAGCTAGCATCTCTAAGGCCACAACAGATTGTGGTTTTTGAATTTTTTTTGAAAGTGCAGCCATGATTTTTCCCTTACAATTTCTAATAACAACACCAATCCCCGCTTCACTCGACTCATTGAACATAGCCCCATCAAAGTTGGTTTTGTATGAATTCGGTGGTGGAGGATTCCATTTTTTTCTAACTCTGCTCTATGTCCGTGGGTGGCTATATTCCAGGCTCTTCAAATTTCGAATATAGCCTTTAGCGTAAGTAGCAATTCTGTCTAGCGGCATCGAGTATTCTTGCAATCGAGACTTGTTTCTATGGTGCCAAATTGCCTAAGCTGTGACAACAAAGAGTGCCAAAGTCTAGGGCTTCTCCCTTATTTTTTTCAACTAGGTCCTTGAAGGAAAAATCTATTGTTGTTGTCCAATCCACCCAGCCAAAGTTTTAAGACCAGATATGTTTTATTTTTTCACAACCCTAGAGAGCTTAAACCACATTCTCAGGTACTGACGAGCATAAGTGACACATCGGGTCTTACAGAATTTTTCTATTGACAAGATTGGATTTTGTAGGTAAAGAATTTAAAACAAATTTCCAAAAGAAGTGTTTTATTTTACCTAGTACTTACAACTTCCATATCCCATGCCAAAATTTTTTTTGTGCTGCTGCTTCTAGAGGAAGGATCGGGTTCTGCAGGTTCTCATCACAGAGAGCTTTGTAACCAGATTTTACAGAGTACACACCTGAATATTCTTTTGGCTCAATAGAATATCAGGTTGTGGGACAGAATATAAAGGGAAGGACTTTATTTGTGTAGATACTCAATTTTGCACCCATGATTTAATCAAGGAGAATGACTTGAATAACCAATTCATGTACCCTAAAAATCATAATTGCATTACGTGTATCAATTTGTTCTTGCATTATATGCATTAGTTTGTCTCTGCATTACATGCATCAATTCATTCATTACATATCATAAAAATGATCTTGAGATTCTAATGGTCGCAACAGTGTTTTCGGTTTTCAAATCAGACCATCGGATCAAAAGATATCGCATGATTAAGTTTGCACAGTCAACATGCATTATGTCTAAATAGAGTCGACCACACATGATTAGTTTAAATTAATTCTGATTAGTTAAACAATTAGAATTGATTAGATAATTTTGTGATTGGTTAATAATTAGTGTTTAAAATAGCGATGCGTGCATGGGAATAAACGGGATGATTGAATAACAATAAAATTGTGGATAATCTGAACTTTATCAAGATTTATTTTAAGGGATTTATCCACAAGATAATTGTTCAAGATAACTGCTCTTTAAAAAGCTTGAATTATCTAGAAAAGAGATAAAAAATCATAGACGAGGGATGAAAATGCGTCTAGGTACAAGGACCGGCCAAAAACCCCTAGAAGAGGAGTCCAAACGGCACCCGAACACGAAAGTGCATTCGGAGTGATAGGGCCAATTCAGCACTCTAAAAGGGCTGAATTTTCATGTGATGGGCTTTGGCCCAACGGCTTTCGGGTGACGATTATGCATACTCTTTTCGATCTTTTCGCAAAGGGATGCATCCGTATTCAAATCCTAATCGTCCGTACCGATATTTTAGAGTCTTCTGGCTTCTATAAATAGAGACTGAACCTCATAATTCAGCACCTTTTTTTTACGCTCTAAGAGGCACATGTTTTTGGCTCCCAAACAGCTTATATTTTCTGATTTCCTCTTTGATTTTCTGTAGAAGCTAGGGTTTTTAGGTTTTAAGGATAACTGAATAAGTTTCTTTGAACCCTAAAACATCCTCTCAAGTAGAAGAGTGCTCATGCAAGAGGTTGGTTTCTGAACCCTTTTATTTTTATGTTTTTCTTATCATGATGATGTATGTTTAATTGTTTCAAATATTCATAATCTTGTTTATAAAAACATGTTCTTGATTTCTTTATTGATATAATCTATTTCTTAATTTTAAAGATCTGCATGTAGTCAACTATTCTTCTTCAAATAAAACGGATTTGCATCTTTCTTAGATGTAGATCTGAATTTTTCTTCAAATAAAACGAATTTGCATCTTTCTTAGATGCAGAACTGAATTTTTCTTCAAACAAAATAGATCTGTATTTTTTTTAGATGCAGATCTGAATTTTTCTTCAAACAAAAACGGATCTGTATCTTTATGAGATGCAGATCTGAATTTTTCTCAAATTAAAATTGATTTATATCTTTCTTAAGATACAAATTTGATTTTTTTAATACATGCAAATATTTGAAATAAAGAAAAAGATTAAACATGATTGTGTTTGTATTTGTTTTCTTTAATTCATGTTGCATGAATTTAGATTATGAGTGAAACTCTCTTCTTAAAAAATCTTTTTCATTCTTTGTAAAACATATAATAAAACAGATCTGAATTTTTCTTCAAATAAAACAGATTTGCATCTTTTTTAGATGCAGATCTGAATTTTTCTTTAAAATAAAAGGGATCTGCATATTCCTTAGATGCAGATCTAAATTTTTCTCACATCAAAACTGATTTGCATCTTTCTTAAGATGCAAATCTGATTTTCTTAATACATGCAAATTGTTGAAATAAAGAAAGAGATTGTGTATTATTGTGTTTGTGTTTATTTTAATTCATAATTGCATAAATTTGGACTATGAGTGAAACTCTCTTCTTAAAAAAATATTTTTCATTCTTTGTAAAACATATAACAAAACATATCTAAATTTTTGTCATAAAAAATCATTCTTTTAAATATATCAAAACAGATCTGAGTTTTTATCATCAAAAACTACTTTTTTTTAATACTACAAAATAGATCTGATATTTTGACAAATCAAAATCATTTTTTTTAATCATTAAAACAGATCTGAATTTTTTTATTATAAAAAAAGACCAAAGAAGAGCCTTCATTCATAAATAAATTTGTGTGATTTAATTTTTCATTCACATGTTCAACATATTATTCATGACATGCATAACATAGTACATTGGTCACAAGAGTCTAGAAGACCAGACTCTGTCTGGGCAGAATGGGTGCCTAACACTTTCCCATTCCGTAACCTAACCTCCAGATTTAGGTCATTGGTTAAGTAGATCTAGCATTGTCTTTATTTTTTTTTTAGTAGATTGTAACTAGGACCCAAAGCTATGTAATTTTAAAGTTTTTCAGGATAAGTAATTTCTTTTATTCAATCAATGAAGAGAACAATTCAATCATGTATTTGTATATTTAGTTTTTCTTATTTTTTGTATAAAAAAATAACTGGCAACTCTATACCATTTACCCAAAAAGAGAGATGGCCTAAAAGGTATTCAAATCTCTTTTTTGAGGGACGCTTTTCATCGAGGTCTCTCACAATTTGTTGAGCTTTTGGGGGATAAAAACATAAGTCAATAAGGTGCACATTCCACCAGCCCGTGTGTGGATCAATCAGAGCATCCACAGTCGCTTCTGATAATTCTTCAAATATCAGTGGACTGAAAGCTCCGGGCGTTGGTAATCCGTTGAGTGAATACTGAAAAAACAAACAAGAATCAAAGGAGACCGGTGGGGGCCGGTCAAGAACCCTCCGATGACAAAGTCAGTAAATTTGGATTTCCAGTAAGTAATGAGAATTTTTCTTTTTGGAAGTGTCTGAATACCTACCTTCACGTAGAATGACCTTTATATAGCATCTATCTGAAGCGGTTAGTTCTCCAACCATCGTGAGGTTTTAGAGAATTCGGAGATAACTTCCATAACCACCGGGGAAGTTACCTTATTTGTACCGGTGCATCGTAACGATAAACCTAGGAAACATCGCTTCGTTGCAAACTGGTGTTTATAATATAATACGGTCGTCCGCCCATTATTGTGGACGGACTAGCTTCGTCCATCCTTAATTAGGATGGACGAATGTATCTGCAAGTCTAGGGACGAGTAGATTTTAGTACTCGTCCGTTCTTAATAAAGAATGGACGAGTGAGGTTCGTCTATCCCATTACTCCTTACGGATGACCCCACACGGACGAGCTAAGACTTGGTGCTTTAATTGCACTATCAGCTTCTGATGAGAGAAAAGAGGGAGGAGAACTGAACTTCCCCTCTACCGTGCCTAATAACCAAGAATCACAGTAAATGTGTGTAGATTTTCCATCCCCTACCCTCCATCTTGCCTCCTTGGCGATGATTTTCCTAGACCATAAAATACTCTTCAAAGCAAAAGAACCCGATGATGATTTTGCTTAAAAAATAAAGCAGTTTGGGAAATATTTAGCCTTGAAAACTCTGTAAAACAGTGATTCTTTGTCTTCTATTAGTCTTCAAACCTGTTTCGCCAACATAGTTTCATTGAACTTACAAAGATCTCTGAAGCCTAATCCACCCCCATCTTTTGGTTTGCACATAGAGTCCTATTTTGTCCAATGAATTTTTCTCCTCTCTCCCATCTACCCCCACCAAAATTTTCTTATGAGCATTTCAATGTCTTAACAGATTCCCACTAGCAATTTGAAGCAACTCATGGCAAACGTTGGAATTGCTTGCACCGCTGCTTTCAACAAAACTTCCTTCCCCGCTTGTGACAACAATTTCTCCTTCCATCCCTGCAACTTGCTCCAAATTCGATCCTTAATATAATTTAAACTTACTCTTTTTCTTCTTTTCCACCACGACTGGTAAACCCAAATACGACTCATTTTAATATAATTTAAACTTGCTCTTTTTTTTTTTCCCACTACCGCAGGTAAACCCAAATAGGACTCATAATCCCTTATTTCTGGTACACCAAGGAGATTTTTAATAAACAACTTTGAACAATTCGGACCATTTTTGCTAAAAAATAGAGTTGGGGTGAAGAGGCTCTATTTTACAAAGGAAATAAGGGACCTAGAGCATATAAAATCTTTTCCCAATTCCATTTACACTCAAAACAAACACAACCTAAAATATTCAGAAAATTTTGCACTGCTCTTACTCTCTCACTCACACAAAACACGCGACACGTCACAACTGTTTTTAAGGATACTTTATTAGTATAGTAGTTGGCTTTAGTAGGTGGCAAATCGCAGGTCGCAACCTCCGTCTTCTCCTCTTTCTCTGTACATCGGACAGAAGCAAAAACCCTTCCCGAAGGTAACTTTATCAATACCCATCTTTACCTTCGTCCATTGAAATTTCTCAAATTTCTAGATTTCTCTTCCCTTCTCTCATTTCCCATTGCTCCTTAATTTATTATATTTATTTTCTTTCATCTCTAACAATGCCCATATATACATCATGTAGTTAGGGCTTGCTGTTGCTTCTGCTTCTGCTTCTGCTTTGCTCTTTTTTATTTTTTTATTTTTTTTTTCTGGGTTTTGTTCTTTGAGTGGGGTTTTAGGCTTTTAGCACATGCACATGCAAAGTCAAAACTTTTTTTTTTACTGGGTAGTGTTAAAAATTAGTTTTTTTAGTGTTTTTTTTTTTTTTTTGGGATAAATAGCAAAGTTTATTGATTAAAAAAGAGAACCCGTGTCAAGAACACAGGATGTATACAATTGGAACTGTACAATCAATAGTTTTGTTTAAAATGGTGGAAAATATGTGATAATGGATGGAGTATAAAATTCAACTCAGAAAACAAAGCCAAAAACTTATACAAAGAAATCTAATGAAAATTGATATTATAGTGCTTATTATTTGCTGGAGTGAATACTTTTTTGATATTATAGTGCTTATTATTAGCTCAATGGTAAAGTCTTTGATAGTTGAATAAGAGAATTGGAGTTCAATCCTGCCTACACCAAAAACCGATTGGTGTCTTGGTCTGATGATAAAAGAGCTATCATTAGGAGTGGACGTCATATATTGAAACTCTCTCTAAAAAAAAAGGGTTCACGATAGTGTAAAAAGAGTAAAAAGAAACAAAAAATTAATCACTATAGGATTAATTTCTAATTAAGTTTATAAAAGAAGAAGAAAATTTGGGAAAGTTGGACTGGCTAATGGCTTTTGCCATTGAGAGAGATTGAGGATATGCATATCATTAAACCAGATCACTGTGTTTTTTATTCTCAGAAGAAGGCTTAGAAACTTAATTTAAAAAAAAAAAAAAAAATTTGTTGTTTAGTTATTTGGGTCTCAATTAACTTAACTAGTAAAGTTCCTTGTGGTCGAGCAAATGACCTATGTTCAAATCCTGCCTAATCCAATTAGTGTATTGGTCTGTGGCAAACATGTTGGAGAGATAGTTAAGAAATTTCTTGTGGGGGGTTTTGGTGAGGAGTTTAAATAGCATTTTGGTGGGAGCGGGATATGGTTCTCCAATTGCTAATGGTGGGTTGGGTGTAAGGAAGATAAGCACTTTCAATCAAGATTTACTGGGGAAAATGGCTTGGGCGCTTTGGGTTGGAAGACACCCATTTATGGGGATGGGTAATTGCTACTAAGTATGGGGAGAAATGGGGAGGGAGGACTTCATAATTGGCTCAAGAGTGACATGGATGTAGCCTGTGGAAAAGCATTTGGATGACGTGGGATGGGTTTCTGCAATATGTCATTTTTGATGTAGGAGATGGTCATCACCTACAGTTTTGGCATGACCCCTGGTGTGGGGGTCATTCTTTGAAGGAGGTGTTCCCACTTTGTTCCACAGGTATGTGATATGTTGAGTGGCCAGATGGCAGGGGAAATGAGCTGTTGGAATGTCAGTTTTTAAAGAGATTTTAATTATTGGGAATTAGACTCAGTGATTGCTTTTCTCATTCTCCTTCATTCTAATACCCCTAGGAAAGAGAGTTGTGATAGACTAAGCTATAGTTTGAAGGGGAGTGGTGTTTTTACTGTCTGTTCATACTACAATGCACTATGGGGTACTTGTGCAGTGCCTTTTCCATGGAAGAGTATCTGGTTTCTTAAGGTCCCTAAGAGGGTCTCATTCTTTGTTTGGACGGGGAAGATCCTTACTTGTGAAAATCTCATTAAGAAGGTTACACGTTGATAGGTTGGTGTTGTTTGTGTTGATGTAGTGGGGAGAAGGTGGATTGTTTGTTTATAAATTGTGCTTGCGTGGGAATTGTGGAGTTTTGTCTTTAGCTCTACTGATATTAAGTGGGCAGTACTGGAGAAGGTCATTGATCTTCTTTTTGGTTGGAGAAATTGGGTTGTAAGCAATCTTTGGATATATGGGATCTCATCCTCTTGTGTTTGATGTGGACACTGTAGAGAGAGCGAAATTGTCTTACTTTTGAGGATTTGGAGCATTTGGTGAACAACTGCTAGCTTCATTTGGTAGATCCTTGTTTGATTGGTCCTGTGATGGGGTTTTACTAGTTGCAACTCCATAGCTGATTTTAAAGTCTTAAAAAAAAAAAAAAAAAAAAAAGCTTTTTCTCCGTATAAAAAAAAGCTTCTTGTTTAATTATTTTGGTATTACATTTCTGCTAAGTTTCAATACTTCTAGTTCAGTTTCCCTGCCCATGAGCTGGGAAAATGCTACTTTACAATCAACTTTGTTTAAAATTTATTTTCCCTTTATAAAGGTTGCTTATTTATTTTTTATTTTTTTTTAAAAATTTAATATTGGTAATTGTACATGCACCTAGTGGATCTCACCCTCGATATTGCTCTTACAAGAGGAAGAGGCGTCATTTGAGGTATAGCTCATTGGGTCCCTTTATAAAATATAAAAAATAAATAATTTTTGAGATGAAGGGGGGCATCGTACATGTCAAATCTAAATTAGGGTGGTCAGGCCATCTATGTTAGTTCAATCCTTAGAAAGAACTCTTATAATATTTTTCAGTGCCATATATGATACACCTGGATTGATTTATGTTAGCGGTAATATTTTTTCCTTTTTAAATTTTTTTTTCTTTCTTGCTTACATTATTTTATGTTTCTTAATCAGTTCCTTCTCTATGTCCATTATTCTTTATGTTATGTGCCTGCTGTTAAGTATGTTCCCCATGTCATTCAACAGTATTGCTGATGATTGGGATCTTGATGAAGGAATGATTCTGGCAGAAAATCACCATGTGAACTCTCCATCCAACATGGTAAGAGAAACAGTTCAAATGAGTCGTTTGACAAATGGGGAGGCTGAGAACAGTCTTCACAAACAAAGTGACCAAAATCCACGTCAAGGCCGAAACGGAAGATGTAGAAACTTGGGGTCCAATGGAACCAGTTCTCAACCTTGTTATGATGAAAATGGTGGGGAAGTTAATAGATCAGGAATATCCACTAGAGATGCTTCAGACAATCTTAATTCAAACATGCAGCCTGATGTTATTCATGTAAGTGGAACATGAGGATAATTTACTCAATGTAAGAAATTTAGATGCCTCCTCATTCCCCCTTCCCCAGGGTTTATGATGTGGTTCATTTAGAGGAAGCTGTTTACCACTTGTTACTGTCCAGCAAGTTCAATCATTAGTTTCTTATGTCAGCATTAGTTTTTATGATGTGTATGATAAGTGGTTCCCATTACTTGTAATAGCCTTTATCACTTGTAACAGAAATCAGCACTAGTGCTTATGTTGTATGATAAGTAGTTCCTATTACTTGTAATAGCCTTTATCACTTGTAACAGAAAGTTAGTTAGCTGATAGGTTATTAGTGATAAGCACAATAGTCTATCAGTTAGTTAGGCCTTGGCCAATCACATGGCAGCCACATGGTAGGTTCTTGTAACTTCCTAACCAATCAGCAGCTTGCTTATGTAACTATAAATAAGCATGGCTGCCCTCATTGTAACTAGTTGAATTTGAATCCAAGAAATCTCTACTTGTGATGTATTATTCCAAGAGTTTGTCTCTTGAAGAGCTAGTTTTTCTTTCTTTTCTCTAAGCAACTTAGTAACAACCGTCCCTTTCACCAAATTCCTCCATCAGTTTAGTTGCTTTTGATGGTAATTTCTTTCTTTAAAACTTCTGAATTTGCAAATGACATTGGGATTTCCTTGTAGAAAAAAGCAAGGCAGCAGAAAGAAATGACTTTCCAAGATATGTATAACAACCAAGATCTCTTTGATGATGAGGATGATGATAGTGACTGGGAGCCTGCACAAGAGCGTGTAGAAATTAAGAAGTGGTTCTGCACCAATTGTACAATGGTTAACCTTGATGACACCATCCATTGTGATGTATGCTTATGCTTTATGCTTCTTTCTAGATATAGTTGTTGTTATTATTATTATTATTATTATTATAATAATTATTATTGGTGAAGATTAAAGGTGTCAAACTTCGTTACATGTAAAAAAATTATGTTTTTCCTTCTTTTGTTTGGTTCTTGTCCAATACAGAGATATGTTTTTGGGTGAGTTTCAGTCATATTTACCTAAAAAAAAAAAAAAAAAACTGAGATGGTTTTCAATTGATAATGGAAAATTTTAAAATTCTGAGGAGGTGTGGTTGTCTATGCCTATGAATGAATTTTAGTGCTATCTTTTCCATGCAGATTTGTGGGGAACATAAAGAATCTGGAATCCTTAGACATGGGTTTTTTGCTTCTCCCTTTTCACAAGATGTAGGTTCTGCTGAGGTTGAGTCAGAAATTAAAGAAAGACACAGAGGTAGGTTCATATGATTGGCTATCTGGTTTGTCTGACATGGTTATCATTGATTTGAGAAACTCTGTAAATGTCGTGTATGATGCTTCTTATCTTCTTGCAGCTATCTTATCACAAAGGCAATTGGTTTCTTAGAAGTAGTGTGATTAGGCATTCAAATTTGTTTACCTATAATTAGAATCATGCAGATGTAGGTTTGTTGTGCTGTGCCTTTTTGGGTGGGTGTAGATGTTTTAGGCCCCTTGATATAGTATACTGCGGTTCAAGGTAAATGTGTGAAAGCCTGGTGATGGCATTGCAAAATAGCTGTAAAATCACATAGGAACAGTTTAAAATTTTGCTTGCAAAGTGGCATTCCAAGATGGACACTATAGTTTAATATAAATAATGAGGACTACACAAATGTCATTACACTGTAGGAATTAATTTCCTTCCATAATCAACATTCTCAATGTAAACAAGATGGAAGGTGCCTAATTTGGTAATGCGAAACTATAACTTCTTCTTTTTTTATTTTTTTATTATTTTTTTTTATTGTTAAAGCATATCTTAAGTTTTTGTACGTGTATCGTTGGTAAAAGCATGCTTAGGCTAGCTTAAAGCCCAAAGCTCTGAGGTCTAACCACTTTGCTTGGCTGAAGTGAAGCTTGTTTAATTAAGCATGCCTTAGGAATGCTTCTCAAGTGCTTTTTGAGGAAGCGCAAAACATGCCCATGCATGCTTATTTATTTTTTTGCTAAACAATATATGAATCATTAAGAATTAGTAAAATTAAATGCTTGAGTGGACCATTGATTTGCTATAAAAATACTATTCTTAAGGTGGTGTACTACACAAACATTAAAAAAAAAAAAAAAAAAAAATCAAAAGACAGAAATAAGGATAAGTTGTCATTCTGGTGCCTTTGATTATATTTTATTGCACCATATATTTTATTTTGAACATAGCTATTATAGTTTTGTATTTTTATAAAGCACTAGAGAATAACATAATATGTTATGTTTAAACTTTGTGTGACTAGATTATCATCTTGTCCCTTGACAGTTGTTTTCAAATTTACTATATGAAAATTTTTAAGAAGTTAGAAATAACTTGTGCAAAGTTTAAATATATCAAAAGACAGAAATAAGGATAAGTTATCATTCTGGTGCTTTTTGGTCTTTGCCTTTTGGATATTTTATTGCACCATCTATTTCATTTTGAACATAACTATTATAGTTGTGTAGTTTTATAAAGCACTAGAGAATAACATAATATATTGTGTTTAAACTTTGTGGGACTAGATTATCATATTGTCCCTTGACAATTGTTTTCAAATTTAGCATATGAAATTTTTTAAGAAGTTAGAAATAACTTGTGCAAAGTTTAAACTCACAAACTTTGTTCTATTGTACTATCCATTTGAGCTAATATGCTAAATATATTACCATTTTGAGTTTATTACCTTTTTTCTTTATATGTTATGCATCTTTTTATTGAAGGTTATTATACATGAATTTCAAAAGTGTGTGCTTTAATTTACTTCAATTGGGCGCATGCATATGCTGCGCCTAGGCTCCAAAAGGCCTAACCTCTTAAGTGAGCTTGATGCATTTATGAACACTGTATGTGTTTCAATATTGAGCGTGCCTAATTTTTGTAATCTAAATAGAAAATAATATTAAATAAATGTGAGATGATGTGGCAATGATGTTCAGATTTCACAATGCTCATGAATATCCTATGGCTTATTACTTATATGCCTTATACCTGAAATCCAAACTTCTGTGCTATCTGATCTGCTACTCAACATAGGCATTCATTTTTCACCAATCTATATCAAGGTCTACTATTGACTCTTTGTCTCTCCACGTGTAGAAACTGAGATAAGTCTAGTGTTTTTCTCTGTCTGTGTGTGTGTGTGTATAATTATAAAATTTTCCCATCCATTTGCAATCCTTTTGAACCTACTTGATCTTCATGTCATTAAGTTAATAGTACAAGTGATGTCAACCCAATTGAGAAGATTCTGTTAATATGAACTTGCAGATTTGATACTTGTTCAGGCCTCTTGTATTCTGTAATGCAACCTTACCAAGCAAGTCGATTAATAAAAGCTGGGTAGAATTCCTTAAAGACTTTGAGTCTCAATTAAAATTGCAGTTAGATGAGTTCTCTCTATGTCTTGATTCTTAGTTTTATAATGTTTTGATATCTCACATTTTTTTGTTGAATCACTTGGAGTGACCTTTATATATATTCTTTCTACAATTAAGATGAAACTGTTGATGGGTTTTATGTTAGATATTGTCATATGTACAAATATATTTTTGCTGTTTTGGAAACTCTTCTTAGTAATTCAGTGTCTTTTATTTGTGTCTATGTAGACTTGGGCTGCCCAATTTCAACCTTGAATAGTTCCACGGCAGTAGGTTTTGATGAGAGAATGTTGCTACACTCAGAAGTATGGTGCTGCTTTTCTACATCTCTCCCTGAACCCCTTTATGTTACTTAGGTTTTCTCCTGTATAAAGCTTTTATTTTCATTTGTGTTTATTGCGTTGCTGTGCTTTGCTTTTAATATGTCCTTACATATTTAAGTGTCTTGAATATGAAAATTAAATTTGAATTTCTATCTCTCATATTGTGATGCAGGACTCCTGCATTATATTACTTTCTAAAGTGATTGATATCATATTCTCACTTCAATTTTAATACATTTTTTGGATCATTATTTTATGATATGGTTTACATCTAATCTACCATCTAGATTAAGAGAAATCTCAAGGTCTAAATTAGGTACTTTTTCTAACACTTATTTGATGGAAATTATCAGGAAGTTTTTCTAAGAAATTTGAGGAAGTATAAGGGACGCAATATGTACTTGTAATGAAGGAATTTAATGGATGAAGGTAGGACTAAGAATAGTTGATTTGGGTATTTTGTGCATAACTTTACATTTGGTGTTATGTTGTGCATAATTGATTGTTTCTGGCAATGATGTTCTTCGGTTGTTGTAAGGGAGTGTTGGGTTGGGTGCATATGTGAGTTCAATAATAGCACATGGTACGGTGTAATTGTCAAAATTTGTCATAGAGGTAAAGCAGTGCTACAGATTTGGGCATGGACCTCAGAATCCAGAAAGAGTTCTGTATTGAAATATCAGGTTGAAATTATTTTGTAGCAGAGGTTATTTTAGATCTATGTTAGTTATGATCTCTGGCTGGGAAGACTTAATTAAAAAAAAAAAAAAAAATTTAGGAAGAATTCTATGTTCCATAAAGACAAGTACAAATAAAGTGTTGCAGTTACAGAAAGGAATTTTCTAACTCCTTGTCTGCACAATCAATCAGAATAACTTTGATGCACTATGTTCTTCATGTGTACTTCAATATGTGATATTGGCATTACAATTTGCAACACTGCTTGTTGCTATGTGAAACTCTATATAATTATTTCTTTTGGGTGTTTGCTATGCTAGAGTAGGTTGAAATGAAGTCACATCCACATCCAGAAAGACCAGATCGTCTGCGAGCTATTTCTGCTAGCCTTGCTACAGCTGGTATTCACCTTTGCTCTAAATTTTGTCTTTGAATCAGAGATTTTATTTGAGTTGATATTTGAAAATTATCAAGTTTTCATTATAGCTTGACTCCAGTGCAGTAAGATTTCTACCTCTCCATCATTAGATTGTTAAACAATTGGCAAATGTTAACCTGTGCAGGTATATTCCCAGGAAGATGCTATCCCATTTCTGCAAGAGAAATTACACAAGAAGAACTTAAAATGGTAAGTGACCACCCATTACGCACAAGAAGACTTCAAATGTGTCGGGTGTTTTCTTTTTTTCTTCTTTGTCTGATTTGCTTGATAGATGTAGTCTTTATACTTCTTAGTTTTGCTTGTTCTCTTGCTTTCCCTAGTACACGTCCTATGTGCTTCAGTCTTTTTGTATCTGTTTTTTCTATCATTGCAGTTTATTAATTAGTACACATCCTTGCATGAAGCAGCCTTGTTTAATAAATTATTTCTTACTTATCAAAAAAAGAAGTGGCCAACCTTTATTTTGGAGCCATTTGAAGATGAAGTGTTATTATCTGCCTGCCAATTTTATTTCTGTGGATGACAACAGGGGTGTTTATCTGAAATTGGTTGGAAATGTGTGGGACCAACAAAAAGATACTTAGTTGATATTTGAAATCATGGAATGTCTAAGGTCTTATGCTTTGAAATGACTCTATGGAAGATGTATTACTTATTGATTGGTTAGTTATTATTATACACACCTAGAGGGTTTTGAACCGGTAACCTTAGGAACTTGCTCTTACAAGGGGAGAAGGTGCCATTTGAGCTGGAGCTCATTGGCTACTTGCATTATTGGTAAGTCACACAAACACACACAAAAAATTCGGTTTTGAACCCAAGAACCTTACCCTTTGCTCGGTGGAGGAGGTGCCATTTGAGCTGGAGTTCATTGGCTACATTTTATTATTGGTAAGTCTCACAAACACACAAAAAATTCGGTTTTGAACCCAAGAACCTTACCCTTTGCATGGTGGAGGAAGTCCCATTTGAGCCAGAGCTCATTGACTTCTATGGAAGACTTTTCTTTTGTGCTGCCATGATAATAACAAATATGATAAGCAGATTTTACTAGCTAATTTGTTTTCTGTTGTTTTGAAACAAAACAGAAAAATTATATCTTAGTTTTTATTTTTTATTTTTTATACATATATAAATTTTAGTTCCTTTTAATTAATGGTTTTACATTTTGGAATTAAAGGTCCATTCCTTGGAGCATATTGAAGCTGTTGAACTTACAAGTCATCTTCTGTCTAGGTATGTTAATTATGCAGGCTTTCATTTCTCTATCAACCTTTTTTCTTCCTTTTTTTTTTTTTTGTTTTTTTTTGTTTTTGCATTTGTTTGTGTGTACACACATTGACATGCTTGCACTATAAGATTTTCTGGATTTAAGTTGATCTTGACTGGCCTAGTTCACATGTTCCAAGATGGTGTAAGCATGCTAAGTTTAGGAATAAAAAGAAATATGGCATATTCCTTACTTTTTAAGCATAAATATAAGATATCTTTTGAGGCATTGTGGAGGACCTTCCTGCATTTGATAAGAAGGGCTATTAATATTTAGAAAAAGGATGTAGATAAGAGAAAAGAAAGCTGATGGAGTAATTAAATATTATTAACTAAACATATGTTCCATGGAAAAGGAATAATGAATCTGAGGAAGCATGAAAGCAAAGAAAACCTAGACTTAAACCCTTTTTTTGTTGATACCAACACTCAAGATTCAAAACCCCTAACAAATAGCAATCGTCCTTCTCCCACCCTTTTTTATAGAAACTATCCAGAATAAAATACATCCAACCTTAGATTTGGATGCTGACGGATCTTGACTTGAAATTGGGTTTGTGGTTGATTAATTATATGTGATTGCAGTTATTTCACTCCTGACACATATGCCAATGAGCATTCAGCATGTGCTGCCCGGCTTGCAGCAGGCTTATGTGCTGATCTTGCTAAAGCAATCTTTTCTGGGCGTGCCAAAAATGGTTTTGCTCTGGTATGGCAAATCTGCAACTTAAATATAGGTTGTTTTAAGTGTTATTGAAGTGACGGGGAACTCTTGCAAACACTATTCATTCTGAAGTCAATTATTGTTTTATGGGTAAGGTTCGGCCTCCTGGTCATCACGCTGGTGTAAGACAGGCAATGGGGTTTTGCCTCCACAATAATGCAGCAGTTGCAGCATTTGCAGCTCAGGTTGCAGGAGCTAAGAAAGTGCTAATTGTTGATTGGGTAATGTATACTCTTAACTTATCTTGATGCTTTTGAAGTTTGTTTTTTACATAATATACTTAACAAAAAATTAATACTTTAATTTTTTTTTATAAATAAATAATGATAATTACTTTTACTGTGATCATCTCTATAATTATTTTGTTTTTTTAAATATTTTTATTAGCTTTGAATTATTAAACTGCAAGCTAATTTCTTTCTTTTGTCTCTTTTCCTCTTCCCACAGGATGTTCACCATGGGAATGGTACACAGGAGATATTTGACCAGAACAAATCGGTGAGCTTCATAATAATTGAATTGGATCTAACTATGCACATCAACTTTTAAATGCACTATTCCATTTTCAATGAAATAATTTTCTGGAGGAGGTGGTAAGGTGTTGGTGATGTCACTTATGTAGTTTGAAAGAAGAGTAAGCCAATTCATTCTTCTGCATTATAGCTCTTAGGAAGCTTTTAAATTGGTAATAGGAGCCATTGATATTATAAAGTTCATGAATGTTTTAACTAGAAAGTTTGTCCCAGGAATGGGTCAATGTGATAAAAAAATTGTATCGTAAACAGTGGAAGGATGCACTAAACTAATTGCCCTCCATCTGTTTCCATTTAAATGCTTTTATTGATTTTTTATTTTTTGGAATACCTCAAATGTGATCCATGAGCCCTTGTATGAGCAAAGTGGAGGGTGGTTGAGGTTGCAGGTTTAAAATCTATCAAGTGCTTTTGTAGCTTGATGCAGGACTATGTACTCTTAAATGGGGACTTGTGTTTGGGGAAACAAGAAGGAAAAAAAAAAAAAAATAGAGTAGGAGTCCACACCTAGGGCTATTTAAAGTCAGCCACAAGCTGTGAAAAAAAGAGAGATAGAAACCCGGTGTCATCACCTAGGTTTGCCTGGAGTCCACACCAGGCAGTAACAAATAAGGGATATAACCCTGGAGTCAGCACCAAGTTGAGAAACAGAAATTTAAACCTTGGCTTCAGGACCACAGGTTCATTGGAGTCTGTACCAACAATTTGTTTGGAAGAAATTTTCAATAAAATTTTATAAATCTGTGGTCAAGTGTCTCCAACAGTGTTTCCTGGGGCCTTCAATTAGGGTTTCCAAATTGCATCAAATGGAAGGAAAATAAACTCATAATTAAATTTCAACAAATATGGAAATAAAAATCAATTAGCAATCAAATTCCTCTGATAGCTCAATTAATCTGCATCAACGTCCAACGGTATCAATCACTATCCATCAGTATCAATATTTAGTGTGCACAGTCCACACCATAACTTACCAATAAAAGAAGCCCTCAAATGTGTTTGTTTTGGTTACTGATTGATTTACTTGTTAATGCTTATGAGTTGGGCTGACTTTTTAGGTCTTGTATATATCATTGCATAGACACGAGGGGGGAAACTTTTATCCTGGTACTGGAGCTGCACATGAGGTACTTGATTGCTTTTTTTTTTAAAATTTTTTTTAATTATGAATGAAGTACTTGATTGCTTACATTTTCTTTCAGAACTAAATAGACTTCTTGTGCTGGCCAACTCAGCCTTGTGACTTTTTATCACAATTTTTGTTTGGGAATGTGATGTTATTTGGTGAAGTTTAAAAAAAAAAAAACCTTAACAATATACATCCATCCTATCTTTTTCATTACATGGTCATTTTTTTCCCATCTCTTTCACAAACTCTGTAAAACTGCTATAAATTAATCTTTTACTTGGTATCTAGTTTTATTCTGATTTTAATGAATGCCTTGGTTATTTTTGGTGTGGCAACAAGAAACTGCCAACCTACAGAAGCCTAAAAGCTGATGGGTTCTTATAAAATTTAGATACATTATGTGGCTGTATTGGCACTCAAATTAGATAGATTATAACCACTTTGGCAATGAATTTATGGGGCCTTTTTTCTTCCTCCAAATTCTCTGGTCTTTCATGTATTCTTGAATATATTTATGCAATCATGTGACTTGTAACACATATCCTTGAATGTCATTTTTTGAGCTAATAAATCTTGACTCTATTTGGATGCCCAGAATGAATATGATGTATGTAAACTGGAGTAACCCTTAATACATATTCATATTAAACAATTAGTACTAAGCCGTATGCCTGTGTTTGGACACATTGTTTTTGGTTGTCTTTGTAAGATAGTTGCAGATATGATTTGAAGCATAAATGTGCTGTATTCTTCTCTCCAATTTGGCAGGCATCAGGATTTTGTATTTTAAGCCTTCTGTTTGCTCTCAAATTTCTGGGTCCCTTTGTTATGTCTAGCTTTGCATTTCTATATTTATCTTTTATGTTTACAATCTACAATCTTTTCATGGATTATATTCATTATGCCATTTGATAGGTATTTGAACTATAACTAGTGCTCATAAATGATATTTTTATTTCTTTAGGTTGGTACCATGGGGGCAGAAGGATACTGTGTGAATATTCCATGGAGTCGTGGGGGAGTTGGTGACAATGATTATGTTTTTGCCTTTCAGCATGTTGTGCTTCCTATAGGTTAATCGTATTTTCTTTCTTCTTATCCTTTTTTTTCTCATTCATCTACTGTTTGATGGAGGGAGCACAATCAATATTATTTCATAATTTATTATTTTTCTAGATTTCTTTTGAACTTTGAATTTGGGCTTTAATGCTTAGGATTTTATGGGATGTCATTACCTATAAGAAAAAAAGGATTTTATAGGATATAATTGTGCCTTAATGCAATCCCTGAAGCTTATTAAATGGATGACCACAGAATAGTTTAAAGCACAGTGCGATTTGAATAAGAATTAAAATTTTTCTGATTAGAGAATGTTTCTCTACGCATCATGATGACTCCAAGAACTCTTAGGCGGTGAAGCCTAGAATTTGTCTTGTTATTTCCTTGTTTTCTCTCTTATTTTCTATTTTGGTGAATTGTTTTGCATCAACTTAGTATCAGTCTATCAGACATACTCCGATCCCCTTCTGTAGCTACTGTTACCTCCAAACACACTGTTAAACCCATTACCACCCCCATGAAGCCCGCAACCATTCCTTGAGCAAGATTTTGAACCCACTCACCAAACCACCAAATAAACACAAAACCATTGTCATAGGTAAGTTACCCAGCCAATAGCCACAATCAACATAGTTGACCCAAAAGAAAATAATAAATATTTCCATAAAAAAAAATATTGCCAACAGATATCGGCCAATCACTACTTCAAATGTTGACCCAACTTTGCTGCCGTGACCCTTTAATCACCAGAAGTCCCCAGTTGCCATTGCAAGTCAACCGAATCCCCTTGTTGCAAATCAAGCAACCCAGCAACCACAAAATCAAACCACTGATGTTACTTGGACTCGGTTGACCCAAATTGCAAAACCACTTGAGCACCACTGCTTGACTACCAATGACCTAATCCCAAGAAATTGCTATGGAATACTGCCTGAATAGTCAAAATAATGGCTTGGCTTCCATCCGGTCCTCTGAAATATCCAAAAAGTTCTTGTATTTATGTTAGGATTTTGTGCTGAGGACGCCTCTTCGCTCTATTGGGATGTTCTGGTCATTGAACGGTTTCTTTCCAAGAGAGAGAGAGGGTTGAGACAGGGAGGCCTTTTGTCGCTTTACTTATTTGTTATGGTGTAGGCTAGATAATGTGGTAGCTGATTTTCCTTACACTCTGATCATGAGATTCCATTGTGATTCACAAAGCATATGATTTGATCCTGAGGTATTCAGTGAAGGCTTGGATGGCTGTCAATGAAATTCTTGGAATAATGCTGCTACTTGGTTCATGAAGTGGAAAGGCTTGAGACAATGGTGATATCTATAGATCAAGATTAGGCTGTATCATTTATTCCACACATTGATTTTCTCATTCCAAACAAATTTAATATGGTGGAACAAAAATCTAGAGTTGATGAAAGTGTCAAGTGCCAAAGTTCTTATCTCGAAACAATTCAAAATTAGAGGTTTAATAGATTAATGGTAGATCTAAAGAATCCAGTGCCAAAGTCTGAAAGTGCACTGGATTCTTAGATTTACCATTTAATCCAGTTTGTGTTTCCAAAGCTGAATGTAATAGATTAATATTTGATCTCAATCACTAGTATTTATGTTTGTAATTAATTTGTTTAAGCTAAGATGCAGAATGTCTGATGTAATAATGAAATTACATTGAAATAATTTCCTTTTGTATTAAAAGTGAAATTATCCAGGACTTATTATATATGTTTGTGCTGTTTCGGCAAGTTTTTATTTTTCCTATTGTGGGTGGAACTTTCACTTGATACAGTTCTACTGGACTTCCCATAATTTCATTTTGTTGTTCAGTATATTACAGTCATTTTGTAATGTATAATGAATACAATTGTCTGCACTTGATTATTAGCTTAAATTCATTAACGGTTTCCAACGGGAAATTATTGCAGCCTCTGAGTTTGCTCCTGATCTCACCATCATATCAGCAGGGTTTGATGCTGCAAGGGGTGATCCCTTAGGATGCTGTGATGTAAGTCTCTCTTATTGGTAGACTGAATCTTTAGATCTGTAGTCATTTCATTTAAAGATTATTCAATTAGATAAGCACTATGGATAGATTCATTTGGTTTTCTCTCTGGTGTTTCCAGTGAAAGTGTGCAATTAGCTGTATTAAAAGGCTGTGTAAAGAACCTAAGCAAATATGGCACTAGTCCTTTGCTATCAATCTGTGACCTTTTCATTATTGTAGAACTTAAAATTCACTGCTTAAAGTTACAAACACATAAAACTTCAACAATGTGTGGTGTCATTTTATTGTTTTAATTGGATGTTAATATTCCATAGTAACATCATAAAGTAATTTTGTTTATATAGGTTACTCCTGCAGGCTATGCACAGATGACTCAAATGTTGACTGCCCTTTCTGGTGGAAAGTTGCTTGTTATTCTTGAGGGGGGGTTTGTGGCTACTACTTCAACTTGGTTTCACTATTAATGCCCCTTTTGCATCGTCTATGCTAACTTGGATAATTTATTGTGTGCAGCTATAATCTACGTTCTATATCGTCTTCTGCTACTGCAGTCATTAAGGTGACTATTTTTCAAATTATCTGGAATGCATTATATAATGTTAGACCTTATTACATTTTACACTGTCTAGCTCTGGGGCAAGTTTCTATTTGGCCCTTAATGATCTTATTATAGTGTAATGCTAACTGCTAACTTTGTAGATTGTTACAATGTTCATCATCCTTTAATTTGAGTAGACAGAAAATGCACACGACATCATTTGTGCCACTGTAATATACACGTGAGCCTCACAAATGTCCTACCAACCCAACTTCCATTCCTGTCTACAAACACAATGGATCTGCTTGTCATGTGCAGGACTTGGGACGCTTTGGGTGGTAAGTACATGAGAGTCACACATCTATTTTTGTGGAGACGTGATGTCTCATGCCCATTTACACCTACTTATACTGACAGAGACTTCTGGATGGTAATGTTGCAAGTTGACAATCTGAAAAGCTTGGGGTGATATTGCAAACTTCAGATGATGAGGGATTGGATAGAAACTTAATTAACCACCCCTCCCCCCAAAAAAGAAAAAAAAGAGAGAGAAGGAAATAGAATCTTTCTATAAAGTTTGGGTATAAAGAGTTGATGCAACTTTTTATTAGTAGGATGGGAAAATTCTTCACTTGGGAAGTACAATTTTGACTTCACTGATGGTAATCAATCTGCTTGGGTTTTCTGATTAGAATTTATAATTAGCAATAATTTCTTTTGATGTTAGTGTGAGGTGGTTGGGATGTCATATTATTGCAAACATTTGAGGCAGTTTGTTCTGTGTCACTTCACTACTGAAATGTCAAGATTGTTGTTATACATGTGATACATTTCTGACGTGGCTTTCCATGGGAAAGGTATTGCTGGGTGAAAGTCCTGAATGCGGTTTGGATATTTTACCTTCCAAAGCTGGTGTGCAAACTGTTCTGGAAGTCCTTCAAATTCAGATGAACTTCTGGCCTACTCTGGGTCCCAGATTTTCGGATTTGCAGTCACAATGGGGAACGTACTGTTTGAAAAACAAAAGTGAGGATCTCTCTGCCCTCTTAATGCATTCTAGTATCAGTCCAATTTTAGGGTTTATTTTTTATTTTATATATATATATATATATATAAATATAAAAAGTGAGTTTATTGCTAGACAACTCTTCCCCCTTGTACCTTATTCTTATATTTGACACCCCTCCCCTCCTATCCCGGTTTCTCTTTCCTCATCTTGCAGAACCTGTGTAAGATTTGGAATGGATCATTTAAAGTTTCTCATTAGTTTGTTCTTATTTTTATCTGCAGAGAAACATATTAAAAAGAGACGGCTGGCTGTGGCACCATTATGGTGGAAATGGGGACGGAAAAGTTTGTTGTATCATCTCCTAAATGGGCATCTCCATGTAAATCAAAGGGGCGGAGATTGATTTTGTAGATCATATGCATACCTTGTAATTTTGTGCACCTTTGTAAACCATCTAGTTTCAGGATAGTATCATTTTTTGCATGCTCATGACCTTTGTCAAGGTACGTATGGTGCTTTTGCGGCGTTAATTTCAGAACAGATTTCACCCTTACTCTGTCCATATGATTTTATTGCAGTGTATTAGCAGCCTCTAGCGCAATTTAGATTCAATCTCTCTCTATCTTCTAATAATTATTTCATGCATTGAGAATATGCATCTTCTCTCAAACTGTGTGTGGACTCCACAGCTTTGTGGAATCTACATACCGTGAGAGGGATATCCGGTGTATGGGGATACCTCTCTTCTCTTTCTTTGAGTTTTAGCAGCCTGTTATTTTGCTAGACTCATCAATAGTGCTTAATGGTCTTTTTGGATTGAGGGAGAAGGAGGAAGAGTATGGTAAATTTAACCAAAAATTAGCTTATTTTTAGCCAATTCTATTCTACTCTTCTTCCTCCCTCAATCCAAACGGGCCCTAAATTGTTCTAAATAAAAGGGAAAAATAATTCAAGTATTATCTATTGTATACTGCATTGAATGAGACAACCATTCTCCATGCTTATAGAGGGAAGTTGGTCCCCCCACCCCACCCCCCACAAGACACCAAAAAAAAAAAAGAAATAAACCTTGGGCCCGATACAAAACTACAAATGAAGATTGGATAATGCGTGGGAAAGAAATGCAATTGCTCTTAGACTTGGTTCACTCTGTCTTGGACATTATAACAGATAATGTCTTTCCGATTTTTTTTTTTATAAAAATTATCAAAAAAAATATTAAAGTTATAATATTTATAAATAATAATATATAATAAAGATTAATAAATGTTATAATGAAATTATCTGATAAATATTTTTTTTAGTTGTTGAAATTTTAGTGAAAGACTAGATTGGTTATCTCATTTTTGCTTTTCGTGAGAAAATACCAATTGAAGTGGAGGGTTTCTTCAAACAAGGAGCTGTGTCAACTATTCAATCAAATGATATTGAGCATGATTCTTATCTTTTTTTGAGAAACAAGTCGGTTAATTCTTTGAGAAATTGTACCAAATTTTATGTGGCAATGTCAGCAAGGTCTCTTCTTTAGTTGGGGAAAGAATCTGCACGAACAGGATTTTTTGAAAAAATCTCTATTGAATAGTATAAAATTCTACATTGACAGGCAACAATAAAAGAAAGAAAATAAGTATCTAGCAATCCATTTTGCTACTGATTGTGAAATTGCATTGCTGTGTCAGAATATTTGGGGGAAGAAAATGTTATTCTTAGTTACATTGTTTTGTATAATTTCTTATTGAAGATGGCTAATGGCATGTATTGCACTATCAGTATGCACCAAAAAAAAAAAGGGTTGTGGACTTATAGTACCTTAGTTACCTTTGAGATTTGGCATGCTTGCATGTAGAGATTTTTCATTTATGTAGGTTCCTCAAAAGGTGATTTGTTTGTTCTTGTTTTGTTTTTGGTTTTATTTTTAATTTTATTAAAAGAATAATCAGCACAAGTAATTTGAATGCTAATAAAGATGTTCCTTCATGGTTTACATCTAAGTCCAAAAAGTTGTTGAAGGCCGTAACTAGCAAAAATCTCTATGGTATATATACAATATGAATGCAACAAAGTAGGAATAATCTATCAAACTTAATTTGATTAGAATTTAGTACAACAAAGTAGTTTTGTGTTCTTAGTGAACTAGTCTCCTATGTGTCAAAAGTCTTGTAGTTCAATAGTATTACTCAGTTCTTCCATAAAGAAGTAGTTCAATAGTATTACTTAGTTCTTCCATAAAGAAGAACTCAGGTTCAAATCTCTCCTCCCCCACTTATTATTAAAAAAAAAAATCCTATACATACTTGTTTTTCCCTTTCACAACCCACTTCCTTCAAAGGGTAACCTAAAATTTGGTTAGAGGGAATGTTATTGGTGCATTGGCGGAGGAGCCATGGGGTAAGCAACTGGCATAACATAGGGAGGATGTGAATGGGGATGATGTCCTGGAGGAAGCATAACAGGAGTCCCAACAGCTGATGCCATATGCACCGGAGGAGCAGCGACTGGGTGTCCGACCGATGTTCCATACATGCCTAAACCAGGCATATGTGGCTGAGCCCTATGCTTCACTGGTGGTCCTATAGTGGCTACACTTGATGGGTTCATGTTGGTCTGTTGGCCAGTAATTGGTGCCTGATGAGAAGCAACATCTCCATTATTCACGCTAGTAATGTCATGGATACTCGATCTCCTCCTATCTCTATTCATTGAGTTCAAGCGAATGAAGTACTTTTGGGCATGGCTAGCCACTTGTGTCGGAGTCCTGGAAATGACAAAGTTTCTTGAAATGCTTCTCCAATCCCCCTTCCCAAACTTGTCAAGACCAAGTAGAAACAACCTAAAAAACCAATAGCAGGCTAGTGTCAAAGTCTACTATATACTAATATAATCATAGCTTCTTTATAATTCACATATAATTCCCCAAAGAACATTAATATCATTTTCAATTATTAAGAACTCAATGATAATAATCAGATTAAAGTATTCACTAGCCCTCACAATAAATAAGTAAGTTTGTTGATGGTATTATATATAAATTAATAAAATACCCTAGCAAAGCAATGATATTTAAACTTTGTCTATGCTCTCAAATCTAATTAATATGAGTAAATGCACTAAGTCCCACTTTACATAATATGATGCTATCCATTTCATTTGAAACAGAGAAAATCTATTTCACAGTTTAGATTTATTTTCTAAATTTAATAATGTACAAAGTGTTACGTCACTCGATATCTTTAACTTCACAACTAAAGCATAGAGATGAAACTTGTCACTAAAATCACACAAGGTAGTAGAGTTGGCTTAAAATAAACATAAATTCAAAGTCATGGAACAATACCTATGTTCTTCTTCTGTCCATGGAATCCCTTTTCTTCGTTCTTGCTCTGACCTGGACCCTCCTTTCCCACCATGCCCGGTTGAGTCATGTCCCAACCCTGAAAACCCACTTCCAAAACCACAATTTGATCTCTTATCCGAAGCCATGGCACCAGAAAAGCCATGACAGTCTTTGTTTGAAGATGATGCTTCCTCTCCCACATAGTTAGGAAGTGGTATATGTCCAGCCTCTATTGCAGTTACGTCCTCCACTAGCAACTGGTAGTGTTGCTTTAACTCGTCCATAGTTTTGCTAGGGACCATTGAAGCAATCTTCTCCCATTGCTCTTTACAGTCCTCATCCACCCAATGCATAGCAATGGCA
This sequence comes from Quercus glauca, assembly GCA_023736055.1. NCBI lineage: Eukaryota > Viridiplantae > Streptophyta > Magnoliopsida > Fagales > Fagaceae > Quercus > Quercus glauca. Next base: position 26,618,215 of record CM043324.1, on the reverse strand, counting down.
TTTTCAAAAGTTTTCTCTTCTTCTTTGCTCCAAATTATTCCACTTGACATGGCGTAGGTATGCAATTGGACAAGTTATGAGTATGAAAAATGTTGAAATTGTTAATGAGTTCAATTCATTTATTAGTTATACTGGGGGAAAAAAAAGAAAAGAAAAGAGAAAAGAAAATGGAATAGAAAGGGGGGTGCATAGGATAAGGGGGACTGGGACAGAATATGGGTGTAGGATAAGGAGTGAGGTAGTTGTCAAAACAATCAATTTTTGAAGGACCACCTTTGGAATCAAAATGGATGGGTTCTTTGTCATGTTCATTCATTTCCTTCTTATAAAAAATGAAAGAAAGAAAAAAGAAAAAGAAAATTCTTGTGACTAATATCTTTTTTCACTTGCTAGTGAGACATTTGCAATCATGGAGTATGTAAATTGGAGAGAGGAGGCCCAAAGAATCTTTCAAATTACCATCATCACATGTGGTCACAACCACGCTCCTTTACAATCCGATTTCGACTTACGCGCTTGTGAAATTCCCATCATGAATTCCTAATCATTGTAACAAAGACACGTTTGAAGTCTTTCGGATCATAATTGTGTATATCTTTAATAATTTGATAGTTATAACATAAAGGAAAAATTTTAACCCATGATTTGAATTATGTCACTAGTTTAAAATGATTCAATTGTTGTTTAAGTACTATAAATTAAATAATAGTAGCAAAGAGTTTTGTTATTCAACTGGTTGATATCTTTTAGTATTTCTAATGAAAACATCTAAAATTCATATACTTATGATTTACACTACGATTTACATTAATTGCCCTACAATACTTCATTCTCACGCAACCATGGGAAAGACGTCCTCAAGCAAAAGTTCTGCAAAGAATCACAAGGAGATAGCATGATGTTAGGTTCATTTCTTGACCATTTAGGAAAGATCCCAATCAACCATCACTATGGAAATACTATATATATATATATATATATATATATGAGAGTTTTTCAATCTATGATGTCTGCTTTTGATGATAGTTCTTTATCATTAGATCAAGACACTAATTGATTTTTGGTGTAGGCGGGAATTGAACCCTAGATCTCCTATTCAACTATTAGATACTTTACCAGTTGAGGGTCATACTAACGGATGCCTTTATGGTAATTATTAATAAATCATAATAAGAAAGTTTTAACACTACTTTCATGAGAAATATAAAAAACTGTCAACAATATTTATTATTTTATCATTCTTCCAAAAAAAAAAATGATTCTAGAAATAGTTCTAAAACTAATGCCTTTAAAGCATTGATTAACATTTCCCATATATAAACCTCTCTCAACTGAAGAAAGAAGTATGTAATCCATTATCCCACCACTCTTACATATCATTGTTCTTGGGCTCATTCCATGATTTTATTTATTGACTTGATTGTTAGAGTGCTTTTAAGTTTTAATCATTTCCCATTGGTGGGTGTCTAGCCTAGAAAGTAGGTAATTCTCATTTTGCAAATTACGCATTAATAATAATAGTCCCTACAACGTCCAGCCAGTGGTAATTGGTAAAGCCATACACCTTTTTTAAGGGGCTAAGTTATATGTATCAGGAAATTTTAAATCCATAAAATAATCTTTGACTTGATTTGATATATATTATCTTCTCATATATAACATAAAAAATTGCATCAAATTATTCTTTATGCAACTCAAAATGACCTTTTTTTTTTTTTCATCAACTGTGAACTATCTTTCATATGTAAAGTTAAATAATAAATAGGCGAAAACACTATTTTGGTCCCTACATTTTAAAGTCATAATTAATTTGGTCCTTATATTTTGGTTGTAATCAATTTGATCCATGATATTTTCAACTTGCACTCAATTTAGTCCTTATCGTTACCTCACTAACGAAAAATACATACGTGACAAACGGTATGCACAGTTGGCACACTTAAAACTTAGGTGACAACTAAAATAATAATATAAAATGACGTATCAGCATATGAGCAAAAATAATAATTTATCAATTTAAAGATATTAAAAAAATTAAAAGAAAAAAACATGAATTCAGATCTGTTGTTGAACATGAACACAGTCAAAACCCAAAAGAATAGACGAAGGATGAAGTACAAGGTGATTTTACAACTTCTTAAAACCTCTGACTCCAAACTCTTCAGCTAAAATCTATTTCTACCCACTCATACTCTCTCCTCGTATTGAAAATTCGAAACTGTTACTCTCTCCCACAAACCAAAACATTAAAAAATTTTATAAAAAAAAAAAGTGTCAAATCCAAACTCTTCAAACAGAAGGTCTTTTATATTTTGCTAATAATAATGCGAAAATAGGGGGATTCAATAAAAAATTTTGAATATTTGTTTGTGGGTTTTTAAGTGTATGCAATTTGAATTTGTTTGGATGGTTGAGATCCATTAGTTCATGTGTTTGATAATATAAACCCAATGTTTTAAATTTTAATAGTAACGTGCTGGGCTTTTTTGTTTTACTTTTTTAAGGGGTGAAATTATATTAAATGTGGCTGGTTGGTGGTGCAGAATGATGAATGCAAGAACCCAGCATTTAGGTCGCAGTTCCATGCAATTCGACCAAATTAACCCACAAACCTTCACTTTGATCTTCATTTTCGTCTACTTCTCTTCGCCTTCTTTTTAGGCTCCTGTTTCCAACATGGATTGAAGAGCTGAGATTCGTGGATTTAATTTTTCTGGGCTCTGGGTTCATGTTCAACAACAGATCTGAATTCATGTTTTTTCTTTTAATTTTTTTAATTTCTTTAAATTGATAAATTATTATTTTTGCTCATATGCTGATGTGTCATTTTATATTATAATTTTAGTTGCCACCTAAGATTTAAGTATGCCAACCGTGCATACCGTTTGTCACATATGCATTTTCCGTTAGTGAGTTAACGGTAGGAATTAAATTTAGTGTAAATTGAACATATTAGAGACCAAATTGATTGCTACAAAAATGTAAGGACCAAATTGACACTGACTCCAAAATGTAAGGACCAAAATAGTGTTTTCACCTAATAAATATTCTTCCAACGTGTTAGATCAAGCTTTTTGTTAAATAAATTAAAGATTACACAACTAGAGTATAATATAGTTTTAACAATTATGAAACATATGAAATGTTAATTTTTTTTTTTTTTTTTAAGAATAAACTTAACTTTACCCATTAACTCTCTCCTATGCATGTCTTTTTTTTGTTTTTAAAATAAAAAAGGGAGAATTATTTTTCATTGTCTAAAAGAGTATGTTGTGTACGTACTACATAGCATAACTTATCTCTCCTCTCTTAAAAGTCATCATGGCTTTTAGAGTAAAATTTGTGGTATGTCTTTGTGTTAGAACCAAGTTTTCTCTTCTCTATATGTGTTTGTTTCTTAGAAAAAGGGAAAGAAAAAGAAAAGAAAAGAAAGAATAAACATAACTTTACAAGTCCAAACATATTCCTATAAGAAAAATATAGTGATAATAAAAAACAAAGGAAAACATTATTTTAAAAATTTATTAGTACAAATCTTTAACTCCTAACCACAAAATTTATAACTGTAATTTTTTTTTAAAGCTGAAAATTGAAAACACAGAATATCTATCTCTAATTCTCTAAATGCATAAAATTTTTTGTAAAAGAAAGAAGACTTTTAATATATATCAAAGAGATTTATATTTTTAAAAGAGACTTACACTTATTGAGTCCTAGTACACTTTGATTAACTATGACACAATAGTTATAAAAAAAAATTATATATTCCATTAGTTACTTTGATTAACCACAAGTAATGTTTTTATTCGAAGCTAAATAGATTAAGCTGAAATAGAAATAAGTCTATTACACATTAGCTGTCCTATCAAGGGATGACAGGTCCTCCATCACGGTTGGTGGGTAATGAAAAAAATACAATAGAAGCCAAAAGAGAAGTTCCAAATTTAGCATGCATCAACGCATAGGTTAGTTTTTCTAAAGATATTCCTAATCTGACTTCTGCGATTGCCCTCCTTTTCCTTGTTGCTGATTGGGTAGTCTCTCCTTAGATTGGCTCTTGGGAGTGGCTGTAACGCGCTGTACGGGGCAACATGCAAAGAGGTTTTGGTGTTGTATTATTTTTGCAGGCAATGTTTTTGTTTGGGTCTGTTTCTTTCTATCTCTAAAACTAAAAGACGTGGCCAGTTCTCCATTTCTAGTTTTGGCTAAAGTAAGCCACATATAAGTTGCCAGTAGGGTTATAAACAAAAATCAAACAATCTATGAATAATTGGTATTAGAGGTATTGTCTTATTAGGGGGTCAAATCCAATATATTATTTTAATCCAAATTGTACAGGTAATTTCTATCCTAACCATACACATACTGCTAACTATATTTTGTACTTTTAGGTTAGTCTATGATTAGTGATGTGAACTACAGAACGGTTAATAAATTATATCAATTTAAAACTTTACTAAAAATAAAAAATAAAAAATAAAAAAAATCAGTTTAGGACTTTTTCGTTGAGGAGTAGGCAAGGGCACATCGACTCCTAGGTCGTTTAGGTCTTCGCCTAAGACCTCCTAATAAGCAAAGGCCCAAATTTTTGGTGAATAGCCTGTTTGTTTATGTTTTTTTAAAAAGCAAAGGTGAGTTACACTCTTACCTATTCACAAAGTTTTCAAAATGATTAGTCAATAGAATTGCCCATCCAATCACCACATTGCCACATACCCAACAATATCTTTCTCAACACAAAGATCTAATTTGGAAATTAAATTTCATTTTTCAATCATCTTTCAATTCGGATATAAAAAAACTTCAAAAAAGAATAATATAAAAATCAATAGAATCTCAAAAGGGACCTCTTCGATAAATTGGTTACTAACAACATATATGTGTGTGTGTAAAATAGAAAATTTAGATGAAAATCTTATGAATGTGTAAAATAATTACTAAAAAAGAAAAATATTTAGAAGATAATGAAATTCAAATATATACCTTTTAATGTATAATGATTTTTTAAAAATAATCTCATGACTTACTAAATGTCCATATCACTTATTCCTTACTTGAAAGCAGAGGAACTGAGAGCTTAAAGTCAAAGTAGCTCATACTTGTGTGCTCATGACACCTAAACTAAATATCAAAATTTATTACTATCAATTCTAGCTTAAACATCAACTTATAAATACATCTTAAAATTTAATTCTCAAAAATCATGTAAACCCTAATCCCACCTCAAAGAGGTTCCCTAAACACAAGATACATATATCAAACAACATGATGACCAAGGAGAAACCATTATTTTTATGTTCACATTCATGTCATGTCAAACAAAACTAAAATCAATTTAAAATGTACTCGAGTTTGGGAGCAATAGTCATGCATATACACAAGATCCTTAGGTTCCCAAAAGGGCAAAATGGAGATATATTAAAGTCAAGTTCATTGATTTTAAGAATCCCCTTCGGAATTATAACTTGTCAAGCAAAAGTCATCTTAACAATTCATATTGAAAACGAGGTTTAGTCATAAATCAAATGACATAGCCTTAAAGGAGCCTTTCACTTGAGTCTTAATTGCGTTAATATACTTAAATAAGTAAATTCAAGGTCTGGACAGTCATGGTACAACAATGAAATCACCATAATAGCCAAGTATAATATAGCATTTCAACCGATTTATGATAGTTACTTAAAGATACTCGTATCATGTCATTGAGCATAAGGCACACCCAAACAATTCGGGGATGCTCTAAAGTATATGACACATTATTTGGAGAAAATGGGCAAATGCCCTTTTCGCGCAAAAATTTTAGCGTTTTGCCTTCTTTCCCAAACTAATTAGGGATGCCTTTCTTTGAAATTCGATTTTCTCAAAATCGAGTTTCAATTTAAAACTTGATTTTTGGACAATCAAGTTATAGCAAACTGAACATTAAAAAAAAAAATGCAATTTTTTAAAGCCCTATAGTGGCGTTTTAAAACATGCAAGTTTTTTTCTTAAGTCTGATCACTCCATAGGGAGCCGTATAGCGGTGTTTTAACGTGCAAGTTTTTTTCTTAAGTTTGATTCGCTCTATAGGGAGCCCTATAGTGGCGTTTTAACATGCAAGTTTTTTTCTTGAGTCTGATCGCTCCATATAGAGACCTATAGTGGCGTTTTAACATGCAAGTTTTTTTCTTAAGTTTGATCGCTCCATAGGGAGCCCTATAGTGGCGTTTTAAATACCTATAGTGGCGTTTTTTATGGAACTCGAGTTCCATGTAATTTTTTTTTTTTTTTTAATTTTACCTATAGCTACGTTTCATGGAGGCCTATAGTGGCGTTTTTAATACCTATAGTGGCGTTTTTTATGGAACTCGAGCTCTAGGAACTTGAGTTCCATGCAATTTATTTTATTTATTTTTTTAAGTTTGATCGCCTCATACTCGATTTTTTACAAATTGAGTTTTTAAAAAATGGGCATTTCCTTAATTAGTTTGAGAAATAGGGCAAAACGCTGAAATTTTTGCGCGAAAAGGGCATTTGCCCATTTTGGCCCACATTATTTGGACACAACAAGTTGCTTAGGATAAAGTGAGAACATTTTAAGCCATATCAGATCAAGCAAATGAAATCTAGAGCCACAAACACACCTTTGCAAGAGTTCTTACAATGAGTCATGAACATGACATAAGTTACATACATATATATATATATATATAAGTTACATTTTCACAGCATTAGACACACTATCGTTTTCTATAATAAGAGGTGTAGGTGCTGGTCAAAGCATTAGAAGCAATCACATAGCCATGAAAGCTTAGAAGATACAACAACTTAACAAGGTGTCACTTGCATACAAAATCAATGAATCAAGAGTAGGAATAACATGAAAATAAATTAGGATCATGGAATAAATTCAAGTAGTGCCTTAGTTATACAAACAACATGGCTGTAATGAATTGAAAATTAAGAGAACTTCTAATTAAAAATTCAAACAGAGGATATAATTAAATTATGAATCATATTTCATGTTTTGGAGCATATGCAATTCCAGGCTCTTAGAAATTGAAGTTGCAGTCACATAATTACTTTGAGTAAGAGTAAGAATATTAATCCATAGAATGGATTTTCATCATAAAAACAAAGAATATAAACAGCCAAGGAAGAATTAAACAATGAACTACTTACACATTCTCTTTGGCCGAAATATGGCTGCCAAGTGCCAAGACACAATTTGTGGGCTGCTGGTTGCATGAAAAAGAAAGATGTGGCATATGGTGCCAATGTTTTATTGTAAAAGAAGTAAGAGGTGCGAAGAAATAAGGCTGGTGGTGTGAAAGAGAAAAGCATGAGTCATGGACTGGAAATTAAATTTTTATTTGCAAAGTGCTTCTTAATTTTTGCTTAATTGCACTAAGTTTCTACTTTTTAAGATTTCTTGCAACACCACCCTTATCACCTTTTTTTACCTTCCAAGTTATTTAATTAACATCTTATTTTATTATTATTATTTTTAAATAAGATAGAAATTCTACTCTAGCCTAAGATAAGTGTATATGTGTGTGAAGCTCCATCTTGGAGACTTGAACCCCGTCCCTTATTGCCCCACCCTACAAAAACTTTGTACTTGTGAAGTGACCATCACGCCAAGGGTGCGTGGTGATCAACTTCTTCTTTTATTTTAATATCCATTTACTTAAGATATGACATGATGATCATTAATGAGATTATGCAAGCATACTAAATCATTAGGGTTAAAGGTGCAGGATATTACATGGTCTCTCCTTTATTTTCTTCTCAATATTTTTGTGGTGGTCCCTTCCCAAAAACCTTGGGCTTTTGGGTTTAGACCCCCAATTTACTTGTATTCTAGGTTGGGCTTATCCCACAATGGGAGGTCCAAGAAATGGTTTCACAGACTATTGATGGGGGTGTGTTGTTTTGGCCTTGAATCCTACTAATCTTGGCTCAGCTGAGATGATAACTACGTGGTTGAGCCCTTTTCCTAAAATCCAAACAAGATTTCTTAACTCCCTAGATATGGCTTTCTTCACTATCACTCGTGTCTCATTATCCCAATTTTTTCCAACCACCACTTCCTACCTCTCCTCCACTATTTATATTCTACCCTTATTGGGGTTGTCATGATGAGGGGATCTTCCCCATGTCTGTGGGTCCCTCCGTATCATATCACTGACTAAAGGGGATCCACCTCTTATTGTTGAAATGACTTTCTTGTAAGTTGTGCCTAATGCTAGTTATTGCTTGGTGGGCGGATTCCCTCAAGGCATTATCTTTTGTTCACAGCATCTCTAGGAGTGCCTAGCTAGAATGTTCGGCGAGGTCCATCTCAGCTTGGCTAAATGGGTTGAGATGGGCCAAGAACATTCGATGAATGGGCCTATAGCTCGGGGCTGGGTTGACATACTCGGTCTGTACAATAGCCCCCCACGATCTCATTTCCAAATCATGGGGATTGGATTGTGCTTTGGTCCTCGACACGTGGGGGGTTGTGCTTAATTTAATTGTTACCTCTCGGGGATCCCAAACGTCAAGTAATAAATGTGCCAAATTTGACATCCTATCCTTCTTACATGCACTAAGCCAGGATTGTCAGACCATTCAGTTACTGAGGCGTGCGTGGGACGAAGGGCAGGGGCAGTTATCAATTTTCCTGCCCAAAGCATTAATTACCCTTTTCCCTATAAATAAGGCTTGGGTTTCTCTAAGTTATTTTCTCCATTTCATTTTTCACTCAAATTTTGTACTAGAGCCTCCCAAGTCCCAACTTCCTTCTTTTCAAGAATATCCCTCCCCTAGAGAACATCTTTTTCCCTTGTAAGTCTTCTATCCTTTACCTTCTTCGTTCCTTAATTTTCATAATGGGATTTTCCCACCTTGTAAATACTGTTGTTGTTGTTGTTAAGGCCTTTAAGGTCAAGTACAATATTCCTCAAGACGTACTCATTGAGTACTATCTAGAGGGGGATACAGAGAGTTAGAGGGTGCTGAGGGTGATCTTTATTCCACTAATGGTCATCCTAGAGGGTGGGGTTAGGTTTCCATTAAATCCTTTACTCCTAGTAACCCTTAGGTTTTATGGGCTCATCCTTGATCAGTGCTTGCCCAATTTTTATAGGGTGGTAAGTTGTGTCAGCTGGTTAAATAGGTTATATGACTTTAGGATTACCCATCATGACATAAGCTTCTTGTATAGTTGCTGTAGTAGCCTTAAGAATGGCTACTACCTTAAAGTCTAGGATCCCCGAATAAGGTTGATTTCTTGCCTCCTGGACTCTAATAAGAATTCTTAAGGGAAATTCATAAAGGTGAGCGCGACTTGGCTTGTTGATGAGCTCACTTGCCCAACCTCTCCCAACCCCTCCTCCGAAGGTAGGTTGGTGACCTAAAAATTTGATGTGTGTATATATATATAATTTTTTTTTTATCTTTTTTTTTTTTTGTTCTTCGTTTTTTAGATTTGTAGCACTAACCGTTTCTTCTCAGCTATCATTGCAAATTCCAAGTACACCAGACCAAACCTAAATTTTGTTGAAGTTCAAGATCTAAACAAGATCCTTCGATCTAAGGTGTTCGCCGACACAGATGGTCAGTTAGCTCCGAGCTTCGTACCTCATCCTCGGCTGCACCCCTTCCTACACTGGATTTCAAGACCTAAGAGTCACTTTCCAAGCTAAACACCCTCTGCTGACTTACATCAACGTTCGGCTGAAGGGATTCCTGTTGAATATCTCGAAGAATGAGGCTCAGGAAAGAGGTTCCTGTAGAAAAAGGGCAGACTCTCCAGAGCCATTCAACGACGGTTTGGGGGACATAGCTTTTCAAGCGGAAGTCCATCATATTCCCGTGAACCAGCCTGAGGAAGTTCCAGTAGGCGAGGGAATGGTTTGGCAAAAGGATGTCCAGTTGTCGAACTACTTGAGTTTCCCCAAGGCCTACACCTCCTCGGCAAACTGTTGTGGCCTTGGATCGAGGTCGGAAAAGGTAAAGGGTTGCTGATAGTCTAGGGAGTTAGGTCGGTGTTCAGCCCTTGGAGTGCAATGCTCCTATCACTTCTGTTGCGGCTGATCTACCATCCTCCAATCAAGCGTCCTTGTTCAAGGGCTAGCAGATCCCCCATCAACCGTTGGGGTAGACGGGGCCTCATCCTCCACCCCTCCACCCTTGGGCTACCAACATTCCTTCACACTGGGTGAAAGACCCATCCCTGCCACCGCATTCCTGCGAATGTACATGTAATACCTAGAAATTTTAAGGTCTAGCAATTCTTATCTTATAAATATGTATTTTGTTTTAAGAATTATGCTGAGGGAGAGTGATTAAATTTATATTAGCTTTTGAAATTGAGGTGAATATTCTATTTTTTAAAGAATTAAGTTAAGATAGGGGTATTTTGGCAATTGGATTTGGAATAAACCTTAATCAGTTTTCCCTTTCCCCTTAGTAGCCGTAACTCCCTCCTCCTCATTTAGTTTGATGTTACTCTCTCTCTCTCTCTCTTTCTCTATTTTATGCTACGTCTCTGAAGTTTGAACCCCCAAAGAGAAAATTGGACATTGCCACCACAACTACATTCTAAGCATAACGATTCTCTGCCATTTGATTGCTTTGGTAACTCAAACTCAAAATTGGGTCTCCAATAACTCGAAATTGGGTCTCTAACAACAATTCCCTTACCAACCCTTTGCTCTAGCTTCTTATTCTGAATTGAGAAAGGTTGCATCTACAATCTTGGTTTGCCTAAGTCTAGGTAATCACCCTAGCCCTTTTCCATTCTAAGCCTTTCTTAACTAAAACTGTACACACCAAATTTTATTTATGCATTTGAGGGGATAAATTTGGAGTATAACATTTTAATTTTTATGGGGTTTGATATATTGTGTTATTATTGGATCAATTTGTTGGATTGGGAATCCTACGGGTTCAAGCATGTATTGGTTTGGGAATGGTTTAGGTGAATCTCTTGATAATAGAAGAGCTTAGGCTAAATGGATAAAAATTACTAATATGAAGGGATGAGGGCCTGGACTAGTTGGACTCTAGGATGCTTAGTGAAGTCAGTTACTCTATTGAATATATTTTGAGTAATCCTTGAATTGAGGTTTCTAGAGAGGAGTAAATTAAGTTTAGGAAAAATAGGCTTTAATTGGATTAAGTACTTTGTCTAAGTCTATGAATTAATTTGTGTATTGGATTGTAATAGGTTGAACTCCTAATTTTGGTGTCCTTTTGGTATGGCTTTTGGAGGTAAGTAACCTTTCTCCTAATTGGTTTTCTTTTGCTTATTTCACTATAATTTAGCTACTGAATATCAGCTTACAAATGTTACAATTTTATTTCAATTGTTTTAGCTACATTGATTTAAAGTAAAGAATAAAGAATTGTCATAAATATATTTGATAATTGAATATATGATTTTTATATATGTATTTGAATGAGATATATTTTTGTTTGAGCTATGGTTTGATATATATGACTTTGGACAATTTGACTATATTTTGACTCTGATACCCAACCAATGGGGGTTATTTATTGGTATCGAAACTAGTTCTATCTGGGGCATTACGAGCCTATCGTGTTTCTAGACCCAGCTAATGAGGTTTATACATTAACACGAAACTAGTTTCATCTAAATATGATGCCCAGTCATGAGGATATAACGTTACCATAGCCATAAAAGATTGTTAGAATATGAATTATGTTTGAGTATTTGAACTGTTTTGAGTCCTTGAAACTGCTTATGTGTTTTGGAAACTATTGTAAATTACAGCTTTTGATATATGGAAAACTGATTATTTTTTAATCCATCTATGATATATTTGTAAAATTAAAATATTCAACCTATGTACAACTTATTATTTTACTGATCTATTTGCTTGATTAAACCTATTAGGACTTTGGTTACTTATTGAGTTGTCAACTCACCCCTCTTTTCCCCTCTAACTTCAGATTATGAAGAATAGCAAATTTTGGGCGTTTTGCTGTTGTGTTGTGAGTAGGGAAAGAAGTTTAGTAATTTTGGGATTAGATGGTTTTGTAATAATCTTATACCTATTAGCCAATTGGCATTATGTACATGAGGTTTGGATTTTGTTCCTTTTGAATTATTAGAGATCTATTTATAAAGAAATTGTTGAGGTATTTTGGATTTATTTGATGTAATTTTTGAAGATAAATTTTAGTTGCTAAGAAGGCCTTGCACACTTGTTGGGTGCTTACTTTATAAGCATGCAGTCGTTGTCATGTGCCTATATTTATAGCTAGGTGTATAGAGTTATTTACCCGCTCTTTACCTTGATAGCTTGGCACTTAATTGTTTAACAAAAAGAAAACAAAGGGCATTTGCACGGGGCATGACCCTTATTAGGTATGACCCTTGTCTATTAAAACAAATGAAACCAAGCATATTTGCTTTTCTCCTCCCCCTATTTTGGTTTACTTAGGTTTTTGCCCGACTTGAGGTTGAAGATATGTCGAGGTTAAGTTTATGACCTTAGTTAATTTTCTTAAGGTTTCAACCTAGTGGGTGATTGAGATCAAGCTGAGGCTAGGTTCTTGTCCTTAGATAATCTTCTTAAGGTTTCCACCTAGTCAGTGAACGGGATCAGGTCGATACTAGCTTTTTCTTAAGGCTTCCACCTAGTCAGTGATCGGGGTCAGGTTAAGGTTAGGCTTGTGTCCTTAGTGAATTTTTTTAAGGTTTCCACCTAGTCGATGATTGGGGTCAAGCTAAGGCTAGACTTCTGTCCTTATTTAATCTTTTTAAGGTTTCCACCTTCACTACAGCTCAAAGTCTGACCACAACGCTTCGTACTCAACTTCATTATTTAAGGCTTGGAAGTCCAATTGAGGTAATGTTCTACTCTTATACCATATGGTGACTCCAATTTGAGTGAATGTTCTACTTAGTGGGCTTCTTATATTTTTTCTTTATGCCTCACACCTTTCTTTGCTTTATTCTTCTTTTAATTCACATAGGGCCAGAATTAAGTTGGCTTAAGCATTCAACATTATTGTAAATTGTTCTAGCATGGTCATGTCAATAACTATTTTCTTTTCTTTGTCTTCCACTTCTGATTAGGCTTTATTCACATCTTGTAGGTCTTCAAGTCTGATTTGGGTTCAACCCACCTGAATTAGAATCTAACATTTTGTCTCAAATAAAGCCTACTAGCATGCAAAACCCTTATAATCTATAAAACAAAGATAGATTATAATCAGTCACAAATTAACATAAAAATGAGGCTAAATATGCAAATATGAGGGTATTTTATTTTATATATTTCGTGCACATCATGATGCTTGGTCCAAAACTCTTGGTGTACACATGTCGCAACAAGATCTCCTTCTTCCCCTTCTGAACTCATAGGTTCAATAGGTGGAGGCTGGGGATTTCTCTTTGAAAAAATTGAGGATTTTTTACTCAACAACCTTAATTAAAGTAGGGCTTAGTGGTAGGAGTGCTAATTCTTAACCTAACTTGTGAACACGAAACGAACATGACACGGGTTTTTGTGGGTTAGGGTTGAGCTTTAGCAAGTTTAGGTTATAAACATGTTAACCTGAAAGTGACACGACAAGAAACGTGTCATAAGTGGGTCAACCCGCGTGACCCGCAATAGACACGTTTGACATGCCAATTTATTTGTATCATCCCGAAATGATCCATTTAACACAAATCGTTTAACTTGTATAACAAATAAATATTCATTTTATTTTAGATTTGTCAAATACGTTTTATATCCAACCTATATTTTAAACTTAAAAAGAAAAGTGATAAATTACAAAAACTTACAAGTGATATAATTGTAAATCGAAATTTTATAAATCCTAGTCATGATCAGTCTATTGTTTGTACCAACTCTTACAATATTAATACTTAGCATTTGGCAAGTTTTGTGGATGTTATATTTTTTTTGAACTATGTTATTGTGAATTTAGGTAGAAGTGTATGCACATCTTTTGGAGCATAAAGAACTTATTTCGAGATGGATGTTATATTTTTGTTGAACTGTGTTATTTTGAATGTGGGTTGAAAACTTGAAGGGTATGCATTACTTAGGAGATGTAAAGAACTTATTTCTATATGGATGTTATATTTAATATTAAGCGGTTAAAATGGGTTATGTCACATTTGTGTCAACCCAACACAACCCATTTATTAAGCGTGTCAAGTGGGTCTAGTCGTGTCAACCCGTTTCATTAACAGGTCGGGTTTGGGTTGAAAATCCATGACACAATTACTAAATGGGTTGGGTTTGGGTTAAGGCATTTAGTCGAATACCCTTATTTCGACATGACACGATCTCGACACACTAACCCGAATTGACACCCTTACTCAATGGGCCTTTAAATTTGTTCTCCATTAACCTACAAAACCCATACTTACAAGTGGCTAAAATAGAGACGTTTCAATCAAAAATAGAATCCAAAAATCTTAATCAATTGAGTGGTATACAGGAGGTATCAAGATTTAATGAAGCTCAATTGCTTAACTTGCAATCAAGACTAGAGTGGAGGTAGCAGATTCAGTAATTCTTGAGTAGATTATTGAACAAACTCATGTCTTCAAATATCATCTTCAAACAAACTCCTAGACAATAAGAACTTATAACTTAAAAAAAATTAAAAAATAATAATAATAATAATAACAAAGAACTTATAACTCAAAATACAATTAAACAAGGTTTTGTGTACAAGTTGCCACTAATATTAATATAGCTTATCTAGGGTGCAATTCAACCAAATATTAGTATTATAAAATAAAATTAAAAAATTTATTTAAAACCTATTTAAAAATTTAATTAACACAAAAAAATCCCTAGCATTAACCAAAATAGATATGATAATTTATTACACTCAAAATTTTTGTAACATTCAAAACAACCATGGCATACACTCAACCTTTTCAGTCTTGTTATATTTCTCATTCAATTGCATAAGATGTTCATAAATGAGTCCATAAAATGAAAATAGTTACTAAAATTAATTTTCGTGATTTCTTTGGGAGGGGATCAAGTCTTTAATGTGAGCATAGATTGAGTAAAACTTTCTTTGGGTTGCGGTGCAATTCTGGGATTCAAGGGACCGCGTCTTTAGATTTCAAATGGCTGAACTTTGTCCCATAATTGAAGAATTTTCTACTATTCTTGGCTACAATTCTCATTCTCGACCTATCACACTATCATGCCGTCACAAGTATGGGATAACAGTATCTAGACTACTTGGTCTTTCTATTGAGATTGTCAACTGTTTGATTAAGGGCTATTGGGTGAATCTTAAAATGGTTGTTTATGCCAAGAGTGACAACAATATTTGATTGACCTCTGATAATTTATACTAACTATTTGACTAATAAAAATAAGTTGACACTATGAGAGACCGCGCCCCCAGTCCGTTTTTGGTGTTGGGCTAAACCCACGTGAATAGGTGGAGTCGTGTTATTGCCTCTTAAAATGGAGGTTCAACTGATTATATTTTCGCTTTTAGATTAAGAGTTTTACAATGGAGTTGCCACTTACTTGATTATTGGAATAAATAAGAAAATCAAAATTGAAAAATTCCTTATTTTACTGATTTGAGAATGTACTTTGATCATAGGAAATTACATGACTTTGGTCCTAGATGCAATCTAAGATAAAGTACATGACTTTTTTTCCTAATTACAATCTAGAAATTAAAAATTACATGAATAAGCATTGATCTATCAACCCTTGATCTAAACTCGGAGGCTAAGTTACTAGATGGAAAGGCGTTAGGCACCCATCTTGCCTAGTGAAACCGATCTTCTAGATTATGGTGGCCAACATTCATATCATATCATCCAATATGTTATCAATAAATTTTCATGTTGAATTTAATGTGTGTGCATATGATAAACCCTAATTCCATTTTTTAATCATTGCATTTCAATTGAAAAATAAATTCTAGTAAATGTGTATGGATGGTGATATCCTAGATTCAAGGATTTGAGAGAATTATGAAACTAACATGTTTTTCATATTTTGGATGTGGATTTAAGGTCAAAATTAGTGTCATACATGAACATGTGATGAACAACCAAAAACATATGAAGAATGCATATGAACATTTAAAAACATTTAAACATATTCAAGGAATTTAAATAATCACTAGTATGTTTTAATCTTAAATTCTCATCATAGTAATATAAAAAAACAAGTTAGGGAAAATGGATTATTGCATGCAAGATCCACAAGGTGGAGGAGGAGGCTCTTGGTGGAAGTCCTGAAGGTGGAGTAGAAAGAAGAATTAGGAGTGGAAAAGTGAGTCTCACTCAATACCTTGAGTCTCAAGAAGATCAAAATATAACAAAACTACTCTACTTCACTAGAACTTAGGAGGGGAGAAGAGAGGATGTTTCCGTGTGCTTTGGAATGAAAGAGAGAGGGGGAGGGGTTATATAGTAGTAGCAGAGAAAATGTGAATGTAAGGTCATTTAATGAGGGTTGACAAAGGATCAAAGAGAATAATGAACCTAGACCCCATTTTAGTATTTTGAGAAAGCAAGCTAGTGCATTAAATGTGGAGGTTGATGGGAGTGATGAGTAAACAAAATGACCTAGAATTTGGTTTTTCTCATAGCTCTTGTAACAGCCCCCAGAGCCAAATTCAAAAAATCATATCTTACTCAATTCTAATCGGAATTATCTCATTCTGGCAAAATTAACCTCACTCACATATTCAAAATATTATGAGAGATATCAACAAAATGGTGAGCAAAGTTCATTTGTTGGAAAATAATTTCAACACAATTAACATTAATAGGCACTAAATTAGTTTCCAATTACCATTAATAGGCTCCAATCACTTCCATTTAAAACTTAATCAATTCCAAATTTACCCTAATTAAAAAGATAATTACACAAATTACTCATTGAATAATTAATTTTTGATCATCTAATTAATCAAGTGTGTGCAACCTTACCATAAGATGTAGTCCTAGTCAATCAAATTATGACACATCATTAATTTCAAATTGATTATAATTATAACCAATTTGAATCAATTGTTCATAATCACATATAATCGGACTCAATCTGTGATAGTGCATCTCAGCCATTAAAACTTGATTTGATGATAACTTTCAATCTGATGGTCTGATTAGGGCCTATGACCAGTCAATTTAATTGTTACAACATCAAGATCATTTTGATGAAATGAAATTAAGGATCTAGTGGACAAAATTAAAATGCCTATTTCCAAGGTGAAAATTACCATTTTACCCTCCATGTGAGGTTAAATGCGGGTTGCAAAATAGGGTGTTAATAGACACTTATTTGATTCTTGTTTTCAATAATCAATATATTAATAATATTAACTCATTACACCAAAAATTTTAAATTATTTCCTTGACAGTTATTAAAATACAATTCCAATAAAAGAAATAAAAAAAATTATTTGTGATTGAGATTGTAAAACTATAGTGATATCAATATTTTAATTTAGTTTTCTAATTCATTACTTTATTTGTATTATAAAAGTTTAAAACCAAAATTTTATATTTTTGAAAACTAGAAATCCAATATTTTATTTATGTTTATGTTTATATTTATGCTCATGTTTTTATTTTGCAGCCATGTTAATTATGAAATCAACATTTACATGTGTTTTATGGCCGGCAATGTTAAGTATCCAATTTTTTTTTTCTTGTACTTGTTTTGATTATTTGCACTATAACTTTTAGCTTTTTGCAAAGAATTATAAGGTGGCCAAAAAAAATTATGTTACAAGGTTCAATTCTTTATTTTTAATATGTTTTTCCAAAAGTTTGAAAAAAGAAAAAGAAAGATGAACTCCTTACCTCCAAAGGGCTACAATGCAAAACACTTGAGAGGCTAAGACTTGCAGAGAGGATGATAAATAAGATTTTTTATTCTATTAATAATTATAGACATTATTCCTTATCTATCAATTATATGCATAATCACAGTCTTTCCTACAAATGGTAAGATAACTTACATAAAAACTATTGTAAACTTGTCTATTGTGAGGCATCTTCACTTAGCTCTACTACGTATGGTACAATGTTCAAGCCAGCCAATTGTTCGGAGACTTGAACTATTACATTAATTCCTAATACTCTATTAAATTTAGCTATTTGAAATACAATCCTAACGGTCATTTTTAATCTATATATGTGTACCAGTAATCTGTAAATGCAACTTTAATCTTCTCTCTACTCTGGTTATCATTGGAACAGTGACAATTCCTGGTCCATAAAATGATGAAAATAAAATTAACACTACCATTGCAATTTGATTATGCACCTACTACGTATGTTATAATGTTCAAGCTAGCCAATTGTTTGGTGACTTTAACTATTACATTAATTCCTAATATTCTATTAACTTTAGTTGTTTGAAATGCAATCCTAACGGTCATTTTTAATCTATATATGTGTACTAGTAATCTGTTAATGCAACTTTAACCTTCTCTCTACTCCGATTATGATTGGCTCAGTTCCAATTCTTGGGCCATAGACTGAAGAAAATAAGATCAACAGTACCATTGCAATTTGATTATGCACGTGCTACGTATGATATAATGTTCAAGCCAGCCAATTGTTCGGTGACTTTAACTATTGCATTAATTCCTAATACTCTATTAACTTTAGTTGTTTGAAATGCAATCCTAACGGTTTATAAAAATGGTACACAAATGATCAATGTTTTGCAAGGCTGCTACGACTTTCTCCAACTGGCTTAAACAAAATAAATGAAATATATGTACTCTAATTTCGTACTTAACTTTGCCATAAAATAATAAACATAAACATAAACATAAATATAAATATAATAATAATTATTATATTACTATTATAATAATAATGATGTGTGTTTTAGCTTTCTAAAATATCAATCTTTGGTTTTAAACACATATCATAGAAATAAAATAAAGGGGGAAAAACGAAACCAATATATTGATATCACTATACTTATATTGACCATCTCGATCATTATTAAGATATTATTTGAATCAAATTTGTGCTTCATTACTAGTCTTTGCATCACTATATTTCAGGATGATAATCATAAACATTTTTTTTTTTCAAATTTTTGGATAAAATATTTTTTAAAAATAGTAAATTGATTTTGGTCCTAGGCTTTATGCAATTTTAATAATGTTATTTAATAGATTCTCAAAAAAAAAATCTTTTTTAATAAATAGCAAGTTAAAATATAGAATGACACAAGAAAAATAATTGAACCTCATAACATAATTTTTATTTTCATCTTATAAATTTTTGCAAAAGTCTTAAAGTTCTAGTGCAAACAATTGAAACATGTACAAGAGAAAAAAAATGTATAAATACAAATAAATATATAAGAATATATATATATATATATATATAATATAATGGATGATTAACAAGGTCGCAAAAGATAAACATTAACATACACATAAACATAACATAAAAAAATATTTTCATTAAAAAACATAAATAAAATATTGTGATTTTTTCCTTTCTAAAATATGAACTTTTAGTTTTAAATATTTGTAATACAAATAAAACAAATAGGGGAGAAACTAAATCAAGATATTGATATCACAATCCAAATTTGTGGCTCATTACTAGTCTTAGTAGCACCATATTTACGGATGATAATCATAAGTAGAGCTCTCTTTGGAATTGGCTCTGGATTATCATTCGCTTTGAGTCAACTATAAATATCATAATGATTGCAAAATAAAATCTGGGGGACATTGATTAGTATAATTTGAATCGTTTTCACATTAGAGCAATTACTCTCTTTTCACTATATTCAAAGTTTAGTAAGGTCAGTATTTTGTTTTTGGTTTAATTTAATTTTATCATTCATATACTATTATTTCAATTCAATTTATTTAAACATCACCTCTAATTCTAAAACATAACAAGAAAAACTTATTACAACCACAACAGAATTGTACCAGTTATTTGCAGGAATGAGTGCTCAAGTAAGATCAACTACCCCAAACTGAGACACAATTCAATGAAATTTTAAAATGTTAAAGTAAAAATCCTTATCCTTGTTATCAACCTCTTTGCAAGTCTTGGTTGATTAGAGGTGGGCATATTCGCAGATAGGAGTTTATTTTTCTTTTTTCTTTCAACTTTTTGAAAAAATACATATAAAAAATTTTAATAAATGGATTTTGATTTTGTAGGCTTTATGCAGTTTTATAATTTTATTTAATAGATTCTCAAAAAAATTATTTAATAAATAGTAAATTAAAATATAAAAAGACAATACATTTTTCTATAATTTTTATGCACCAAAAAAATAAATAAAAAATTAAACCTTATAACATAATTTTTATAGTCAACTTATAAATTTTCGCAAAAAGCTAAAAATTTTATTGCAAACAATCAAAACATGTACAAAAGAAAAACCTATACACATATATACAACTTCACAATAATATATATATATATATATATTAATTATTGAGATTTTTAGCTTTCTAAAATATCTCATTTTGGTTTTAAACATATATAATACAAATAAAATAAAAAAGGGAAAACCAAATCAAGGTATTGATATTGGTGTGCACAGATCCACCAATCTACACGACTAACTTCATCATAGCAACAACTTGATTGTTGTCGTTTAACTTTGATGCAAATTCACTTGGAAAAGTTTAGAAATTTTCAATATAGTGCCGAAGACGATGCTTGGTATAGAACCATTGGTGCACACAAGTAGTAGAAAATTCTCATTTTATTCTTTCTAAACTCTCATGTTCAATAGGTGGAGATTATTTTTTTTCTCTCGAGAACACGTAAGTTAAGGGTTTATGCCTCTACAACATTATTTAAAGTGGGGCTTAGTGGGCCTTTAAATAGTCTCTCTATTAGAGTTACAAAATCCCATACTTACATGTGGCTTAAAGGAGAAACGTTTCGGCCAAAAACAAAATCCATGAATCTCGATTGGTTGAGTGGTATCAAGGTGGTATCTAGATTTAATGAAGCTCAATCGGTTGACCTGCAATTAAGACTAGTGTTGAGGCAAGAAATTCAGCAATTCTTGAGAAGATTTTTTAGAAAACTCTCGTCTCTTCCAATATCATCTTCAAACACACTACTAGACACCAAGAACTTACAACTTTATGTTGTGTTATTCATTTTGTTTGCAATTGTAAATTCAACTTCCATACTATTTTTGTTGTTGATGAGGAGAAGAAGAATCGGTCTTTTTGAAAAAAAGAATTGTGATTTAATTGTGACATTCCAATAATGTAAAGCTTGCTCCTCTTTCATTTGCAAATTGGTGAAAATAAAGAAAGGAGTGCACCGTTAGTTGCAATGGATATCATTTGTCACTAAGAAAGGTAGATCAATGCATGTTATGATCAAAATACAAAAGTCTACCACTTCAGGGCCGAAACGCCATATGGCCTAAAGTGTAGGGCAGATTGCCAAGTTTTATCCGTCCTTATGAAGAAAAAGGGATTGTTGAGTTTTGCACTTTAATTAGGAATTTAATCCTACAAATTCTTCTTGTAAAATATTCAGTTAATTATTGTTGCACTTGCACTGTTGCACATAGCTAGCTACACACAACCTGTAAAATCGTCTTTTGAACATGATTTTAGCCTGTGTATCTACACATTGTGTTTAATCATTACTCGCACCTTATATTTATACCATACAATTTTCTACTATTAAACATATCTTTTTAAAAAATTAGAAAATGCCGGTAAATTTATACTAAACACAACCCTAATGTTTATGTGATTCATTCATAAAGATGGGTTCTTCTACAAAATTCTTTTTATTGATAGTTGCTTTCTTATTTTTAAAATTTCCTTTATTTTCTTTTAATCTTTCATACGATGGATGATCACTTAATATATCCATGTATCTATCTATAATCATTAATAAAAGATGGGCCCTAAAAGCATAGTTGTGCCAAGTAGATACTCTATATATCAATCTATGTAACATTTACTTATTGCTTCTCAATAAAACTATATGTTTTATTAATTAATGACTAAAACTGTGCAATGCGTGAGCCTTCAACTAGTACTATGTAATAAAATTTAGGTCTTAAAAATCGTGATTGCGCTAAGTGGTACCCTAACTAATTGTCACATTTACTGCTTTAAGTGAATCAATAATATGTATTAATTATTTGTTCTTATCTACTTTTTCTATTTTTTAAATTGTTCTTATCAACATTAGATAATTACTAACCAGTTTTTACTTTGTAAACGATTATTACTTTTTTATATAAGATAGAAATTTTACTTTAATCTAATCTAAGTGTATATGTGTGTGAATCTCCTTCTTAGAGACTTGAACCCTGACCTTTACTTCCCTCACCCCATAAGAACTTTGTACTTGTGGAGTGATTATCACGCCAAGAGTGTGTGGTGGTTTTAAATGATAATTACTAACATAATGAGTTTGGTTTTGTTATGAATTGGAAAATTAAAAAGATAACTTAGTCGATTTGAGGTGACTAGCCTCCTAATAAACTTGAGAGGGATAATAGAGTTTTTGGTTTAATTTCTGCTTGTTTCATTCATAATTCCTATGTTCATAAATACTAGTGGGGAGATAAGCTTCATCACAACCAAGTCCTAAAACATAGGATCCAATTCCTACTTAAATTTAAATACAAATTGAAATTAAGTCCTAATCCCCATCCTAATCTATTGCATAATTTTATTAGAATTCTATTCAAATTCAAACTTCTTCAACTACTTCAGAATTATTTGCCATTTGGCCTTGGGACACAACATTCCCTTCCCCTTCAGTTGAATCTTGTCCTCAAGATTCTACAACATAGAAATTAACCCTTGCTCACATTGATTGGAAAATACTCGGCCTCAGATTTTAAAGCGTTGAAGGAAAATTATGACCATGGAGACTTGCACCAATTCTTTAACCATTTCTGTGAGCACTAGAAACAAAAATATCATGCTTCTCATACCCTTGAACTCATCAAGAATGACAAATTCAATGTATGGGATTGAGATCAGCTCATTTAAATTCATGAAAAGATCCCTTTGATCAATCTTTTCCACTTCATTGAACCTTTGATCTTCAAACTCAATTTTTGTAGAAAGTGCACCCTCCAACATATTACTTTCTTGAATTGTTGGTGATGCTTGGAGTACATCACTTTGATTCTCTGAAATTTCATGGGATCCTTGATCTTTTGATTGTTCTTTGATTTCCAAAAGTACATTGGATTGTTTATCTAAGACCTCTATCATTTGATCCCACGAATCTTGCAGCCTTGCTATGCTTTTGGACATGTCCTTGGTAATATCTAACATTCGGTTGACAATTTTCGACATGCTCTCCATTCTTTGTTTGCTGGGATTGACACACTTGATAGATAGATGTAACTTTTTTTTTTCTTTTTTTTTCAAGAAACTAGATGGATTTGTTGGCTCTAATACCAAATGTTATGAACTAGAAAATTAAAAAGATAACTTGGTCGATTCGAGGTGACTAGCCTCCTGAACTTAAGAGGGATAATAGAGTTTTTGGTTTAATTTTTACTTGCTTCATTTATAATTCCTACATACAAAAATAATAGTGAGGAGATAAGCTTCATCACAACCAAGTCCTAAAACATAGGATCCAACTCCTACTTAAATTTAAATACAAATTGAAATTAAATCCTAATTCTCATCCTAATCTACTGCATAATTTTATTAGAATTCTATTTAAATTCAAACTTCTTCAACTACTTCAGAATTATTTGCCATTTGGCCTTGGGACACAACAATCTCTTCACCAGTATTTATGTACATAGGAATTATGAATGAAGCAAGTAGAAATTAAACCAAAAACTCTATTATCCCTCTCAAGTTCAAGAGGCTAGTCATCTCGAATCGACTAAATTATCTTTTTAATTTTCTAGTTCATAACAGAGATAAGCTTCATCACAACCAAGTCCTAAAACATAGGATCCAACTCCTACTTAAATTTAGATACAAATTGAAACTAAATCCTAATTCTCATCCTAATCTACTGCATAATTTTATTAGAATTCTATTCAAATTCAAACTTCTTCAACTACTTCAGAATTATTTGCCATTTGGCCTAGGGACACAACAAGTTTTTTAATGACATTCACTGAATTTATTTTTAGACAAATGTCCAAAATTTAAGAGGGAGTATTGTTCCTTAGGTTTGGATTGTGATTTACTTTTCTCATAAATTCAATGAGAAAAAAAAATCTTGTTACATTTGACATTTCAATAGTGTTTATGATGTTTGTGATTTTAAGAATCTAGCATTGAAGTACATCAATATAACCCAATAATAGTGAATATTAGATCAATAAAGTAATAGTTCAAACCAATGCATCAATTTCCTCAGATTTACATTGTGTAATGTGTAGCTATTGTTTTGGCTAGTTTGCAATATCAATTCATTTATTAGAGGGGAAAGACTGAAGACATGACGCATAATTTTAGAATAAAACATTTAAAAGACTAAGATTTTAAAAAAGCAAAAAGTGTCAGCTTCAGCCATCAATTTTTCACTTTGGTGGAATTTGAAATTTTAATGGTAGAGATGAGATGGCTATGTGGTCCTGTTTTGAAGCCTGAATCCCCAATTTCATAAAGGGATGGAATCCTAGTAGAACGTAGTAAACAGTCTTTGTCATTCGCCCAACATAATTAGTATGTTTTATATAAAATCTTGTATTGATTTAACTTTTTGATTCTTGTGCTGAAACCCCACCTAGTCTGATTCATAAAAAATCTTCTACAATTAGAGTCTCTCCGCCCACTTACACAACCACCACAAATGAGAGCAACATAAATCTTAAATTTCCATTAAAAATGCAAACACCAATCCCCACAGATTTTGAAATATCGAATTTGTTTGTAGGGTTCCAATTATTTCAAGTGTGCTTGGGGCACAGGTGATTCAGTAGCAGTTTTGAAACTCTTGTTCACCAGTTTGTTCAAAGGATACAAAGTCAAAATAACAGTATTATATTGATAGCATGATTTTAAGGAATTGAGATTTTGTATAGATATCAATCTTACCTCACAATCAGTTGTGTCCTAAGTCAGAAAACTCCCAGTCTGATAACAGAGGCAGCTGAAAAATAATCAACATTTGCTGTAACATAGACAATATGTTTCCTAGCCTGGCAATTTATTATCTGGGCGAAGTGGAAGACACAAACCCAACTTGAACTAATGGGTGACTTGCAGAAGAGCTGCTCTTTTTGGGTTTAATAGCAGAAGCTGCCGTGCCGCTTGTCCTTAGGAAGCACATTGAAAACTACCTGCAGGTCTCCCTTCAGATTCTGACAAGTTAATCCAGACTCTGCACTAGCACTTCCCGATTCCTGCAGCTGAAGATTGCATTTGATGGAAATGTAAATATATTGCCTTACTATCTTCACTATATAAATATGAATATGAATTCATGTAAGTTATATTTCACATAAAGCCAAGGATAAATGAAACCCCAAGGTTACACATAAAACATAGAGCAAATATTGTCCATAAGCACTACATGGTTAAAATTTTGTAAAAAATGTTGTAGTATAAAGTTTATCATTTCGGACACTACTACTCGTTTTGACAATTTCCAACGAATAGCCAAATGAAGCATCCAATCACGTTTATCACCGGACGGGCTTTGCGCGTGCAATAATGTTCTTTTTTTTTGGTTTAGTGTTATTATGTTTAAAAGTGATATATAAATAACTATTTGTATTTTTTTTTTTTTTAAGAAAGAGGTAAGATAATGTGAAATAATGTTTAAAAATGAGATAGAGATAGTGTCCTAAGTTTTAGGCTAAATGGAGAAGATAAGAAAAAAACCAAAAACTTAAGAACAATAAATTACTCTTTTAACCAAACAGTAAATTATTTTTTTAGCCAGTTTTTTCTTTTTAATTTAAATTATTTAACTAAAAGATAAGGGTATTTTAGAGAGTTTAAAAATTTAATTGAGGATATTTTAGTATGCAAAATGTTAAAAACCAAATAGGGAATCATGTTATTAATAATACTATAGTCATCACAGGCGCAAAGCACATGCAATAATACTCTTTTTTATTTGTTTGTTTTTTTGGTCTAGTATTATAATGCTTAAAAGTGATCTATAAATAACCTTGTATTTATTTTTTTTAAAGGATGAGATAAGGTAACATGGAATAATGTTTAAAAATGAGATAGAAAACCTTAAAAAGTTGAAACCCAATAGGACATTTGAATTTATTGATTGTGATAAAAATTGTGATAAGTATAAAAATTTGAGATTTGAAAAAAAGAAAGATAATATACGTTAGTGTGAATAAGTAATAACGGTATAGAATTTGAATAACAAAAATTTTGAAATGTTTTAAAGAATTAAAAAAAATACCATAGAAATTTCGAGATAAGAATGAGTAGTTTTTACGTGAGGTAGTGGGTTTTTTTTTTTTTTTTTTTTTGGAAGAAGTAATTTTGTTTTTTTTTTTTAAAGATAATTGAAGTATTTGAATTCAAATAGATAACAAATACAGATAAGAATCAGGCATTTAAATACAAATGGGTGGTGAGAATAATGATTTTTTTTTTCTTTTTGTACGTGATACAGTATTACTGTTTTAACTTTTTTTGCTTTTTATAGGAAAAAAAATTAAACTGAAGGGAATGTTATTTCAGAATTTATATGGGAATATTTTGATACGCCAAAAATTGAAGACAAAATAGGGCAATCCTCTTATTTATGGTGTGTGTAGCTGCATAAAATTTTGTACAATGATGAAACATCCAGAGCTCAGAATTCCCATTTCGATAGTATCTAAAAAAAGAACACACAGCTTCCTAATCATATATTAACATAGAAATAATACTATCAAATGTAAAATAAATAAATAAATAAAGTATTGACAGAGATGATGAATATACAATTAAAATTTACGTTTCTGCTCCTCTTTCATTTGCAAATAGGTGAAAATGAAGAAAGGACTAAGGAGTGCACTGTTAGTTGATATCCTTTGTCACTAAGAAAGGAAGATTGATGCACGTTATGATCAAAACACAAAAGTCTACCACTTCAGGGCGAAACGCCATATGGCCTAAGTGTAGGGCAGATTACCAAGTTTAATCTGTCCTTACAAAGAAAAGGGATTTTTAAGTTTTGCACTTTAATTAGGATTTTAATCCTACAAAATCTTCATATAAAATTTTAGGTTAATTATTGATACACTGCACATAGCTAGTTACACAAAACCTGTAAAATCGTGTTCAAAACACGATTTTAGCCCGTGTATATGTATACACTGTATATAATTATTACTCAAAACCTTATATTTATTCCATTCATTTTTCTACTGTTAAACATATCTTTTTGAAAAATTAGGAAATGCGGTAGATTTATGCCAAATACAAGCCTAATGTTTATGCGATTCATTCATAACGATGGGCTCTTCTACAAAACTCTCTTTATTGATAGTTGCTTTCTTATTTTAAAATTGCCTTTATTTTCTTTTGATCTTTCATAATTAGGTAATAAAGGCAATTAAAAGTTACTATGACTTTTAAGTGTAGTTGTGATATGCCTCTATGTTAGAACCAATTTCCTTCTCCCTTATGTGTGTGTGTGTTTATTGCTCAAAAAAAAAAAAAAAGGTAATAACTTTACATTTTTTTTTCAAAAGAAGTAAAATTTCCTAAAAATAATTTTTAAAATAAAATACTTCAAAATTACCTTACCATCAGCAAATTGTGCCCAATTGAAAATTTCCCAGTATTTCACAAATTTGAGGATTAAAACCTAGATGTGGCAAACAAGTGAGTCGGTTCGAGTTAGTCAATCAAGTTGCAGGTCAAAACGAGTTATTTTAAGCAGGTTAGGAAACAAGTTGAGTCAATCGGGTTGTGGGTCGGGTCAGGTTAGCCCGTATTTTTCACTTGAATTTTTTTCTTCTAATGAAAACAACATATATTTGCCATTTAGAAAGTCATGCAAAAAATTACTTAATGTAAAATGCATTACTTTGATGTAAAATGCATTACTTTGAATTCACTACTCATATCAAGAACAAGCTCAGCTAAAAAAATTAATACTTGTTCAATAATTTTAAAATTATACAAATCTAAACATTGCTAACCAAACAAAATAGCACAAAGGATAAGTAAAACAAATACACAATTTCATTTCTACACAATATCAACGGGAATTCTGGCATTTTACCCATAATTTTTAAAAAATTTGGCAATATGCCCTTGTTTCCAAACTATTTAGGTGCGTGCCTCTATTTCGAAACTCGATTACCTTAAAATCGAGTTTCAATGAAAAACTCGATTGGTTTAAAATCGAGTTATGCCCAACCAAACTTAAAAAAATAAATAAATAAATAAATAAAATAAAATGAAATAAAATTGCATGGAACTAGATTTTGTGGAGCTTGAGTTCCAAAACGCCACTATAGGGCTTAAAACGCTACTATAGGGTTTTCTGAACCTGGTATAGGATGATCACACTTATAAAATAAAAAATTTGCAGGAAAACGCCGCTATAGGGCTTTAAAACGTCACTATAAGGCTTAAAAACGCCACTATAGGGCTCCTTGAACCTGATATAGGGCGATCACACTAAAAAAAATTTGCATGGAACTCAATTTTCAGGAACTCGAGTTCCATGCAATTTTTTTTTTTTTTAGTTTGATCAGGCATAACTCGATTTTCTACAAATCGAGTATTTAATTGAAAGTTGATTTTAAGGTAATTGAGTATTGAAAACAGGGGGACGCACCTATATAGTTTGAAAACAGGGGCATATTGCCAAATTTTTTAAAAATTAAGGGTAAAATGCTGAAATCCCCCAATATCAACATCCCAAAACATAAAACAAAATTACAAATGTCTTATTGGATAACTAATTTGACAAAAAAATAAAAACGTATAAGAAATTTACAATCTTGAAAACTAATTTTATAATTTATTATCAATTTTGGTTGGCACTCTATTTCAATTTGAGAATATACATTAAATTTTGATTGTTTACTTATTTATTTTATACATTGTCTCTTTTATGAATATCATATCATTGTTAAGCAACACACAATCCATGAAATATCATAATTTATTTTGAAAAACCGTTTGTTTTGGACATGAATTTTTAAAAATAGGCCTAAGCATTCATAACTTATGCTAATTTCATTGATACTTTGGCTTCACTCTGTTCACACCTATAAATGTTTCTCATACATGTTTATAATTTTAAATATATGTTTTTAATTCTACTATAATCAGATTATTTTGGCATGTACTTTGTTATTTGATATTTAAAAATCTTTACTCATTGCAGAATCCCTTAATGTTTCATCTTTCAATTCATTTACATGCAGTTATGTAAAGATCTCAATTGTTTCTTTAAAGCTCAGAGCAACCAATTAAACTAATATTGTCCTAGTTTTATTATTTTTTATCAAAAAAAAAAGTTTTAAAAAATGGTTCGGGTCACAGGTTGGGTCGGGTCGGGTTGACCCACAGGAGAGAGGTTGGGTCACAGGTCAACCCATTTCCGCTTTAAAAATAAATAAATAAACTAAACTAAACTTTTGAGTTCTTAATTACATGTGAGCACAATCAGACCATCCAACAGGTTCGATTGTGATTAACTTTTCTCATTGATTCAATGAGAAAAAAAAAAATCTTGTTACAGTTGATATTTCAATAGTTTTTATGATGTTTGTGGTTTTAAGAATCTGGCATTGAAGTTCATCAATCTAACCCAGTGATTACAATATCATTAGCTCAATAGAGTGATAGTTCAAACCATTGCATCAATTTCCTCTTAGCAACATTGTGTAATGCCCATAAAAAAAAAATTAAAAAAAAACATTGTGTAATGTATACCTATTGTTTTGGCTAGTTTGCAATATCAATTCATTTGTTAGAGGAGAAAGACTGAGGACATGACGCATGATTTTAGAATAAAACAAACTTGTAAGATATTTAAAAGATTAAGATTAGAAAAAAGCAAAGAATGTCAGCTTCAGCCATCAATTTTTCACTTTGGCGGAATTTGAAATTTTTACGGTAGAGATGAGATGAGAGCCATGTGGTCCTGTTTTGGAACTTGAATCCATTCCTTTATAGGGATGGAATCCTAGAAAAATGAAGTAAACATTCTTTGTCATGCCCCCAACATAATCAGTATGATTTATATAAAATCTTGTATTGATTCAACTTTTTGATTCTTGCAATGAAAACCCCACCACTGGTCTGATTTTTTTTTTATTTTTTTATTTTTTATTCTTCTAAATTTGTTAATCTGGTTGAATTTCAATGACATGTTATATGTATCAACTGTCTTTGAATCAATGACCTAAACGGCTAAATTGATATTGACGTGTAATCATGCAAAGATCAATTCAATGAAAATCATCACAACTTAAAGTACACGCAAACCTTGTTTACATATAAAACATGTTCATGATTCGTTGACCCAATGTTTAAAAAAACCAAAACTGGTAGGTGAATTGAATCGAACAATTCAAGAGCTGAAAATGAAAGTTAAATTGAGCAATTGGGTCCAGTTTTAAAGCATTCCTCACAGCCTAGTGATACTTCACCTAATTTAGGGAGAGAGAGCCTAACCATAAGGGCGCAGGCCCGTGTACATAGCATAACAGTTGATCAAAGTTCCAAAAAGAAACAGCCGAATAGGGGAGGAATCAGTGGTGGGGTTTTGAAACTTTTAAGAGGATTTCTACTAATTGATTGGGTTCTTGACAAATAGCACTCAAATGAACCATGTTTCTAAAGTCAGCTCAATTCCCTTCTCTGGTGGTAAACTTGAAGATGCTTCAAGCAAGAATAAATTTGAATAGCCTCAAGAATAAATTATACTTTGGGGTTCCTTTTTAAATTTTCCCTATTATATCTTCTTGGCATTGATTGATCTTTATTAACTAACCTGAAGCTTTTATCA
This sequence comes from Quercus glauca, assembly GCA_023736055.1. Lineage (NCBI taxonomy): Eukaryota > Viridiplantae > Streptophyta > Magnoliopsida > Fagales > Fagaceae > Quercus > Quercus glauca. Next base: position 26,587,299 of record CM043324.1, on the reverse strand, counting down.
ACATTACATCCCACTGATCTGTAAATCATCGTAACAGCAAAAGAATCATTGAATCAGGCAAGAAAAGGATTTTTTTTTTTTTTTTCCAAGGTAGGAATAACCTGATCTTCTTGCCAAAATCTTTTTGAGGAAAATAATCCTATATTTGTACTAATGCACAACTTGCTTTGTCTCTATGTACTCTGTTGAACTAAACACTATTTGCAAAAAACACTTCATTTTGCAGAAACTGTTTAGTGTTAACAATCACATTACATAGCTCGATCCTTGATATTCATGAAAGATACACCCCACCGTATAGATTGATAACATTTTTGAGATTATAAAAACTACAAGTGAGAGCTCTTCCGTGAGTTACTCTACACGTTTCTAGGCTACAGTTGATCCCACAAATGAAAGCAACATAAATCTTCAACTTCCATTAAAAAGGCAAACACCAATCCCCACAAATTTTGAAATATCGAATTTGTTTGTAGGGTTCCAATTATTTCAAGTGTGCTTGGGGCACAGGTGATTCAGTAGCAGTTTTGAAATTCTTGTTCACCTGTTTGTTCAAAGGATACAAAGTCAAAATAACAGTATTATATTGATAGCATGATTTTAAGGAATTGAGATTTTGTATAGATATCAATCTTACCTCATAATCAGTTGTGCCCTAAGTCAGAGACCTCCCAGTCTGATAACAGAGGAAGCTGAAAAATAATCAACATTTGTTGTCCTTCAGCAGAATGAGAATACCTTATGTACCATAGACAATATGTTTCCTAGCCAGGCTATTTATTATCTGGGCGAAGTGGAAGACACAACCCCAACTTGTACTGATGGGTGCCCAGGAAGTTTTGTCGTTTCGGGACTTCCTTGAAGAAGAGATGCTCTTTTTGGGTTTAATAGAAGAAGCTGCTGCATGTCCTTAGGAAGCACATTGAAAACTGCCTGCAGGTCTCCCTTCAGTTTCTGACGAGTTAATACAGACTCTGCACTAGCACTTCCCGATTCCTGCAGCTGAAGATTGCATTTGATGGAAATGTAAATATATTGCCATAGTATCTTCATTGTATAAATATGAATTCACGCAAGTTATATTCACATAAAACAAATTGTGCATAAGCACTACATAGTTAAAATTCTATAAAAAAAAATGTAGTAGTACAAAGTTTGTCATTTCGGAGACTACTACTCATTTTGATGATTTCTAATGAATAGCCAAATGAAGCATCCAATCACGTTTAGACTAACATCCCAAACCATCACGTTTAGATGTGTGTGTGTGTGTGTGTGTGTATACCTCATTGGTTTATATAACTGGTCTAACTTGATTCCATCAAGATACATATCTAGCTGTATAATATGTTGTACAATGAAGAAACATCCGAAGTCAGAAGCTCAGAGATCCCATTTTGACAGTATCTAAATATAGTACATACAGCTTCCTATTCACATATTGAGTTAGAAATAATACTATCAAATGTAAAAATAAATAATAAATAAAGTAATGGCAGAGATGATGAATATACAATTTACATTTACTTTTGCATTAAATGAAATTTTTTTTATATAAAAGGCCTAAATGCAAAAACATCCCCTGGGATTTGGGTCAGTTGCAAAAATCCCCCTTTGGGTTTCAATTCTTTCTTATAAAGTCTTGAGGTTTTCATATCCGTCAAATTGACCCCTTAGACTAACTTTTGATAACCTTTATGGACGGAAAAATCACATCACCAGTGGTCCAAATCAGTTGATAAATCTGCTTACTAAGGTCACATAATGATTACATGATTTTTCTGTCCATTAAAGTTAACAGAAGTTAGTCTCAATGGTTAATTTGGGCAGATATGGAAACCTCAGGGTGATAAAAGGAAGAACTGAAACTCTAAAGGGTGTGTTTGCATCTGACCCAAACCCCAGGGGGTGTTTTTGCATTTTGGTCAATTTATCCACACATTGGTTTATAAAGCTCATCTGATTGAAGAATATTCAAATAGGGTGTTTTGTAATGTATAGCATCCACAAGTGCAGTAGTACAAGGCCCTTAGTTCCCACCGTTAATATTGAATAACAGAGATAAAATTGATATTTATATAGACTAAGGACATCCACGCATGATTTACATAGCTGGTCTGGATTTCAGAATGCAGCTAGGAAGTGTTGGGAACAAAAATCCATTTCAAACCCTCAAAGCAATTTGTATTGGCCAAATCCCTATTAGTGGATACCACAAACTTCTCTCTTAGATACTCATGAGCAGTCATCCAGTTTAATTCTATTTCTTTTACTTTCTAATATTGTAATTCCTCGTCTTCATCTAGTCATCATTACCATTAAAAAGCTACAAATTCTTGCTATATTTTTACACTTATCATGTGAAGTTTGATGAATCTGATGCTATCACCAGATGTATTTCAGCTTCTAAGCCTAAATAGTATACCTTGGTAATTTAATACTACATTAATTATGATCCAGGCAACTATCAGATGCTGATATCTTTCTAAGTAGTCCAAGCACTTACCTCCCTCTAAATGAATCACATCAAACATAAAAGAATAACATTCTACACATCCAAACATTGATATCTTTTGAAGTAGTCTCTCCATCACATCAAAAGCTCCCTCCCAGATTTAAGCATTACCAAAGAATTCCCAATAAAGTGAAAACAGACCAAAGCTCCTTAGCAATAGTACAATGCAGAAAAAGGCGATCGCCTCCCCATTTTTTTTGAACATACAACACTAATGAACAATGATGTCCTTGCACTTTTTCAGCTTATCCACAGTTAGATTTTACCTTGTGCCAGTGTCCCAAAAAAAAGGAGCTACCTTCGTTGAAGCCTTTTGCCTTCCAAATGGCTCACATGGAAGATCCGCCACTAAAAACTCCTAACAAATCCCAATAATATGACCTACATCAAACTTAGGATTTCTAGACATTACCGAACCCATTCTGTCCATTCCACCGATTAACTCTCACTGCATTAAGTACCAATGAAGTACATCATTAACAATCTACATATACCTTGTTATAGTGGCATCTTTATTCATTGCAATGGAAAACAGTTCAGGAAGAGAAGATAAAATGGTACATCTGCACACCATAAATCATGTCAAATGCGAATGCAACTCCCAAAAAAGTTTTAATATACTTCAAGAACATCTCCCAACCACACCTAATATGTTTCCACAGGCTCACATGATAAGTAGCACTGATGAATTACTCGCAGATCCTAGCCACCAACCACCACACAGATCTGCCAGTGACCACCCATCCCTGCCAGCCTATTGCAGATTGTAACTCACTTAACCATTACATATTTGCCACTCACTGGCATCAATTCTGCCCACTGCCCAAACCTCCATATTGAGTAGGGGAACACTCTGTATCCTAGCTGGTGCAGACACCAAGATTAGTGCTAATTGAATTTCAAATTATGAAATTCCACTGATGTAATTTTCTCCTGATTGAGGATTATGTGGGATTATGCCTTTTGTTTTTGTTTTTGAATTAGTTCTCTTATTGATGTACTCTTTGAAAGCATATTTAAAAAGCTCTAAAAAAACATACAAGACAGATTATTGAGGAATGAAATTTTAAATTGGAGTTTTAGAATTGCTGGGTGTTGATTTCTCGCAACTTAGGAGACAATTATATAGCCAAATGAGAAATGGGTTTTTACAGTCTTGCCAATAGTCTAGTTTCAAATACAGAAATTGTTTTCTAATTGTAAAATTATATGCTTCTTCAAGCTTTCCTATTTCCAAATTCCAATCTTGTCCAGCAGTTTTGCATTAGCAATACCAGAACCCCAAGAACCAAAACAGATACTTCAAATTGAGAAACATAACTAGCAATAAGAAAATTACAGTTTCCAGTATGGTAATGATTCATATTTCATGTGGATTATACTTCACAATTGACAGAAAAGAATGTTGAAAACAGAACAAGGTTTAAGCTTTGTAAGAATGGAAAGGAAAAATATGTATTAGAGTGTAGTCCTTCTACAATGGATGGATAACCCCAACCCAAAATGTCGGATTTAGAAAGAAGAGAGACAGGAAGCTACACGCGCAAAATCAAAACTTGTGAGAATTGAAAGACAACTGAAAAATCCTCCATGATAGGAAAATGAAATAAAGTCAAATTCTAGAAAACGGACAACACAATTGGGTTAGTTTATTTACCCTAATTTTTAACACCTATTGATCTCAAGAATTAACAAGTTCCTAATTGATCAAATATAGGTCACAATCAACTTCTATCTCCACATGACATATTAGGAAACACAAGTTTTACAGGTAATAGAAGGTGGAAGCATGGATGAGAGAGATTGATAACTATGTCAATTTTTGAGTTAGCATTGATTATTGCTTTTAAATTCAAAGAAAAGGATTTTTTTTGGATAATACAACAATGGGGGTGGGGGGATTTGAACCTTGGTCTAATTCCTCCTCGACCCAGCCATTATTATCTAATCCCACTTGAGTCATACTATCAGGGCATAATTGCAGCTATCCACCCTAAACTATCCATTTAGGTCATTTGCAATGTCCACCCAAGATTACAAATTTTGCAATTAATGCCCTACTTTGAGATAAATCAGCAATGTCTACCCCCACCAATCAAAATTAGAATAAAATTAATAAATGAGAGAGTTGGCTGGATAGTGAGGTGCATTATATGTCAAATTAACATATTGGTTCTCATATTGCAATTTCCACCCCCAACCAGCCGATTCATTTTTTACTAATTTTTACATTGATTTCCGATTGTGGAATGGACATTGCGAATTAATCTTAAATTAGGGTGTTGATTGCAAAATTTATAGCTCAGGATGAACACTGCAAATGATCTCATAGTTTAGGGTAGAGAGCTAAATTAACCCTATTACTAGTAAGACAAGTTTAAGAGGTAATCACTATACCAATCATCAGTTAATCACCCTTTTTACATTTTTAAATCTTTGATGTAGTCACACAAAGCACTTGATCCATGTCACCTTATGATCCCTCTCATGAAGAGATCAGTGCTGTCTTACTATGATTCAGAGCTCACAGTAAGTACTGTTTTGAATATAAGGTGCTCTCTTGAAAGATGCAAATGCTTCAAAATCAAAAAGACTCTTATATGTGTTTTTTGTTAAATCATGTTTTCTTAAAAAATGGCTGAAGATAAAAGCACAACCAAGAAGAAAGTAGGATATAAGGGGGAAAAACACCTGTATTTCTTCAAGAAAATGCCTCTCAATGGCATTGAAGGAATCTACAATTTCCAACTCAGACCTTTTAGAAATAAACTGCTGTATGTCAGTGTTCATCCTTGCCTGCCTCCACAGTTTATGCTGTTCTTGTTCAGCAACAGCACGTCTTCTTTGAAACCATGGCATAAAGTTGGGTCCTCTAAGAAAACGCCTGGGTAGAAAAGGAAGCATCTCTATATCAAAAACATTCATTTGACGGAATAAGTTGACAAAAGGTAACTAACTAAATATGCAGGAAAAATTAAACTTAAGGACGCCATATTTGATGAGAACAATGCAAGAGAAAGATGAGGGGTCATGTGGGTAGTGGTAGTAAATGATGTATGTGGTAGTCAGTAATCATCACCTGTACAAGTCCAGCCAGTTAGACTTCATTCTCTTCGATAAGAACTTCCCTGGACCTCTTGCTGATAAACTTGCAAGAAATTCATCAGCATTAAATGAAGGGAGAGGGGGAGGGTCAACAAATGGAGAAGAACTTTCTGAAGGTGTCTTAGTCCTAAAATATGGACCAAATGGAGCCAAAAAATTGGTAGTGAGCTCCAAGAAATGCCGCCGCAATATCTCATTGTTAACAACTGACATTGACTCCTCAACCCTAGGTGACATCCCAGCATCTATAAGCCTATTTAAGATAGAAGTGTCCGGCTTCGTTATTGCACCATAAGTGGTCCAGATGGCTTCCTTATGTTCTGTCATGAGACAAAGAGGACCATCTCTTTTCAACTTCACAGCACTTATCAAGTTTGAAGGAGAAAACTTCTTCAAGGAAAGCTGTTGAAGACCAAATGCTTCTGATCTAGCAGAAAATTTTCCAATAGAAGATCTCGTTGTGAAGGCAAACCGGTTTGAGTTGGGAGTTGGGCTTCCAACTGAAACAATGTGGGGGATCTTACGGAGGGCTTTAAGGAAAAAAAGGTTTGTCACACCCAAAACAATTGGAGGAAATGTGTCTCCTTCTTGAAGTGAGTTCAAGTGGGCAAACTCAGGGTCATGAATTGTAAAGTAAGGCCTAAAATCAACACTATAAAGTAGTGGTGCAACCAAACTCACAAGACTGGCAACAGCCTCACAACACTGGGGAGGTGTTGGTGCAATTACAAGAATAGGCTCACCAATCAGTAATAATTCCCACAACACCCAGAGCTGCAATAGAAGCCCCCGGAATGTACCAAAAAGATCTGAATCATGGAAAAGACCCTGCGGTACTGACTGATTATTGGGAAGAAAAGGAGCCATAGAGTAAGCAGACTCTTCAAACAACATTCCACTTTCTGACGGCAAGCTATGAGCAGGTGGCAAGTTCACTTTAAGCATTGCATTCCCTATAGGAAGATCCATTAGTTTACCAGGTTTAGGAGCAGGCCACATTGAAACAAAAGCAGCAATATGCTCAAGAGCTTTTTTTCCTATGTCAAAATACAATGGACCCATGATTTGTAACAAAGGTCTAAACACACTGGAATAAGGACTGAGAGACAAAATTACCACAGACTTCTGCTCACCACCTCGCTTCAGCCTCTCATCATGTCTCTGTCTATTAAAAACATAACCATACATGTGTCTTGAATCCTCTTCAGTTGTCTCCGAGGAAGAGACAAGGACAGATTGAGAATCATTCTGCCTTCGAAACCGGAAAAAGAAGATACAATCATGAATACTTGAACGGTTCTGGTGCTGGGAAACAGAATCTGGGAACGAACTAAAAGCGATTTCAAGTTCCTCATCTTTTGTAAGACAGCCAGGTGGGTAACACTCTTCAATGAGCTGACCCTGTTCAAGATCAAATCTAACAATACAAAAGGCCACAACCCATTGCCGCAAAGATGCAGGGTCAAGCTTTGGACTAAGTTCTGCCTTCACTGAAAAAGAAGGAGACCTACTCATTTCCTAGCAGTTCAATGCTGGCTTTTATTAATCAAGAGTCAAAACCCATCCCCCATCATCTCCAGCAACCAATCATAAAATTACTAAGATTGTCTTCAAAGTTCAAAAAGATCAATGTCAAACTTTCCCACTCAATATTTTTCTGGGTTTTCTCCACTTCAACACTTGCAATCAAGAAATCAAAGCCTAACATAGAAAAAGCAAAAAATACATTCATATGCACATTGAATGTGACAAGAGAGAGAGTGACAAACAACTCAAATAAGTAAAGTCATGTAGAGTAACAATATGATGCTTCATTGAAAAGCTTAAACATATATGTGCAAAAGGGAACACATTAAAATCTTTCATACTGAATTTTCATCAATTGAGCAACACAACCACTTGCATTACTTCAAGTTGATAAATTTCTTTCCATTTGTTTTTTTCCCAGATAAGTACTTCAGGTTCACAGACTTTCAGCAATTAGAAAACTATAAAGCACAAGAATCAAATCCATTTTCTTTCCTTTCCTCCCAGTTTCCCATCAACCAAACAAAGTATAAAGCCAGAAAGAAACACTATACAGCAATTACAGTTCAAATTCAGAGAGATCTATAACTGGGTTATCAGCATTTTACCTGAAATTCAAGAACCCAGATACAGTTTTTGCAAGAACCAATCTGGATCGGCAAGAATTGGGCTTCAAATTGCTCAAAAACCAAATGGGGTAGCTGTGAAAAAAATAAAATATAGTTCAACAACAGTGGGGTATGTGTAGGAAGAGAAAGTTCGGGTTTTTCTCTAACCGTACGAATCGGAAGGTGAAGTGCCGAATTGGATTTTGATTATATGAAATTTCACAGGGAAATCTAAATGTATTAAGGTCTCTTTCAATCTTTACCCAAAACAAAAGTCACTTTCAATCTGACTGATCCAAAATGGGAAATAAAAAATGTTCTTTTCTCTCTCTTTTATCTCATAAATACTAGTTGTTTTTTTTAGGGGATACTAGTAATTCTTACACATGGAAAAATTGGATCGGATTCAATAATCTGCCCAAACCCAACGGAAAAAAAATATGGGAATGGGTATAGATTTTTGAACTTGTAAAAAACGAGTCAACTCGAATCCGACCCATTAAAATGATAGATTGAATTGGGTTAACTTATGAGTGATGAATCATATTAATTAATCCGATTTTTATCAAATAAAAAATTATTATTGACTGGGATACTTTAATTTGTCAACTTGTATTCAACTTGCTAAAATATGAGTTCAGTCGAGTTGAGTCAACTCAAATCCAACCCATTAAAACGATAGATTGAATTAGGTTAACTTATGAGTGATGAATCACATTAATTAATCTGATTTTTATCATATAAAAAATTATTATTGACTGTGATACTTTAATTTGTCAACTTATATCCAACTTCCTAAAATATGAGTTTAGTCGAGTTGACCATATTTTATCAAATGTTTTACGTGTTTTACTCTTTCACTTATTACTTCATTTTTTTTTTTTCCATTTTTTTTTTCCTTTTACAAATACTTAGAGATTCTTTTTCAATAGGGTCGAATCTTGAAGGCTTTAATTTAGTAAATCTTGAACTAAGTAAACGGAACAATAAATTACTTAACCAACCTAAGCGACAAAGTTTTGCAAAGCTTTGTGAACAAGCGTGATCAAAATTGAAAGGGTGTAGGGAAAAGTTACTAACCAAAGTGGGTTAAGAAATTTTGATCAAGGCAACAGTTTAAGCTATCCCTACTTACTCGATGAGTTGTTTCTTACTCCCAAAAAAAAGCGTTATACATAAGCATGGCTCTCTTATGAGTTGATTTTGGTGAAGTCACCAAGAACGTAAAATTTAATGGATTGCCTAGGATAAGCTGTTCACATAAAAGCATCATAAAAGGAATGGGGTTTTGTGTTCTACAAAATTCAATATTTCTCTCCTAACAAAACAAATGTAGTGTCTGATTCTTAAAATTGACTCCCTACTTTACCGAGTAATGTAGTCCCAAGTAATTTCCAATATGTTCTTTTTTGCAGGCTGTTGTGAATCAGAATTCTTCTTTTGCATTGAGAAGGCAGGCCGGTCTCTACTTGACAAGGAAATGCAGTGTGAACATTTGGGTTGATTATTGGCTATCCAAGTCTTCAACTTTTAAAGTAACTAGTTCGTGGAATGATCATTAGGCTACAATGGATTTAATGATCGACTTAGCAAGTAATGGAGGGGTGATAATTGATATGATATACCAAGTTTTTCTTTTTCTTCCACTCAAGACTACTAGTATTATTATGTCTTTACCATTGATCACTAGGCCGCCAAGTAACAAACTTATATGGCCTAGGTGCAAATCTGGCTAGTACTAAGTTTGCACTGGGTATCGTTTCTCATATCTGCACATTGATGCTCGGGTTGGTTCTTCATCAAATGTGTCAAGTGAAAGGGTGGTATTTGTTACACACCCATTATTTGAAATGAAATCATATGAGTAGAAGACACAAGTTGAAAACACGATTATGAAATCTGTCTTCAACTCACGATTTCATTTCAAAAAAATGTGTAAAAGTTTGTATCCCAAATTAAATAAGCTTTTGGAATGAAGTTTGGCATATTCCAATAGCAAACAAAATCAAGAATCATGATCTAGCAAGTATGTAGAGGAATTCTTCCAACCAAGGTTAGTCCATTATGTTGTGTTTTGTAAACTCTAAATTGGCTCCTCATGCCTTAGGGCCAGTTTGGATGGAGAGAGAAGGAGGAGAAATTATAGAGTACTCTAGTGGACTACGTTATTTGTCTACTGTAGGGACTCAAATTGTAATGGACCCTAAACAATAAAATTTGTAGAGTGTGGGTAGAAGGGCCAGGCACTAACAAAACAAGCAATGGCGGAGGTGAAATTCATGGGAATGATAGCAAAGGACCTTGACTAAGTGTTTTTGAGGATAATCACCATGACTTTGGTTAAGTGTTTATGAGGATCTTTATAATGATTTTGGCTAAGTGTTTGTGAAGCATGATCATCCTCGGCTCGGTCCGAGGGTATCTTCCCTTAGAACTGACAAACACAAGGGTTGTTCTCGGACGCCCTCCCAGATCCCCCCTCTCCATTTAGGGGTTTTATCTGTTATATATTCTCCTTTAGTTAATCATCTGCCGTCCACTTGTCGGTTATTCGAACTTTGTGTCTAAGAGTTTGTCCCATCATCTGCCTTTGCAAGTGTAGGGACTCAACTTGTAATGGACCCTAGACAATAAAATTTGTAAAGTGTGGGTAGAAGGGCTAGGCACCAGCAAAGCAAGTAATGGATGACATAAAATTCATAGGAATAATAGCAAAGGAATTTGACTAAGTGTTTTTGAGGATAATCACAGTGACCTTGGTTAAATATTTGTGAGGATTTTTATAATGATTTTGACTAAGTATTTGTGAAGCATGATCATCCTAGGTTCAGTCCGGGGATCTCTTTTCTTAAAACTGACAAACACAAGGGTTGTTCTCGGACGCCCTCCCAGATCCCCCATCTCCATTTGGGGGTTCTATCTGTTATATATTCTCCTTTAGTTAATCCTCTGTCATCCACTTGTCGGTTATTCGAACTCTGTGTCTAAGGGTTTGTCCCATCATTTGCCTTTCCAAGCTTTCTGTTAGTTCCCAGCCGCCTTTGCAGGCTTTCTATTAGTTAAAGTGGCCAAGGCATCTGGGTTTGCTGGTCACTTCACCATTAAAGCGCCCAGAGTGTTGGTGGCGTACGTTTAATGGGTGAGCGACAGCTTCCCACCATAAATGTCGTTTTGCCGAGGACGTGAGTATCTTCAGCGAGGTCCTCTGATGATTTGGACTTCGTACGCTTATCCTCAGGCTCTGCTTCTCCTCGGCGCGGACCTTAGGCCCGATATGGAATGGGTCGGGGTTGTTAAATATTTGAGGCCCCACAATAGCCCCTCAAAATTCTGCTGTCCGACCTCTCGGGCGGGGAGGAGGATTTTGACATTCTTGGGCCTACCATCTTGGCCTATTGAGCCTTGCCTTTTCTGTTAGGGCACCCATCCTTTCAACTATCCCTGCAACTTTCTTTAGCACAAAGGGCTCGCCCGAGGAGTTTTTCCTTATTTCTGTAAGTTTTCTTTTCTTCTTAATCTATAATTTATCGCCTGAGTTCCTTGCTAGTTCTTCCAGGAGAGGTAGGTTTAAGTTTGTTATGCTTTTAGCGCTTGTCTTCGCTTAGTTTTCGTCCCTAGCAAGATTCATCGCTTAGCACCCAAGGGATCGACTTTGCCATAGGTTTGGGCCTATGGTTAGTATAAAAGACTATTTCTGCCCAGTGCTTATATTGCCGTATAGTGACTAGTTTCCCCATAGGTTTGAGTCCGAAGACTATGCAAGACCTTGGTTTTTGCTAGCACTTAGTGTTTCATGCAGAAATGGTTTTTCTGTTGGCCTGAGTCCTTGGACCATGCAATGTCTACGTTTTGTCTAACATTTAGTTTTCTCATCTGAAGTATCTGGTTTCCCCAGAGGCTTGAGTCCGAGGACCATGCAATACCTTGATTCTGTCCAGCACCTAGTTTTCTGATTTGAAGTATCTGGTTTCCCCAGAGGCATGAGTCCGAGGACCATGCAATGCCTTGGTTCTGTCTAGTACCTAGTTTTCTGATTTTAAGTGGTTAGTTTTCCCAGAGGCTGGTGTCCGAGGACCATACAATGCCTAGGTTCTGTCTAACACTTAGTTTTCTCATCTGAAGTATCTGGTTTCCCCAGAGGATTGAGTCCGAGGACCATGCAATGCTTTGGTTCTGTCCAGTACCTAGTGTTCTAATTTTAAGTGGTTAGTTTCCCCAAAGGCTGGTGTCCGAGGATCATACAATGCCTAGGTTCTGTCTAACACTTAGTTTTCTCATCTAAAGTATCTGGTTTCCCTAGAGGTTTGAGTCTGAGAACCATGTAATGCCTTGGTTCTGTCCAGTACCTAGTTTTTTGATTTTAAATGGTTGTGCCGAGGAGAAGACCCTGCTCTGTTCTGCCTCTTCGTTTGGCGTGACTCTTCTGATTACGATGCGTCTCTTGGGTTGTTCGAGTAACGCGTTTTGACGCTTCGGTTCCTTCTCGTTAATGAGGCGCCTCCTCATTAATGTTAGTTGTGGATTTACGAGGATCTAAAGGCAGATAAGCCCCTTGGAATCTGGGCGGAGTTATTGCCTTCGGTAATCTCTCCTTAGGATTTAATGCGGATTGGCTCTCAACAATTTTTCGCCTTCTATATAAGGCGTTTTTGGGGCAATCTTTTTCTTCACACTCGACAAACATTCATATTAAACTCTCCCAAAGACATTGCTCAGGGGTTCTGCAAAAAATAGCAGTTTGAGCCCCACCAAATGAATTGGCCATTGGAAAGGGCGGTTTCGAGGATGCCTAGCCCCTCTCAGGAGCCAAGGATGGCACTCCGACCCTGGACGTCATGCTGGGGTTGAGGTAGGAGAAGACTGAAGTTTCTCCTTCTTTTCAACCTAACCAGAGGTGGAACCCTCCTTGCTGTTTGGAGGAGGATCCAAAAAGAACGTAACCTTCTTCCCTTGGATCCGAGTCTGTGAACCCTCCAAGCTGGCAGCGATGGGGTTGGGAGGGAAACCAGGCGGAACCAAGAGGTGGAAACGCCTGGTGCCGCGGCCTCTTCTTCCCTCAAAGTTGCCTTCCTTCCTTCTTTTCCCCTTCTCTCTTCTTCTTTTGCTTCTCAACCAGCCTTCCTTCCTTCATTTCCTCTTCTCTTACTTCACAACCAGCCTTGTTAAGCGCTTCTCTATGTAGTTAGCTCTAGAACAAGCCCCATAGGCATCAATTGTAAGATGTAACTTTTTCTTCATATATTAATAAAGAAGTAGACTTGTTTCATTTCTTTTATTTTTCGCATATATCATGTTTCTTGTGATTGTTGCCTTCTGAGTGAATATTGTTGCTACATACTGTATTCTTTTGGTGTTTTTTTTTTTTTTTAAGTGCTGCCCTTAATCTCTTCACACCGACCACCGCACTTGCTAGTGCACAAGTCCTTCCCACAAACGGTGCCAATTGCAGGGACTCAAATTGTAATGGATCCTAAACAATAAAATTTGTAAGGTGTGGGTAGAAGGGTTAGGCACTAACAAAACAAGCAATGGCGAAGGTGAAATTCATGGGAATGATAGCAAAGGACCTTAACTAAGTGTTTTTGAGGATAATCACCGTGACTTTGGTTAAGTGTTTGTGAGGATCTTTATAATGATTTTGGCTAAGTGTTTGTGAAGTATGATCATCTTCGGCTCGGTCCGAGGGTATCTTCCCTTAGAACTGACAAACACAAGGGTTGTTCTCGGACGCCCTCCCAGATCCCCCCTCTCCATTTGGGGGTTCTATCTGTTATATATTCTCCTTTAGTTAATCATCTGTTGTCCACTTGTTGGTTATCCGAACTCTATGTCTAAGGGTTTGTCCCATCATCTACCTTTACAGACTTTCTGTTAGTTCCCAGCCGCCTTTACAGGCTTTCTGTTAGTTGAAGTGATCAAGGCATCTGGGTTTGCTGGTCACTTCACTATTAAAGTGGCCAGAGTGTTGGCGACGTACGTTTAGTGGGTGAGTGACAGCTTCCCACCATAAATGTCGGTTTACTGAGGACGTGAGTATCCTCGGCGCTGTCCTCTGATGATTTGGACTTTGTACGCTTATCCTCAGGCTCTACTTCTCCTCGGCGTGGACCTTAGGCCCGATATGGAATGGGCTAGGGTTGTTAAATATTTGAGGCCCCACATCTACCATTCCACTAAAAAACTTCCACTTCTTTAAAATTACTGAGTCAACAATTAATTTCTGTTTAAAAAAAATTTCTAACTAACAATTTTAAACAGGTGGAAGTTTTTTAGTGGAATGGTGGACCGCATCACTTGTCCACTATGTGGATCTTATAATTTCTCGAGAACGAGGAGAGTAAAGTAGAGTTGGCTGGAAGTAGAATATGTCCACATGCCCAACTAGATTGGTATAAGAGTACTCCTATCAAATGGTTCTTTGGTTTGCAGCTACTCTGAACTATTTGATACGGTATGATGTCGACTTAACGAGACCAAAATGGGGTTATTTTGTTCTATTGCCTCAATGATTTGGACCACCAAGATTCAATGTTGTCTTGATGGTGTTTGGCATGACCACCCTTTTTTATACCAGCAAGATGTTCATCACTACGATAAGCTTGTTTACCGCGCCTATGTATTAAAAGTAACAACAATCCCACAATCCTATTTCTGCTTTAACTTGGCGTCCTCCCCACATGGGTTTTTACAGGTAATTTTGTATGCTTGTAAACATCCCATTTTGCAATGTATATTTAACTCGGAGGTTAAAATGATAGTTTTTCACCTGAAGATAGCAGCTTAATTTTGTTTCTTGGATCCTCAATTATTCATTTTTAAAATGATTTTGACATATTGACGATCAAAATGACTAATGAGCCTAACCAGATCAAAAGATATTAATAAAAACAAGTTTTAATGGCTATGCATTCACACTAATGAGCCTAACCACACATGAACATGATTATAAACAATTAATTTTGATTTGTCCAATTTTGATCAATTTAAAATTAATTACATGTCATGATCTCATTGGTTCGAGGCTAACCCATTTGGTAACCTTGCATGCACTTGATCACTCCTAAACGTTCGCTTTAATACACATTTAATATTTTTTTTATCAAATCAATTTTTAAAATAAATTTTAATTAATTAATTTCTTAAGAAAATGAAATCATAATGGCTGATTAGGGGGCTGATTGGGTTAAAATTCAAAAGGGAAAAATTAAGTTATTTTTTACTTTTCCATGATCCCATAATTAAAGATTTGATTTTTTTTTTTTTTTTGAAATTTTTATAATTCTTAGGTACTCCTAGAGCACCTAAAATAAGGAATGACAAAAAAAAAAATACGTTATTGACATTGTAAATTATGAGTAATTCTTAGATACTCCCAAAATACAATGAATGATATTCTTTTCTTTCATATTCACGGTAGAATTCATTTATTAAATTCATAGTAAGATTTATCATAAATATGAGAGAAGAAAACACTACATCACCACACTCCGAGAGTACCTAAAATTTTCCATATATCATAGATGATAAGCGATAACATTAATTCAAGAATTTAGAAAAGAAATTAACACAATCAATTTATAGTTGAATGTGAACTCTAGCACATAATTTATAATTTGCCCCAAAATCAATGAATTCTACCTATTCTCGTAATTTACTAAAATTTTCTTTTCTTTTTAGGAAGCCCCTACAATTTGTGAGCAACTCTAACCATTTTTATAATTTTAAACTTTTTTAAAAAATAAATTACTGATTTATTTGAGTTGCAACTGTTTTCAAAAGGGTCTTTTTAACACAAATTTGGAATGCGGACACAGAATAAAACTCAGTTTTTGTACACAACTCAATCGTATACATCATGTTGTGAAATTGTGTGTATATTAGGTGTCTCTGAATTATTCATCAAATTTAGATGTAGAATCGAGATTAGCATTAGAAAAGATTCAACTGGGAGTACACAAGGTAGAAATAACTGATCTACTAATGTTGCTCACACATGGATTTGGATCACTTTTGTGCCTCAAAGGGGAATGGATTTATGGCATTTCAAATGTATATCCGAATAATTCATTAAATACAATAACTGGCAACCTGATAGCATTTGAATACTCTGTATTACAACATTGGGAATATCTTGAACAAGGAATGTTCTTAGCCTAAAAAATAAAATCTTGTACCAAGAATAAATGTTCCAGCTTCCTGGTCAATATGATAGAAAAAATGGGATCAAAATTGCATTAATACCTCTGTGACGCAGAACAATGAAAGCTCTGAACCGAGTTTTGATGCAGCACAAAGTTTTCCGGAAAAACAAAAGAAAAATTAAATAAACCTAGGAATCAGAACCTAAGGTTGCATCACTCTAGCAATGGGTATAGATATCTTTGCCTTGATCTGCATCTGTTGAACAGATCTTGTGATTAAATATTCATGATGGTCCAACAAATTATATTTTGGTGTCAGGGAGCAACCAGCTAAAAACAGTCCGAGTCAGATGTACCTGCAGCAAAAGAAATTGAATCATATACACTAAGTCAAGAAAACACTACTTTTATTATGATCAGTTTATAAGTATCATCTGATATTGCACATTTAACATTTTTACCAATATGTAGCGCAATCATATTGCCAATCTAGCCCACATGGCAGACAGCAGTTATACTAATTAATACAAAATCTATCTGTCTAACCACCAAGCACATTTAGGAAGAAGAAGAAAAAAAAAAAAAAAAAACCAAGACCCATTTTAAAGTGTGAGTAGCCATTGTTGTCTGTTGTCTAAGAAGCTTACACGCTATTGACTGGGAAAGCGAAAATCATTCAAGAAAGAATATAAAGAAGGGAGTAACCACTAAGAAGTAAGAATTTTCTCAAACAATCTAAATAAATAGAAGAAGATAACATAATTATTTGTATATCATAATTCATTGCACTCAGCAGCAAAGCTTGACCAGAATGTGTCAGGTCATCCATTGAATCCAACATATTGCTTCATAAAAATCTTTAGGATCAAATGGCTAACAGTAATATTGTCATTAAGTAATATGCAGATATATCAAAAAAGTTAAAATAATGACAGAATGGACAACTAATTGAAACTTTGATATATTTATTCTCAAAAAGCCTTAAAAATTCATGTATGATCAGTACTACCTCAAGTTTCATTCTTTTCACCAATAATCCCGGCAAGAGCATAATCCATCCTTGAAATGGTGGAACCTCTTAGCATCTCGTATGATCAGTTCTCTGCCTACAAGCTTTGAGATGATCTTCAGTGCATTATGGCAATCACCACAAAAACGGAGATTCTTGATTACCCTAATAGGAGCCCGAGGAGGGCTGTTAAGGAGACCATAAGCAACAGCAAGTCTCTCACTATGAGAAAGAAGAGCTTCCTCCTTGGCTTCCTGGTCAATGTCATGCAACACAAATCGAGTCTCTGGTACATAACCAGACTCTTTCATTTGTTCCTTCAAACTCCTAAGTTCCGCATAGATTTTATCATTCTCAGGATGAGATCTATCTCCTGCTCGGTATTCATGAACCCGGCTCCTTACCTCTAGAAGATTTTGACTTGCCAATTTCTTCTTCTCCTTCTCCTTTGCAATGTCTGAAGCTTTCACAGGTACAAGGCCAGCCTTTGATTGCTCAGTCAAGCGGGAGGGGTCCAGCTGCTCAACAATCTCAGCACAACGATCACCAAGCTCTATGTGTCCATGAACTCTACAAAGATTCATCAAGGTTTCCCATACATCAACGCTAGGTTCCAATGGCATCTTTTCAATGAACTCAAAAGCTTCATCCAGGTACCCAGTACTTCCAAGCATGTCTACTACACTCACATAATGATCCATGGATGGGACAATACTATAATCCTTGCTCATTGATTCAAAGTGTAACATTCCCTCATCAATGTCTCCCAAAACATTACAAGCAGAAAAAATACTGATGAAAAGTTGACCATCAGGTTTCAATCCTTGTTGTTTAAACTGAGTGAAAAGATTAATTGCATCATCTCCAAGACCATTCTTATCAAGCCATGTTATCATGGTATCCCAAGATGTCAAATTTTGCTTTGGCATCGTGTTAAACACCTCAAAGGCATCATCTATAGAACCACATTCCCAATACATCTTAATAATTCTGTTATAGGTGCTGACCTTAAGTGGAGACAGTGATCTTACAACGTGTTGATGAACAGATTTTGCTTCTTGCAGAGATTTAGCCTCACTGCATGCCTGCATTAACTGTAGATATTGATGCAACTCCACTGGAACACAACGTTTCTCTAATAATGACAAAACTTCTACAGCTTCCTTTACTTTCCCCTCCTTGCTCAAACCATCTAGCTCCTCAATAGTACCACTATATGGGCAATAATCAGATCCCTCACCCAATTCCACCTCAGGTTTTGTATCACTTGATAATTTAGTGTGGGCATTTGAGTTTGGCAAATATTGTCCAGCACTTTGGCTCTGCTGATACACACTTTCTCTTTGCTGATAGGCTCCAACAATGCCCATGTTATTATGTTCACTTAGGTTTTGCTGAATTTGCCCATGTGTATAGCTTCTAATTTGGCTTCCCTGAGATTCTGAAAGGCCATGGGAAGCAAATTCATTTGTGTTCTGCCTCACTTCTCTGAGACCCTCCTGGTAAGATCCATTTGAATTCTGTAGATATTGATTTTCCCCATAAGATCTGTTCATATTATGCTGTAAGCCCGCTGAATTCTGTGGATTGACTCCAATAGGGTTCTGTGACAACACTCCATTATTCTGCCCATTAAAATTCCTATCTTGCTGAATTGGGATATTCTGTATGCTTTCCCCATAAAGCCCAAAATTATTCTGATATGACCCATTTGAACTCTGCTCAAAACTCCTTGAAGTATTTGCATAACTCTCATTTAGGTTCTGCTGAACCTTGTCACTATGTTGACCACGATAGTAACCACTAAAATTTCCATTTTGCCCAACTGAATTGTTTTGATATGTACCTTTAGGGCTTTCCCCAGATAGTCCACAAGAATTCTGGTAAAACCCATGTGAACTTTGCTGCAAATCACCATAATTTTGCCCATAAAAGCCACTAACATTTCCATTTTGCCAATCTGGTTTGTTCGCGAAATCATTTCTATGGGGGTTTAAGCTCTGCTGAACCTCTACAGAGTTTCTACCATCAAACCCATTTGAATTCTTCTGCCAATCACTAGGGCTTTGGCTCACTTTTTCATATCCACTAGGGTTTTGGTGACACTCTGATGAATTATCTATGTGATATCCATTAGAATTCAGAAAATCTGACCTTTCTGCAGCAGTGCTGAAATTTTTCAGCAAGGTAAGGGTTTTGATTGAATCTAATGAGTGGCGTGAAGAACATGCCTCAGATAGTGCCGTGAGAAAGTTGACTGTGAGAATTGTAGCTCTCTTTGAGGACATATATGGCGTAAACCTGTATTGATTTAAACACTTTAGGATGAGTGAAGGAGTTTTAGAAAGAGGTAGAATTTACAAAGAGAAAAAGGGAGAGGCAAAGCTTACTGCTTATCTAAAAGTTAAAAAATTTATCTGCTAGCCAAAACAAGAATTATATTTCATATTTTAACCACACAAAAAAAAAAAATCTCTAGAAAAATCTTAAACCTAAAATTTCTCTCCTCTTTTTTTCCCACTTACTCCATTTGTTACAAGTGATAAAGGCAAGAATTGTCTAAACTTGATACCACAAATGTCAAGACCCAATTCCGAACCGGGATTCAAGATCGGACCAGCCTATGCCGGATATTAACACAAACCCTCTAACTTGTATATAAAATTTTTTTTTTGATAGGAAATATAAAATTTTTATTGTTCATTTTAAACCTTAAAACAGTTCTATCTAACAATATGGAAGAATCTAAGTTAAAAATAGAGATGGGAGTTAACAATAGATACTAAGACTGTGAATGAAGTTGTGGCTTTAGAAAGCCTCAAGTGGACTTTTTCAAGCATATATGTAAAACAAACAATGTTTAGATGCGTAGGAGATCACTCTAACCTTTTCATTTTGTCCAAAAGAACAAACTTTCAACACCCACCAAGAATCCATCACCAGCCCATTTCAAGAAATACTGATTCACGCATAAAATAAAATAAAAACACAACCTTTAAAGTTTTGCTCAAAAGCACAAATATTATGTATGCAATCCCACTATTATTTAGCAGTGACATATATTGGTATTTGACAAATGTTTTTGCCACACATAGTTGTAAGTTCTAATGGGTCCTGATTTAACACTACAAACGTAACTCAAACTAAGAAATTCATTCAATTTTAAGTTTTAAACCCCCACAAAACATCTAAGACACACAATAGTTTTATGAGGAAAGAAAAAACGAGTCGGATGAAAAAGATTACCTCTTGGGTATGAAAAATAGCAGTGAAACGAGGCTGAGGTGAGAGCCGAAAAGAGAGGTTGATGGCAGTGGCTGTGGCTGTGGCCTGTGGGTTGGGTCAGTCTCTAAGGTCAAGTGGTCGCCAGCGTCTATAACTCAAAATCGAAGACAAGCTGCCAGAGAGAGACACAACCACACTGAAGAACATATATGGGATGGGCCATAAGTCCAATGGGCTTGAAATGGACCAAACTATATATATATATATATATATATAAAAGGAAAAAGTTAACAAGATCTGATTGGTTTAAAAAATATTTTTAAAACTTTGTATTAAAAAAAAAAATTAATAGTTTTTTATATTTCCTATGAAAGTGGTATCAAAACTTTCTTAAAATAGTCTGTTAACAAATATTCTAAAGATACCTGTGAACTGGACCTATATATAGGGACGGAGCCATCATTAGACTTAGGGGGGCAATGCCCCTAATTTTTTTAAAAAATATATATTATAATATATGTGTACTAATTTTAGAAATTTTTTTCCTATAAAATTATATTTTGTTTCTCTTAAATAATATCGTTGATTTTTTTAAGAGTAATGTTATATTCACAAACTTTTTTACAACATTTTTACGAACTATTTTGGTAGCAAATTCTTATTGGTTGCATGTGGGCCTACCACTCACATCATTTTTTTACTTACTAGTAACCACTTATCACATCAATAATTTATAAAAATAAAATAAAATAAAATATAAAGCTTATAGCTCTAGCATTTTCATCATTTTAGTGACCATAAAAAAAAAAAAAAAAAAAAAAAATTATAGATCTAAAATCTAAAACAAAATATACAAGCCCAAAAAAAATAAAAAGCTCAACAACAAAAAGTTAGCTTAATTAACCAATTTTATCCAAAGTAAACAACCCTGTCCTTTAAAAAATTCTAAACAAAAATAATTTTTTTTCTTATCCACACCAAAAAAAAAAAAAAAACTCAGCAGCTTAGTAGTAGCATAGTAAGGTTGAAACTGCCACACACAGCCAACAGTAAAGCCGCCCCCCTAACTCAAAGTTCTAACTTTGTCTCTACCTATATATATTTCATAAACAATACTAAGACCACAATTATTTACACAACTTTTGTCACAACTTGCTATATGACGAGTTGTTTGTCACAACTTGCTATATGACGAATTGTGAGTGATGGAGATGTAAACTCATACGGTCCTAGCATTTTTCATATTTGATAGATATAAAAAATTTCCTTGGATTTAACTAAGGGAGTAAAGGAATTCGGGTATTTGCTCATTTCCAAATCATAATTAGAGGACATTGCTTGATTCCAAAGATTAAGGGAATAGTGTGAATTGTGAACTAACATAAATGGGGAAAAGTGTTTTTTTGCCAATCTCTCCTTAATTTAATTTTTGCTTAATATAAAAAAATTTTGGGCAAAATTTCGCTTCCCCCTTAACAATACAGTTGAAATGTCCGTCTGAAGTCTGAACTACAAAACAACCCCCAATCTCCATTACCAGCCAAACAATTCCAATATGAGCTGCAGGTCTCAACATCCAATGGTCTTTCTTTTATCTAATCTTTGTTTTTTGTTATGACATTTTCCAAGCTTGTAGTTTGTCTTGCGTTCAGTGATCAATTTGGAAATCATGGTTTCTTTCTCAAAGCTGATGTAATTGTCTATCCCTTGATAGCATATCACATTGTCAGAGATATTGGAGAGAAAAGTCCAGCCTCCTCTTCTAAAAGAATTATTGGCTTATGCCGAGTCTCATCTGTAAATTCTTTCATTTGCTTATATTGCTTGGACAAAAATTTTCAAATTAAAATTAAAGAGAATAATTTGACTCATTATGACCTATGAAAAAGAAGAAAAAGAAACCAAGAGTGAGATATATAAATATATATATATATATATATATAAACTCTCTATTTTTCGGAGTAATAATTACTTCTACAAAAGTGACAAGGCCTACAAGGCTGGGGAGGGAGTCTGGCTCTTGGATTTGGTACTTCAACTTTCTTGCAATTTATATGCCAACTTTTTTATCTTTTCCAAGCACGCAGGAACTACGTTGGATTAATGTGTTATTAGGATCCATATTGATGTATTAGGTATATGAAACCATTCACTCCCATAGGAGTGAACCCCACAAGTGTAAGACTCACCCCTACATGAGAGGGTGGTTACATATGCTGGATACATCATATATCGTCTTCTATTATAGCTATCTTGTGTTGAAGGTTTAAAGCTATGTAGTTTTGAAGTACTAGTTCTAAAGGGACATTAAGGTGTGTTTGGTAGAGTGGATTTTAGGGTGTCCATACACAATTTTTTAATTAAAAAAAAAGTGTTACTTTTTTGTCTTATTTAATGGAGATATAATTGTAAATTTATACCAACTTTATTTTCCATCCTCTCATTTTTCTTCTTAGCCAAATAAATAAGTTTTCTATCTTTCCATTTTTCCATCCTCCCAACCAAACACAAATGGGAGAAAACTAAATCTCTTCTATTTCCCCAACTTTTCTATCTCATCCTCATTTTCTATTGTAGGGGCCTTTTTTGTTGTTTGGGCTAGGCTGCCCTCTGCAAGTAATGAGCCCTGATGTGTTTCTGAGTAGGGAAGTTGAGACCAGCCCAACTGCAACTCACTTTGGGCTGGCTTGGCACAAACTTAACCTTGTCTGCCAGGAACACCCTTTATGGCAAGCAGAGCTATTATAACGAAATTACAGCAGGCAGATACAAATGATAACAAAGTAAGCAAACAGAATGTTATATCTTTCAATAATAATGATGGCCGAATGTCACAGTAGTAGTAATAATAATAATAATAATGGCTTTTAAAAGAAAAGAAAGCAATGGATTAAACAATGAAGGTTTAATCAAAGATAAACGTCAAGCCAAAATCTAATCTGTAATGGTGACCGTCCAAAGAGGAAGAACGCTTCCTCTCAATGAAATCAACCTCCCAGGTGAATATCCTGCCGTGGGGATTGATAGCTTTGAGGGAATCGGACCTAAATGGTTGAGGTATGAAGAAAATTATTGTTATCTTTTTTTACCGCTTTGTTATCCCTTAGAGAGCGTGATTTTGAGGGGGAGAGGAAAGAAAAGATCTATTGGTGCATGCCTATTATCCTCACAAATGATTTTCTTATCTTTTTCCTTTCTTTTCCTTTTCCTCTTAGTTTTTTCTTTCTATGTATTTTTCCTTCCTCTGTTTTTCGGTCCCCTCTACAGGGCACGGCGAGGCTCCTTTTATAGGGCCTGCCGCAAGCATTCTTTTACCATTTTACCCTCTAACGGCCTTTGTCTGGTCTGGGCATGCTTGCCGACCACCCTCTGCGCATAGCTCGCCCTTGCCAGACAAAGACATGTTCGTTTTGTTTCTGTCCGCCGTGGCACTGCTCTGCCGTGGCCTTAAATGCTCTCTCTCTCTTCCTATGGCATGTGTGACGGTCACAATTGAGAGAACCCAATGGGCTTCCTCGTATCTGGACTCACAACTTATTTGTGTGGTGGGATAACAATTCCTACTATGGGTCGTTCGCAGCTAGGAGGCTTAATGTGAGTGATTTTACTCTCTATTCATGCACCACTTTGCTATCTCTCTAAACTGTTTCTGCTATTCCTCTCCTCTATATCACTTTTCTCTCTTTTTTCATCAACCCCTGTTTCTCCTTTCGATCTCATATTTATAGGGGCTTGTTAGTGGGATGATCATGATTGTCCAAAGAGTTAATGGATCGAGAGGTCCAATCGTGGAGGGGTTTAGTGGGTGTTTAGGTGGGAGTGGCTTTGGAAATGATCTCCACTACAGCAGGCATGTTCGGCAGCGATACTCCCAAGACAGCACCGGACAATCCTAACATTGCCTGACCGGGCAAGTAGAATCGTGTACGGCAGACCAATCCGGACGAACGCATTAGCAGCTACATTGTGTGCCCGGCAGAAGGGGGTTGAATCCTCGGATCACGTTTGGGCCTGGGTCCGCTTGTGAATGGGCCTGAAGATTTCTCCCCGGGGAACCGGGCATTAGACCCATTGCTTTTCTTGTTATTCCAGGGCCCAACTGACATGGGCAGGTCCTTGCTAGATTGGCCCGTACATTAGCCCCCCCTTGATTCATGCCCGGTCAGCCGGGGCGAGGATCAAGGGTCACAGCAGGAGAGCGAATGTCTTGTGCTCGGAAAAAATGAATTGGCGCGCCTTTCTGCGTCCGACTAAACGTCCAATAAATGCTCTCCTCAAAAGGCGCGTCGCGCACACCCTGACCTCAGCCGCCATAAGCGCCTGCCGTTTCGTGGACCGAGGCGTGCGCACGCCCTCGGTCTTTGAAAAGTCATAACTGCGATTGCCCTCATCAATGCACCATCAACCGTCGCGCATCCTCCCTTCGTGCCTATAAAAGGCTTGTTCAGTCTCACATTCTCATTTTTCGCTTCCCTAGTCTCTGAAATTTTTCTCTGCCGAGCATCCAAAGCGCTAGTTGCCCGGCAACCCCCAGAATCAACCTCCCTCTTAGTGCCAGAAGTAAGTCCCCTTCCTTCTTCTTTTGCTTCGATTTATTTCTTTCCATTCCCTTCAAACACTTTAGGATTTAGGATGGGTTACTCACACCTATTAGACTCTAGAAACTCATTAATCACTTTTAGGCGCGACTACCAAATCCCCGATGACGTGGATGTGATGTACTGCCACGAAAGTGACATAACACTCCACAGAGGAGCAAACACTGCCTTTTTCCCGCTCATGTCAATATTGGAGGGTGGGGTCAGGTTCCCCATTGATCCTCTCTTACATAGAGCCCTTAGGTACTACGGGCTATGTCCCGAGCAACTTGCCCCAAATTTTTACCGGGTAATGAGTTGCATAAGTAGGTTGAACCACACATTCGGTCTACAGTTGGACCATCACGACGTAAATCATGTGTACAGCTTGTGTGGGAAGAAGAAATCCACATATTATATAAAGGTTAGAGATATGCGGATACGGTTGATTTCCTGCCTGCCGGACTCAAATAGGAACTCCGCCGGGGAGTTTGTCCGTGTGCGCGGCAACTGGTATTCCGGGAATATTCCCCCTCCCCTGTCTCGGCGCGAAGTGGGTGGGTTCCATTACAAGGGCTATCTATCTTTTGCTTTCTTGTCTACCAACTTTTATACTGATCTCTCTCATTTATGTTGCAGACAGTTCAGTGTTTACTCAGGATATCCGGACAGTCCACGTGCGAGACCTCAATTTTGTCCTCCGCTCGGAGATTTTCGTGCACCGCGACGGTCAGCTCCGGGCTTCTCATCTTATCCTCGGTGTAGAGCCCGTTTATACTACCTGGCAACCATTTGGCCAGGCCCTTATTGTTGACAGCCCCCTGCTCTCCTATATCGACGTTCGGCACGCTAACTTCCTCCCGGCCAATTTTACAGTGGGCGAAGCTCGAGAACTTGGTCCGCGGTACACCTGTTCGGACGAGCTCGCTCCCTTAAGAGACGCATCAGCCGAAGCAGCCTCCCGACGTCTCAGAGAGCTTGCACACAGGGCCCTTGAACAAGAAGCGGAAGCAGAGCCTGCCGAGATACTAAACCAGGAGCCTCCAGAACAAGAGCCTGAACCGGCGGCTGCGGAGTCGAGTAATTCATCCCAAGCTCAACAAAGTGTTAGAGAGATGGTTACTCGTAGGACTCTCTCGGTCAGTCGGTTCTTGCCCGGGAACCAGCAGGCCTCTCAGCAGCAGCCGGGGCAGGGGCAAGTTCAAACTGCTCCCATTCATACTCCTCCTGTTCGCCCCAGGAAAAAACAAAAAGTATCGCAGCAGCCCTACACCGTTCCTGGGGCTACACAAACAAAGACCCCCACGGCTCCGTCCAGGGGTATCACAATTCGGGAGCCCCAAGGACAAGTTGGAGCGAGCGCGGCTTCATCCTCTCGGGAGGTGCCGGAGTGGAAGCCAACATACGAGTTGGACGGCAAACCCCTCCCCGCGGACGCGAGCATACGTGTGTGGCAGAAGGGCGAGGGAGGCAGCGTTGCCCAAAGCCTGGCTCACGGTCTACTTTTGCCTGAAGACGTGAGCGCCTTCGCCGAGGCTTCTGACGGTTATCTGGGGATGAGGCTCCAATGGCACGCGATCGCGGTAACCCTTTCGCATCTCTTTCTCTGCTTGTTAACTTAATTTCTATGCTTCTGGTACAATGTTTGACCGCTTATATTCAGGCTGCTTAGCTGACCCACATCCTAAATGAAAGGGTGGAGGATTTGGCAAGAGATGCCGACCGGGAAAAGGCCGGGAAGGAGGCAGCCGTGAAGACCGCCAAGGACAAGGTTAAGGCCGCGGAAGCTGCTGAGAGGAGGGCTGCTACCGCGGAAAAGGAGAGGAAGCTCGCAGAGGAGAGGTCGGCTGAGCTGGAGTCTAAGCAAAATGAGACTGAGGTGAAGCTGGCCGAGGAGGTGAGCCGAAATGCTGCTCTTGCCGAGGAGGCAGCCGATCTGCGTGCTGCGCTGGAGGAGGCCGGCACCAAATGGTACAATGAGGGTTTGCAGACGCCGAGAAGGGTGTAGAGCCGGTTGTCTTCGAGGCTCGGCGGTTATCCTTCCACGATGGATGGTTTGCCGCCCTGCAGGTCTTGGGGGTACCAGCCGACTCGCCTCTTAGGGATCCCGGCAAGATTTCCTTCTTGGATGCCCCTCCGGCAGTGCAGAGCCCCCCAGGCCCTGGCGATGAAGACGAAACGGACAGCCTGAGGGAGCTTGTGGAGCAGATTGACGCCCACGTGGAATTAGTCGGTGCCGAAGAGTCTAGCAACCCTACTGCCGGTGATCCTCCTGTCGAGAATACTTTCCCCAATCTTGCCTCTGAGGGCCGTCAACATGAAGTACAGGCCGGAGATCCCCCTGTAGATCTCATCGAATGAAAATTTATTTTAACTTTTTAGTGTATGTCCGGTTTTTATTAATTCGCTTATCCCGCCGGGCTGTGGCGGTTAAACTCTTTTATTCTTCCTTTTATCTTTGCTTGCTCGCCACCAGGTTTTGGCGTTTGAACAATTATTTTATCTAAGTCTAAATTGATTTCACTATTCTATTGCTCGGCTTTCTTTTACTATTGCTTCTGCATGAATTTCTTAATAATTGTGTCGCGCTCGGGTGTAGTTTTTGAATCCTAGAATTGCCCCCGTGTGGGGTTTCGTACTTGCTCGGTTTTGAAGGAAAATAACTGAGCACTATGCATAATTTATCAGCCTACATGCATGGCGGAAGGAACTTTTCAAAGCATCTGCCTGTTCGGCAAAAGGATCTGAACTGCAGGCAGGGTCGTGTTCTTAGAGAGTTGCCCGGTGAAGTGGTTCGAACCAAGGGCCAAGTTTCGTTTCCTAGTCAGGTTTTATTAGGTTCCCACCTGCTCGGTGAATGGGTTCGAACCGAGGGTCAGGTACTGTCCTTAGGTAAATTTGTAAGGTTTCCACCTGCTCGGTGATAGGATTCGAACCGAGGGTCAGGCTTCAGCCCTTAGGCAAATTTATAAGGTTTCCACCTGCTCGGTGATAGGATTCGAACCGAGGGTCAGGCTTCTGCCCTTAGGCAAATTTGTAAGGTTTCCACCTGCCCGGTGATAGGATTCGAACCGAGGGTCAGGCTTCAGCCCTTAGGCAAATTTGTAAGGTTTCCACTTGCTCGGTGATAGGATTCGAACCGAGGGTCAGGCTTCTGCCCTTAGGCAAATTTGTAAGGTTTCCATTGCCGATGATTCGTACTAATGACTGTTTTCACCAACACTAGCAAACAAATAAACAATTTAAACCGAACATATAATTTATTAATAATAAAACTTCTTCAAGTTTTGAACATTCCAGGGCCGAGGCAGTGGTCTCTCGTCCAGTTCCTCCAAGTAATACGCTCCCTCCCCGGCCAGTGCTGTAACTCTATACGGTCCTTCCCAATTTTGTGCTAGCTTACCGGCATGGATGTCCCGCATATGCCCTACAGCCCTTCTTAAGACAAGGTCCCCGGCGTCAAACCTCCTTACCCTTACGCCTCGGTCATATCTCCTGGCCAGTTTCTGTTGATACTCGGCCAGCCGAATAGTTGCGGCTTCGCGGCGCTCCTCTAGCTCGTCTAAGTGTTGAATCAACATTTCGTCATTAGAACTGGGGTCGTACTTGGCCACTCGTGCGCTGCATATGTTTACCTCGGTCGGTATAACAGCCTCGGCGCCATAGGTGAGTGAGAAAGGAGTTTCCCCCGTGGACCTCCTTGGCGTCGTCCGGTAGGCCCACAGGACGTTATGTAGCTCTCCGGCCCAATTTCCTTTCGTATTGTCCAGTCTCTTCTTCAGCCCGTTTACAATCACCTTGTTGACCGCTTCAGCTTGGCCGTTGCTCTGAGGGTACGCCGGGGTGGAATACTTGTTCTTAATGCCGAGGCCCGCACAGAAATCTCGGAACCCTCGGCTATCAAACTGCGATCCGTTGTCTGACACCAGGGAATTTGGAACCCCGAACCTAGTGACGATGTTCTTCCACACAAATTTCTTCACGTCCACATCCCGGATATTGGCCAGGGCTTCAGCCTCCGCCCATTTCGTAAAGTAGTCAACGGCTACGAGAACGAACCTTCGGTTGCCTGTTGCTCGGGGGAATGGCCCTAGAATATCCAGCCCCCATTGAGCGAAGGGCCAGGGACTACTAACTGGATTAAGATGTCCGGCAGGCTGATGGATCAGGGCAGCATGCTTCTGACATCGTTCACACTTACGCACATACTCGGCGGCATCCTTCTGCATTTGAGGCCACCAAAATCCCTGTGTCATAGCTCGGTGGGCTAGTGAACGCCCCCCAACGTGGCTGCCGCACACCCCTTCATGAAGTTCTGCCAGAAGTTCGTTTACCCTGCCTGGATGTAAACATAAAAGATATGGTCCCCCGAAGGATCTTCGATACAACTCTCGGCCCTCTGACAACCAAAAACGGGGGGCCATTCTTCGGATCTTCTTTCCTTCCTTCTCATCGAGGGGGACCCGGTTTTCAGCCAAAAACTCAATGATGGGGTCCATCCAACTAGGTCCCTGCGTAGCAATTGCCGCGACTGCTGGGCTACCGGATAGCTTGATGCTTGGCTCTGGGATTTGCTCTACGCTGATGAGCCGAGGTATATCCCCGGCCACGGATGATGCTAGCGTGGCGAGGGAGTCAGCATGGCTGTTGTGGTTCCGAGCTACTTGTACGATCTTCGCCGTTTCGAATCCAGCCATGATCTGCTTCACTCGTTCCAAATATGCCCTCATCCTTGGATCGCGAGCTTCAAAGCTACCATGAACCTGATTGACAATCAGCCGGGAATCCGAATACACTTCAACATCCCGGGCTCCCAGGCTTGAAGCTATGTTTAGCCCGGCTATCAAGGCTTCATATTCTGCCTCATTATTGGAGGCCTTAAATCCGAACCTGAAAGAATGCTCGAGGCGAATCCCCTCGGGTCCAATTGCAACTATCCCGGCACCTGCCCCCGTGGAGCTGGAAGCACCGTCCATGTATATCTTCCATGAGTGACAGTTCACCTGACAGACTATCTGGCCTGAGGCCCTAGGAGAAAATTCGGCCACGAAGTCAGCCAATACCTGCCCTTTCACGGCAGTCCTCGGCTTATAACGTACATCGAAAGCCCCGAGCCTGGTTCCCCATTTCGCGATTCGCCCCGTGAAGTCAGATCGTCTTAGTAACGACTGTAATGGATATTCGGTCAGTACATACACGGTGTGGGCCTGAAAATACTGCGGTAGCTTCCTTGTGGCATGCACTAGTGCCAAAACCAGCTTCTCGAGGGGCAAGTATCTGGTTTCAGCATCAACCAGAGTCTTACTGATGTAATACACAGGCTGTTGTACCCCACGATCGCTTAGCAGTACGGCACTCACTGCGTGGTCTGTCACCGAGAGGTACATGAACAAGTCCTCCCCAGGTTCCGGGGCGGTCAGTACTGGTGCGTGGGTCAAGTACTCCTTTAAATCTTGAAACGCTTTCTCACACTCGGCATCCCACTGGAACCCCTTCCACTTCTTAAGTAGCTGGTAGAACGGACGGCAGCGATCCGAGAATCTAGAAATGAACCGGTTGAGGGCCGCCAACATTCCGGTCAACACCTGCACCTCTTTTGGGTTGCTCGGAGAATTAAGACGCTGCACGGCTACAATCTGGTCGGGGTTAACTTCTATTCCTCGGCTGGAGATCAAGTACCCCAGAAACTTTCCAGCCCCCACTCCGAAAGCGCATTTTTCTGGGTTGAGGCGTAGCCTGTGTTGCCGTAACACCTCAAACACCCCTTGTAGATCCTCTACGTGCTGCGTCTGCTGCTTGCTCTTCACTACCAGATCGTCAATATACACCTCCACGGTCCGTCTAATCTTGTCACGAAACATCCTTGTCATCATCCGCTGGTATGTTGCCCCAGCATTTTTCAGGCCGAACGGCATCACGGTGTAATGGTAATTGGCGTCGGGAGATATGAACGTAGTTTTTTCCTGGTCCTCACCGGCCAGGGTAATCTGGTGATAGCCTTGAAAAGCGTCCAAAAAGCTCATTCTCGGGTGTCCATACGTAGCATCTACCAACTGGTCAATTTTGGGCATAAGGAACGGGTCCTTCGGGCATGCTCGGTTCAGATCCGTGAAGTCCACGCAGACCCTCCATTTGCCGCTCTTCTTCTTCACGACCACTGTGTTTGCAAGCCATTCTGGGAAGAAGATCTCCTTCACTGCACCTGCTTCTTTTAACCGCTGGACCTCGGCCCTAACAGCCTCGGCGTGTTCTTGGGCCTTTCTTCTCGGTCTCTGTTTCTTGGGTGGAAATGAGGCGTTCACATTGAGCTTGTGGACGATAAACTCAGGGTCTACCCCCGGCACTTCGTACGGACTCCATGCAAATATGTCCAGGCTCTGAATAAGAAACAGTAGTATTTCAACCTTCTCGTGGGTTGTCAGACCGGCCCCTATCTGGAAGTGCTTGTCCTTGTCCGGCAGTACTCCGACCTTTATTAATTCCTCGGCGCAAACATCCCCCGATTTCTGCCGGGGGAGCGCTAATTGCTATAACGGGGCCTCTTCGGGCTCGTCATTCAACCCAGTTTGCTGGCCCTCCCAGTTTGCTGCAGCTACAAGGCACTGTCGGGCCATTTGCTGGCACCCTCGCACCACGGCGATACCCTGCTCGGCGGGAAACTTCACCTTTACATGCAAGGTGGACGGCACAGCTTTCATTGCGTGGATCCACGGCCTTCCCAGAATTGCCGTGTATGGTGAGAAGGAATTAACTACCATGAAGGTGACCTTAACTTCCTTTCCTCCCACGACCACTGGTAATGAAATCCGCCCTTCTGGTACCACCACTCTTCCGTCAAATGAAACTAGCGGCGAGTCATACCTCCTCAAGTCCTGCTTTTTCAAACCGAGACCGTTGAACAAATCCGGATACATTACATTAGCTCCGCTGCCCTGATCTATCATCACCCTTTTTACATCGAAGCTGCTTATCCGAGCTGTAATTACTAACGCGTCTTCATGCGGCTGTATCGTCCCTTCTAAATCGGCTTGTCCGAAGGCGATGGCCTCCAAATGATACTTCGTCTTTTTCTTCACTGGATTTGTGCCTGGAGATTCTCCCGAGGGCGCAACCGTCAACACCCCTCTTCCTGCTGATGCCCCATTCCCCGGGGTCAAAATTATCATCTCAATCACACCGACTGGTGGAGGTTGTTGGACGCCCTTCTGCCGCCCTTGTTGACCGGTCCCTTGACTTCCTGGATTCACAACGTACTCCTTTAGATGTCCAGCCCGTACTAGTTGTCCCAGATGATCTTTCAGTACCCGGCACTGCTCGGTGGTGTGGCCTTTATCTCTATGGTAACTACAGTACAAGTTCTGGTTCCGCCTGGATGGATCGCCGCCCATCTTATTTGGCCACCTGAAATATGGCTCATTCTTGATTTTTTCAACTATCTGGTGTACCGGCTCCTTGAATACTGCGTTTACCTCCCCTGCCTGCCAAAGCGGCTCCTGCACCCTCCATTCCTTCCGAGGTCTTGGCTGGAAGTTTCCCTGCCGAGGACGGTTTGCTAACGGGGCCTTACCTTTGTTCTGCATCCGATCATCCTCCAGGCGCTTATACTCTTCGATGCGCCTCATAAGCTGCCTCATGTCCTCGGGTGGTTTCTTCGTAAGTGATTCCCGTAGTTCGGAGTCCTCCGGTAGGCCCATACGGAAGGTACTAGCTGCTATCTTCTCATTTCCCCCGCCTATCTCGTTGTAAAGCTCCCAGTACCGGCTGGCGTAGTTACGAAGGGTCTCCCCCATCCCCATCCTCATTGATAACAGGGCGTCAACTGGCTGCGGCACTCGGCTGCAGGTTACAAACCGGATTCCAAATTCCTGTACTAGCTTGGCAAAAGAATGTATGGACTTCTACCGCAGTCCGTTAAACCACCGTAGTGCGGTTGGGCCAAGGCTGGAAGGGAACATCTTGCACATCAGCGCATCATTATGAGAATGCAGAGACATCATGTGGATGTAGTGGCTGACGTGCTCGACCGGGTCTGTTTTCCCGTCATAGATATTAAATGGGGGTCTCGGGAACTTCCTCGGCATTTCAGCCTCTTCAATGTCATCGGAGAAGGGGGACTGGGCTACCCTGCGTAAGGCGCGGCTTAGTGTATCCATGGCGGCGTTATGCGGCCTATGCTCGTCGGGGGAATCGGATCCCCGGTCCGCAAGACCACGTGACCGTGAGCGTCCTTGGCGATGACAATGCTCCCGTGAATGTGATCTCTCTCGGCGGTTGTAGTACTCATGCGAACGCGAACGCTCTCTTCGCCAATGAGACCCTGAGTGGCCGGACCCCATCCCCCGGTGACCCCCTAGGTGTTCGGCCCTCCTTTCCCGGTTCTCACGCTCCCTCTTTGCTCGCCTGTCATCTTCTTCGAGCTCGAAGTCTCTCACGCGCCTGCGCAACCGTGCTATTTCTTGGTCCCTTTCATCTATCTGCCTCTGTCCTGCGGCTTCCGTTACGGTCCGCTGCGTCTGGTATGACCCTTCCCCCAGACCGGACACGTTCTCCCATTCACATTCCCTATCTTCGTGTCTCTTTTGCCTTCGTTCACGCCAGGATGATCCTCGGGATGACCCCACCGAGAAACTTTCGTCTCCACTCCCTGAATGTCTCCCGGACATTGTCTCACTCACAAGCCTCAGTTGAACTACAACTTTGTAGGCAATTCCCACAGACGGCGCCAATTGTGACGGTCACAATTGAGAGAACCCAATGGGCTTCCTCGTATCTGGACTCACAACTTATTTGTGTGGTGGGATAACAATTCCTACTATGGGTCGTTCACAGCTAGGAGGCCTAATGTGAGTGATTTTACTCTCTATTCATGCACCACTTTGCTATCTCTCTAAACTGTTTCTGCTATTCCTCTCCTCTATATCACTTTTCTCTCTTTTTTCATCAACCCCTGTTTCTCCTTTCGATCTCATATTTATAGGGGCTTGTTAGTGGGATGATCATGATTGTCCAAAGAGTTAATGGATCGAGAGGTCCAATCGTGGAGGGGTTTAGTGGGTGTTTAGGTGGGAGTGGCTTTGGAAATGATCTCCACTACAGCAGGCATGTTCGGCAGCGATACTCCCAAGACAGCACCGGACAATCCTAACATTGCCTGACCGGGCAAGTAGAATCGTGTACGGCAGACCAATCCGGACGAACGCATTAGCAGCTACATTGTGTGCCCGGCAGAAAGGGGTTGAATCCTCGGATCACGTTTGGGCCTGGGTCCGCTTGTGAATGGGCCTGAAGATTTCTCCCCGGGGAATCGGGCATTAGACCCATTGCTTTTCTTGTTATTCCAGGGCCCAACTGACATGGGCAGGTCCTTGCTAGATTGGCCCGTACAGCATGCACTCAGCGTTCCTTCTCCAATCTTACCCCTTTTGGATGGTCTGTCATCCTAGCAGGACGTACCTCCAAAAAGGGTTTGGACAGGGAACGCAAAATAAATCTTTTCCCCCCTCCCCACCACCAAACCACACCCCCCCTTACCTCTTACTACGGACCCATGGCCCCACCACGACCCATATTGGCTGGGTACAGGCTGGTGGTACCTGGGCTTTGCGCATGCTCCCTGTTATGTGTGTTTCGAAGCCGGCCTGCGGCTCATGGCGCCTTGTTTGTATTCGTCTGCCACTCTTCTTGATTCTTTTAAGCGGACTATTTGCACTTCCACTATCTCCCTTTGGATTGGGCTTTTCTTAGTACATTCCCCTTGGCCCATTTCTGGCCTTATGCTTTATGTCTTATTTTCATTGCTTGACCTTTCCTACCATGGCAACATGTTCCTGCTAGGCCCATTTCAGACCTGCCGTTTCACTTCTTCCCCCAGTGACTTATGGAAGTCTGCTGGTGTTCTCGCTTTATGGGCTCCATTGTCCCTTTCTTTCTTCTTTGGGCCTGCGGCCCTAGGGCTTCCTCGGCCCATTTACTGACTTTGTATTCCCATGGGCTTTTATTTACTAACTTGATTGGGCTTCCTCGACCCAATCTCCTCATTCTCATCCTTGGGGTTCATGGGCTTGCCATTAACCCCTACTTTCTTTATATAGCTTTGGGCCTGCCGCGGCCCATTCTCACTTTTTCATACCATACGTTGCCCATGGGTGCCATTTCTCTCTTTCCGGGCCCTTTAGGCCCATTTGCTTCCTCAAGACCCATTTACTCGTGTTATGGGCCTGTGTTTTGCTATTCCTGCCGCTTGGGCCTAATAATTTTATTCTGTTCCTACCGCTATTATTGTCTCTTATACTGGGTCGGGCTGACTTTACGAAAATGACCCTCAACATCTATCATCCCACTTTTCCACTCCTCCAATCAAACGGACCCTTATGGTGTGTTTGTTTAGGGTAAAATAGGGTGGATGAAAACTTTAGAGAGAAAACGAGAACAAAAACTTTTTTGGAGTATATTTGGTTGGGTGGGGAGGAAGGAAAATAAATGGTGAAACCTAGGTGTTTTCTCTACAGACCCACCAAAAAGTTTTTTTCTCAAAATGGAGAGAAAACTGATGAAAGAAAATGAGACTGTTTAATGGAGAAAAATACTCATGTACAGTTGCACATGAGCAATTCGTCAACCCTTTCTTCTTCTTCTTCTTCTTTTTGTGCATGCTTTCCTAGGCACGTTGCCTCTTCCTTTTTTTCTTTTCCTTTCCTAAACGTTGCCTTTTATTTATTTATTTTTTGTTTAACTAGACATGATTTTTTTTTCTACATGATTTTTAGTTTCTTAATAAATTGGGTGATTGATTTTTTTTTTTTTTTTGTCACTTTTTTGTGTTAATAGGCCATCATTTTTTTAACAAGGGCAAATGAATAAATTTATACAAACTCACTTTTTTAATTATTCTACTTGTTCACTCCCAACCAAACAAAAATAAGAGAAACTAAAATCTTTTCTATCTTCCCACTTTTTCTCCCCTCCAACCAAATGAACCCTTAATGTTTCAATGACTTTAGAGTCAAAAAAAAATTTTAACAAAATATTTTACAACTGTCAAGATGACAATTTGTAAATGGTAAATAATAGAATGATATTAGTGGTGAATCCAGATAAGAACCAATAAAAATCTACCAACTCAATTATTGTAAAAATTGTTACATCAATAGCATTTTTTAAAACATAAATATCTATTGACAAAAAGTTTCACACCTATGGTAGCATGTTTGTAGTAAATAAAAAAGTAATATTAATAGCGGACCTAAATGAAAACCAATAAAATCTTGTCAAATCAACTATTTAAATACGTGGTAAAATGTTTTGTATATAAAGCATCACTCGTTTGTTTGGACATTTGGTGTGCTGTGCGTGTTTCACTTTGTATTAATGGAAAGTAAAACATGTAGAGCTCCCCAAATGTCTAAACAAACAAGTTTTTCATCCCCCTGCTTTTCTACCCTCCTAACCAAATACATATAAGAGAACATTAATCTTTTATCCTCCCACTCTTCTATCCATTTTTCATTTTCTATTCTCCAACTTTTCCACTCCTCCAACCAAATGAATTTTAAGTAAATAGATTCAATGTTCAGTATTTAGACTAAATGAATGGATTCCATTAATCGATTCCTAATTACCATATAGGAAAAGAAGTGAGGGAAATATTAAAGGAATAGAATTATAATCTCTCCTTTTTTTGTCCTTTTTTTTTTTTAATAGTTTATAGATTTTATTTACCATATAGGAAAATAAGTGACGAAAATATTAAAGTGAAAGGAATAGAAATACAATCTCTTTTTTTACTTTTTTTTTTTTTTTTTAAGTAATAGAATTTTATTGCAAATGAAAAGGATTACTCTATGTTCACGATAATGAGCATAGAGCACTTTGAAGAATTACATGCAAATCAAATGAAAGATTTAAGAGAGCTGAAAATAGAAAAAATGGAAGCACAATTGGTAAAACATCATTCTCAGAGACCAACTAAACATGGTACAAAACAACAAAGACTTAACTTGCTCAATAGGTCTCACACTCTCAAAAATACCGCTACCACACTCTTTCCACACTAACCACATCACATATGCCTGAACCAAGTTCCGTACGTTAGAAGAATGTTTTCCTAACAAGTCGCACCAACCAAAAGGGAGGGATGCTACCTCATCCAGCAACACCCATTGAATCCCAAACATCATAAACATATCACTCCATGAAGCATATGCATTCTCACAATGAATCAAAAGATGATCCAACATTTCCCTACTACAATGGCACATAAAAACACCAATTGAATAGTAATATGAGGTTATCAATTGTGAGAATCTTATCCCACGCAGCTGACCACAAAAAGAAAGAGACCCTCTTAGGGACCTTAGCACACCAGATACTCTTTCATGGTAATAAATGAGCATCTGCTCCACGGATGGCATTATAAAAAGAAGGCCCATCAAAAATACCACTCGCATTCAAAACATTACACATTTACACCTGCACTGGCTATTTCATTTGCCAATGCCTATATGCCCATTAGATTAATGAAAATGACTTTCAGGCACTGGCATTAGCATTCTAGTTTTTCTCTTTACCCATAAATATCATTCAGCAAACGGGTTACCGCTTAATATCACTAACTAACTTGTAACTCAAAAGAGAGAATTCAGTCTAAATAAACATATCACATATCTAAGACATTAAAAATCAACAATATAAAAACATGGCAGCCTTTTGCTTGTAGCAAAGCAAATTATTTCACTTTTTCACATAAGATCCACACATCAGATTGACTATTAAATTCATTCTCAAAAAAAAAAAAAAAAAAAAAAAAAGATTGATCAATTTTTTTTTTTTTTTTTTGAAAAAAGAAAAAGGTGTCGTATTTTTTTGTAGAAAATACTATTACTAGATAATTCCTAAGAATCGCTGATTCCATTGCATGTCATGATCTAGTAACTCCTTCCCCAGTACGTCCATTTTTTTGCAGGCTTTCCAGAAGCAAAGCATTTAGTACCTATGAGAAATTGAACATTAAGTAACAGAAAATAATATAAAGAACTTCACACAGCAATATTGAATGAAAGATACAATCAAATTGCAATTTATCATAAATCCAATAAATCATTAAGGACAAACTGATGTCCTAGGGAAGCTTATTCATTCAACTGCACAATGAGAATCGTTCTGCGGTGCCAGCAACATAAATAGTAACTTACGTAGGGAAATGTCATCATCATAAATGCAGCCAAAATTACACTTAATTATGGCGTTAGCTCCAGCATTTTATTGGTACATTCAAATACCATATGACATGATAAAGCCACTGCATTAACATGCAATTTCTAGAAAATAAAATGCAAGAACAATTAGATCACACCATATCAATCTTTGATAATGAAATTATTTTTCACCCTACCATGGAAAACTTAACACACAATTGCAGGAGTCTTAGATCCCCTTCAAAAATGGTAACCGAAATTTACAATATTGCAACTGACAGAAGGAGATTACACTAGAAAGTGTACTATTTGAGACATGGAAATCAACATATTCTTCCAGAGGCAACAACTGGTAGGCTTGTAGCAATATCAATTTGAGTAACCACCCACACCAGGCGGCAGGAAAAAGGAGTGGGGGTGTAGTTTATAGGGTAAATAGTCAAGGTTTGAAAGTAGTAATAGAAATACAATAAATGAAATAACCCTGACATGAAACATAAAGACTACCTTCAGGGAGCTCTGGCTGGTCAAATGGGGAACAAAGGCTCTTACATGCTCCCATCTCACCTTTCGTCCTTGCTTTTACATCTACCTCCACCTCCTAAAAGAGTTGCACAATAGATTTATGAAATCTATAAGGACCAAAAACCAAAAAAGGGGGAAGGCTAAAGTAACATTTTTCTGCCTCATGAGCGAGAACATTTGCTCTAGTTGCATGACAAACATAATCTATTTTACAATCCAAATTTGCATAATTTTGGCATAGAGAAAAATGAAACAGAAAATCTTTAAAAAAATTACATTTTGAGTCTCATGTAAGAGCAAATCTTCATTGAACAAGTTAAAATCTTTTCTGGTAAGTAATATAGTGCTCATTTCAAATAGCTTATTTTTTTAGCTCTTTGAAAATGGGATTTATTGAAGAAACTGTACCTAGAAAAAGGAAAAAAATTTAAAAATTTACTTTGAAAAGGAGCAGTTTGGAAACGTGTTACCCATAAATCACATAATCTTATTAAAAAGAGGTGATAGGTCAAATACACAATATGTGCATTGGCCACCTACTCCTAAGGACCCATTGAACATATTAAACTTAGGACAAAACTTATGTACAGTACCTTAGGTATTGTTCTTTAAATCCCCCTCTTAAGATTCTGTCATATGGCTACTTAACTTATAAAATACACTCCATCTATGAGAAAAAAACCACATGACAGAATCTTAAAAGAGGAACCTAAGGAATAGCACCTAAGTATACCTAAATCTTGCTCTTAAACTTATACATACTAGTCCAAAACACAACAATAGTGGAGCATTCATAAGACGAAAAAAGTAAAGGGGAAAAGCCCAATGCAATAAATTTTAAGTAGAAAAAGATTTCGCACGATCAACAATCCAAAACAATATGCTATCTCATAATATCAATATTTTAGTAAATGAAACAACAATGAGCTTGAACCCCCCACACGCGCGCGCGTGCACACAAAAAAAAAAAAAAAAAAAAAAAAACCACAAAAGTGTACAAATGATCAAATTCAAATCAACAAGAAACCTTTTGACACTGCACAGAAAATAAAACTATTTAGGGAAATGCATAAACAGAGAAAAATTGATATCAGACCTCCTCATCACACCAAGGTGCGAAGATCATTTTTCTTTGGCTGAGTGCTTCCACAAATTCATCCCAAGTTTTAACAGTCTGAATGCAAGCATCTCGTTTTTTTTTGGCAGCATCAAACAGGCTTTGTTGGATATTATCCAGCATTTCTTTTACTTGCTCAACCAGCTTGTCCCTAGGGATGTCTGTTTTTGCTGAATTATCACGGCGAACTGCACGTACCTGTGAATAAAACCAGCAATGTATCAATCCTCCCGGTTGGTCAACTATAGGAAAAACAGACAGCTGACAGTAATGCTGGAAAAACAGATACAAATTAAACCAATAGAAGTAAAAATAACAGCAGAAAATCAAGAAAGACTAGCTGACCTGACTATTTGCCAAGTCCTTTGGACCAATTTCAATCCTTAGAGGAACACCTTTCAATTCCCAATGTGAGTACTTCCAACCGGGA
This sequence comes from Quercus glauca, assembly GCA_023736055.1. Taxonomy (NCBI): domain Eukaryota; kingdom Viridiplantae; phylum Streptophyta; class Magnoliopsida; order Fagales; family Fagaceae; genus Quercus; species Quercus glauca. The sequence goes on along the minus strand of CM043324.1, from coordinate 26,547,327 downwards.
GAGTAATTATCTCTAAAGTCTGCCTTAGCACGAATACCTGCCTCAGTCAAGGAGGCCACAGTGGCAGAACAGGCATCATAAATTCCCTGAGTATCAGCATCTTTATAAGGCACAGGAATTACAATAACCTGGACAGATGCTACTTTTGGTGGGAGCACTAAGCCTTTGTCATCCCCATGAACCATCACCATAACACCAATCTGAACACAAATAATAAACAATACAAAAGTGACAATCTGTAGCCACACACATCTATCAATAAATACTTTCTAATACACAAATACACCACACCAACCTACCACCCACCTCCGAGTGCTATAAACCAGGCAAGTTATAACTTTAAAAAGATCTCCTTTTACCACAAGGAAATGTACAAGCAGATTAATTTTAACTGTCAAACTCAAACAGATAGTTAATGCCTTAAGATTACCGTCCGAGTGCTATAGGCCCATGAGTTCTGCCAGGCCATACCCTTCTCTCCCTTCTCATTTTCAAAGTTTATCTCAAACATTTTAGCAAAATTTTGACCCAGACAATGCGAAGTTGCACCTTGTATGCCACGACCAGTGTTTGGAACAAATGCCTGACATGAGACATAATACAGAGACATTGTTCAAACTGTCAAATATAACAGAGAATGGATTATATATGCGCACATTTAATTCTCACGTACCTCAACACTAGTTGTGTAAAGTCCACCAGCAAACTTCTCCAGTTCACTCTTCTTTCCCTTTATGACAGGAATAGCCAAGTACTCTTCATATATGCGACTATAGAGTTCCAAAATATCCAGCACCTAAAATAGAACAAACTTTAAAAAGGGCACATTTGTAAACAAAGGCCAATAAGCTTTAGCTCAAATAACATCTCCCTTTGTATGATCAAGGCAGATAGAAGGTGAGATTGTAGGTTTAGGACCCACTGGGTGCATGTGTAATTACCAATCAAAAAAGAGGGGGAAAACACGAAGGTGCCCATGTTCCAACGTAGATATGAAAGATCAAAATCAATGTTCTAATGGGGAAAAAAGGAAAAAGGATGCTGACATTGGAATGTGGAAACATATAATATGGCCCAAACTAGGCAGTTATCTTTTTTTGTTGATAATATAAATATGTTAGAAGTATGTCAACACTTGTTAATTAGGCACATCTGCACCAACCAAAAGAGAGCATACATCTGCACTTACCAAAAGATACCATACATCTGCATTCTAACATCTTATGCTTATATGAGAACCTAGGATGCACAGATACAAACCAAGATCCAAAAGAGTAAATAAAAGATAACTAAATAAGTGTTTAACACTGAAACCAATATATAAAAAATATAAATAAAAACTTTAACAAGTTTAGGCTATCTCTCACTATCGGGGGTTGGGTTACAACGGTATCCAAGCCGTATCACGGCCATATCCTGGATGCATTGGCACTTAAAAAAACAGGGTACATATCTTAGAGCTATCCGGAGTGATACCAGTATGATACATATTAGACACGGGTACATGAGAAAAACTGGAGTATCCTTGCATCCTAGGTTTTGACATTTCTGATAATAATCCAATGACCATGGGTTTGGATTTTTCATATGAAAATAGAGGTTAGGAATGGAGCAGAATAACTTGTGATGAAAGAACATGCCAAGTTTCTAAAATGCTTAGTTCAATACTCAATTCAAGAAAAAATAAAAGGAGGCCAACAAATCTCTGGCTTGTCTGCCACCATTAATTTATATGTATAGACCTCCATGAATTAAAAGAAAATAAATCAAAATTTAAGTCCCGAGTTTTATACCTCTTCATCTGCCTCTGCTTTTGTTGCGAAAGCAGTATGGCCTTCCTGCCAAAGAAACTCGCGACTCCTACAATCAGAAATCATGTCCAATGTATTAACAAACTGTCAAGAAACTTGTAAGATGGTTATTAGACATTTCAGTAAACATGTTGATGCCTAACAAAAAATAGTGAATGGTATTTTACACTCATTTGTAAATTAACTGTAACAACTTTTTTGATAATTCAATAGTTGGAGGAGGGGGGATTTGAACCCTGGACATCTTCGTTGAAAACGCTAGGAGGTGCTAGTTGGGAGGTGCAACACAAATACACAATAAAATCATAAAAAGCCTATCACAACTAATATGAAATGCTTCACCAAGTGACAGATCAAGGAAAAGAATGGCTTCAATAGAAACAAGTCTCTGCATATGAAAAATCCCATGCCAAGAAATAAAATGTAAACCATAACCACAGAAGATGAACAGTAAACAATCATGCCAGCATGAAGTCAAGTTCCATATTACCAAACCAAACTCTGATTGGCTGGTGTATTACACTCAAAAATTCAATCTGCCGACTAAAATTTCATGCCATCTAATCAGCAAGCCAGTGGATGCCATCAACAAGGTTAAAGAATTCCTAGACATGTGAAACTGAACAAATTTAGAAAGAACTACCTGATAAATGGCGTAGGATGGCTGAATTCCCAACGAACAACATTGCACCACTGATTGAGTTTCAAAGGCAAGTCACGGTGTCCCCTTATCCATTTAGAATAGTAAGGATACATGACAGTTTCACTCGTTGGACGAATTGCAATGGGCACTTCCAACTCAGACTCCCCAGATTTTGTCACCCATGCAACCTACAGAAGCCCAAGATACAATGTGATTAGCACCCCCTCTCTTCTAATAAATTGAATGAATAAATTCTCTCTCATCAAAATAGAAGCACTTGCAAAAATACAAGAAAATAAAAGATTACCATCAACCAAGAATCATCCAAAACATTTTATGGCATCACCTTAGTTAAAAACAAGTGTATAACAGATCAATTTTAACCAAGGACAAACCCTATAGTAAGAACCAGTTCCACCAAAAAAAATCAAGGAGAACCAGGTTGTGCTGTACTCTAGATTAACCATAATACCTCCAATGTCAGGAAAAGAACACAGGAAAATTTTTAACAGTGCAAATTTCAGTTTCCAACTTACTCTAGCACCATTACAACAATTTCAGCCCAAAGCATGAAATGATTTTGCCAGAATAACTGAACATTTCATAAAATTAAAAAAGAGTCTATCCTACACCAAAGTAGTAAGCAAAATATGCTTGATGAAGATTTCAAATTTAACTCACCTCAGGAGCAAAACCCTCAACGTGATCCTTCTCCTTCTGCAATACACCAGGAGAAACAAAAAGTGGGAAGTAGCAGTTCTGGATGTCCATTTTCTTTATTTCGGCATCAAAAAATTTCTGCACAATGACATCAATGTAATACATTAATTATGCACGTCAAACTAGAAAACTGGGGAGAAGGAAAAAGGAAACAAAGAGAGGATTTTAAAGAAACATCTAAAATTTACATTATAAGGGGGAAAAGAAGTCCCTTGCTTCACAAATCTATAGAAATAACCAGGACGGCTTCAAATTTATATCACGGAAAGTACCGCATACACCATCTATGTTCAACTTAAGGAACAACCAAAATTTGAAAAATGGAAAGGGAAAAATCTTTGTGGATAAATGTTGTACGTGTAAGTATTGACACGGTCAACCATCTCCTTTTACATTGCATTGTGACGAGAATTGTGGTAAATAGATTTATCTTTATTTGTTGTGTATTGTTGATGTCTCGGACTATGTTAGAAATGTTTGCAAACTGGAAAGGGATAGACACCATTTTTGCTTGTGTGGACAGTTTGGCAGTAAAGAAACCTTTCAACGCTCAGCTAAACGTGACTATTAAAACCAATTTTTTTTTTTTTAAGTTCATTGTTAGACTAGTTGATTGCTTTGGGCAGTGTACATTGCAATTCTTTCTTGTATTAATTATTTTATCCATGAATAACATTCTTATTAGCAACTACTTATGAAAAGAAACTAAAGAACAACAACCCCGGATTCAAGAAGGGATTCAAACTCACTTGCATTTCCTCCCAGATCGCCATTGTCCATGGCCTCAGAATATAACAGCCGGAAATATCGTAATACTCAATCAATTCTGCATTCACAACAACCTACACAAGCCCGAAATAAAGATGAAATTAATAACAAATGCACGCGGTTTTTCAAATCTACAAACATCATACATTGCAGTTGTCAAAGATTTTACAACTACAAAACAAACCTCAGAATACCATTCCCCAAAATTCTCATCCTTGCGATTTACTAGTCCCAAACCAGTCTCCTTCTTCACCTCCTTCTTTTTTCCTCCTACAAAGTCAAAAAATCACACAGCATAAGAAGCAAACACGACAATATTCCATAACATTTGCAAAACAGACTAAACCCTAAAACCCTAAACCCTAAGAAGCAAACACAACATACAGACCAATGCATTTCAAAACATTCGCACACGCATAGCATCAGCAAAACTAGCACAACCACAATGGAAATGAAGTCACAAACACTCACCTCCGCTGGCATTAGGCTTTTTCGCACCGCCGCCGCCGGCATTAGGCTTTTTCGCATCGCCGCCTCCGGCGTTAGACTTTTTCTCATCGCCGCCAGCCATGTCCTCAACTTAAGCTTGCACCGGTTGTAACGAAATCCTCCGCCACCGAATCTGGCGAGACAGCGAAGTGATCGAGGATATGACACGGAGATGGAGAGGGAGATGCAGAGAATGAGAAAATAGGGCGAAAGAGTAAATACACATACATTAAAAATATAATAAAAAATAAAAAGTAAAACCTGAAAATATATCATTTGGATCTTTAACTTACCATTAATTTAGTACCTACATTTTGGTAACAGTTAATTCCATCAAAACCAAATTAATTTAGCGTAGAGACCAAATTAACAATACTATTTTTGCCTAATATAGATAGTTGATGACTCGGGTCAAATTAGTCATGCTAAATCTACTAATCTAAAAAAAAATCTTTCAACTCTTCTTTAAAAAAAAAAAAAAAAAAAATCCTTCAACTTATCCCAATAAAATAAATAAAAAATTAGAGGAAATTTGGCATTTAGCATTATTTTAGCAATTATTTAGTTAGTTGTCAAGTTTGCAAAACTATTTTGCAAACTAACATCTCAAGGATTTGAAACTCGAGTTTAGTGAAGGAACTCAAGTCTATAAGCGTCGAGTTCAAAGTTGTGGTAATCTAATGTGGAAGAAAGAATGCATGTGGATCTCGAGTGTCTTAGACTTGAGTTCCTGAGTTGGGTTCGTGGGTCTCTTCTTCTTCTTCTCTGTTGGTCTTTATCTTTCTCTTCTTCTTCTTCTTCTTCTTCTTCAAATCTTCCTCTTCAGATCTTCTTCTTTCATCTTCTTCTCCTTCTTTCTTCTTTCTTCGTTCTTCTCTAAGATTTGCAAAAGCAGAACTCGAGTCTTTAAGACTTGAGTTCTACATGTATAAATATTTCCACATCAGCCTTCCAGAGCATCAAAATTGAGTGTGTTAGACTTGATTTCCCGCAGCAAATTTGAGTCTAATAGACTCGAGATGCTAGTTTTCTAAATAGTTTCGAAAACATGCTAACTAATAAAATTGTTAGCAAAATGGTGTTAAAGTGCAAAAAAAAAATCCTCAAATTCATACACAGTCCTTATTTTCCAATGTAGAGTTTGTAGGCCTTTGGGCTTTGGCCCAATTTTTTTTTCTTTTTTTCTTTTTTTCATTTGTTTTCCTTTTGCTTCTTTCTTTAGGTTCCTCTCTTGAAAAATTAAGTTCTCTTTTATTTTCTTCCTCTATCCAAGGATTCTCCCATCCTCCATTGGCAGTTCATACTTTGAGAATTATGTTACTCTTCCGATAGTGAAAGATCAAGACTTGCTTCAAGATCCAACTCATCTCAAATTTTTTCAACATATCACAATTGACTAATATTTGAAAAATTTCATTCGAATTTACAAATGACTGAATTAAAATTAACAGCTTTGAGCAAATGTGTGGACTGTGGAGTATGACAATGAAACCAAAATTAATTGGTGGCACTCTTGTGTTGTACCACAATTGATCTCCCTGCGAATTGAGTTATGTAGATTGTGAGCATGAAGAAATTCATCTTCCAAGTTCACGTTCATCTCTCATCACTTAACCATTACCAAATTTTCCTCACAAGTTAACTAACACCCTATAGCATTCACCGTATAGGGTTAGGTTGTAAGCATGGAGGCAAACAACCATGGATGGACTACCTTGTTAACAGATCAAGGGGGCCACGACAAACCACTCCCAATTTTTATATTTTTACATGTGTGTGTGTGTTAAAAATTGATTTTGCAAAACTTATACTTGACCCTCTTTTTTTTCACTTGATTCATGAATTTCAATCACAACTATAAAATTTTACAAGTAAAAAAAATGGAGCGACCATGTGTTTGGATCAAGGGAGTTAATACCATATTGGAAGCCGTTTCAATTTGGTTAAAAAAAGAAATATTTCAGTATCGATTAATACACTGGTGTACCGTTTCGGGATTACTGCTAATTATATATATATATATATATTACTAGTTAAAATCTTTAAAATTATAAATTTTCATCTCACATATTTTAATTTTTATTTTTTAGAAAACATATGTCACCCATCAAATCAATCTATCAATCAATAATAATAATGGTAATCTATGATTTCAAAAAAAGAAAACCAATAATATATAAGTATATTGATTTGACAACAGAATAGTGCGAGTCATTTATGAGGACGAGAGTCACTAGAGTGAAAGCTTCCCTCAAGGCCATATGTTTAACCCATATGATCGTATACTTGTCTTTTCACTTGGTCACGTGACCATGTTGGGGTAAAGGGTGAAGATAAAGACAAGTCCTTTCACTTCCCATCTCATTTTAAATTTTCATTAGATATTCACGTGGGGTGAAAACCAAAAGGTGAAATAGGAAAAAAGCGAAGAGGCATGACAGATTTGGGGGTGAGAGCAAGATTGAAAAGAAGAAGTAAGGGTACGTTTGGTACACTGAATGTAGATTACATTAGGAATAGTAATCTTTATTACTATGAATAAAAATCATTGTAATGGAATAACTATTACTATTCATAAGTTTGGTTGTTACATATGGAAAATTTGTAAAATATGATGTATAAGGAAACTTCATATTTTTGGAAATATATTAATTTTAAAACCAATTATATACACTGAGGAATAGCTATTACATCCATATTAAAGAGGAATAGCTATTCTTCAATTTAAAGAATAGTTATTCCAATGTAATAATTAATCCATGTAATAAAGATGTAACCAAATGACCGAATTGATATTACACATGAATAACTATTACATTACAAGAGCTATTACAGCGTACCAAACGTACCCTAAAAGTAACAGCAAATAAGGCTTTGGCGTTCTGCAGCAACAACGACTGCTAATCATATATATATATATATATATATATTACTAGTTAAAATCTTTAAAATTATAAATTTTCATCTCACATATTTTTATTTTTATTTTTTAGAAAACATATGTCACCCATAAAATCAATCTATCAATCAATAATAATAATAATGGTAATCTATCACGAGACCATGTTGGGGTAAAGGGTGAAGATAAAGACAAGTCCTTTCACTTCCCATCTCATTTTAAATTTTCATTAGATATTCACGTGGGGTGAAAACCAAAAGGTGAAATAGGAAAAAAAGAAGGAAAAAAGAGAAGAGGCATGACAAATTTTGGGGTGAGAGCAAGACCGAGAAGAAGAAGTAAAAGTAACAGCAAATAAGGCTTTGGTGTTCTGCAGCAACAACGACTGCTAATTTTATATATATATATATATATTACTAGTTAAAATCTTTAAAGTGATAAATTAACATCTCATACATTTTTATTTTTATTTTTTAGAAAACATATGTCACCCATCAAATTACTCTATCAATCAATAGTAATAATGGTAATCTATGATTTCAAAAAAAGAAAACCAAAAATATATAAGTACATTGATTTGACAACAGAATAGTGAGAGCCATTTATGAGGACGACAGTCACTAGAGTGAAAGCTTCCCTCAAGGCCATTTGTTTAACCCATATGATCGTATACTTGTCTTTTCACTTGGTCACATGACCATGTGGGGGTAAAGGGTGAAGATAAAGACAAGTCCTTTCACTTCCCATCTCATTTTAAATTTTCATCAAATATTCATGTGGGGTGAAAACCAAAAGGTGAAATAGGAAAATAAGAAGGAAAAAAGAGAAGAGGCATGACAGATTTGGGTGTGAGAGCAAGACTGAGAAGAAGAAGTAAAAGTAACAACAAATAAGGCTTTGTTGTTTTGCAGCAACAACGACTGCTAATTTTATATATATATATATATATATATATATTACTGGTTAAAATCTTTAAAGTGATAATTTTACATCTCACATATTTTTATTTTTATTTTTTAGAAAACATATGTCACCCATCAAATTAATCTATCAATCAATAGTAATAATGATAATCTATGATTTCAAAAAAAAAAAAGAAAACCAATAATATATACGTACATTTATTTGACAACAAAATAGTGGGAACGAGGACTAGATTCACTAGAGTGAAAACCTGCCTCAAGGCCATCTGCCCAAAGCTTTAACCCATATGATCGTATACTTGTCTTTTCACTTGGTCACATGACCATGTGGGGGTAAAGAGTGAAGATAAAGGCAAGTCCTTTCACTTCCCATCTCATTTTAAATTTTTATCAGATATTCACATGGGGTGAAAACCAAAAGGTGAAATAGGAAAATAAGAAGGAAAAAAGAGAAGAGGCATGGCAGGTTTGGGGGTGAGAGCAAGACCGAGAAGAAGAAGTAAAAGTAAGAGCAAATAAGGCTTTGGTGTTCTGTAGCAACAACAACTGCCTTAAATCTAGTTTTACAAAACCTTCTTCTTCCTTTACTTCTTCTCAACCCTTTTGTTTCCCAAAAATTTGCAAAAAAACCAAAACTCTTGTTTTCTTTCCGGTATCCAATTACCGGCCAAAAACCAATATATATCCCGGTATGGCTAAAACGGGTCCAATATGGCCGGTATTCATACCAGCACTAAACATCAGTGTTTCTGTATTGGTTTATGTTCAGGTACGATAAATTCTGGTTGTACTGGCCAGTACAGTACAAAATCAACTCCCTTGATTTGGATGCCATGTCTTACAATATGGACTAATAAGTATTTATGAAAGTTGTGAATGATTTTGTGGTATTTATGATGACTTCATATGTGTGAGAGATTGTGACCAGTGCCTGAGCCATAAAATTTCTTCAAGGGGGCCATGCTAAATATATGAATAAAAAATAAATCCAAAAAATAAACTATACACAAACAAAATATGTTTGTATAACATGATTTAATAAATGCTATTTTTTACATATAACAAAGTTTATATATATATGTGTGTGTGTGTGTGTGTGGATAATAACACTCCCCTCCCTTGAGATTTGGGAAAATTGCACTTCATCCCAAATTTGAAGGGAAAAAACACTTTCTCCTCTTAATATTTGATTGACAAAACTTTGTTAAATTAATATTAAAAATGTTATGTACTAACATGTCCTTTGTTTAAGGTCAAGTTTCAAGAATTATCCTACATTTCAAAATTTTAATTGAAGTGTATTTTAAAATATTAAGTATGAATTTTATTTTTCTTTTTTCAACGAGTTATAAAGAGATTAGCCGTTGTGAGTGTTTTGGTGCTTGATAAATTTCGCACTTTTATTCTAAATTTATCAAAATTTTTTTTTCTAACTTTTGTAAAGAATATGTCATTAATAATATAAACAAAAGGGGGAGTGTTAATTATTTTTCAATCTCAAGGTAGGGAAATGTTTTTTCCATTTAGGTTTGAGGTTGAGCGTCGCTCCCTCAAACCTCAAGGGAGGAGAGTACAATTGCCCCAATATATATATATATATATATATCAACATTTGTTGTTGCTTCTAAAAGGGAAAAAAAATGTCCATATCTCTAATTTTTTGAAATGAAATTTTTTCAAAAAAATATAGAAAATTTTTTTTTTTAATCATGGTATAAGAGTAATTAGAGGAAAGAAACAATAAAATTTTTTAATTTTTTTATGAAATACGTTAATACAGTTTAAATAAATGAGTTATTTATTGTATAAGAGTAATTATAGGAAATAAGAATGATAAATTAGACTAAATAGTCATCTAATAAATGTGTTACATGTTTTTGCTAAAAATTAGGGGGACCATTATTTAAATTTACATTTTTTTTTTTACCAAAAATATAAAAGGGAGGAAGGATTTTTGAGATTTCAAGGTGGGTCATGGCCCCCCTCCCTCCGCCCCTAATTGCAACCTTAGCCCACGTATCTTTATTGGACCAAACTTATGTAAATTGGTGAGGCAGTGTTTAATGCCACTCAAAATGATGGTTCAACTTAATATATTTTTCACTTAGAACAAGGATAATAAATTTGAAGTAGCCACTTATTTATTAAAGTGGAAAAAAAAACATATGATAAGAATAAACCTCACCATTTTATTGATAAAATTGTATAATTTACATCTGTTTAAATATAATAGGAACGGTACATGGCTTGAATCCTAAATGGGCTTTGAGGAAAATTACATGGCTTGTTATCCTAGTTACATTATAAAATTATGAAAATTACTCATGATAAGACCTAGTTTATGAACCCTTGATCTAAGTTATGAGGTTAAAAGTCAAGGACCTTGTAACTAAATTAGCACCTAAATACACAAAGTACATGGGGTCTAGGGGAATGAGTTCTAGTTACAGGATTAACATTATAGTGTAATTATCTCTGTAAAAAAAAGTTATAAGGTGAAAAAGTGTTAGGCGCACAGCTTGTCCGATCAAGGGCAGACCTAGGATTTCAAGTTAGGGGGGGCTAAAGTATAAAAAAAAAAAATCCAAATAGGTATCCATATAGTACTAACAAATTATCAACCAAGATCAATACATAAAATCATTGTTTCTTAATACATTAAGATGCAATCATTTACCAACAAGACAAAATAATATTGTTTCTTAAGAGCTTCAACTGTTGCCAACAAAAAAAAAAATTACAAACCAAAACTTACTTTTGCTACTTTAATATAGCATTTTAAAATGTCTCGTACAATTGTGTTTTTGGTATTTGGTGTTCTAAATACTAAATATTTACCATTTGGAGCACCTAATGCTAGTACTAAAATACTGGACTGATTAAGATTTTTTTTTTTTTAATTTTTTTTGTTAAGTTTTTGAGTTGGGTAGTTGCTAATTGGGCTAGGCGAATTAAAAGAGAGGGAGTCTAAATTTTTGGAAGAGTGAGTTACAACTCTAGAAATATATATATATATATATATATATATAATCATTAAAATTTTTTTTTTTCTTTGGGCTAGTGGGGCCCAATTTTTTTTCCCTTTTTTTTCTTTGGGCCAAGTGGGGCCCGACACCCCTTTGCCCCTCCTGTGGGTCTGTCACCATGTCCAATGAACTGATCTTCCAGATTTTGGTTGTCATCATCATATCATGTCATCCAAACAATCAACATGTAATAGAAAAAAAAAAAAAAAAAAAAAAAAAAAAAAAAAAAAAAAAAAAAAAAAGCATGTCATTCAAAGAAAAAATTGAATCAAATATCTACATTTTTTTGGCAAATTATTGAACATGTGAATATTTCCGTAAGAACATTACGTGATCAAGTCAAATAAGAAACAACGAAATCGGGTTCACATGCATCAACCTAGCTGCAGTCTATGTTGCACGGACACAGACACGGAGATATTGCAATTTTGAAAAAATAAGGACACGACATGGCGGAAACACGGCGGTTAAATAATTAATTAAATGTTATATTTAAGCATATTTTTTAATATTTTTAGACATAAAATACGTTTATGTCTATAATTTAAATTATGTAAGAACTACAAATAAGTAAACTAACACCCAAAGTAGTACAATAATACACATAAAATGTTTAGAGTACAAACCATATTTTTAAATATTTTTAGACATAAAATATGTTTATGTCTAGAATTTAAATTATATAAGAACTACAAATAAGTAAACTAACACCCAAAGTAGTACAATAATGCACATAAAATGTTTAGAGTACAAACCATAAAAGGATAACAAGTTATAACTTATATAAATAAATTAAATAAAAAAAAAAAAGGACAGAGGGCACCCACAGCAACAGTGAAACAAAAAACAAAAATCAAAACTCGTTATAACTTATATAAATAAGTGAGTAACAGTACACCCACCCATTCACCAAAATTAATATCTGAAAGAAATAAAGAAAAAAAAAAGAGAGAGAAGAGAATCAAGAGATCGGACCTGTTGTCCACGCCAAGAGAGAGAGAGATCGGAAGGGACAGAGGACAGAGGGCACAACATTGACATTGGAGCTTGCCGATCGGCCCGATCTAACTCCGACGAAGGACAGAGGGCAGCGGCAGTGACAGAGGGAGGGTGGGTTGAGAAGAACTTGAGATGTGGTTTCAACTTTCAGCCTAAGAGACTCTAAACTTGCTTTATTGTTTTAGGGTTATCACAAAACTAATGGTATTGTTAAGTCCACTGTCAAAATCTGTGATTTTTTTTTTTACTGTTGGCATGTCGGACGCGTCGGAGCTGCGTCGACGCCAAGTCGGAGCTGTGTCGAAGAAGCAAAAAAAAAAAAAAAAAAGACACCGATGGACACCAGAATCTAGCGTGTCGTACCCGTTTCGGTGTCCGACACATGTCAGACACCAACACAACGCCAAAAATGGCGTGTCCGTGCAACCTAGGCTACAGTACTCGCTTGCTGCCACGACAAAGGAATGGTTGGCTGAATTTCTATCAGTCCAGCCAGCACCTCAATTGCCCATTCCGAGGACTCGAGATCAGTGGTAGCCACCACCTCAAGGGACGGTGAAGATTAACTTCGACAATGCAACATCAGCAAAGGACCAGACATCAGGAATAGGGGTGGTTCTGCGTGATGAAAGGGGCTTAATTCTCGTCTCTCTATCTCAGAATATCCCTTTGGTTTGCAAACCTTTAGACATTGAAACAATGGCAACATCAACAGCTCTCAAGTTTGCATCTGAACTGGGTTTTAATAAGGTGGGACTTGAGGGCAACTGTCAAGTGCTTATGAAGGCTCTGAAGGGAGGAGATCATCTCTTATCTACTGTTGGATTGTTGATGGATGATATTCGTTATGATGCAAATTTATTTTATCAATTACGTTACTCTCATGTAAGGAGAGGAGATAATAAGGTTGCTCATTCTTTAGCTAGATATGCTTTAGAAATTATAGACTTTGTTGCGTGAATGGAGGATGTTCCACCACTTTTGTTTTTGGTTGTCCGAGATGACATTATCGGTTTTCGTTAATGAAAGTTCATGGTTCTGCCCCTAAAAAAAAGTCAAATAAGAAACACGTGAACTAATATTGTACTTGCAAGAAGAAAGATCTAGCATCTAGCTTGAGCATGTGAACAATTCAAGAATAGCATGTGATCACGTGAATATTTCAAGAACATCATGTGATTATTTGAACAAACAATGAACTTGTCGTGCTTTTATCCTAAATCGCCCATATCATCTCTATAAAACATGTTTTTTGAACTAGTAAATAATCCAAATGGATCAAACACACAAAGGGATGAGAAATTCCACTTGTATAAATTGGGAATTTATGGACAAGGCTTCAGTAGGCCTTTGAATTTCCCAAACTAAAAATCTAGAGGGGAAAACAAATAAAGTCTTGGTCTTGCACCAAGAGAAAGATGCAGCTTTATGATCGTGTTTTGCAGCTTCCTTTAGAACTTTAGAAGATTAGGAAACTTTGAGCTGTGAATCCCTCGCTACAAAATACAAGGGCTATAGCGGCATTTACAAAACGTCGCTATAGATCTTGAAAACGCCGCTATAGGTCTGTCTAGGCTATTGCAGCGTTTTCTAGCATTGCTATAGGTCCATTTAGATCTATAACGGTGTTTTGGAAGAAATTATGAGATCCACATGGTGGACAAGTGATATGGTCTACCATTCTACTAAAAAACTTCCACCTGTTTAAAATTGTTAGTTAGAAATTTTTTTTAAACAGAAATTAATTAATGACTCAACAATTTTAAACAAGTTGAAGTTTTTTAGTGGAATGGTGGACAAATTACGTGGTCTACCAAAGGACTCTATAATTTCTCGTGTTTTGGAACCGTTGCTAAAAGCTTTTTTTTTTCTTCCCCAAATTCGGACATTTATTATGCCAAAATTGTAATGTGAAGATGAATTATGGATTTTAAATAATTAATCTTCCCAAATTAAGGATAATTAATCTAACATTTAAATTAAGTTCATCATCTTTATAAAAAAAATTCTCTGTTCTAAATTATTTATTGGGTGCATCATCATTGTTATTTTTGGTTTTACCCAATGAAACCATGACACATAATTAATTAAAATGAACTCCTTATTGGAACAAATTATAAGTCATTGTACATAAAATGAACTCCTTATTGGAAAATATTTTGATTTGGCTTTATCTTTTAGTATGATGGTCCAATTGAAGCTCATTACATATCATTTTGATTGTTAGGACTTCTAGATTTGTTTAACATGATGATCTCAAAAATCCAACGGTCAAAAAAATTTTGGGTTTTGTAATGGCAAAATAAGTTTGTCTAAGATATAGTTGAAACTTAAAAGAGATAAGATATTACTGTCATTTATCTCAAATGTATTAGTGATTCCATTAAATGTAATTGCATTTTGATAAAGTAATTCTCTAATTTGATTTGATTTGATTTTTTTTTTTTTTTTTTGGAATTAGTTGTCAAATAGGATATGGCAATACAATTTTCCTTAAAAGTATAGAAATTTGGGCCATAGAGTCAACTTTTTTTTTTCTAGATTTCCTTGTATATATCATAAATTTGCTTTTGACGAAAGAAAATATGAGTAGTGAGTTTGGTTTATGGATGTGCAATATATGAGGTGTAGTTTTTTCCTAATTATGAATATATAATACAATATAATAATTATATTTATTATTTATGGACTGTGAATATGTGATTTTTTTACGAATAATTCTAAATATGATATTTTAATTGTGTATGAACTATGACTAAAAAAAAACTATGGTTTTTTTTTCTCCTTTTTTATTATTATTATTTTTTTTTTAACTTGGCAATGTTACTTGGTTTTTTTAGTTAATAAATTATTAGACATTAAGGGAAAATTACATAGACTACCCCTAAGTTATACCCTTAAAACATGGAACTACCATGTGTTTTGTTTTGTAACATTTACCTCTCTTATGGCTTGATTTATAAAATATTTACTTTTCGTGTGATTTTCTTTATAAGAAATTTTCACTAATTTTAATGGAATTTGATGATGCGACAAGCACTGGCAACACCCATCGGAAAAACAACATACATGAGGAAACAACTAAAGAAAAAAAAGATTCTTCTACATAAATACCTATACATGATAAATATACACAAACACAAAAGAGAATTAGATAAGTAGGGTTTACCCAAAAATAAAAGAGAACTAGATAAGTAGGTTAGAGAGAGAACCATAAATGTGAGGGCATAAAGATTTTGGTACTAAATGGCTCATAACTAAATTTCAAGATAGATAAATGACTTATAAAGCAAATCACAAGGGAGGTTGTAATACCCAGAAATTTTAAGGTCTTGCAATTCTTATCTTATAAATATGTATTTTGTTTTGAGAATTATGCTGAGGGATTAAATTTATATTAGCTTTTGAAATTGAGTTGAATATTCTATTTTTAAAAGAAATAAGTTAAGATAGGGGTATTTTGGTAATTGGGTTTGGAACTAGATAAAACCCTATTCACTTTTAACCTTAAGAGCAAGTTACAACTTACTCACCTGTGGTTTATCTGAAATTTAAGTTGCATACATGTGGTTTAAAATTTGACACTTTACCCACCTAATGTTTAACCAAAATTTAAGTTGCCTACATGTGGTTTGAAATGCAATGATGCAAGTGTTCCGATGAATAGTTTTTGATCTTATTTGATCTTGTATTTTCATGTCTTTTGTGTTTTTGGAGGAGAGAGACATAAAAGTGAGGTAAAATTGCATATTTAGTTTTGTTTTTAATAAAGGTGAGTTATAAAAATCTAACTGAGCTAATCTTAGGTGGGTAAAATGTCAAATTTTAAATTACAGGTAGACAACTTAAATTTCAACCAAACCACATGTGGGTAAATTATAATTTACCCTAACCTTAATAACCGTAACTCCCTCCCCCTCTTCTAGCTTTCTCGTTACTTTGATCTCTCTCTCTCTCTCTCTCTCTCTCTTAGCCGTAAATTGTCGTTACACATGAAAAGACTAAGTCCTTGGAAACCTTCAAATAATTGATATTGGCTTCATCTTATATCCATCAATAAGGAACCTTACAGTACAAGTCAGGAATGCCCATAATGGCCAACAAGCATCTAGTTACACTGCCCTCAATAAGAATCATAGGATAAAGTGTTGTGCTTTTAATGGTGAAATTTTGCTTAACTAGATGCATACGGGTTGGCTTCTTAGAAAGGAGAAAGGGTGAGAGGAAAAGGGAAGGGGGGGGGGGGGGGTGGACGTCAACTCCACTTAGAAATCTTTAGGCATGAAAAGCAAAATCCTTAGGGTGGCTAGGGTTTACATGATACAATTAGGGTATAAATATTGCTAACTTCAATATCAGAAATTACTAAATTACCCCTAAAAATAAATCTCCTTTTTATTTATTTATTTATTTTTGGAACCGGGTATTACAATCTCCCCCACTTATAAGAATTCAGTCCTCTGAATTCATCATAAACTGAACCAATTTATCACGCTTCCACTGCACTTCTCTAAAGCCATAATTGTATCGATCTATACAAATATATCACTCATCACCATAGTTCAAAACTATTTCACAACATATGCGTAGACTTTTCCTTCCCAAGATTTGTAAAAAAAAAAAAAAAAAAAAAATCCAAAGCAAATGGAGCCATGATGCTTTCGTTGCATAATACAATACCACTATAAAATCTCTTACTCAATTACCCATAGTTTAAGAACAACCATATTATGAAAAATATAAGATTCTTTAAAGATATGCATATCTCTAGTCTAAATAGCTCTCTAAGTTCCTTTCAATATGAATAAAAGTTCCAAGGCTCATTCGTTTAGATTAACCCCAATAACTGATTTTCCATCAATTATTAATTTCAACAAAATTCCAAGGCCTAAGTAGTCTCCAAAAATTACAACAAGGGAAATCCACAATTTTGAGATTCACCATAGACCATTGAATGCTAGCATCCATTTAATTCTATACCTCAAAATTAAGTATTGCATCCAAATTAAAGTTCCAATCTATCATAATTTCAAAACTAATTTACAATATATGCGTAAATCTTTTCTTCCTTAAGTTTTGTAAAATAGAAATTCCAAAGTCTCCATAAATAATCTATTGAGCATTGATATATAAGGGTCTGTCATAGAACATCTATCTTAATCTTAAATTATCTTCACAAATAAGTAATATTTATTCACCTTTAACCTCTAGATGGTACTTGGGCTGGAACTCATTGAAGACATGGGTTCCTTATAATTACATTGCCTATTATGAAAAAAAGTCTCTAAGTATACATCGGCTAGAAGCGAATTGTCCATGAAGTATCTCAAACCCCCTTTTTTATTTTACTAGCAAATAATATTGTCCCAGCAACCTAGAACTTAGAGTACAATGCAACTTTATATTATTAACCACTTGTCGATATAAAACAAAGGTACCACAATGAACTATAATTCAACTTGTAATAGCCTTTCAAAATAAACTCTCTTGCCATCCGAACTCCTTCAATATCCAATCAAAAATATGGATCACTAGTCCAATTCAATACTACCACGTACTTGTGTTCTATCCACCTCATTTTCTATTAAGCCAATCCATTAACTCTTATCAGTTAAATTCAAAGAATTACATTTTTGGCATCAAAACTTATTCCCTAGGATATTAAACAATCCTCCAAGTCCATAGAAAGAAATTAAGGCCCTCAAACTTCTAAGTAACAGAACATGTTTCAAAAACATTTACGGACTACCTCACACATAAATTAGGCTATGGTAATTCATGTAGGTCAACCCTAACAAGAACAATGATCCCAAAAAGTTGGTCCTTAACGTCAGAATCCAAAGAAGTCACCGATATATTATTGAATTCTTTAAACACCCTCAGAATTTATATAATAACATATAATATAATGTGAACTACAATAACCACAAATTGATTTTCCCTTCACACTACGAACTTTCCAATAATTTCCTAACTCCATATAAACTAAAATCAAGGAATCGTAGCTCTAACATCAAACCTTAACCCCTAAATAAAGTTCTGCAATTTTCAATTCCCTAAAAACACTCCAAATTTTGAATAGGACATATAGTAAACTATCATTCAATAATTAGACATATGAGAATCCCCTACAAATCAAACTAACCTTAGATAGGTCGACTATATTAGGCAAAACTATCAAATGAGTTTTCAAAAGATCAGTCATAAAACAGCAGGAAGATTTCCTTTGCTTGTTCTTTTCTCACTCTCTTTTCCTTTTTAATAATAAGAAGAAGTTTTAATAACCAATCTAATCAATTACAAAATTTCAAGAATAAAACACACCCACTTAATACTAGAATAAGAATATAGAAGTATATCAATTAAAATCATCCTTTTCGTTTTATAAGTCACGTAAGCATAAACCCAAGAGACATAAATATAAAATCCTAACGAACTGACCTAACAAATTCATCATATGATAGAACCTCACCTACACTTCTCATCAAATCATCAAAAGAACACTATCTATGGCTTAATAACCTTCATAAACAATTATTATAATCGTAATCCCTAGTGCGCAAACCTTATTCCAAATCAAATCCTAGTATAGAGTCTAAAAGATCATAACCTAAGCTCTGATACTATTAAAATTGTCACGCCCTGAACCCAATTATAAAAATAGGCACGTGACAACTGCCGCACGCTTATAAAGTAAGCACCCTATAAGTGTGCAAGGCCTTCTTAGCAACTAAAATTTATCCTAAAAAATTAAATCGAATAAATCCAAAATACCTCAAAATTATTTCTTTATGAATAGATCTCCAATAATTTAATAGGAACAAAATCCAAACCTCATGTACATAATGCCAATTGGCCAATAAATATAAAACTATTAGAAGACCATCCAATTCCGAAAACACTAAGCTTCTTTTCTTGCTCACAACACAACATCAAAGTTCCCAAAACTTACTATTCTTCACAATCTGAATCTGGAGGGGAAAAAGGGGTGAGCTAACAACTCAATAAGTAACCAAAATCCTAATAAGTTCAATCAAGCAATAGATCTGTAAAGTAATATGATATAATATGAGTCTTCAAAAGTTATGATATACTATGAGTTTTCAAAAATAACTAAAGAAGTTTCATAGTCTTAAAATAATAAGTTGCAAATAGATCACATACTTTAATCTTACAAATATATGATAGATGGTTTAGAAATTAGTCAATTTTCCATATATCAAAAGCTATAACTTACAATAGCTTCCAAAAATACATAATCAGTTTTAATAACTCAAAATAGTTCAAATACTTAAACATTTCCAAAATCAAATATGTAGTTTTAAGGACTCAAAATAGTTCAAATATTCAAATGTAATTCATATTCTTAACAATCTTATGACTATGGTCACGCTATATCCCCATGACTAGGCATCAGAGTACCAATGAATAACCCCCATTGGTCAGGGTATCAGAATACTAATTAATAACCCCCATTGGTTGGGTATCAGAATCAATTCATAGTCAGATTGTCCATAATCATATATATGAAATCATAGTTTCTAACAAAAATATATCTTATTCAAAGTATGTATATAAAGAATATATACTCAATATTAAAATGTATTTATAATAATCCTTTACTTGAAATTAGTAATACAATAGAAATAAAAATTCTAACAATTATAAACAATTTTCAGTAGTTAAAAATACATTTATATAAGCAAAATAAAACCCAATTAGGATAAGGTTACTTACCTCAATCCAAAGCCTATTCAAAATCCTTGCAATTTCCCAAGACCAATCCAATGTAAACCTTTTAGCAAACTAAATAAAGAATTTACTCCAAACAAGTTTGTCACTTAGATCCCTGGACCTCAAATCTGAATGCCATCCAACACCACAGAGACAACAAACTAAAGATGCTTTACACGTGAAAAGGCTAAGTCCTTGGAAACCTTCAAATAATTGGTATTGGCTTCATCTTTTATCCATCAATAAGGAACCTTACAAGACAAGTCAGTAATGCCCATAATGGCCAACAAGCATCTAGTTACGTTGCCCTCAATAAGAATCATGGGATAAAGTGTTGTGCTTTTAGTGGTGAAATTTTGCTTAATTGGATGCATACGGGTTGGCTTCTTAGAAAGGAGAAAGGGCGAGAGGAAGGGGGGGGGGGGGGGGTGTGGACATCAACTCCACTTAGAAATCTTTAGGCGTGAAAAGCAAAATCCTTAGGGTGACTAGGGTTTACATGATACAATTAGGGTATAAATATTGCTAACTTCAATATCAGAAATAACTAAATTACCCCTAAAAATAAATCTCCTTTTTATTTATTTTTGGAATCGGGTATTACACAACCACCCTCCTAATTTGCAATGTTAAAGCTTAACATTGTCAAGAATCCTATATTTAGTCCTAAAGGCGGTCATACCTTCAGGGTTGTCATCTAGAGAATCAACCCATGTGTTCCTATGAGGCAAAAATTAAACAGGGAGATAGAAAAAAAAAAAAAAAAAAAAAAGCTTTCTTTATAGTATGTGATGAAGGGCCAAAGTTAGTTATGAGCGTTGGAAAAAGGTTTCCTCGGACTGCTGCTTCGACGAAAAATTATAGAGAACAGGTAAATGGAAAAAAATCACCTCCATCTCCTCCTTATATAGAAGTTGAAAATGAGTGGTAAATTTCTCGCTCATAAATTACTAAAAATGGAGACCGTAAGATCATCTACTATAAAGCTTTCTTTATAGCATGTGATGAAGGGCCAAAGTCAGTTATGAGCGTTGGAAAAAGGTTTCCTCGGACTGCTGCTTCGACGAAAAATTATAGAGAACAGGTAAATGGAAAAAAATCACCTCCATCTCCTCCTTATATAGAAGTTGAAAATGAGTGGTAAATTTCTCGCTCATAAATTACTAAAAATGGAGACCGTAAGATCATCATCGCATCGTAGAACGTGAGGGGACAAGCAGCTGCCTGATGCAATAACTGCAGAGTCGTGGATACCGAAGCATCTGGAAAGTGCAGAAGACAGGTGAAACGATGTTTTCACGTAGGAACGCACTTGGCACATATTAGCCTTTCCGTTGTTGCTAGAACCTTACTCTTAGAGTAATTCTTAGTAGCAAGGTTTTAGGGGGCTAAAATGGGAGGTCCGAGGACAAAAGAGGATTAGAACATGGAATATCTCGTGTAATCCCACCCGAAGAAGTATATCAACTCCGAGGTCTTCGCCGACCCAAGGATGGGAGTAGAGACAGGATAGTTAGTGTCTCATGAAAGCCTGGGGGGAAGAGAAAAGACCATAAGGGGGGCAAAGATGGTGGCAGGAAGCTTTCTAGAAAGGTATGCCTCCCCCCTCCACATTGAATGCCCTGCAACCACCTTATCAGCTGCATTAATGAGGAAATAACACCTGAACAGTAACTTCACAGCTAACAGCCCCTTCTTACACCTTCAGTAGAACTTTAATGGGATAAGTATCTTGAGAAAAGCCTTGAAGCATACAGGTGGAGGGTTAGGATGCAAGGAGGAATGATATATAAGGGAGGGGAACCTCCCAGATATGGGGGGTTGAACATTTTTTTCCTCGAAGAAGTAGTGAAGTGAACAGTGCGAGATATTGTGTAAAATCTAGTATATTTGTGTATAAGAAACCAATCCTTGGACAAACCCAAGGAGGGCACTATTCTTGGCAACCACTTGAATTACATCTCTCTATTATATTGAGTTCTTTGGCCTTAGACTTAAGCTTAATTTTGAATTGCACTTGAATTGTTTTCCCACTCTTTATAGAAATTCTGTTGTTTGGGCTTGGTCTAAAGGACAAGGCATCACTGTTCTTAGTGGGCTTGGGCCTTCATTTTTTGAGTACTTACAAGGGAAAAATCTTGTTTTTATTTGTTTTAATTATTTTTCACGTGTAATTTGATTTTGTTTAACTCTTTTTAGGTTAATTAAATATGTTTGATTATTTTCCACGTTTGTGTAAGTATTTTTTGCCATATTTAGTTTATTTAATGTCTTTTCCTTATGTGTTTATATTTAATTGCCAACTTGCCATGTTTAATTTATTTTATTTTATTTGTTTCCTTTTATATTGTGATCTTTAACATGTTGTGTATGTTATTTCCTTAAGTGCGTGATGTATGTTTAGGTTAAGGATTAGGATTAGGGCTCTCTTAATCAACTCTTTAATTAAATATGACCTAGCAACACATGATGGAGGCCGGCCCACAAGCCGGGCGGTCTTAGGTGCTTAACACCTTCCCAAGCCGTACCCAAACTCTGGACCTATAATCTGGTATGTGGACCCGTGTATGTAAGTGATTGACCCATGTATGTAAGTGATTGCCATGTTTAATTTAATTTATTTTATTTGTTTCTTTTTATATTGTGATCTTTAACATGTTGTGTGTGTTATTTCCTTAAGTTCATGATGTATGTTTAGGTTAAGGATTAGGGCTCTCTTAATAAACTCTTTAATTAAATATAACCTAGCAACACATAATGGAGGCCGCCCACAAGCTGGGCGGTCTTAGGTGCTTAATACCTTCCCAAGCCATACCCAAACTCTGGACCCATAATCTAGTATGTGGACCCATGTATGTAAGTGATTGGCCTAAAAGGCCCAATATGTTTCCTAGACTTAATCCTGGTGGTGACTCCCCTTTTCTCTGCCACAGTCCACTCTACCAAGGCATAATCTCCTTTGTGCCCACAACAACTCTCTCCTCTCGGCTCCAGCCCATGTGAAATAGGATTGTGGGCATCGCCGTTAAAGTGAGATTGGATTCGTGGGCATCGGCGTGGAGATCAAATTCATGGGCATCAGAGGTGAGATTGGATTCGTGGGTTTGAGTTGCCGGTTTTATGATTTGTGAGGTGAGATTGGATTTGTGGTTTTGTGATTTGTGGCTTGCTAGGTTTTGGTATGATAGGTGGGTTTTTGTTGGTTGTGATATGGGTTTGAACTTTGTGGTGGTCGGATTCGTGGGTTTGGTCGTGCTCAATGGTGTCACCGTCAATGTGCTACGTTGGCGTTTTGGGTTGGTGTTATGGGTTCATAGGTATGGTGGTAGATTAAGCCGTGCTCGATGGTGTGGCCGAGGGTCTTAGGTGAAATCAGATTCTCTCTCTTCTCTCACTCTCATGGGTTTATGGTTGGGTTGATTTTGGAATGGGTCATAGAGGGTTCATGGTAGTTAAAGTTTTATGGGTTGTTTTTCCTCCGTTGGTGGTGACTGGTAATGGCCAATTGTTGGTTGCTGGTAGGTTGCCGGGTTTGGCTGTAGGTTGTTGGGGTTGGTTGCTGTTTGTATCCATTAGATGTGGCTTCTTTTTTTCTTTTCTTTTTTTTGTTGGTGGTTCTGATTTGCAAGGATGTGGTTTTGGGTGGTTCTAATTGGTAGGGATGTCATTTTTGGGTGGTTCTGATTTGTAGGGATATATTATTTAACTGTATTGCTTATATTATTTTAATGTGATGAATGTTAAAATAGAACTTTTGATGTTGGGTGTATTGTAAAGTGGGTTGTTAAAATAGATAAAATAATTTTTTGAGTTGTTAAAACCTAAATTTTTTGAATGGTTTGCTATGAATACTCTTAGTTAACAGTATGCTATCTTCTCTTTTTGATAAAGCATATGTTATCTTCTTTTTCTTTTCTTTTTTTGGTTAACAATATGCTTCTTTCTCTACCAAACAAAAATCAGATCTGAGATTCTGAATATCCAAATCGAAGCCAAATGATAATATCATTAAACCACATTATGTGATCCTAAAATATGCAATAAGAAACTTTTAATGTTGAATACAAGATTGTGCTTTTTTTTCCCCAAAAATTTTGTTTTTGCAAAAAAAAAAAAAAAAAAAAACTTAAAACCTTTATCTAAAATTATTTAGTTATGTAGCTCATTATGGAAATCGAGTTTAACAAACTCAAGTTCCATTTGAGTAAACTTTTTTTTTAGGGAACTCAAGTTCCACTTCAAAATTTGCAGAGATAGGAGAGATTTAGGAGCTTGAGTAATGTTGTTTAGGACTGTCCATGACCCGCCTTGCCCGACCAAACCGCCCGAAACCCGATCATCTTCACCCGAAACCGTCGGATCAAAGCTTGTTCACGGTCGGACACGGGTTGCCGGCGCAAGCACCCGAGACCATCGGTTCGAGTTGCGGGTTGGCTGTCTGAGAAACCGACGAACCCGACCCGCCCGATGAGCTGTTCTTCCCTCGTCGGAAATCACAAACTCGGCCAAAAACCGGTAAGTCCAAACCTGTAAGACTTAAAGTTTAGCCAGATCCGACGAAATCACGTTCAAATCTGGGGAGATACAGCGAGTTCTCAACCATATGTGGTGAGATTTAGTTAGATCCGACCATTCCCAGCAGATTTCAGCGATTTTGGTTCAGATTTCGGCGATTTTGATGAAGATCTAGCAATGATTTGCAGATTCCGGCGATATTTTCCAGCTCCGGCGACAACCCGATCTCCACCCGAACCCAAAACCGATCCTATCGATTGACGCCGGCAGTCGGTCTCGGGTCAGTATTCTGTCCACCCGACGCCGGTGGGTCAGGTTCGGGCTGGGTCGAAAACCGACCCGGCCCAACCCGTGGACACCCCTAATGTTGTTTGAGTGTTTTTGATATATGTGTGGGTGAAAAAGTGTGTGGAAATGTGGGTAAGTGTGTTTGAAATGTGAAAAATGCTGCTCAAGTACGGCTACCAAACGGGCCAATGTTTGATGGAACTTGAGTTTATTAAATTTCGAGTTCTGCATGTGATATTTTATTTTAAAATATCACATCAGACAATCCACATGAATGCCTATCTATTTGAAACTCGAGTTTGTAAAGTCAATTTTAACAAAAAGGACTAGATAACTAAAAAACTTCGGACAAAGGCTTTTTAGTAATATTTTTCACAAAAACAAAATATTTGGCAAAAAATGCCAAATACAAGATACAAAATTATCTCTCTTTTGTTTCTCAAAAAAAAAAAAAAATTATCTCTCTTTTAGCCTTTTGGTCTTTAAAGTATTAAAATGTGCAATTAATACCCTCGATTATAAAGGCATTATCAATGTGACCCTTCGGTTAAAATTTATCAATTATGAGCTCTTAAAAAAGCTAAGGTACTTGGTTATTTGAAGGGAAAAAAAAATAAAAAAATAAAAAATCGAAGACAAAAAAAATGACGTTTCTCTCTCTCTCAAGGGGATGAAGAGGTTGCAACATTCCTAAAGCTTGAACTCATTGTTACTTCTTAGGCATGGATTTAGTTGGTGACTTGGTGGGATATAATTTTTGTATGGCAGGTCTGGTGTAGGTGGTGAACTTGGTGAAGGTGTGGGACTTGATATTAAAATTGATGGAGATTCCCATAAAAAAAAAATTATTAATAACAATAATAAACAACGACTTGATATTAAAATTGATGGAGATTATGCTCTTGCCAGATGGGGTGGCACCATGACTGAAGATTTTGTTGTTTTTGATTCTCCCCCTAATCTTGATATTATGTATTTTGTTAATATAGATGCTGCTGGTATGTTTTATGATAGGTTGTCTGAATCTGTGCCCACTGATAGAGTCAGGTATCTCTCTTTGTATTTCCCTTTAACCAAAAAAAGAAAAAAGATTTGATGGAGATTCCCATAAAAAAAAATATTAATAATAATAAAATGATGGAGATTGAAACACCTCATTTTAATTAGGAATCGGGTTTACCGGGACCTGAAATATATTTAATATTTATTCTTCTGCATTGTAAAATGGAATCGGTTGTACCGGGACCTGAAATAGATTCCCATGTTATTGTTTGTTGAAAGTCAAACTCAAAAGGTTCTATTAGGAGGAGAAATTATTCACCATTTTATTAAAAGATTCTTATTTGTTTAAAATTACTGAGTTAGTAATCGGTTTCTGTTTAAAAAAAAATTTAACTCAGCAATTTTAAATAGATGTGAGTTTTTTAGTGTAATGGTAGACTACATCACTTATCCACTATGAGGATTTTATAATTTCTTTTGTAGAAGATACACATTGACCAACAATTGTACATATCTTCGTCTTTGTCTTTAGTCAAAAATTTAAGCAACTTCTTAGCCAAATTAGAATCCCTTTCCAACATTCAATTAAAAAATAAATTAAAAAAAAAAAAACACTTTTGTTTTCCCAGAATTGGGAGAGAATAATTATATTCCAGACGGCTCCATTTGAAAACACAAAAAATTGGCTAGTTGATTAGTTACTATATATTTTAGGAATATTTTTATATGTTAATTATAAAGTCGATCTATAATTTGATCCTTAAGCTATATATAAACAAAAAATGAAGTCTATCATGCTACATACGTGGCATACTGGTATCATAATCTTGACTAACTTGGTTTGATAATGAATGGCAGAGTTAATAGCTTCCAATTACTGAAGGGGTGTAAATAGTGATGTAAGGTAGGCCATCTAGGCTAGGGTGGCGTTATAACTTGTAAACCCTAGAAGAACAATGAGTCGACAACGAATTCATTTCAAATGAACAGAGCAGCACATAAATTCAAGGACATCAATGATATGCGGCTTGATACATTATGGTTGTACCAAAAATCTAATGCTTTGACAGAAAGGGTATAATATATTGAACTATTTTAAAGTTTTGGATGTTAATTACAAGTTTTGATACTCAAGTCAAAAGACGATAGCAATTAAAAAAATCCTACACTGTTATTCAGCTGTTATCCGCTAAAGCATGAAATTAGTGAACCGTACATTATCACTCTCAAGTTTTAATTATTTAATCATAATTTTAAATGGAACACAGGGTGGAGATAGGAGTTGGGCTCAGAATCTTCTACTCTTATACTATAATAATTTATCAACTGTCCCAAAAGTTTAGAAATTATAAATTTAATCACAAAAGTCATTTAATCAACCTTAATTAACAACTAATCAAAATTAATTTCAATCAATTACATGTGATAGGCTTCACCCAAATGAATGCATGAAGACTATTAAAACTTCATCTTGCAATATCTTTCGATTTGACCCTCCAATTTGGAAATCGAGCGTATCTTTGTGATCGTTAAAACCTCAAAATAATTTATATGATATGTAATGAATGAGTTAGTGACTAAATGAGACCGTGATTTTTGGGTACATAAAAGGACCATTACGCTCTCTTCTAAAATTAAATTATAGTTGCAAAATGGAGTGTCTACACATATTATTTGCAAGAAGAGAGATCTAGTATCTAGTTTGAGCATGTGAACAATTCAAGAAAATCATGTGATCACGTGAATATTTCAAGAACCTCATGTGATTATTTGAACAAACAATGAACTTGGCACGCTTTGATCCTAAATCATCTCATACCGTCATGGTAAAACATGTTTTTTGAACTAGTAAATATTCCAAATTGATCAAACACACAAAGGGATGAGAAATACCACTCGCATAAAATGGGAATTTATGGACAAGGCTTTGGTAACTTAAGCCTTTTGAATTTTCCAGACTAAAAGTCTAATGGGGGAAAGCAATTAAAGTCTAGGTCAGGTACCAAGAGAAAGATCACCGGCAGCTTTATTTATGTCCGTGTTTTGAAGCTTCCTCTAGAACTTTAGGAGATTAGGATGCTTTGAACTGTGAATCTCCCTTTATTATAGAGGGAGAGGAGGGCCTAGTGCTGAGCTTTGGATGACTATGAGACTCTCCAAGATGATAAATTTGGATTTTTATCTTTAGATATTGATTGGATAAGAATTAGAATAAAAAAAAATCGAATTATATAACTTAATTTCAGATTTAAACACGTGTTAGTGTTTTGGCCATAACTTTTTGCTCAAAAATCATTCTGAGTTGAATTGGTGTTATTTCAAGGATAATTCAAAATTCAACAATTTTGAAAAGAAAAAAAATTAAAATTCATACGTTTATCATGCCAAAGTTGTAATCTGAACTTGAAAACGGTTTTCGATTTTTCACATTTTTAACACTTTTCTAATGTGGTTTTGGGATTATAATCCAATTTTTAACCTAAAAATTAGCCATTTAAGAGTCAATAATGTGAAGATCATTTATGGATTTTAAATAATTAATTAATCTTCCCAGATTAATGATAATTAATCAAACGTTTAAGTCTAGTTCATCATCTTTTTCTTTTTTTAAAGAAGAAGTTCTATGTTCTAAAGTATCTAATGGATGCCTCTTCATTATTATTTTTGACTTCACCTAATGAAACTGTGAGTACAAAGAATTTGGCAAACCCGGCCCATTTTATACTAAACCCAAGGTCCGCGCCGAGGAGGAAGAAATGTCCAAGGACGAACAAAGAAGGCCCAAATTGCCAAGAAACATTGCCGAGGACAACCCTGACCTCGGCCCACTGGGACCATAAAAGGGAATAACGGCACGTCATCATAGGCAACCCCCTAGAACATCCCAAGAAAAAAGACAAGTACAACCGATCAGCCATGGGAGCATGGTGAAAGAGCAGTTCAAGGAGAAACTGTCACCTCCGTATTAAATACCCACAACTAACGTTCTGACCGCATTAATGAGGAAATGACCCGTGAACAGTGCTACCTTGGTTGCTGTAACTAACAGAAGGTTTGGGAAGGTGGTTGATGGGATAAGCACTCAAGTAGTGACCTGCACAATCAGCAAATGGAGGGCCAAGATCAACTGAAGGAGGATATATATAATGTAAGAAATCCTCCATAAAGGGGGGATCGAAAATTAGAAACAGAGAACACTGTAGCAACTTGTATCACCTTTGAAACCTTTGTAACCAAGCACTGAAGAAATAATAGGAACAACAAGCCTATCGGATAAGGTCCGATGACAGAATTTCGTATCCTAGACCACGTCCTTATTGTTCAATCCACTCGTAACCATGTCTAGTTATTGTAATCCTCACTAAGGCCTAGTTCTTAAACTCATTCTCTATAAATTTATTGTATTGGGCTAGTTGGGCTTAAATCCACTCATCCAATAGCAGAAGTGCTCAAACCCAGTCCCTACAATTGGCGCCGTTTGTGGGAAAGAACTTGTGTGTTAGTAAGGGCAACGATCAAGCATGGTAAGATCAGGCCCTCATCAAGCAGGCTCCCATCAACCTGAACCAGTTAGATCCCAACAACAGGGTAACTTTCCTAACCCCGAGCGTGATCGAAATGAAGAAAACGGAAGGTTTCGAGAAGGAAGTGTGCACACCACTCAAACCAGCAGAAGCCACTCTGGTGCAAGCAGTCACGTACTCCGGAGACAAAATAACAACCAGACCATGCAATCAGAAGAGGTTAAGAGTCACATATCCCAGAGACAGGATGATGAGTTGGCCATGCAGCGAGAGATAGATGACTTGAAGAGAAAGCTGCGCCATGCACAACGAAGGCGGTTTCATTCTAGCCCTAACACGCCTTCTGATAATAAGGGTGATGATGACTATAGGCAAAGATCGAGAACTCCTTCAAACGAGACCTTCTCTCACGAAGAAGAGCACTACTGGAGGCGTAAATGTAAAAGCCCATCTCCTATAATTGGCTCTGTTATTGGGGAAGAACTTGTGTGTTAGTAAGGGCAACAATCAAGCATGGTAGGATTAGGCCCTCATCAAGCAGGCTCCCATCAACCTGAACCGACTAGATCCCAACAACAGGGTAACTTTCCTAACCCTAAGCGTGATTGAAATGAAGAAAACGGAAGGTTTCGAGAAGGAAGTGTGCACACCACTCAAACCAGCAGAAGCCACTCTCGTGCGGGTAGTCACGTGTTCTGGTGACAAAATAACAACCAGGCCATGCAATCAGAAGAGGTTAGGAGTCACGTATCCCAGAGACAAGATGATGAGCTGGCCATGCAGTGAGAGATAGATGACTTGAAGAGAAAGTTGCGCCATGCACAACAAAGGTGGTCTCATTCTAGCCCAGACATGCCCTTCGATGATGAGGAGGATGATGACTATAGGCAAAGATCGAGAACTCCTCCAAACGAGACTTTCTCTCACGAAGAAGAGTACTACCAGAGGCGTAAACGTAAAAGCCCATCTCCTAGGAGCTTGAAAAGCGATGCCATGAGCAGGGCACTGGATCAACTCTCTAAGTCACCTTTCACACGCCATATAAAAGAGGCTATACTCCCTCGGCAGTTCCAGCAGCCAACCTTCACTATCTATAACAGCAAAACAGATCATGTGGAGCATGTGAGCCAGTTTAACCAAAGGATGGCTGTCCATTCTAAAAACGAGGCGCTGATGTGCAAGGTCTTCCCATCTAGCTTGGGACCAGTGGCGATGAGGTGGTTCAATGGCTTAAAGACGAATTTCATAGATTCGTATAGGCAGCTAACCCAAGCCTTTGGCTCCCGTTTCGTTACAAACAGCAGAGCTTCTCAGCCTTTGAATGCGTTATATCTTTATCCATGCACGATGGAGAAACACTGAAGGCCTACTTGGACAGATATTGGGAGATGTCTAACGAAATGGATGGCAATTTTGATGATGTTGCCATCAGCACCTTCAAGAATAGTCTCCCCGCTGAGCATGGCTTGAGGAAGTTTCTGACTGGCAAGCCTGCCACCAATGTGAGCCAACTGATGGATTGGATCGATAAGTATAAGCAAGTTGAGGAAAACCAGCTGCAAGGCAAAGGAAAAGAGAAGGTTATCCCTTAGGAGATGAGGGATCTCAGGTCAGATCGATATAACAGCAACCGCCCGAGGAGAGATTTCTTAGGGCAATCCGGAGCAACTAACACTCAGACTATCAATGTTGTATTCCGAGAACCAGTACATCGGGTGTTGGAGAAAATTAAGATTGAACCATACTTTAAGCGGTCGAATAAGATGGCGGGAGTGCCCACGAGGCGCGATCAGAACCTTTATTGCCAATATCACCAGGATCACGGACATACCACGAAGAACTGCAGGAACCTCTGGAACTATCTGGACCAACTAGTTTGAGAAGGAAAGCTGAGGCACCTTCTGCATCATTCCAATGGTCATCAAAGCCAGACCCATTAAGAGCCCCAGAGAGATACTGCCCTGAGGCCACCCGTAGGGATGATCAATGTAATCTTGGCCACGCCAGAAAAAACAGGCACGCGCCCTTCACGAGTGTTAACTGTGGCTCAGTTGCCTGCCATGGAGTCCCAGCCAAAGCTGAAGAGGGCCAAAGGGAATTTTCACCCAATCTTGAGTTTTTCAGAAGAAGACAAAATGGGAACCACCCAACCCCATGACGATGCGCTGGTGATCACTCTTAGAATCGGGGACTACGATGTGAAAAGGATGATGGTGGATGATGGTAGTGGGGCCGAGATTATGTACCCCGACCTCTACAAAGGGCTGAGGTTAAAACCAAAATATTTGATGCCTTATAGGTCTCCTTTGATGAGTTTCGACGGGAAGCTTGTTATTCCAAAGGGCATGATTAGGCTACCCATCCAGACCGGCTCAGAGATAGTGGAGGTAAACTTTATTGTAGTGGACACCTACTCTCCATACACAACCATCGTCGATAGGCCCTAGCTCCATACCTTGGGGGCTGTTTCCTCCTCCTTGCACCAGAAGGTAAATTCCTATCAGGGGACCAGGTTCTCGAAATCTGTGGTTGTCAATCCACAGCAAAGCAGTGTATGGTGGCTACCATTTCACATCGGCTCAACTTGGAGTCCTCGGCCACTGCTGAAGAGAGCTTATAGCAATTAAAGGCCTCAGTGGCACCTCCCGATGCAGCTACCGAAGAAGCAAAATGTGAAGGTCTGGAAAAGGTGGTCATTGGTGATGACCCAGGGAAGTTCTTTCAGGTTGGAGCTCAGCTACCTCTTCAGGAGAGGGAGGAGTTGATTGAGTTCCTCAAAAGAAATATTGATGTATTTGCATGGGACGCCTGTGATGCACCAGGGATTGATCTAGCCTTCATTTGTCACCATCTCAATGTCAACCCGTCCATCACTCCCAAGAAGCAGCCACCTCGGTGCCCATCAAGAGAACATTCCGATGCGATTAGGGACAAAGTGAAGAAGCTTAAGCGTGCGAGGGCTATTAAAGAGGTTTTTTACCCCCAATAGTTGGCCAACACTGTAGTGGTCAAGAAGAAAAGTGAAAAATGGCGGGTTTGTATAGACTTCACAGACCTAAATAGGGCATGCCCAAAGGACCCATTCCTCATGCCTCAGATAGACCAGCTAGTGGCTGCAACTGCGGGCCATCCTCGGATAAGTTTCTTAGATGCCTTTCAAGGCTATCATCAAATACTCCTAGCCCTGGAGGATCAAGAGAAGACAGCCTTCGTGGCACCTATTGGGAATTATCATTACAAGGTAATGTTGTTCGGTCTGAAGAACGCAGGGTCCACTTATCAAAGGATGATGACGAGAATGTTTGAACCACAGCTGGGCTAGAACATTGAAATTTATGTTGATGACATGGTGGTGAAGAGAAAAGTAGTGTCCGAACATTTAAGAGACCTCGGCTACACCTTTGATGTCTTAAGGAAGCACAAGCTGCACCTAAATGCCTCCAAATGCTCATTTGGCGTGGGATCAAGGCAAGTTTTTAGGTTACATTATTACTCACAGGGGAATTGAGGTTGATACTGACCAGATCAAGGCTATTAATGATTTAAAACCGCCGCAAAATGCCAAGGAGGTCCAAAAGCTTACTGGAATGATCGCGGCCTTGAATCGATTCATTTCTAGGTCAGCGAATAGGTGCAGACCATTCTATTTCTTGATCAACAAGTGGAAAGGATTTGAGTGGTCCGAGGGCTATGTAGTGGCCTTCCAACAGCTCAAAGAGTACCTATCCCGGCCACCTATCATGTCCAGCCCTGAGGCTGATAAAGTCCTATACACGTATATTGTTGTGGCCCCCCATGCTGTGAGCTTGGTGTTAATATGGGACGACAACGGCCTTCAAAAGCCGGTCTATTACGTGAGCAAGTTGCTACATGAAGCTGAGATCAAATACTTACCCTTGGAAAAAGCTATACTAGCTGTGGTCTATGCTATACGAAAGCTCTCCCATTATTTCCAAGCCTACACAATGGTTGTTCTAACTCAACTATCCTTGAAGTTAGTACTTCGAATTGCAGATTACACTGGAAGGATCGCCCTATGGAACATAATTCTAGGGGCTTTTGACATCAAGTACATGCCTCGGACCTCTATAAAGGGTCAAGTCTTGGCTAACTTAGTGGTCGAATTTGTTAAACCACCAGTGGAAATAGTAGCAGAGAAGCGCAACATGGATGGAAAATCAGTTGAGGTAATCTCTACGCCAGAACCCCTATGTTGGAAGGTATGCATTGATGGCACAGCAAATCAAAGGGGATTCGGAATGGGGCTAGTCCTAATATCACCTGAGAAGGCTACCATAGAGAAATCCCTGAGACTTGGGTTTTTGGCCACAAATAATGAAGCCGAGTATGAGGTCTTGTTACAAGGAATGGCCATGGTGCAGAAAATGGGAGGAAAAGTCGTAGAGATGTTCTTAGAATCGAGATTGGTAATGGGCCAGGTAAAGGGAGAGTTGGAAGCTAGAGATGCGAGAATGCAAGAATACTTAGGTCAGGTCAAACGCTTGCAGTCAAACTTCGATCTTTTCAACTTATCACACATCTCCAAAAGTGGAAACACCCATGCAGATTCATTGGCCACGCTCGCTACCTCCTCGGCAGGAGGGCTGCCTCGAATTATTCTTGTCGAACATCTGGAAAGAGCCAATGAGGGTGCAAAAGGCATGGTTCATATCCATCAAGTTAGGGTAGGTCTTAGCTGGATGGACCCTATAGTGAGATTTCTCAAAGATGATATTCTGCCTGAGGAGAAGTCAGAGGCTGAGAAGATACGAAGACACGCTCCTCGGTTCTGGTTGTCAGAGGACCATAAATTGTATAAGCGCTCATATTCTAGGCCTTATTTGTTGTGTATTCACCATGAAGCATCAGAATTAATGCTTGAAGAGCTACACGAAAGGATCTATGGGAGCCACACAAGAGGAAGATCTCTATCGCACCGAGCCATTACCCAAAGATATTGGTGGCCCGGGATGCAGAAGGAAGCCCTAGAATATGTTAGGAAATGTGACCAGTGCCAAAGGTTGCCCCAAATATTCATCAGCTAGGAGGGATCCTCAACCTTTTGTCTAGTCCATGGCTGTTTGCCTAGTGGGGCCTAGATATTGTAGGCTTTTTCCCCAAGATGCCAGGAAACAAGAGATATCTGTTGGTCGACACAGATTATTTCACCAAATGGGTCGAAGCAGAGTCATTGGCTAACATCAGAGATGTAGATGCTAAGAAATTCGTCTGGAGAAACATTGTTACATGGTTCGAGGTCCCTCATACCCTCATTTCAGATAATGGACTCCAATTTGACAGAAAAGCCTTCAGAAGATACTATTGCGAGCTGGGGATCACAAATAGGTACTCAACTCCAGTTTATCCTCAGGGAAATGGACAAGCCAAGGCTATCAACAAGCTCATAGCCAATGGGTTTAAGAAGAGACTGGATGACGCCAAGGGAAGATGGGTAGAAGAGCTGTCCACGTCCTATGGACTTACTGGACTACATCAGGCGGTCAACAGGGGAAACACCTTTTGCCATGACTTATGGAGCCGAGGCCGTTATCCCTCTAGAAGCAAACTTCCCAACGCTGAGAACGAGCTCCTTCACTGCAAGCAGTAATGAAGAACTACTAGGGAAGAGCCTGGATCTGATTGATGAACGAAGAGAAAAGACAATGATCCAGTTGGCTTATTACCACTAGAAGCTCAAGCAGTGATATGATGCCAATGTGAAGCTGAAACCACTAGCACCAGAGGACTTAGTATTGAGGAAAGTTGTGGGTGTTGCTAAGAGCCCCTCCTGGGGAAAGCTGGGACCTAATTGGGAGGGACCATACCGAATTACTACAGTAGCAAGGGTAGGTGCATACTACTTAGAAGACTTGGATGGGAAAGCTGTACCACGTCCATGGAATGTAAATAACCTAAGAAGGTATTATTATTAATAAAAGCATTTCTCTAATTCAACTCTTAAGTCTATTATGATTGTATGTCTTGCATTTCGGCAGCCATCTAAGTGTTAGACAGAACTATTTCAAGAAAAATCTAAGTGTTAGACAGAACCAAGGTCTTGCATGGTTCTCGGACTCAAACCTGTGAGGAAATTAATCACTCCAAGAAAATTCTAAGTGTTAGTCAGATTTAAAGTCTTGCATGGTCCTCAGACTCAAACCTGTGGAGAAACTAACCACTTCAAGAAAAATCTAAGTGTTAGACAGAACCAAGGTCTTGCATGGTCCTCGGACTCAAACCTGTGGGGAAACTAATTACTTCAAGAAAAATCTAAGTGTTAGACAGAACCAAGATCTTGCATAGTCATTGGACTCAAACCTACGGGAAAACTAACTGCTTTCAACAAAGGTGTGAATGAACACAAACCCATTAACATCACTTAAGGCACTCTAAGGTACATTGAGCTTAACTCCCTTTCATGGCTAATAGCTAACTATTTTCTTGAGGTCAATAAACTTTTAGAACATATCTATGAGTACCTTTGCACATTGTGTTGTGGTGTCTGATCTTAGGATTCATATTATAACGTTATTGCCTTTTATAGTCTATTCTACAAAAGCAAGTCGAAGTAATTAAGTGGTTCAATTGTTAATCAGAGTCTAAGTGAAAATTATCATTATGGACTTTACATTTTTTTACTGCTGTTTCAAAAATAGGAAACAAGTTACACTATCGAGATCGTTTAACTAATAATCAAAACACAGGTTATATAAATAGCAGAGCCCATCATAATAACAATAAACAAATAATGTAAAAAAGGAATTTCATATATTCAATCTAAAGGTCACATTAAAATGTTCAAAAAAAAAAAAAATAGAGAGAAGAAAAAGAAACATAAGGCAAAAGCATAACAGAGCCCAGCTGAGATGGCCTATTTCTTCAGCTTTATCTTGATTCCTTCCTTGGGGAGCTGAGTAGAAAGGGTCTCAGGATCCTTAGAGCCTTCACTTGGGGGAGCAACCTGAAGGGGATCAACTAGGAGAGGCGTCTCCTTGGCATCAGGGGCCTGTGCATCAACAGAAGACCTTGCAGCATCCTGGGGTGCTTCCTGGTTAGGGCCTTTGTTCGTTTCATTCACCCCAGGAGGCTCAGCTTCCTTGGCTGGCTCATCAGGGGCGATTGTAACCAGAGCAAATTCTGGTCGAGAAGTCTCAGCCTCCTTAAGAGCAGCCTCAACCTCAAAGCCAGAGGGAACAATTTCCTAGATGGCAGGAGGGTAATATACATTCTCCACATTCCACAGGTCAGATAAAGCCTCAACTCCAGCTTGTTTTAAGCCTTCATTCCAAACCTGGGAACAGTATAGCCTGCATACCCCAGACACTTGAGCCTTGAGAGTGGCTTGGGTCTCAGCCACTCCCAAGGCAAAGGCCTCCTCCTCGACCGTCTCCTTAGAAAGCTAAGCCTCGTCCCTCGCGAACTCTGCCTCCTCCTTAGCCCTCAAGGCTTCATCTCTAGCGAACTCTGCCACATTCTTGGCCCCCTCTGCCTTGGCCAATTTTTGCTTTGGATTAGTGATTTGCTCCTTAACAATCCTCAGCTGTTCCTCAGCTTTAAGCAGGCGCCTCGTCTGGTTTTAGGCCTATTTTTAAGCACCGATCAGGCCCGCTTCAGCGCTATCTCTAGCCCTCGTCATCTCCTTCAGATCCTCCCTTGCTTTCAAGAGATCGACCTCAGAGATTTTAAGGGTTCGAGCAGCTTCTAAACGCCTATCATGCTCAAGGTCCAAGGCCCTGCTCTGGTTGTTGGCCACCTCTTCCAACTTGAAGGTGGTTTGGACAGCCTACTAATTGAAATAAGTGTACAATAAGAAGGAAACCAAAGAACAAAAAATCAAGGGAGTCATAAGTGTTAGAATTCTTACCATGCCCAAGTACCTTTTGAGGTTGAGGAAGACCTCCTGCCTCCTTAAATTCTCCAGCTCCGCCATGTCTGCGGGGAGTAGCAGGGACCTCTCTAGTGCATCGGCCACTTAAGTGCCTTCCCCCCCTCGGAAGTCCCTAAGGGAGGCGTTATCCATCAAAGGCTCCCAGTGGAGCATTGGGGTAGGGAGCCAAGCTTGGGGCTCAGACTGTATAGCCACTTCTTTTCCTTAGCCTTGGTGCCCGGTTTTTTGTTGTATAGAAGGCCGCAGAGCTTCGTCCTCCTCGTAGGAGGAACGAGATTTATCTGTTCTCATGGGTCGTTTACCCTTGTCCTTCTTATGTTTGGGATTAATGGGCTCGGGCCTTAGTGGCAAACTTGGCTGAGATGGAGGAGGTGGAAGCCTGGGCTGGGTGGAAGATGACCTGGTCTGAACGGGCTGACGCTTACGTGAGGGAGGAGGGAGCTTGGATTGTGGCTTCCCCAGCACGTCCTTCCCCGACTGGCCCTCAATTAGGTCGAACAGGTTGGTCTGGGGTTGTCTCTTGAAACCCATCTTGGCTTGAGGAGAAGTCCCTGCTGATAGAGGGTCTTCTTCAGCCAAGTTGGGATCACCCAAGTCACCAAAGAGATCTTCGAACAGATTGACTTGGTCGAAGGCGCCAAATTTGTCCTCGGATGGACCCAAATCAGTAACTTCTTCTTCCCTTTCTGTTCTTCCTCCCTCGGCCTCTGCAGCTTGATGGGATGAAGAAGGGCCTGCCAATGGAATACCTTTTGGGACGGGAGATCCTTCAGGGAGCAAGAACCCGTGCTCTGCTACGGTGATCCTATGAAGCCGAGGATCTTTGGCTCTGATCACGTACTTTAGAGTCGAGAACAATTTCTGAATTGGGTCGTATCCAAGGATCTTGTGAGCAGCTCTAACTTGGTTGTCGACTTCGTTCACGAAGACCTCCACCCTAAGGATATTCTCCAAATCTTCCCGGTTAACCAGGTGAAAGTAACGCTCAAAGGCGTGTAGATCTACAAAAAAGAAAGCATGTTCTTGTTAGCACCGAAAAATGCAAACTGTGACAACAACAAAAGATCAAACCCCCTTCTACTCTAATTACCCCACCTGGTGTCCCGTCTTCTGTTGGACAATGAAGGCCGTCGTGCCACTCCCCGGACACAATGAGAAAGTCCTTATCTAATCCCTTGCTGGACCCAGGGAGGCACTGAATAAGCCAAACCTTATCATCCCTTGTCTTCATATAGTAGGATTTACTCTTTAGGAGTTGGAGGTTGTAGCACCAGTTTACATCGTGGTGGGTTAACCTCAACTCTATTTTCTCGTTTAGGGCATCCACACAACCCAGAATCCTAAACACGTTGGTGGTGCACTAGGTGGGAGCTAACTGGAAATGCCTAAGGTAGTCCCTCATCACCGATCCCATAGGGATCCTCATACCACCTTCTATGAAGGCGATTATGTGAATCACTACTTCACCTTATTGCCTCCTAAAATACCCATCCCCTTCTTCACAGTATCTCAAACCTACATTACTGGGTATCCTATAATCGGCGATGAACTTCTCCATTGCCTCTTCAGACTCAACCAACTTCTTAAACCTACCCATCCCTAGAAACGGCTGAGGGACTCAAGGAAAGACAAAAGAAAAAGAGGAATAAAGGGGAAAGAAGCTTAGAGAGAGAGAGAGAGAGAGAGAGAGAAAGAGAAAGAGAGAGAGAGAGAGAAAGGAGAACTTACAGAAATGAGGAAAGGCTCCTTAAACAGGCTTTTTATGCTGAAAAGAGACGTGATTTTGGTTGAAGATTTGACTGAACTCAGGATACGTGCGCAAGAACTCTTGAATGTGAAAGTAAAGAGACAAATCGGTTCAAATGGGTATTTATACCCCAAATTA
The DNA here is from genome assembly GCA_023736055.1 of Quercus glauca. NCBI lineage: Eukaryota > Viridiplantae > Streptophyta > Magnoliopsida > Fagales > Fagaceae > Quercus > Quercus glauca. The sequence goes on along the minus strand of CM043324.1, from coordinate 26,508,213 downwards.
TAAATAACCGTGTGGGTTTTCCCGCCCATAAAGTCAAAAAGATCCCCACCGTTAGATTATCATCACACCATTGTGTGGGGGGAACACAGAGCCACCAGAATTTAATGAGGGCGCGCTCCATATACCGAAGCACCAGAAACATGCCTTGGACAAGTGAAAAGACTCTGGCACTGACAGAGGACAAGACTTGACAAGCCTTAACAAAGGCCCAAAGACATCAAAATCCTTCTCGCTGTCCGAAGAGCCAGACAGCAATATTTTGAGGGGCTATTGTAGGGACAAAGAATTTGGCAAGCCCGACCCATTTTATACTAAGCCCAAGGCCCGCGCTGAGGAGGAAGAAATGTCCGAGGACGAACGAAGAAGGTCCAAATTGCCAAGAAACATCGCTGAAGACAATCCTGACCTCGGCCCACTGGGATCATAAAAGGGAATAGCAACACGTTATCACAGGCAGCCCCTTAGAACATCCTAAGAAAGAAGACGAGTACAACGGGTCAGCCATGGGAGCATGGTGAAAGAGCAGTTCAAGGAGAAACTGTCACCTCCGTATTAAATACCCACAACTAACATTCTGACATCATTAATGAGGAAATGATCCTTGAACAGTACTACCTTGGTTGCTGCAACCAACAGAAGGTTTGGAAAAATGGCTGATGGGATAAGCACACAAGTAGTGACCTGCACGATCAACAAATGGAGGGCCAAGATCAAGTAACGGAGGATATATATAATGTAAGAAATCCCCCAGAAAGGGAGATCGAAAATTAGAAACAGAGAACACTGTAGCAACTTGTATCACCTTTGAAACCTTTGTAACCAAACACTGAAGAAATAATAGGAACAACAAGCCTACCAGATAAGGTCCAAGGACAGAATTTCGCATCCTAGACCACGTCCTTATTGTTCAATCCACTCATAACCGTCTCTAGTTGTTGTAATCCTCACTAAGGCCTAGTTCTTAAACTCATTCTCTATAAATTTATTGTATTAGGCTAGTTGGGTCTGAGTCTACTCATCCAATAGCAGAAGTGCTCAAACCCAGTCCTTACAGAAACTATGACACATAATTAATTAAAATAAACTCCTTATTGGAACAAATCATAACTCATTGTACATAATCTCATGTGATCACCCTCAAAATATTTTGATTTGGCTTTATCTTTTATTATGGTGTTCCAAATGAAGCACATGATATTTCATTTTGAATGTCAACTTCAAAATCTGTTTTACATGATGAGCTCAAAAATCCAACAGCCAAAACTTTTTTAGTTTTACAATGATGGGTTTTCTCCTAATGAGGTTAAATGAAAGGAGGCAAAATGGGTTATCTACGGTATGGTTAAAAACTTAAAAGAGATATGACTGACATTTATCTTAAATGCATTAGCGATTCCATTAAATGTTATTGTATTTTGATAAAGTCATAAAGTAATTCTCGAATTTTTTGTTGTTGTTGTTGTTTTTTTTTTTTTTTTTAATTAGGTTTCAAATAAGATATGGCAATACAATTTTCCTTAAAAAGTAGAGAAATTTGGGCTATGGAGTCAACCTTTTTTAATTTATAAATTTTCTAGAATTCCTTGTAATTAATCTTGTATATGTCATAAAATTTTATTCTGACAAATGAGAATATGAATGAGTTTGGTTTATAGATGTGTAATATATGAGGTGTAGTTTTTTCCTAATTATGAACATATAATATTATGATTATTGTGGGTTCCAGTTAGCTCAACTGGTAAAGTCTCTGATGGTTGTATAAGAAATTTGAGGTTCAATCCCCGCCTACACCAAAAACTGATTTGTGTCTTGGTCTGATGATAAAGAGCTATCATCAGGAGCGGACGCCATAAGTTGAAACTCTCTCTAAAAAAATATATATATTATGATTATTTTATTATTTATGGACTGTGAATCTATATTTTTTTCATTAAGAATTCTAAATATGATTATTTATTGTATATGAACCTTTATTGTAACTTGGCAACGCGACTTAATTAGTTTTTTTTTGTTTTTTTTTGTTTGAGAAGAGACTTATTAGTTTTTTAGTTAATAAAGTATTAGACATTAAGGGAAAATTACACAGACCATTCCTATGTTATACCCTTAAAACATGGAACTATTATTATGTATTTTATTTCGTGACACTTAAATTTTCCTATGGCTTGATTTATGAAATATTTACTTCTCGTGTGGTTTTCTTTATAAGACATTTTCACTAATTTTAACGAAATTTGATAATGTGACAAGCACTAGCAACATCCAGGGAAAAAATTAAAACAAAAAGATTATTCTGCCTTAATACCTATGCATTATAAATATACATAATGACAACTGAATAAGTACGTTATAGAGAGAACCATAAATGTGAGGGTATAACAAATTTTTTTTCTTTAATTCCTTCTATGTATGTGATGTTTGTACTTGTCACATTAAAAAATTCCATTAAAGTTAGTAAAAATGGCTCATTACTAAATTTCAAGCATAGTTTTAAAAATTGAAACGGTCAAAAAATCGAAAAAGTGTCCTATTCTTGGTTGAACTAGTGGTTTTTACTGGATTAGTTGAGGGTTCAGTTGAACTAGTTCAACGAGCCAATCCGATCCAATTTTTAAAACCATAATTTCAAGAGAGATAAATGATTTATAATATAGACCACAAGGGTGGTAACTGGTAAGTGTCACAAAATAACCACATGGTATTTTTAAGTAATGTCTGATGCAACTTTAAGCAATATTACACCACCTAATAAATTTTTATTGAATTAATATTTTAAAAACGCCATTATTGGATTACATGTACTCAATTTTCTTAACGCGCGTGCCAGATTATATATCAATAAGATATTATTTAATATTTGATCAATACACTTACTAACGAACCATGAAATTCCCATCATCCGTAGAAAATATTGGACGACCTGTGAGCCATAAAAGTGCATTTAATACATCTACCATTACAAACGGACAGACGAATAAACCTGACTGTTGGACGGATAATTAAAGGATCTCATTAAACCACTAGGGGCATTACAAAAGCCATTAAGGCCTCCATTAAAGACCTCAAACGGCTAGAAAAGCAAAGAAAATATATAAACTACATCGGACCTCAAGTGAAGGTACAAATACACACATCACAACACTCTTAGCCTTTATTATTTTTCTATCTCGACGCTTGACTTAATCATTGGAGGTTCATTGGCTGGGAAAATTATTAGGTACTCCCGGAGTACCATAAATGCGTGCTCCCTCCTCTCACATGAATGGTGGGTCCCACCATGAATTTAATTAGTGGGACCCACCATTCATGTGAGAGGAGGGAGCACGCATTTATGGTACTCCGGGAGTACACAATAATTTCCCCATTGGCTGGCACTACGCCAGTGACCTTTTTTGGGGAGAAACGCCTCTGTTGATCTTGTGCAGGAATCAAGATCATTCTGATCCTACTCTGTCTGGATGAACCCATCAACTGACGAATTTGGCTTTATTATTTACCTTTTATACATAACTTTAAAATATAAAAACTTGAAATTTATAAACATTTTATAGATAAGATAGTTAATGATCTATGATTATTTTGAAAATTTGTAAGAATGGAGGGTAGAAAAATAAAATTTAATCCAACAATGAAATTTTTCAAAATTTGTTTTTAATAAAGAAATATTGAGTGGTGTAACTATAGAATGTTGAAAAGGCTCGATTCAATGAATTTATTATTTATTATTATGCGAACAACAGTTGTGACTCAATCATTACAATTTAACCAGAATATGAACACTTTTCATTTTCTTCTCTCTTAAGAATGCTCGGTTCCCCCTCAAAAAATAAATAAATAAAAAAAAAAGCTCGGTTGAGGATCAATACATCTACTCTTCACTCTCACTCACCTATCCCATAGTCATGAAGAGGTTAATTCCTATTGATATGGGAGCATTGAAGTCTTTCCCCTATCAATATAGAGGGTATGATGATGATACATATCACATTCTGTCTTGCCGTCGTCCAAACTAAAAAAATGACCTTAGGCCTATTGCATTATGCCTTCCCTTTAAATCAGGTCAATCGTCATTTAGTGCTAATAGGTTGTTAGTTGGTAGCAACAATTAATGTGAATTGACAACAAAATTGGAAGAGATGCTTATCTAGGATTGACCGGGTTTGGCTTACTTCCAATATTTTTTTAATTGAAATCTTATTTTGTTTTAATAAGAAACTGCCACATCACCTATTAACTAAATGAAATGTGGAGATTAAAACCCACCACCACTTGCCATTGTATATTTAAAACAACAGAAAATGCCTAGTTAAAAAAGTACTGGAGGTAAGCCAAACCCAGATCGACCAAGGTCCCAATTAATTTTTTGGACTCCTTCCCAACTAGTCGCCCTGCTTTCTTAGTCCTAATGTAAACCAAGGCGACTCAGCCTAACAAAGTCATGCTAGGGCTCGGTTTAGATCCTACCGAGCGAGAGAATCAAAATGATATGTGATCCTTTATCTATCATATAACCAAGGTCCTTACCAATGGTGGAGCTAGGATTTCAATTGTGGAGAGTAAGATTAAAAAAAAAAATTTGAAGGTAAAATTAATCTATGAAATATTAATTGATACTAATAACAAAATAAATAAACTACTATATGCTAATGTATTTGTCATACATAATCTAATATAAAATGTTACTTTAATTCAAATTTTTTCATTCCTAATTTAATTTACTCAATTGCAAAATCTACTTCGATACAAGCTCATTTAAAATTTGACCTGGATGTATTATTATAATTGAGGTTCTCCATAATCTCAATTAACTACAAATATATATTTCATAGCATCAAAATAAAAAAATAAATTATCAATTCATAGCTAATAACAATTAAATCAAGGGATTAATCTAAATACACACAATTTAAACATATACTTTGTCTCTTTAAAATAAATTAGAAAAATAAATCAATGACAAAATCTTAAGAATATAGCAACCTATGAAGTAGTATATGCGACTCAATGCCATGAATGCTTTTAAAATGTTATGTAAACATTTTTCCTCTCTTAAGTTGTTAAAATTTGAGTTTATAGCAAAAACTCACTTTCTTTCTTCTTCTTTTTTTGAATAGCAAAAACTCAAGTTGAGACTAAAAATGGTTGATAACGAGAGGAAAAAATTGTAAATAAGAGGCCGACTAGTGAGGTGCTGTAGTAAGCACATAAACATAAATTTTTTCTTTTGGAGTCCTATTTGATATCATTATATATATATATATATATATATTTTCCAATCATATTCGGCAAAGTTGTGTGCAAAATAAATATACTAGTAGGTGGGACCCACTATTTAATAAAAGTGTTGCTTTGTGAATTGTGAATGTAAAATTTATCTTCTCGTTGACAAGTTAACTAATACACATATATAACTTCACAGCAACAAAAAAAAAAAAAAAAAATATATATATATATATATATAGTAAAATGTTGTTTATGTGTCAAGAGGGGCAAATAACCTTTTACTACCCCAGGTAGTCCTTACACATCCTAGGTTTGGTCCTATTTTGGATGGAAGAGGGACCAATATCGAGAATAATCACAAAACCCCTTACAATAATATTGCTTAAAGTTATACTAAATGTAACTCGAAACAAACTTATATACATGATACATCCCTCATAATTTATTCTAAATGAATGGTCCTTCCTCGTTCTATTATATGGTGCAAATATCCAATATGTTATTGAGAATTTTTAAGAAGGTCCCCCCTCGTCTTTCTAAATGAATGGCCCTTCCTCGTTCTATTATATGGTGCAAATATCCAATATGTTATTGAGAACTTTTGAGAAGGTCCCCTCTAGTCTTTACACATCCTAGGTTTGGTCCTATTTTGGATGGGAAAGGGACTAGTCTCGAGAATAATCACAAAACCCCCTACAATAATATTTGCTTAAAATTATACCAAATTTATCTTGAAATAAACCTACATACATCCCTCATAATTTCTCCTAAATGAATAGCGCTTCCTTTTTTTTTTTTTTTTTTTTTGAGTAAACAGTAATATTTATTAGAAACTCAGTCTACAACTACAAAGGTTAGGCCTTTTTGTAGTTGTACTCTGATTATGTAATGTATTATAAACTCGGTTTAAAACACTATTATTGCTATATTCGTGTATGTTCTAATAAATATTATTGTTTACTCAAAAAAAAAATTGGAATGTTTATCCCACATTGGTTGTGTGTGTTTAGTGTCCGCTGTTTATTACCCCAGTCTACAAGTACAAAGGTTAGGCTCTTTTATAGTTGTACTCTGGTTATGTAATGTATTATAAACCCGATTTAAAACACTATTATTACTAAATGAATAGCACTTCCTGGTTCCATTATAAGGTGCAAATATCTAATACGTTATTATAACTGATGATGCCGAAAATCGTCAGTAAGTTGCACAGCCCTCGCTTGTTCAAGACAAAACCTGCACAACACAGAACAAGAAGACCTTAGGAGAGTACCGGCCTCCGAAAGTTAAGTTAGAAAGTTTTTCACAACTCTAGAGTGCCAGAGCTGGGATGAATCATGCGTACCTTAGTTTGTGAATACTTTGAGATTTTTATAGTAGTGTAGGACCGACATTTTTCTTTCTTGAGGAAGGGAACTTTTCCTTATAGGGAAGATCCTCATAAAAACACTTCTTTTACGGGATCTTTTCCATATAATAATTTTGTGATTAGGATTAATCGTGAGGCGCAAGATATTTCCTTTTGAAGTTTCTTGAGGATTACTTAAACTGCGCCACGTGACCTTGTCACCTTCCGCATTGTGTCCATCACCTGGAGAGAGAATCCGTCCTCTTCCGTGCACGCTCCCCATCCTCTTCCGTGAATCTTGATCTTTAAGCAGAAAGTACCATCTTAATTTCAACGCCTCCAATAACAGTGAACAGAAAAGTCAAAATTTTCGGATTAATAAGGCAAAAAACACTGTCATGTTAGTGTCCAAAATAAATAAATAAACAAATAAATAAAACTTACGCTAGACAAAACGTAATTCAACGTCATGCTAATAAACAATGTTTTTTTTTAAGACACTGCTTTCAAAGTACAATGTAAATATGATATATGTGCATGTACATAAGTGCATGGGACCATAAAGTATTCCAAACCTCTTTAGGAGGTTTAGATTTGTTTGAGATTCTAGAGGACCGTCCTTGATTGGTCATAAGAATTATTATCTCTATATAAGAATTATTATCTCTATAGTTGAAGCAAGACACATTTTGATATAGTTGCTTGCTTCGTTATACCCCTAAAAGCATATATTAACTAGATCCAATTTTGACATAATTGTTTTTATCCAAAAGTTTTAACATGCATTCTTCATGAAAAGCTCAATCGATTACTTTCTTTTTCTGGTGTGATGCTAATTGTTGCCCAATTTTCCGGGTCACTACTGAGGAGCGCTTACCTGTATATGATGTTTAGTTTTAACTTGCCCTGCCTTTTTTTAAATCAAGTGCACAAATTGGAGCCCATAGAGGTAAAAAACAATGACGGGAGAATGTTACAGTTTCAACTTTGGGCAGTTGTTTTTCAAAAAAATTTCCCTCCTCTTAAATTGTAAATATACTGAACTTTTATAATGGGAAATCACAGGATTAGCATGTTGGAAATTTCTTGGCATGCTGTGTGACAGGCAGCATTGTGATTATGAGCTGTTTTTCTGTGTATAAAATGAATTTAATGTTTGTTCTTTATGTGAAAAATCCGGACACGATATTGTCGGATAGAGTAATATGTGGTGAAGTCAACATTGAGAAGAAAATATTTTATAATTGCGAATTAGAGCCCCATAGTTTAATTGGTTGTGGAAAAAAAAATGTTACATTTAATGCTTATAGGGATGAGTAATTATTTAGTATTTTGGGAACAATGCTCCCTCTTTTAACAGAATTGTAGGTTATATTAATTTAACTAATCGGAGGGTTCCTCATTCATGTGAGAGGAGCATCTGGTGTGTATAATAATTTTCCTAGACTAATGGTGAATAAAAATCTTCTGTCTAACTTTTTGAATTTTACTTTATTCTCTATCAATTGTGATATGTGATAGTGATATGTCTGATTTTTTTTTTTTTTTTTCCATTTTAAACTCTGTTTATTTTACAAAGAAAGTAAAAAAGAATGCATTACAAATTATGATTAGTGGAGCATAAAGACAAATACAAAATATTGTGACAGAGCATTTATATTCACTAATGGTCATCTTGATTATATATTTTAAATTTATCTCTTTCTTTTGGTTCATAAAAGGCTTATTAACATTTTGGATGATATGATGTTGGGCCTGATGCAACTCTTATGCAGGAAGCATTTGGTTTACCATATGCAAGAACATTATGTATGCTTGGTTTAGTTGTGCTCTCTTTTCATAGCAAGCTTTAAAACCTAATTGTCTCTTTCGGTTGTCTCATATCCCATGTGTTAGAACTTAAAAAGGAAGATAGATATCTTTGGCAATAAATATTGGTGCTACTCGATACATTATCACAATAAATACTGCATTCTCTTACATGCAAACATTACTTGCTAAAGAGGGAAAGTGCATCCTCCAATTTTGTATACCTTGGGGGGTGCTTTATTAACTACAGTTTGAAGAGTCCAAATCTTCTGTCTCACTTTTCCTACTCTATTCTATATTCCACTAAAAAATACTTGTCACGTGTTCACTTAATTAATTAAATACTATCATTATTGACTTATTAATACTACAGTTATTAATTAATAATAGTATTTAATTAATTAGGTGAACACATGACAAGTATAGAGTGGAACAGGAAAAGTGAGACAGAAAATTTGAACTGTTCCAGATCTCAAATGACCAAAAGAAAACTTCAATAACTAAATATAAATAGGGTCATGCTAACCAGTGCCCTTAGGGCACTTATTAATAATCCATTTTAAGAAAGTTTTGATACCACTTTTATGGGAAATGAAAAAAACTGTCAAAATATTAATTATTTTTTTTTTTCATTTTTCATAAAAATTTTCTTTAAATGGATTATTAACCAGTGTCCTAAGGGCACTCGTTAGCATTTCCCATATAAATATATGACTAATGAATCACCATAAAAATAGTGAACCATAACAATAACAATAGCCAAAGGCATTGTAACTGAATTGGCACCTCCCCATGCATAAAGTGCTTGGGGGTCTAGGGGGAAAAGGGTTCGAGCTACGCGGTTAGCAGCATGTTGTAATTATTTCTCAAAAAAAAAAAACAACAAATCACACAACAACATTGGAAGAGCTTGAAATACGATTAGGATAATGTAGTAACAAATGATTCTTTCTCAAGCTACGGTGATCGCCAATGCTTCTGGTTTAGAATTTGGCACAATGATGGCATCGTTGCTTATTGGCTTGTTGACTACTTTTGGAGTGTCACCAATCAATCTGGCAAAGTCCTTGAAGCACTCGTCAATGGTTCGGAAAGGTGTGTCCGGATAAAGAGAGCCGACTTCAACATCGGTCGGCTAGCTTGTCCATGGAGTAATTTACTTGGCAACCAATTATGAAAATGTCATGGGTAAGGGCTGCAACAATGCTTTGTGGGATGGGCATCTCTGGTAGCATTAGCAAAAGAAAGATATGGTATTACATTAATGGTGTGTCAATATGTAAGATGGCAAGAAATTTGGAAACATGGCGTTTTTCCTTGAAGAAGTGCAAAAATTGGAATTTTTCTTTTTTCTTTTTTAATAAGCTCACTTGAGTGAGAAAGCTGAGTCCCATGTTATTTGTTTTTCAAACCCTCTTTTCTTCAACTTTGAAATCATACTACTAAAATACAAGATTGGATGAATTGTCATTTTTGTCTTAAAATCTAATTTGTAAATTTGGATTTTCACAACTTGTTTATAATGTTTGTACTTTGTACCATAAAGAATTTCATTTGGGCTAGGTCTCAACTCCCAACCCTTGAAAGTTACTCATGTCTATTTAGGTAGAGCTTATAAGCTCAGTTATTAGCTTTTAACTTTTATGTATAACTTTTTAAAACCTCATTTTTCTTACATTTTCAAAGTAAATATATATTTTAACACGCTTTTAGCAAAAAATATTTTAACAAAAAGCTAAATAAATTCTTCACAAACGGACATTTAGTATAAGGAACCACTGAAATTGTGAATAATATTATTTTCAAAGTTCCAAGGAATTGATTAAATAATAATAATTATTATTATTTTTTGTGCCATGTGGTATCACCTCCATTATCTTTGAAATTTCAGTTATATTATATTATATATGAAAGGGATAAGTACCTTTGGCAGCAGTAAGTAGGCCATCCTCTGAAACAATGACCCTAAAGAACTTACGCCCAATCTTCAACTACTAAAACCTTATTACCAATGGAAGCTTAACAACTACATGCAAATAATTTTGAAAATTTGATGTTGACGATGATGGAGTGGAGAACATAAATTAATATGCATGATGATATCGCTGGCATTTTTTTATCAATTTAAGATAACAATAGGCCTAGGTATTGTACACGATTGTATAACTATTTACAAATCATGCCTCGTGGAGTGGAGGTTACTTGAATCTATCTATCAACTTCAAGTCAAACTCCCTTATAAAAAATGAGACAATGCTCAACCTTAATCAACCACTTTTTGGGAGTAACAATGCTTTTTTGGTCATTCTACTTTGTTCATGCTTTCAATGTGGTACTATTTAGTCTATTACATATCAAAAGGACAAGGGAGGGAGAGAGAGAGAGAACATTAGGAGAGTATTCTCATTGGGTAATGTAAAAGCCATCAAAATGTAAAATACACGATGTTATTCACAAAAAATACACAAAATATCTCACATCTAATGAGACATTTTGCATATATTTTTACAACTTGCTACAATGGTTATGTAAATATAAATAATCATTATAGCATAGTGTCAAAGTTTTTTTATTCTTTTTTTATTCTCTCTCCTCGCTTGTCTCACTTTTTGTCTTCTCTCTCACATTGTAACATTAAAATAAGATTATTTTAATGTAATTTATTGTAAAATAAAAAAATGAGATGTATAGTGTGTTGTAAAAATGGTAATGTAAAATAGATAAATTGACTTTTTGATAAGATAAAATGCATTTATTTTTGTATGAGTGGATGAGAATGGTTAAGTTCTACAGGAATATTTAAAATTGCAATACCCATACCTATAACTATTCCTATCTTAAAGGAGTCTCAGTCAAGACCTATGTTAAACCACTTCAAAATTAATCTAATTTTATTTTTGGTTCCGCTTGTACGAAAACTAATTAAGTATTGAGAATTTGTTATAATAAATACAAATATGAAATCATCATCACCAATTGTCTGTTCTTGGTTCACTGATTAAGTAGCATTTATAAATTATTCAACGATAAAATTAATAATTATAGCTTGACTAGAGATTCCATTGGAGAATGGAAGTTCACATTGTGTTTGATGGGGATGGGTTTGGTAGATCATAGATGTGCATGTCTATTCTTTTTTTGGTAAATATGTGCATGTCTATTCTTGCTCACCTAATAAGATTGTTCCATGATTAATACATACTCATATGATAAATATATCTCTCACTGATTATTTGTTCTACCATTGAGATGACGTGTGTTACTATTGCTAAGGAAAGTGATGTCTATAATGGACTATTTAAAAAAAAAAATTTGTCCTGTATTACTTGTGTAAGATGTGGCCAGAAAACACAATAACGTAGAAGAAAGAGAAAGACAATATTATATAATAATAATAGAAAGGAAAGAAAGAAAGAAAATTTGTGATCCTCTTACTCTGTGACTTAACCTTATACTACATGGTATACTGAAGTGGACATATCAAACTATTCTTCATTTTGAAAAGGTAGAAAATCAGAAAGTTATATACATATATATATATATATATATATATATGGGTTCAAGTTACATATGGTGTAACACTTGTAAAAGATCTAACGGTTAAAAAAGACATCATTAATCGCTATTGCTTTCCACCTTATTACCTAATTAATACTAACATTCTCTCTCTCCTTATTTATTGCTTTCCACCAAATAATATTTTCTTCGACCCAATCTAACAAATATATATATATGCTTTCCACAAATAATATATATATATATATATATACATGCTACGTTAAACATTTTCAAACTTCCAAAGTTCCAACTTGTTTCAAGTAAACAAATTTCAATAAACTTTTCAATAAAATTAGGCTAGAAATTTCGGGTAATTATTATTATTATTATTTTCCTCTCTATTTCAAATCTCCTGAAATGTATTTAAAATTGTTCCAAATGGCAAAGCACAAACAAAACTCAGCCAAGTTTCCTTGCACGACTTGGCTAGCATTCTCCCACTATATTTATTATTTAAGCTAGCCAAGTCGTGCAAGGAAACTTGGCTCAGTTTTGTTTGTGCTTTGCCATTTGGAACAATTTGAAATACATTTCAGGAGATTTGAAAGAGAGAGGAAAAAAAAATAATAATTACCCGAAATTTCTAACCTAATTTTATTGAAAAGTTTAATGAAATTTATTTACTTATAACAGGTTGGAACTTTGGAAGTTTGAAAATGTTTAACGTAGCATATATATTGTGGGGCCCCAAATATTATCAAACCAGGCCCACTCCATAGCCGGTCCAAGGCCCGCACCGAGGAGAGTGTATTGGCCGAGGATAAAAAGGAAGAAACCCAATTCGTCTAAAGGCCTCACCGAGGATACTTATATCCTCGGCGCACCGACTATTAATAAAGGGAAAATATCCCTCGTCCATTAAACATATCCCACCAACATTCTGATCGCTTTAATGGTGATGTGACCAACAAGCCCAGTCGCCTCAGTTACTTCAACTAATAGAAAGTCTGCAACAGCGGCTAAGAACTAACGTAAAGTCTGTAAATACAGATAATGGGACAAACTCCTGTACACAGAGTCCAGATAATTGACAAGTGGATGGCTAAGATTAACAAAAAGAAGACTATATATCCAATAGGGCTCCCAACCAAAAAAGGGGGACTGGATGAAGATAAGTTCTAAGTAAAATAAATCCTCGGCCTGGGCCGAGGACAAAAACGCTTCGCAAACACTTAGCCAATTTTCCACTATGAGATTCCTATGAATCTCATGTCGCCAATATTTACTATAAATTTTATACCAGCCATTGTTTACTTCGGTGATGCCAAGTCCTTGCACCCACATCTCTACAAATTCTTATTGTTAAGGATCCATTACAGAATGAGCCCTTACATATATATATATATATATATATATATATATCATGGGCAAGACTTAGGTACAGTATTAGATATTGTTTCTTAGGTTCCCCTTCTTAAGATTTTGCCATGTAGATTTTTTCTCATGTGATGGAAGTGTATTTTTTAGTTAAGTAGCCACGTGGCTGAATCCTAAAAAAAAAACCTAAAGAACAGCACCTAAGGAACTGTACTTAAGTTTTGTCCATATATTATTTGGTGGAAAGCATATATAAATATATATATATATATATATATATATTTGTTAGATTGTGTTGAAAAAAATATTATTTGGTGGAAAGCAATAAATAAGGAGAGAGAGAATGCTAGTATTAATTAGGTAATAAGGTGAAAAGTAATAGTATTTAATGGTGTCTTTTTTAACTGTTAGATATTTTAGAAATCTAAGGTGTAAAAAATGTGTAACTTTACAAGAGTTACAACTTACACTAGGTGTAACTTGAACCCATCTCGTATGTATATATATATATATATATATATAAAATATAAACTGAGATTTGAAGTTAATTTTTTATAATCCGCCTTAAGATATGAAGCTAATACGAAGCTAATATATAAAAGGTTAAAAGTGGCCTGAAATCCTATAAAAAGTGGTCCGATTTTGTTATAAAACTCTTCCTAAAATGTGCTAAGGACACTTAATAAATAAATATAGGTTGGAAATTATATCACCCTTTAGATTAGATTTTAACGTTTTAATGTTATCAATTAAAATTTAGAACCTTCTCAAAAAAAATTTAAAATTAAAATTTAGAACTTAAGAAATTGTTTTAATTTAAAGCTTTTGTTGATTTTCACAATTGATGAAACTCTATATTTTACTTAGGCTTGTTCATAAATCAATTTCATAATTATTGAACATAGAATTTATTTTTTATGTGGCGAATCTCAATCTTCCTGAGCACATCATTCACCATATTAATTAACCACAGACTAGCACTCATCGACCCATTAGTAAAAAAGGGTTTCATTTTCTTTAGATCCATCAGCATTGTCGTTAGGGAAAGAAGTCCTTATAATCGTGATTGGGACTCGAATTGGTGTAACCGTGTAGGCTTTGTTGACCGGTGTTCTAGAAGCCAATCTCGTTATACATGATGCAATTAATGCGTCATCATTTGAGCGACCAGTCCCACCAAATCTCAATGTGAAGGTTGTGTAAGTAAAGTGACACAAACTTTTTCACAACTTTGTCATAATTTTATTACATGGCGACTTATGAGTGGCGAAATCATGAACCCACATGGACGAGAAATTATAAAGTCCTCATAGTGGACAAGTGATGTGGTCCGCCATTCCAGTAAAAGACTCCCACTTATTTAAAATTATGAAGTTTTAAATAAAAACTGAACGTTGACTCAACAATTTTAAAGTAAATATATATTTTAACAGACTTTTAGCAAAAAATATTTCAGCAAAAAGCTAAATAATTTCTTCACAAACGGACATTTAGTATAAGAAACCACTGAAATTTTGAATAATATTATTTTCAAAGTCCCAAGGAATTGATTAAATAATAATAATTATTATTATTTGTGCCATGTGGTATCACCTCCATTATCTTTGAAATTTCAGTTATATTATATTATATATAAAAGAGATAATTACCTTTGGCGACAGTAAATAGGTCATTCTCTAAAACAGTGACCCTAGAGAACTTACGTCCAATCTTCTACTACTAAAACCTTATTACCAATGGAAGCTTAACAACTACATGTAAATAATTTTGAAAATTTGATGTTGATGATGATGAAGTGGAGAATATAAATTAATATGCATGATGATATCGCTGGCATTTTTTTATCAATTTAAGATAACAATAGGCCTAGGTATTGTAAACGATAGTATAATTATTTACAAATCATGCCTCGTGGAGTGGAGGTTACTTGAATCTATCTATCAACTTCAAGTCAAACTCCCTTATAAAAAATGAGACAATGCTCAACCTTAATCAACCACTTTTTGGGAGTAACAATGCTTTTTTGGTCATTCTACTTTGTTCATGCTTTCAATGTGGTACTATTTATATTACATATCAAAAGGACAAGGGAGAGAGAGAGAGAACATTAGGAGAGTTGTTAAAACTGCAGGGTATGATACAGGGCAAAATGGCATGAGACAAGCTACAAGTGTGGCAAGTGATGCAACTGCTACTAAGATAAAGTGCACTAGCCGAGCCACTAGGACAGTAGGAAGTGCAGCATTTGCTGATAAGCAATGCAGTGATCAAGCCACACAGTGTGCACTTGCATCAACACTAGAGCTGATTAGCGCAGAAGTCTTGGAAGCCATTGAAGCATTGCCATATCATGAATTCCTCATTCAAGATCGCTGACAATTTAGGCTCCGAGATTTTAAGAAGTAGTTAGACATGAGTTGACACGTGGAGAATTCTGGAAGCTTGAGTAACTGCTTTTGGCGCCATTTCTAATAGTTTGTTATGTTCACTATGTATATAAACAGAGCATAGTGTATTTTATTATTTACTTCCTTCATTTTTCTTGTAATCACCTTTTTCTCTCAATCAATGAAATTCTCTCAGTTTATTTAGAATTCTCTCAATTCTTTTCATGGTATCAAAGCAGCTAGCACAGATTACACTGATTTCCTAGCTTTAGTTTGGTTCCAGAAGTTTCTTTCTTCTCTCGTTCCAAACAGGGATTTTCTCGAGAAAATTTCCTTGTTTTCTTTACAGAGAATTCTTTCGAGGAATTTCGTTTGATTTTCTTTTTCAATTAAGGTTTTGTTCAAAGCTTCGAAAGTCATTCATGGCTTCCACTGAAGAAAGTGATCACTCTGATCCAACACACACTCAATCCACGCGACCAGTCTCAAATTCCAATACAACGCCCAATCCTTTCCTGCTGAGTGTAAGTGAGAATCCTGGTAATATCTTGGTTACTCAACCATTGTTGGGAATGAAGAACTGTCAATCTTGGTCTAGGGCTATGGTACTAGCACTCACAGCCAAGAAAAAGATAGGCTTTGTGAATGGGAAGATTGAGAAACCTGAAATTGACTCTCCGTTGTATGAAGATTGGGAAAGCTATAACACAATGGTGCTTTCTTGGTTGATCAATTCGATGCATATTGATGTGTCAAGTAGTATCATGTATTGTGAGACTGCAAAGGAGATGTGGCTCGAGTTGCAGCGTGTGTTTTCTCAAGGAAATGGACCAAAAATTTATAACCTTCAACAAGAAATTTCTCAGATAACTCAGAGTCAATTGTCAGTGACAGAGTATTACTCTAAGTTCAAGAAACTCTGGGATCAATTGCTGCATTATGAGCCTTTACCAGCATGCACTTGTGGTGCAATGAAAATTCTCAGTACTGCTCATGAAAAGTCCTATGTAATGAGGTTTCTAATGGGGCTCAATGAGAATTTTGAGACTGTGAGGAGTCACATTCTCATGCTTGAGCCATTTCCATCGATGAGCAAAGTGTATGCTTTGGTTCTTCAAGAGGAATCTCACAAAGGAATTGGTCATGGTCATGGATCTTCTTTCGTGCCTAAGCCTGACTTAGTGGCAATGTATGTCAACACCAAAGGATATTCTGGCAACAAAGCTAGACTCAAAAAGGAGAGGCCCTTATGCACCCATTGTAACATGCTTAGACACACTGTGGACAAGTGTTATAAACTCCATGGTTATCCACCGGGCTATAAGCACAAAGGGAAGTTCAATGTCAGTGCAAATCAAGTCTCCTATCCACAAGGTGCTGCTATTGAAATTTCTCCAAATGCATCTGTTCAGTGTCCTATTACCAAGGCACAGTGTGAGGAGCTCCTTGCCATTTTCAATTCTGGAATTGATCAAGGTCAAAATCATCATGTTGCATCTGTTAGCACAAGTGGAAACGTCTCTGGTTTGACTACTGAAGTTCATGGTGTGCCTGTTGCAACTAGTGTGCCTTCCTCAACAACTCTTGAAAATTCCAACTTCATTGATACTGTGTCAGGTACCACTTCAAACACTTCTTTCCAACCTACTCTTCAGCACTCTATTTTTTCAGCCAAAGTAGTTGATAGGGAATGTTTTCATACCACTGATTGGGTCATAGACACAGGGGCTACTGACCACATGGTACACTCTGTCACCTGCTTTACTTCCATCACCACGGTCTTAAATACTCATGTTAATTTGCCTAATGGTGAAATAGCTTTAGTCACACACATTGGTACTGTGAAGATTTCAGAAAAACTTACATTTTACAATGTGTTATGTGTTCCATCTTTCAACTTTAATCTCATCTCTGTCAGTCAGTTAGCTAAATCCATTTCTTGTTGTCTTATATTCTTTGGGACCTTGTGCTTTATCCAGGCCCTTGCTCATTGGAGCACACTTGGTCTGAGTAAAGAATGCAATGGACTCTACTTGCTGGAAAGGGGCAACTCCACTTCACATTCAATTTCTGCTTCAATTTCTGCTGCTATACCCCTTGTTCCTAGCTCTCATGTATGGCATTCTAGATTAGGACATTTGTCTAATGCCAAATTGGTTTCGATTAGGAATAATGGTGAACCACTTTGTACTCCAGTTGAGAACTTTGTTTGTGAAATATGTCCACTTGCAAAGCAAAAACATTTGCCTTTTAATAAAAGTTCTCAAATTTCTTCTGCTTGTTTTGATTTGATACATTGTGACTTGTGGGGACCTTTTTCAGTGTCTACCATTGATAATTGCAAGTATTTTCTAACAATTGTTGATGATTGTTCAAGGTGTACTTGGGTTTACTTGTTGAAACATAAGTCCCAAACCCAATCTGCTCTAGAAGGATTTTGTACCATGGTGGAGACTAAATTTTCTAAAAGGATTAAAACCATTAGGTCTGATAATGGTACAGAATTTTTCATGAGAGATTTCTTTGCTAAGCAAGGTATTTGTCATCAATTAAGCTGTGTTGAAACCCCTCAACAAAATGGTGTTGTTGAGAGGAAACATCAGCACCTATTGAATGTTGCTAGGGCTCTTATGTTTCAGTCAAATTTGCCTTTATATCTATGGGGTCATGCTGTTCTTGCTGCTGTACACTTGATAAATAGAACTCCATCTTCAGTTTTATCAAATCAAACTCCTTTTGAAATTTTGTTTGGCCAACCACCCACTTACTCCCATTTAAAGGTCTTTGGCTGCTTATGTTTTATCTCTACCCTTTCAAATCACAGATCAAAATTTGCTCCCAGAGCAAAGAAATGTGTCTTCTTGGGGTATCCTTTTGGGGTAAAGGGGTATAAGGTTCTTGACTTGACTACTCATAGTGTGTTTCTCTCTAGGGATGTTGTTTCATGAACATTCCTTTCCCGTTGTTTCTGTTTCTAGTACTATTGCAGATCCCTTTACTTCTTGTGAAGATGTTGTTGCTCCCTCTCCTTCAGCAGGTAATGAATCTTTTGTCACTCCCATTAGTGTCCCTGATTTTGTTCCTAATCCTACTGTCAATACCTTATTGACTTCTTCCCCTTCCATTAACCCTAGTCTTGATAATAATGACACTCCATCTTTGATTCCTACTGATGTTTCACCTAGTCCTAGTCAGTCCTTTTCTCCAGCTGCTCCTTCTTCTCCACAAATCAACAGTTCCATTCCACCAGTTGCATCTGCACCTCCTGTGCCTCTCAGGAAATCAGCTAGAGACATTAGACAACCTGCTTATTTGCAGGACTATGCCTGTACTACATTTGCTCCTGGTGCTCCTTATGATCTTGATGAGTGCCTCACTTACTCTCATTTGGAGCCTGGTTACCAATCCTACTTGCTGTCAGTTGGTTCTAGTCCTCAAGAACCTCAGACTTTCTCCCAGGCAGTTCAAGATCCTCTTTGGAAAGCTGCCATGGACAAGGAGATTCAAGCCCTTGAAAGCAATCACACTTGGGATGTGACTGCTCTACCACCTGGTAAATCTCCCATTAGCTGCAAATGGGTATATAAGGTCAAGTTCAATCCTGATGGTAGTGTTGAAAGGTATAAAGCCAGGTTGGTGGCTAAAGGCTATACTCAACAGGCTGGCCTTGATTTTCTGGAAACTTTCTCTCCAGTTGCTAAGACAGTTTCAGTGAGGGTTTTGCTTGCACTTACTGCTGCTAGGTCCTGGCCATTGCATCAGTTAGACATCAACAATGCCTTTCTTCATGGGGATTTAGATGAGGAGGTTTACATAACTTTGCCTCCTGGTTTTCACAGTAAGGGGGAGTGTTCTACTTCTTCTTCTTGTTCAGCAGCTACTACTACTCCTAAAGTATGTAAGCTGATGAAATCTCTTTATGGCTTGAGACAAGCCTCTCGGCAATGGTACACTAAGTTGTCAGCAACTATCACACAGCTTGGTTTTGTTCAGTCCCAAGCAGACCATTCCTTATTTGTTTATAGCAAAGGACCTTTGTTCACTGCATTGCTAGTATATGTAGATGACATGATCATTACAGGTAATGATCTTGATTGTGTTGCTTCTCTAAAGTCAGTCCTAGATCAAAAGTTTGGGATCAAAGACTTGGGATCACTCAAGTATTTCTTAGGCTTAGAGATTGCAAGAAACAAAACTGGCATCAGTCTAACACAAAGGAAATATGCTCTTGAGGTACTTAAAGAGGCTGGAATGACAGGTTGCAAACCAGTTCAGACACCAATGGAGCAGCAGTTAAAGTTGTCTAAAGGTAGTGGGGTTCTGATTTCTAATCCTGGACAGTATAGAAGGCTCATTGGGAAGCTAATGTACTTGACTTTGAGCAGGCCAGATATCACATATGCAGTACATAGGCTTAGTCAGTTTTTGGCACAACCTAGAGCACCACATATGAAGGCTGCTACCAGGATACTTCAATTTATTAAAGGTACTCCTGGACAAGGTGTTTTCTTTCCCACGGATTCAGATTTACACTTAAAGGCATACTGTGATGCTGATTGGGCCGGATGCCCTGACACAAGGAAGTCTTTGACAGGTTATTGTGTGTTTTTGGGTGATGCCTTGGTGTCTTGGAGATCTAAGAAACAAAGTATAGTATCTAGATCAAGTGCTGAAGCAGAATACAGGGCAATGGCTACAACTACTTGTGAACTGACCTGGATCTTACATTTGTTGAAAGATTTGCATGTTAAACATGACAAGCCTATGTTGTTGTACTGTGATAACCAGGCAGCACTTCATATAGCAGCAAACCCAGTGTTTCATGAGAGGTCCAAGCACATAGAAGCTGATTGCCATGTTGTGAGAAATAGAATCATTGATGGAACACTTAAAACCTTCTATGTCTCAACCAAGAATCAGCTGGCAGATGTATTTACAAAAGCATTAGGGGTTGAGAATTTTTTGAGGATGATCACTAAATTGGGAGTCATTAATATATTTGCTCATGTAGTAGAATATCCTTCTCCACCTAAGCAATGTCAAAAGGCAAGAGCTATGCTCTTGAGGGGGAGTGTTAAAACTGCAGGGTATGATACAGGGCAAAATGGCATGAGACAAGCTACAAGTGTGGCAAGTGATGCAACTGCTACTAAGATAAAGTGCACTAGCCGAGCCACTAGGACAGTAGGAAGTGCAGCATTTGCTGATAAGCAATGCAGTGATCAAGCCACACAGTGTGCACTTGCATCAACACTAGAGCTGATTAGTGCAGAAGTCTTGGAAGCCATTAAAGCATTGCCATATCATGAATTCCTCATTCAAGATCGCTGACAATTTAGGCTCCGAGATTTTAGGAAGCAGTTAGACATGACTTGACACGAGGAGAATTCTGGAAGCTTGAGTAACTGCTTTTGGCGCCATTTCTAATAGTTTGTTATGTTCACTGTGTATATAAACAGAGCATAGTGTATTTTATTATTTACTTCCTTCATTTTTCTTGTAATCACCTTTTTCTCTCAATCAATGAAATTCTCTCAGTTTATTTAGAATTCTCTCAATTCTTTTCAAGAGTATTCTCATTGGGTAATGTAAAAGCCATCAAAATGTAAAATACACGATGTTATTCACAAAAAATACACAAAATATCTCACATCTAATGAGACATTTTGCATATATTTTTACAACTTGCTACAATGGTTATGTAAATATAAATAATTATTATAGCATTGTGTCAAAGTTTTTTTATTCTTTTTTTATTCTCTTTCCTCACTTGTCTCACTTTTTGTCTTCTCTATTCCACTGTAACATTAAAATAAGATTATTTTAATGTAATGTATTGTAAAATAAAAAATGAGATGTATAGTATGTTGTAAAAATGGTAATGTAAAATAGATAAATTGACTTTTTGATAAGATAAAATGCATTTATTTTTGCATGAGTGGATGAGAATGCTTAAGTTCTACAGGAATATTTAAAATTGCAATACCCATACCTATAACTATTCCTATCTTAAAGGAGTCTAAGTTAAGACCTATGTTAAACCACTTAAAAATTAATCTAATTTTATTTTTGGTTCCGCTTGTACGAAAACTAATTAAGTATTGAGAATTTGTTATAATAAATACAAATATGAAATCATAATCACCAATTGTCTGTTCTTGGTTCACTGATTAAGTAGCATTTATAAATTATTCAGTAATAAAATTAATAATTATAGCTTGACTAGAGATTCCATTGGAGAATGGAAGTTCGCATTGTGTTTGATAGGGATGGGTTTGGTAGATCATAGATGTGTATGTCTATTCTTGCTCACCTAATAAGGTTGTTCCATGATTAATACATACTCATATGATAAATATATCTCTCACTGATTATTTGTTCTACCATTGAGATGACGTGTGTTACTATTGCTAAGGAAAGTGATGTCTATAATGGACTATTTTAAAAAAAAATTGTCCTGTATTACTTGTGTAAGATGTGGCCAGAAAACACAATAACGTAGAAGAAAGAGAAAGACAGAATATTATATAATAATAATAATAGAAAGGAAAGAAAGAAAGAAAATTTGTGATCCTCTTACTCTGTGACTTAACCTTATACTATATGGTATACTGAAGTGGACATATCAAACTATTCTTCATTTTGAAAAGGTCGAAAATCAGAAAGTTATATATATATATATATATATATATAGATGAGTTCAAGTTACACCTGATGTAACACTTGTAAAAAATCTAACGGTTAAAAAAAACATCATTAAACGCTATTACTTTCCACCTTATTACCTGATTAATACTAACATTCTCTATCTCCTTATTTATTGCTTTCTACCAAATAATATTTTCTTCGACCCAATCTAACAAATATATATATATATATATATATATATATGCTTTCCACCAAATAATATTGTACGGCACGTGGGCCATTTGGGCCATTCAAAGTTCCCTGGGCCGTGGCCGATGCCATTTGGGCCAGCCGAGGAAGTCAGGCCCATCGCGGCATCTTCCTTCACAGAAAACGACTCCGTCATACCTGGTATTCGCAACCCGAGAATGTTTCCCGGGAGCCGAGGCCGGACCCGCTCCCGAGCTGACCACGCAGTTGCCGAACAACCCTGAGCAAGAAACCATTCCAGGGTCGCTCCCACCTAAACGCCCACTTACAACTAACGACATTGGACCTCTAAAAGCACTAGCGACAGAGGCAGTCGTCACTATTCCACTATCAATTCACTATAAATACATAGAACTGAGAATGGAGAAAGGGTTGTTGCAAGTGAGAGGAAAAAGGAAAGGGAGCGCAGAATAGTCTAGTCGTTAGAACCACCCAAAGTAGGAAACTCTCAAACCCACTTCATAAGTAAATTGTAAGCCCAATAGGGAAGGCCCATTGGTCTCTCAATTGGTGGTCACAAATATATATATATATATATACATGCTACGTTAAACATTTTCTAACTTGCAAAGTTCCAACTTGTTTCAAGTAAATAAATTTCAATAAACTTTTCGATAAAATTAGGCTAGAAATTTCGAGTAATTATTATTTATTTTTTTTCCTCTCTCTTTCAAATCTCCTGAAATGTATTTAAAATTGTTCCAAATGACAAAGCACAAACAAAACTCAGCCAAGTTTCCTTGCACGACTTGGCTAGCATTCTCCCACTATATTTATTATTTAAGCTAGCCAAGTCGTGCAAGGAAACTTGGCTTAGTTTTGTTTGTGCTTTGCCATTTGGAACAATTTTAAATACATTTCAGGAGATTTGAAAGAGAGAGGAAAAAAAATAAATAATAATTACCCGAAATTTCTAGCCTAATCTTATTGAAAAGTTTAATGAAATTTATTTACTTGTAATAGGTTGGAACTTTGGAAGTTTGAAAATGTTTAATGTAGTATATATATATATTATGGGCAAGACTTAGGTACAGTATTTAGATGCTGTTCCTTAGGTTCCCCTCTTAAGATTTTGCCATGTGAATTTTTTCTCATGTGATGGAAGTGTATTTTTTAGTTAAGTAGCCACGTGACTGAATCCTAAGAGGAAAACCTAAAGAACAGCACTTAAAAAACTGTACCTAAGTTTTGTCCATATATTATTTGGTGGAAAGCATATATATATATATATATATTTGTTAGATTGTGTTGAAGAAAATATTATTTAGTGGAAAGCAATAAATAAGGAGAGAGAGATCACGTGTGTTATTATTGCTAAGGAAAGAGATGTCTATAATAGACTATTTAAAAGAAAAAAATTGTCCTGTATTACTTGTGTAAGATGTGGCCAGAAAACACAATAACGTAGAAGAAAGAGAGACAGAATATTATATAATAATAACAATAATAACAGAAAGGAAAGAAAGAAAGAAAATTTGTGATCCTCTTACTCTGACTTAACCTTATATTATATGGTATACTGAAGTGGACATATCAAACTATTCTTCATTTTGAAAAGGTAGAAAATCATAAAGTTATATATATATATATATATATATATATATATATATACTGAGATTAAAAGTTAATTTTTTAATACTTGATATCAACATGAGAGCTCTCCCATCTCATGAGATCTCAATCTTATTTAAACGGTGGGTTTCAATTAATTCAATTGGTAAAATTTTTAATGATTGAATAAGAGATCTGGGATTTAATCTCCATCTACACCAAAAAACTGATTGATATCTTGGTCTGATGATAAAGAGCTATCATCAAAATCAAACGCTATAGATTGAAACTCTCTCAAAAAAAAAATTAAAAATTCTGTTTACAGGCGAGCTAAACCAACAAAGAGCAAAGATGACTGCTATTTTGCATCCTCTGACATAATAAATAGGGTCTGACTTCTCTCTTATACATAGTATAAAGCTTTGCCCTAATTAATAATCCGCTTTTGTTAAAGGGTGCCTTAGGCACGTCTTAAGATTTGAAGAAGTTCTACCTACATTGAAAAATAGCAAAAATTGATATAAATATGAAGCTAATATATAAAAGGTTAAAAGTGGCCTGAAATCCTATAAAAAGTGGTCCGATTGTGTTATAAAACTCTTCCTACAATGTGCTAAGGAAACTTTATAAATATAGGTTGGAAATTATATCACCCTTTAGATTAGATTTTAACGTTTTAATGCTATCAATTAAAATTTAGAACCTTCTTGTATCAAAAAAAATTTAGAACCTTCTCAAAAAAAATTTAAAATTAAAATTTAGAACTTAAGAAATTGTTTTAATTTAAAGCTTTTGTTGATTTTCACAATTGATGAAACTCTATATTTTACTTAGGCTTGTTCATAAATCAATTTCATAATTATTGAACATAGAATTTATTTTTTATGTGGCGAATCTCAATCTTCCTGAGCACATCATTCACCATATTAATTAACCACAGACTAGCACTCATCGACCCATTAGTAAAAAAGGGTTTCATTTTCTTTAGATCCATCAGCATTGTCGTTAGGGAAAGAAGTCCTTATAATCGTGATTGGGACTCGAATTGGTGTAACCGTGTAGGCTTTGTTGACCGGTGTTCTAGAAGCCAATCTCCTAAGTTATACATGATGCAATTAATGTGTCATCATTTGGGCGACCAGTCCCACCAAATCTCAATGTGAAGGTTGTGTAAGTCAATTCACACAAACTTTTTCACAATTTTGTCATAATTTTATTACATGGCGACTTATGAGTGGTGAAATCATGAACCCACATGGACTAGAAATTATAAGGTCCTCTTGATGGACAAATAATGTAGTCCACCATTCCAGTAAAAGACTTCCACTTGTTTAAAATTGTGGAGTTTTAGATAAAAACTGAATGTTGACTCAGCAATTTTAAATAGCTAGAAGTCTTTTACTATAATGGTGGACCACATCACTTGTCCATCTTGAGGACTGTATAATTTCTCCACATGGGCCTACTTTTTCTTTTTTCTTTTTTATCACTTACAACTTACCACATAACAAATTTGTGACAAAATTATGAAAAAGTTTGTGGCGCTAGATTTACAATTAGATTCATTGGTCACCGTAGCCTATATCAAGTATCAACTACTCCACCTTTTTCCCTGAAAATGTTATGAGAAAAATGGGTTTTAATGAGAGATGGATTGGATTAATCATGACATGTGTAAAAACAATTTCTTACTCCATATTGATCAATGGTGAACCTCATGGATTTATCCAACCCTCTAGAGGTATTCGCCAAGGTGACCCATTATCACCTTTCCTTTTCCTCCTTTGCACTAAAAGTCTCCATGGCCTAATCCAACATGCAACAAATCTGGGAGAAATCAAGGGTTTCCCTCTTTGTATGAGAGGCCCAGCACTAACCCATTTATTGTTTGCAGATGATAGCCTCCTCTTTTGTAGGGCAAGCGGTGATGAATGCAGAAAGATCATTGATATCCTTGAGAAATATGAAGGAGAGTCGGCCAAAAGGTGAACAAAAACAAAACAACTATTTTCTTTAGCAAGTTTACCACGGAAGCAACCAAACAAGAAATCACGGCTACCTTGGGCTTACATGAAGTGGTGCATTTTGAGCAATACCTTGGGCTGCCATCATTGGTGGGTAGAAGAAAGAAAGAAGACTTCAATTTTATCAAAGAGAATGTGTGGAGAAAGTTGCAAGGATGGGAAGGGAAACTCTTGTCTCAAGCCGGTCGTGAGGTGCTCATTGAAGCGGTAATACAAGCCATCCCAACCTATGCTATGAGGTGCTTCAAAATACCTTTGGGCCTATGCCATGAAATTGAAACCAAGATCAGAAAATTTTGGTGGGGACAAAGAGGAGAAAAGAGAAAGACCCATTGGGTGAAATGGGAGGAGCTCACAAAATCAAAAATGGAGGGAGGTATGGGGTTTAGGGACATAGCTTTGTTCAATGACTCCTTGTTAGCCAAATAAGCATGGAGATTATTGAAAAATCAGGACTCATTGTTGCACAAATTTTTTAAGGCGCGTTTCTTTCCAAATTGCACCTTCATGGAGGCTAAATACTCAAGTAGTGGCTCTCATGCGTTGAATAGCATCTTGCAAGGAAGGGAGGTATTACTTAGGGGTTGTCAATGGAGAATTGGGAATGGGAAGGCTGTGAACATTTGGCAAGACAACTGGCTGCCAAGAAAAAACATGCCACTAGTTCAACCCTCTAGGGTGGAATCATTGGCTAATGCTAAAGTGGAGATTTTGATTAAGGAAGACACAAGGTAGTGGGATCATGGTCTGATTGAAGGAATGTTCACCCCTGGAGAAGCTGAGTTGATTACATCAATTCCGCTCTCTAGGTGCGAGGCAAAAGACTCCCTATTTTGGCCTTTCACTAGCAACAGGCATTACACAAGTAAATTTGGACACAGATTCTTGAAGGCTGAATCTCAGTCCGAGCGGGATGATGAGCAGATGGCGCATGAGAAGATTTTGTGGCGGACACTATGGTCTCTTTAGATACTGAATAAAATCAAGAACTTAGTATGGAGGGCATACAGGAATTCGTTGCCAACTAAGGATAATCTGGTGAGGCGAACCATCATCGATAATCCGACATGTGACCGCTGCAAACAGCTGCCCGAATCAGCTCTTCATGCTCATTGGACTTGCAGCGAACTGGACATGGTGTGGGAAGATGAACCATTTCGACATTGCCAAAGAAGACACACCTTTGTGGACTTTAAGGATTTGCTTTCTTGGCTCATTACAAATGATCACAGTCTGGAGATGTTTTCAACTTCGGTGTGGTTAGTTTGGACTCAAAGGAACCAGGTACGTATGAGCCAACCAAGCATAAATGTCCATTAGATTCTGTCATCGGCAAGGGAGCATGTGGCTAAGTTTGAAACGTCCTAACCTGTGCCTCCTTTTACTCAGCCTGATCTCACTTCACTACGGGCTAAGTGGCGTCCTCCAATGCCAGAAATGGTGAAAATAAATTGTGACAGAGCTATATTTAAGGAGCAAAAAAAATCAAGCATCGATGTCGTGATCCGGAACAACAATGGCTTGGTCATGACTTCAATGTCTAAACTTCTACCTCGGCAGTACACGCCCCTGGAGATTGAAGCTCTGGCAGCCTCAACAGCCCTTGAGTTCGTAGCTGAGTTGGGCTTTAGTCGGGTAGTACTGGAAACAGATGCTCTGGTGTTGTCCAACGTGTTGAGAGATGAAAGCCCGTACTTGTCACCCTTTGGTTTATTACTTGATGATATTAGGTGTAATGCTATTTTGTTTAATAAATTACTTTACTCTCATGTAAAGAGAGAAGGTAATAAGGTAGCACATAATTGAGCAAGACATTCTATTTTCTGATTTTTCGATGTGAATGGAGTTTGTTCCACCACCCTTTGTTTCTCTTGTATTAGCTGATACAGCTGGAATTTCTTAATACTGTTAACCATATTCCTTTTCAAAAAAAAAAAAAAAAAACTACTCCACCTTTTTCTTTTTCCTCAAAAAAAGAAAAAAAAAATCTAGTCCACTTTAATTTCTAAAAATAAATAAATTCAACATAGAAATTATATCCCTATTTGAAAACCCTTTATATCCAAACCTCTTTATGAGGTTTGTTGAGATTTTAGAGGACTGTCCTTGTTTTTTTTTTTTTTGATAAACTGCATATTCATTCAAAGAAAAACTAAAGAGGAAAATAAGCAGTGGTATCTCCTTTACACGCTTCCTCAATGGCTGAGGGGAGATTACCATTAGAAAAACAAAGCGAATGCATGGAGTTCAATGCATAATTCGCAACTATATAGGCTATAGAATTGCAGTCCCTCCGAACCCAGCAGAACCTACAAGAAGAAAAACTAGAAGAGAGGCTACGGATGTTGTTGATGATTATGTTTAGATTCTAGCTTGGGACCAGTTCAAGATGGTTGATAGCGTCGAAGCAGATTTTTGCATCCCCTTCAAAAATTATAGAGAACCAACGATTTTGGATTGCAATTTGCACTGCCCATAGGAGAGCCGAAGCTTCTGCTTGCAAGGGGTGGTAGTGGGTAATGAACTTTACCCCATACAAAGAGCACCTCACCAAGATGATTCCAAGCTACAACTGCCTGAGCAGACTTAAAGAAGCTTAAAGCCGCATCCACATTAATTTTGATATGATTTGGAGGCAGTGGAGTACATGACGCAGCTCTAGACCTCGCAGTGTGTTGGATGATTGGGGAGAATACCTTGGAAATTTCCTGATACCTTGCTTGCACGTTTAGTTTGGCCTTTGTCAGATTGGCATGATCATGTTGAAAGAGATTGAGGTTTCTTGCTTTCCAAATCTCATCGATAATGAGGGCTATATTTAAGGATATAGTCCAATGCTCATGTGTTGGTATAGGGGCATTTAGGGGGTTAATGATCAGTTTCAGGATGTCTTCGCCAGATGCAAGTGTTGCAGAGTCAATCCTAAGACCCCATCCTGCAATCACCCAAAAAGCTCTTGCAAAGTGACAATTAAGGAAGAGGTGTATGCTGCTTTCAATACCTTCATTACAAAGAATGCAAGGCGGGTCTATATGCTGCATTTTTCTATGGAGGTTCTCCCTTGTAGGGACGGCATTAACTCCAATCCTCCATAATAGCATTTTCAGCCTTTCCAGAAGCCTCACTTTCCACAGATTTTTCCAATGGGAATTATCTTGATTGCCATCTTCGGATTGGGTGAAAGCCACTCGATGCACAGACCTTACAGAGAAGTATCTTTGGAATTAGGCAGCTAAATGAGTCTATCTTGCCTATGGGTATTTGGGATTGGGATGGTAAGGATGGCTTGCGCAGCTTCTGCTGAGAAGATTTCTCTCACCATATCTTCATCCCATGCATTTGATGTGTGGTCTAAGAGATTATACACCATGATTGGGAGTTGAAGGTAGTCATCAATCCTAGGTTTCAGCTTCAAAACTTCAATCCAAGGCACCCAAGAATCATCCCATGCCTTGATAGATTTTCCATCTCCCAAAAGGAAACAAGCTCCTTTTACAATCAGTTTCTTGGCTTCTTCAATTGCTCTCTATGTGGGCGAAGCAGTTTTCCTAGGTTCAACTCTAAGCCAATGCTCTTTGACATTATATTTTGAATGCAACACATCCATACAAAGGCTTTGTTTACCAGAAACTACCATCCAGGTTAGCTTGGCTAGAAGGACAGCATTTACTTCTTTTGTTTTATTGAAGCCGAGACCTCCAACACATTTAGGCCAGCAAAGTTTATCCCATTTTTTCTATGCAATGATCCTCCCTTCTTTCTCTTTAGGTTTCCACCAAAACCTTCTAGGGGCTAAATACAATTTGTCACAAATTTTGGTAGGTATGTTGAAAGAAGATAGAGTGTAGGTAGGTATGGCTTGCGATACAGAATTGATGAGTGTACACCTACCTGCCCAAGAGAGGCATCTGCTTCTCCAACCCGATAGCTTGGCTTCCACTTTGTCTTGAAGGAACTTAAAATCCTTTGAAGGCGATCTAGACATGAACATAGGTGCTCCAAGATACACAGCATCTTTATTAAATCTTTTCATCTGAAGATACCGCTTTATGGCTCGTCTACTATTGGGGCCTGTGTGCTTTGAAAAGAAAATCCTGGATTTGCCCCTATTAATGCTCTATCCTGACCAATCACAGTATTCTCCTAGGCAATGAGCTAGCCTTTTTGCATTATTCCTTATTGCTTTCAAGAAGAGAATAATGTCGTCCGCATACATAACATGCGTAATTGCAAGCCCTCTTGCACTTGGTTTAGCGCCACTAAAGTTTCTAGCTCTAAGTTCATTATCCAACATTCTTGATAAGACTTCCTGGCCCAGGATAAAAAGATATGGCGATAGTGGGTCGCCTTGCCTTAGTCCTCTAGTTGGCTTGAACTGATTTGACTTGCCTCCATTAACCAAGACTTCGAAGGATACTGAAGATATACAGATTCGAATCCAATTGGTGAAGACAAAATTAAACCCGAGGTTAGTAAGCACAACCTGAATGAATTTCCAGTTGCATCGGTCATAAGCTTTCTGGAGATCGAGTTTTATGGCCATAAAGCTAGATTTAACTTTCCTTGTTTTAAAACTGTGGAGGAGTTCATGGACAACTACCTGATTTTTTGCAATCCATCTGCCTGGAATAAAAGCCAACTGACAAGAGGAGATGATCTTATGAAGTAGAGGTCTTAGTTTTGCAACGAGCAACTTAGATATGATCTTGTATACGACATTGCAAAGGCTTATAGGACGGAAGCTAATTGCTGATATTAGGTTGGTAGTTTTTGGGATAAGAACAATCAGTGAGTTGTTTGTGTGAGATTTTAGACCCCTTAAAACGCAACCAGATTAAACTAGTTAATTATCCAAGTGATTACTTAGTCAAATTATGCAGTTCTAGGTTAACACAAATATATCATAGCATGTAAAGTGTGGAAAATAAAGAACACACGATATGATAACCTAGGAAAATCAAACATGTAAAAAACCTGGGGAGGATTTAACCTAGCTATCTTCAAGGTAAAACTGAATCCACTATGAAAGAATTGAAGTCTATACAATAGCGACTTAGACCACTAACATCCTATTGCTATCTCAAGTAGGAAACTTACTATCACGACCCCATGATAGCTCCGAGTCCACGGACTACTTCTTTCTTGGATTCCTAGCAAGTACAAGGACTCCCGCTTGTGTATCTTTAAGCTCTTGAATCTGCAACTGAATGATCATCAAGTTCTTGAATCAAATTCTCCTTCTTGATAATTCTAAGTATGTGTGAAGGCAAATACCTCTAGATCTCACAAAAGATACACACACACAACAAAAGAAACTATATAAAACGTGACTAGGGTTTTCCTTTTTATACTTAGAGCAAAACATAAAACACTATACGTCATATAGGCTTAGGGCTGAGTTGGAAAATTCTGCAGAAAAACGTTCTGCCCGAATTTGGATTGGTCGAGTCTAATTCTCGATTGATCGAGCTAGGCAGAATCATACTATAACTTCTGCAGCTACTCGATTCTAACTTTACATAAAATGCATACACTTTGAGCAAGTCTAAACAAGACTAAAAACTTGTTTTGATCATGGTTTGCCAACAATACAAATTAGATTCTAATACATTAGTTCCTAAGTACTTAGAACCTAACAGTTTGCTTCTCTAGGCAAGCTTCCATGTGTGAAGAAAGATATGACAGCATTTGTTACTACCTCCCCCATTGTGGGCCAGAATTCTTTATAGAACAATGTAGGGAAACCATATGGGGCAGGGGCTTTTAGGTCTTGCATCTGAAACAAAGTTTCTTTGATCTCTTCTCGGGTTGGAATTTTCTCCAAAACAACATTCTCCTCCTCAATAATACAGCTTGTCATAAGGTTGTCAAGGTTTTCCGGAAAGGACACATTTTTCTCAGTGAACAAATTCTTGAAAGATGAGAAAAAAAGCTGCCTTATTTGGTTTGAGCTAGTAACCCATCTGCCCTCCCATTTGCCCTCCTCTATTTTAATTGCATCAATATTGTTCCGCCTTCTCCTTAAAATGGTGGAGAGGTGGAAAAATTTTGTATTTCTATCTCCTTCTTTCAGCCATAACTCTTGGGATTTTTGCTTCCATAGGATTTCACTTATAAGGAGCCATTTTAAAGCTCCAGTTGGAGTTCTTACTCAATTCTACCATTATCCTTAGATGGAAGCCTCTTTTGAACTTTAGTAATCCTATCCATTAGACGGTTGATCCTAACTTGACAGTTCCCAAACACCTTTTTATTCCACTTTTGGAGTGCATCCCTTGTTTTAGCTTGCTTTTTGTAAAGCTTTATGAAAGTTGGACCACAAGTTTCCTCATTCCAAGCCTTCTCCACAACAAAGTTGCACCCATTGTCTCTGATCCAAGCAGCTTCAAACCGGAACGGTCTGTGGGCAACGCTATCTTCTGGGTTGGTATCTAACAGAATTGGGGTGTCATCTGACTTGAGAGCGCCTAGATGGGATACTATCGCCTTTGGGATTGCTAGGCGCCATGAAATACTAGCAATTGCTCTTTCCAATCTTCTCCTGATAGCTGAGCTTCCCCATCTTCCTCTAGCCCACGTGAAAGTGTTACCAGAAAAACCCAAATCAATTGCTCCAAACTCAAAACTCAACTCTTTCAAAAATTGTGGCCGATGATTCCCCACGTCTGTTCCCTCCGAGGGTTTCTTTCTCATTAGTGGTGAAGCTAAAGTCACCAATGCATACCCAAGGGCTTTGACAGGAGTTTAGAAGGGCCATCAGATTCTCCGGGGCTTTTTGTTTCTTGGCTAGGTAGGGACGACCATAGAACCCCACCATAAGCCATTCGCAGAAAGCATCAGACACTTTGATTGCAATGAGATTTTTATCATTTGGTCATAAGAATTGAAGCAAGACATATTTTGATATAGTTGCTTGATTTATTTTTCCCTATGAGTAAGACAGAGCTATTGTTGGACGTGGGGGACAATCCCCCCCCCCCCCCCCCCAAATTTTTTTTTTTTTTTAAATTTAGTATTGTGGGTGCCTGAGGATCGATGAGGGATCTGAAGGGTTGCAGTATTATTGTGAAGATGTCACGGTCCACGAGCCCAAGGAGGAAAGATGCCCTAGAAAGGAAGGAGATGAACCACAGTATTCTAAGGGGTTCCAAGTAGGTACGAGATTCTGGAGAAAGAGAAAGAGAATCAGTGGTTATGGGGGAAGTTTCTAGCTTGGGGTAGCTTGTCTCCTCCACATTAAATGGTAGGCAACAGCTTTAGCAGCTGCATTGATGAGAAAGTGACCTGAACAGTGCAAGTCACAGCTAAGCAGGTTCCTTCCACCACCTTCTTCAGATGTAGAAAAAGACAAATGTCAGGAAATGAAGCTAGTTAGGTAGGGATGGATGGTTAAGATAGAAAGAAGGGAGATGTATATAAGGAAACAGGGTGTTGACAGAAAGGGGGATCGAGACACAAGTACCAAAAAAGAAAAGAACAGAGATTAAAAGAAGACAAAGAGAGGAGAGTGAACAGTGCCTTTTTTTCTGTGTAACATTGCCTTCCTCGGGCCAACTTAGAAGAGGAGACTGGTTTATCCATTGAATAAGATCAGCCCTTTCCCCTTATTTTTCATCCTCGAGTTGAGCCCCGCTCTTGTTGTTTATTTCCCTCTCTTACAAAATTCATTGATTTGGGCCAAGACTAGACTACACAACTCACTAAGCAAAGTGGGCTTGGGCTATTGGTTACTTCAGTCCTTACAAGTGTATATATATATATATATATATATATTACTTTTAGCAATTTATTTCAATGAAATTGCACTTTACTCCCTCAAAAATATTATTGATATTTTTAAAAATTAAAAAAAAAATATTAGCCCAATAACAAAAATTAAGCCCAAACAACACCCCCAAAACAAACACACGAAAAAAAAAAATTTCAAAGCCGATTCTAACTAGAGATCTAACTAGCCTAAGAGTAAGAGAACACCCAACTTACGGCAAGACACACATATAATAAAGGAAAAAAGAAGGGGATTTCTAAGCCACTCAAAAAAAAAAAAAAAAAAAAAGACAACAACAACAACTAACTTACGGCAAAACTCAAAAGACCTCAGACCTGAGGGGTTGGCCAGCAGCAATCGACAAAACAGCAGTGTAGCAGAAGCAGAAGCATACTAGCACTAGTGCACCACGCTTGACGCCACCACCAGTCAACCACAACACCGTCCAAACTTGGTAATTATATCTAATCTCTTTTTCTTTTCTTTTTTTGGATGAGAGTATTTTATTTTTCCCATATCTGAATCTCTATTGCTTGGTTGATTAACTTAGATTTGATCACATGTGTTGTGAAGAAAATAGAAAGAAATGTAGAGATGAGAGACTCCACATCCAAAAATAGAAGAGAGAGATAGACTCCTTACTCCATCTTTATCTCTCTCTAAATAAAGCTAAAAGTTATAATTGTTTATAAATAATACTACTATAGTGGTGAGTCTTGTGAGTCTGTGACTAACAATGTATAGTTTTGTGTATTTTTTTGATGAAGCATAGTTTTGTGTATTTGATTATAGCACAACAAGGCCATGTAATGTTCCGTGCAAATGATTATAGTTTTGTCTGTTAGAGTCTATTAGTGTCTTTTAAAAAATATTAAAGAGTTTTTTTTTTTTTTTTGGGATAAATAATTAAAGAGATTTGTATGGCAGGTCTGGTGTAGGGTAGGAGGTGAATTTTTTTTTTTTTTTAGAATACTAAGTATTTTTTATCTAACACACACGAAGAGAGGGGAGATGGTTTTTTAAAGAAACTTACAGTGTATTTGGTCCTCCTTCGAATTGGAGAGAGGAACTCTCTCTTTTTTTTACATAAATTTATACTTTAGTGATTTCCTCTTTCTAATTTTTTTTTTTTTTCTCTTTTTTATAATGAGTGAGGGTTGATTAATTAGGAATTTTTCCCAATTAAAAAATGTTGGCGACCAAAAAATAAAAAGTAAACCACGATAGCTTTCAAAAATGGAAGATCTGCATCCAAACAAGTTGGAGGAATTGATGCCTTGCCTGTGCCTATCACTGTATTTGAAAAAAAAAAATCAATCTTTAAACTTATAGTAATGAGGGAATGACACTAGAAGGGTAGTTGAGATATATTACGACTTGTTGTATATGAAAGTTTGTTGGTGATTGTGACGACCACCCAACTAAATTAAAAGTTTGGCCATGAGGGATTAAATTAGGGTATGTTTGAGATCTGTTTATTTTATTGAAATTGAAAACTTTTTACTAAAAGTATTGTAAATAAAAGTAAAAGTTAGCTGAAAGAGTATGGTGGCACTCATGAATAGTACCAAAAAGTGCGATGGGATCCATGAATAATAGCAAAAATAAGCTGACTTTTTAATTTGGAGCCAAACGCACCCTAAAACTAATCAAAATTTATGTAAATATTATATATATATATATATATTAACAGGTGAAGCTTAGAGAATTTTTTTTTTTTTTAGAATACTAAGGGGGTGTTTGGTACATGCACTTAAAAGCATGTGTTTTGATGTTTGAAAATATGTGTGAAAATACGTGTGGGTAAAAAAGTGTATGGAAATACATGTAATGTTGTTTAAAAACTGAAAACATGTATTTAAGTTGTCATACCAAACAAGGCCTAAGTATTTAACACACACACGGGAAAATAAGAGAATCTCTTAAAGAAACTAACAGTAGTGTATATCAAAATTAGAATTTTAAATCAGAATTAATTTTGCGTCATGTGTCCAATTTAACTTTCTTAATTTTGGTGCACTAAGCTTCAACTCCTTTTCCTATCCCTTGTGTGTGTGTTTGTTTCTCAAAAAATAAA
Source organism: Quercus glauca (assembly GCA_023736055.1). Taxonomy (NCBI): domain Eukaryota; kingdom Viridiplantae; phylum Streptophyta; class Magnoliopsida; order Fagales; family Fagaceae; genus Quercus; species Quercus glauca. The sequence goes on along the minus strand of CM043324.1, from coordinate 26,472,254 downwards.
AAAGCTTCAATCTCAACACAACACTTATCTGAAGTGGAATTTAAGCCAACATTCTGAAACCACAAATACTTATCCCTGCCCATTTCCATTTGCTCACGCTGTTTGGTTTTGTCCCTTATATAATGTAGTAATGTACAGGCTACAGATACGCTATCCTAATATCTTGGGTAGTTATGATATCTCCTCCAACATTCTGAACTTCATTCTCTTTTTCCTTGCCAATTGTACAAGCGGTCGTGGATGGTGAAGACTAACAGGAATCTCTACCCAAAGTTTCATTGTTGGGCTCTCTAGGAGAAGCATTACTAAATCATATTAAAAGGTTAAAATAGCTTCTTCTTTTTTTCCTGTCGATCTAATTTTTAAATCAAATATCTTTTTCATTTTGCAATTAAACCACTTTTTGTTTTCTAATTTTAAATTAAATATCTTTTAAATTAAGATTTTTAAATGTTGTATGCATAGCATTACTCTATTAAAATAAAGAAAAAAAACACAATCCATAGTTAATAACAATCAATTAAGACATTAATCTAAACATAAAATTTAGACATGTAATTTGATTCCTTAAAATAAATTAATATAAAAGTGTTTGTGCGCGACCCATGTGTAGCGGGCCTAGGCGTGGTTTGGGCCTTAGGCCAACAAAGGAGCCCAAGGGACTTACAACTACCCCCCTCCCCATGTCCTCATCCAAGTTCGCCTAGCAACGGGCCTAGATCAAACTCCATCCGAGGACCTAAGCCTTTCGCCGAACGTGAATAGGATTGCAGAGGCGACTGCTCGATCCAGCCCACCGAGCATTGCTGCATTGGTCCGGACGAGCGACCGGGCGACTACTTGGTTTTGCCTAGGGAATAACGCTGCCGTACATGCTTGCTATAGTGGGGATCATTTCCAAAGCCACTCTCACCTAAACACCCACTAAACCCTTCTGAGATTAGACCTCTCAATCCATTAACGTTAGGAATAACCATGATCACCCCACTAGCAATCTCCTATAAATAGGAAATTGGAAGAGGGAACAAGGGTTGGAGAGGGTGGAGAGAAAAGTGATAAGAGAGGAGAGTAACAGCAGAGTGGTACGAAGAAGTAATAGTATGGTGTGCAAAAAGGGAGAAAGGGTGATCACGCTGAGCCTCCTAGCTGCGAACGACCCAAAGTAGGAATCACTATCCCACCATACAAATAGGTTGTGAGTCAAGGTGTGGTGAAGCCCACTGGGCCTCATTTTTGCCCTGCACAGTGTTAAAAATATAGTAATACACTTGCAAAGTTGTATTCTCATGGTCTTGAAAGCTCTTAAAAAATATGCATAATTCAACTTTTCTTTGTCTATTCTTTTAAGTGGTTAAAATTTTGGATTTGTTAGGTTCTAAGACTTTAGGAACTAAATGTATTAGAACTTCATTTTGTATATGTTGGCAAACCATGATCAAAACAATGAGTCTAGGTTTAGGCTTGCTCAAAGTTTGTTTAAGTATAAATTTGAATCGAGTGTTTTGCAGGAATTTACTGTGTAAAACTGCAAGGTTCGATCGATCAAAAATAAGGCTCGATCGATTGAAAATCGCAGCCCAGAAAATTCTGCAAAAATTTCAAACACAGCCCAAGCCCATATGACGTGTAGGATTAAGTGTTTCACTCCAAGTATAAAAGGAAAAACTCTAGCTATGTTTTAGTGGTCTTTGTTGAGTTGTGTGTTGAGTCTTTTGTGAAATCTGAGAGGTTTGTACCTTCAAACACACACATAGAACTATCAAGATCAAGATTCACATCAAAAACTTGATGGTTGGTTCAGTTGCTGCATAAAGAACATTCAAGGAACAACAAAACCTTTGAGTGAAGTCTCAAAGTCACAAGTAGGAGAAGTTGTGGTTGTTGCAGATCCAAGAAAGAAGTAGTCCGTAGATTCGAATCTTGCACGTAATCATGTCAGAAAGTTCTACGTGTAGTAGCATTAAGATGTTAGTGGTCTAAGTCCTTTTGTAAACTTCAATTCTTTCTATAGTGGATTTGTTTTTACCTTGAGAATAGCTAGGTTAAATCATCCCTAGATTTTTTACCGGTTTTTTTTCTTGGATCATCAGATCTTTGTGTTCTTTACTTTTCGCATTATTTCTGTTTTGCTCATAATTGTTTAACCTAGACTTGAAAAACAAACTTATTAATCAACTTGGCTTAATATTAGGTTAAACATATTGTGTTAAGGGGTCTAAAAACCTAACAAGTGGTATCAAAACAGGTTAGCTCTTGTGTTAGATCTCTTGATCTAAGAGTTGATTCTTGACCCCTGTTGTCATGGAACACAGTCACTCTTTTGTGATCCCTCCACACTTTGATGGGAATAACTATGCCTATTGGAAGGTTAGGATGAAAGCCTTCTTGACATCTATAGATGAGAGAGTATGGAACTCCGTTGAATACGGATGGAAGAAACCAGCTATTCTTGTTAGTGAGTGGTCAACGTCCCAAAAAGAAGCAACCGCTTTTAATAGCAAAGTTATGAATGCTATTTTTAATGCTGTTTCTATGGAAGAGTTTAGGAAAATCTCAAATGTTGAGGTTACTTATACTGCTTGAAAAATTCTCCAAACTGTGCATGAAGGCACAGGACAGTTAAACTAATAGTCCTAATTTTTAATAATAGTCCCACCTCCACCTACTTAAATTGGATTAACTAGTATGTAAGTATCCACCCATACTTAAATTGACTCATCCTTGACTAAGAACTTGCCCCTCAATCAGTTAAAAACCAATTAAATATTGCAGTTTATGGTAAATAAATATTGATCTAAAATTCGTTGGCTATTTAAGAAAGACAGTGTTTGTCAAATGCGGTTCAATTTTAAAATTATATTTTCAACTCACAATTTCAATTCAAAAAATTGTGTATGTAATAGTGCGCGTGTGTAACAAGCAAAATGAGGTGCCTACATATATGTGTTGCACTCATATAATGGGTGTATGAACGAAAAAGATGCAAAATTTACATTTTTTTTTTTTACCTAAAAATGACTTAGTTCAATGAGTGTATAATTGTGTAAAATTAATTTCATAAATAATTTGATGTAGGCTGTTTTGAAAAAGAAGTAAAGAAAAAAAAAATTATGCTAAAATAAACGCACACAAAAATTACTATCTAACAGGTTTTTATCCATTTTAGAGAATAATACAATTAAATTAAGACAATTAAAAGTGAGCAAGAAGAACGTGAGTCATATTAATATTATAAAACCTACAATAAGTTGTATACAATATTCCTTTCGTTCAATAGAGTACTTCTCTTTTCTTTTCTTTTTTTTTCTTTTTTTTTTTGCTGAAAATAGAGTACTTCTCTTATACTCAACTACCAGTCGAAGATGTGATATATCAATTATCAAACCCCACCCATTTTCTTTTTTTAAAGTACTTTTTTGGGTAAGTAATCACACCCCCATCAAACATTCCACTCGAAAAAAAGGACTAAATAAGAACCAGACACCGAACAAGGTTAGCCAAACCAAAGCCCATCAACCAAACCCCACTCGCTATGCGCGTGAACGTTACCAAACATGCATAAGATCCCCATCTTAGTCTTATGCCCACTTTTATATAACCCCTCACGGCCCCTTCCTCCTATCATTGCTATTGTGTGCCCTTGCTTCTTCTTCTCTACAGGTTTTTGCTTTTTATCAGTTGATCAAAGAAACTGAAAAAAAAAATGTGTGGTTCAAATCCTAATGGCTCGGAGGCTGGTCGGACCATGATCATAGGCTCAACCGGGTTTATAGGCCGCTTTGTGGCGGAAAGTAGCCTCAATTTTGGTCGGCCGACGTACCTTCTTGTTCAGTCTAGACCAACCTCCCCCTCCAAAGCGTCCATCATCAAATCCCTGCAAGAAAGAGGAGCCACTATCATACATGTAATTCTACTCTTTATCCATTTTTTAAGAGTGAAACTATCGCAATTTTTTTTTTTTCGAGTTGTTTTCAATTTTGCCATAACTCACCGTATAACAAGTTGTAAGTGACGATTGGTCTGCATCTTCATTACTTATAACTTACTGCGTGGCGAGTTATGATAAAAATCATGAAATTGTAAATAATAGAGATAAAACGATTGGTTTACAACTCGCCACCGAGTGAGTTGTAAATAGTTACTAACAACTCATTACGTGGCGAGGATTGACAAAATTGTAAAATTTTTTGTGTAGTTAGCATTTTTCTTAACACAAACCTGAATAATTGTAGGCAAGTTTTGTCTAATGATAGAATTTTGTTTATACATGTATATGTGTAGTGTGAACGGAGATTTTATATATATGATTTATTGACTTGATATTAGGGCTCAATTGAGGATCGGGATTTAATGGAGAAGGTTCTGAAAGAGCACAAGATTGAGGTTGTAATATCAGCTGTTGGTGGTTCACACATCTCAACCCAGCTCAGTTTAGTTGATGCCATTAAAGCTGCAGGCACTGTCAAGGTAATGCCTATTTTTATTTGTTTCAAAAAGAAAGGCAGTGGTGATGCGCCGTTGATGGTATAAAAACTGGTCTTGCATTGAAAGTCATGTACTCATGCCTATATAAATTAATTAGAAAGGACATTTCCACCTACAGTGGACCTATTTTGATTTTACTGATCAGATGTATAGATAAATAATAGTCAGCATTTGGGTGTACACTTATAGCATGCGGGTCCCGTATAATAAGACAGACAAGTACTGTTTTTTAGAAGAAACATGTTAATGTATTTGATACGCAATACGATGGTAATTAAAAAAAAAAAAAACAACTTTGATACAATAATATATAAAGTATTGTTAATAAATTTTAGAAATTACAGATGTATAGATAAATAATAGTTTGCATTTGGGTGTACGCTTATAGCATGCGGGTCCCGTATAATAAGACAGACAAGTACTGTTTTTTAGAAGAAACAAGTTAATGTATTTGACTCGCAATACCGATGGTAATTAAAAAAAAAAAAACAACTTTGATACAATAATATATAAAGTATTGTTAATAAATTTTAGAAATTACAGATGTATAGATAAATAATAGTTTGCATTTGGGTGTACACTTATAACATGCGGGTCTCATATAACAAGACCGACATGTTGTACTTTGTTTTTTTTAAGAAGAAACATGTTGATATTAATGTGTGGTTGAAAGATCTACCATATAATTTGAATGATGTTTTTCAATTTAATTTACTTTAATAAACTTTTCTTACGAGTTTCTAAAAATAAAAAATAAATATGTTGATGTATTTGACACGCAATATGATGAAAAAAAAAACAGCTTTGATACAATAATATATAAAGTATTGTTAATACATTTTACAAATTACAGATGTATAGATAAATAACAATTTGCATTTGGGTGTACACTTATAACATGTGAGTCCCATATAATACGACCAACATGTAGTGTTTTGTTTTTTTTTTTGAGAAAAAATATGTTGATATTGATGTGTGGTCAGAAGATCTACCATATAATTTGGATGATGTTTCTCAGTTTAATTTACTTTAATAAACTTTTCTTACCCGTTTCTAAAAAACAAGAATAAATATGTTGATGTATTTGACACGCAATATGATGAAAAAAAAAAACAACTTTGATACGATAACTGTTTGGTATTAATTGACGTATTATTTATTCATACACGTATTTTCATAACACTAAAAACTAAACAAAGTTATTAAAAATCTCCGACCAGTATTGTTAATAAATTTGCAGAGGTTTTTACCATCGGAGTTTGGGCACGATATGGACAGAGCGGACCCAGTGGAGCCAGCCCTGACGATGTACGAAGAAAAGAGAAAAGTAAGACGGTATATTGAGGCGGCTGGGGTCCCTTATACATACATTTGCTGCAACTCTATTGCTGCTTGGCCCTATCATGACAACCATCATCCGGCTGATGTTCTTCCTCCTTTGGATACCTTCCACGTTTATGGTGATGGCACTGTCAAAGGTGAGACACTTCTTTTTCTTTTTTACTTTTTTTAAGAATAAGTGATTTTTTGCTTCATAAATGAAGTACTGGGTGTTCTTTATCTTTTAGGGAAAATATCCTCACTGTTTAGGAATATTATATTTTTTAGTTGACGGTGACACAACGGAACTGTCCCTTTCAAAATACCATACATTTCCATCTTCCTGTCAAAACAAGAAAATGTTAACAGCACCGTATAAAAAATTTAAATAAATAAAAGAAAATATATATAAAATTAGCTCCACAGATTTTTTTTTTTTTTTTTTTTATGAAAAAAAAGTAAAAAAAGGAGTTGTTATTATCAGGCAACCTACTGTGCCCGTCATCGTAATGCAATAAATAATTCACGGCCATAAGGGAACCATGCAAGGCCCACTTTGAAATATCAACCTTCTAGATCAGGAGCTCAATTGATTAGATTATACATTTTTTTAAAAAAACATTTACATTTGAGTCTTGCTATATATATATATATATATTACAAATTTTATTTCAAAAAAAAATTATTAAGTTCTTTTGTTACTTATTATAAAAAATAATTTTAATATTTATTTATTATATTGTTGAATAATACATTCATTATTACATTAGTTTGTAAATTTTTTATAGTAAAATTTGTAGTATTTTCTTTTATATATTATCTATTCTAAAGGAAAAATCATTCAATGATCTATGCCCTTAGAAGTAACACTCTAATTATCAAGACCCATTAATAAACTTCACCAGTTTTTTTTTTCTTTTTTTTTTTTTAACTTTACACTGTCATAAAAAAATAATAATGATAAATTAATAATGCAATACCTAGCTAAGCTTACTTTGGTGGTGATATAGCTTGCATTCTTTTAGGATTTGGTTGCATGTATTTATGATAGTTCTGACTCTTTTCAACTGATGCCTTCAAGCGCACATTAAAAAGAAAAAAAATATATTATATAAATTAAAGTTTCAACTATCAATTGTAATGCATGTTTTTCAATGAAGAAAAAACACATCACTCAATGGTATATACTTGATTCTAAAAAAAAATGGTATACAGTTAAAAGTGCGCGCACACATATTTAAGGTGGTTATTTGTATTTTACATTAATTTGTGAATAATATAATATATATATATATATATATATATATAAAGAAAAAAAATAGCGTTTTAATTTGTGCCCTAACACCGTAATTTTTAACTTGAAAGATCAGAGACTAAAAGCTTTTGGATAAAAACAATTATATCAAAATTGGATCCAATTAATATATGCTCTTAGGGTATAATGAAGCAAGCAATTATATTAAAATGTGTCTTGCTTCAACTATAGAGATAATGATTCTTATGACCAAACAAGGATGGTCCTCTAGAATCTCAACATACCTAAACCTCATAAAGAGGTTTGGATCAAGAAAGCCAATTTTATACCAGAAGCCATTTCGATCTAGCCGAGAGAACGATATATCTCGGTACCAATTAATACTAGTATACCATTTCAGAATTACCTCTCTCTATATATATTTACACATATATATTCTTTTTTCCCATAGTATTTTAAATCCTATGTCTTTGAGTATATTAGGCCCAATACATCATCAATTTTATCATTCTATAATAGCCCAGTCCATTACATATAAATCTAAATTGTCTAACCATTATATTTAAAAATAATAATAATAAAACTTGTAACAAGTGTAAAAGGCATAGACTCCACCTAACCCACGTGAATTCTGAATTGAATTCCATGCCTAACATTAGTTTTTTTTTTTTTTTTCTAAACAATGCCTAACATTAGTTTTTGCTAAAACTTTTGAGATTAGACAATTTTGATGTAGAGCATGTTTTTGTGTTTTGAGCTGTAAAATAGCATTTTAACACTTTTCTCATCTTCGATGTAAATGGTCTAACATACTTGTATGGGAAATACTAACGAGTGCCCTTAGGGCACTCTTTAAAAATCCATTTAAAGAAAATTTTTATAGGAAAAAAAAAAAGCAATTAATGTTTTGACAGCTTCTTTCATTTCCCATAAAAGTGATGGTAAAACTTTTTTAAAATAGATTCTTAAATAGTGCCCTAAGGGCACTCGTTAGCATGACTATTTTCAAATGAAGAATAGTTTAATATGTCCACTTCAGTATATTATATAGTATAAGGTCAAGTCATAGAGTAAGAGGATCACAAATTTTCTTTCTTTCTTTCCTTTCTATTATTATCATTATTTTTTATTATATAATATTCTGTTTTTCTCTTTCTTCTACGATAATGTGTTTTCTGGCCACATCTTACACAAGTAATACAGGACACGCAATTTTTTTCTTTTAAATAGTCTATTACAGACATCACTTTCCTTAGCATAATAACACACGTCGTCTCAATGGTAGAACAAATTATATATCTTCTTGAACAAATAGTCAGTGAGATATATATGAACAAATAATCAGTGAGATATATATTTATCATATGAGTATGTATTAATCATGGACCAACCTTATGAGGTGAGCAAGAATAGACATACACATCTATGATCTACCAACCCATCCCCATAAAACACAATGTAAACTTCCATTCTTCAATGGAATCTCTAGTCAAGCTATAATTATTAATTTTGTCTTTGAATAATTTATAAATGCTACTTAATTTTATCTATGATCTACCAACCCATCCCCATCAAACACAATGTGAACTTCCATTCTCCGATGGAATCTCTAGTCAAGCTATAATTATTAATTTTATCTTTGAATAATTTACAAATGATACTTAATCAGTTAACCAAGAACAGAAAATTGGTGATGATGATTTCATATTTTTATTTATTATAACAAATTCTCAATACTTAATTAGTTTTCATACAAGCGGAACCAAAAATAAAATTAGATTAGTGGTTTAACATAGGTCTTGACTTAGACTCCTTTAAGATAGGAATAGTTATAGGTATGGGTATTGCAATTTTAAATATTATTGTAGAACTTAAGCATTCTCATCCACTCATGTAAAAATAAATGCATTTTATCTCATCGAAAAGTCAATTTATCTATTTTACATTTCCATTTTTACAACACACTATACATCTCATTTTTTTTATTTTACAATACATTACATTAAAATAATCTTATTTCAATGTTATAATGGAAGAGAGAGGACAAAAAGTGAGACAAACGAGAAGAGAGAGAATAAAAAAAGAATTAAAAAAACTTTGACACAATGCTATAATGATTATTTATATTTACATAACCATTTTAGCAAGTTGTAAAAATATATATATGCAAAATATCTCATTAGATGTGAGGTATTTTTGTGTATTTTTTTGTGAATAATATCATGTATTTTACATTTTGATGCCTTTTACATTACCTAACGAGAATACTCTTTTGTTTCTCTCTCTCTCTCTCTCTCTCTAATAGACTAAATAGTACCACATTGAAAGCATGAACAAAGTAGAATGACCAAAAAAAAACATTGTTACTTCCAAAAGATGGTTGATTAAAGTTGAGCATTGCTTTTAAAAGAGGCCTTAGTTGAAGCAATTTTGTTTAAAATAAGTATGTAGGAAAAATTAGACATACAAAATTTACCATTTTCTTTGGTTTTTTTTTTTTTTTTTTCGTCTCATTTTCTATAAGGGAGTTTGTAAATAATTATACTATCATTTACAATACTTAGGCATGTTGTTATCTTAAATTGATAAAAAATAAATAAATAAATAAAAGCCAGCAATATCATCGTGCATATTAATTCATATTCTCCACTTCATCATCATCAACATCAAATTTTCATAATTATTTACATGTAGTTGTTAAGCTTCTATTGGTAATAAGGTTTTAGTAGTAGCATTCAATTGAGATGTAGTTTTCAAATCTCGACAGCTTATTTTGTGGCGGGTGATGACATTGGAAAATTCACAATGAAATCCGTTGATGATGTTCGAACGCTCAACAAAACTCTTCATTTTCGGCCATCTGGCAATTTGCTAAACATAAACGAGCTTGCATCTTTGTGGGAGGAGAAGATTGGGCGTAAGCTCCCTAGGGTCACCGTTTCAGAGGATGACCTACTTAGCGCTGCCAAAGGTACTTATCTCTTTTATATATTTAATAAAACTGGAATTTCAAAGATAACGGAGGTGATACCACATGACACAAAAAATAATTATTATTATTTAATCAATTCCTTGGAACTTTGAAAATAGTATTATTCACAATTTCAGCGGTTTGGGTTCCTTATACTAAGTGTCTGTTTGGGAAGAGTTTATTTAGCTTTTTGTTGAAATATTTTTTGCTAAAATGGTACTAAAATTATATATGTACTTTGAAAAAGTAAGAAAAAATAAGGTTTGAAAAAACTGTACATAAAAGTTAAAAACTAATAACTAAGCTTATAAGCTCTAGCCAAACAGACACGAGTAACTTTCAAGGGTGGGGAGTCGAGACCCAATCCAAACGAAATTCTTTATGGTACAAAGTACAAACATTATAAACAAGTTGTGAAAATCCAAATTTACAAATTAGCTTTTATGACAAAAATGACAATTCATCCAATCTTGTATTTTAGTAGTATGATTTTAAAGTTGAAGAAAAGAGGGTTTGATAAACAAATAATATGGGACTTTGAAATTTTCTAATAAGAAAAAATTTGCTCAAAACAGCTTTCTCACTCAAGTGAGCTTATTAAAAAAGAAAAGAATTCCAATCTTTTGTACTTCTTCAAGGAAAAACGCCATGTATCCAAATTTCTTGCCATATTACACATTGGCACACCATAAATGTAATGCCATATCTTTTTCTTGCTAATGCTACCAGAGATGCGCATCCCACAAAGCATTGTTGCAGCCCTTACTCATGATATTTTCATAATTGGTTGCCAAGTAAATTACTCCTTGGACAAGCCAACCGATGTTGAAGTCGTCTCTCTTTATCCGGACACACCTTTCCGAACCATTGACGAGTGCTTCAAGGACTTTGCCAGATTGATTGGTGACACTCCAAAAGTAGTCAACAAGCCCATAAGCAACGATGCCATCATTGTGCCAAATTCTAAACCAGAAGCGTTGGCAATCACCGCAGCTTGAGCAAGACTCGTTTGGTACTACATTATCCTAAACGTATTTCAAGCTCTGCAAATGTTGTTGTGTGATTTGTTTGTTTGTTTGTTTTTTTTTTTTTGTTATGGTTCACTATGTGTATGATGGTACATTAGTCGTACATTTATTTTTAGTTATTGAAGTTTAGTCTTTAGGTCAAATGAGATCTTTGGACCAGTTCAAACTGTAGTTAATAAAGCATCCCCCAAGGTATACAAAATTGGGGGATGCCTACTTCTCTTTAGCAAGTACTGTTTGCATTTAAGAGAATGCAGTATTCATTGGGATAATGTATCGAGTAGCAATAAATATGAGTAGCACCAATATTTATTGCCAAAAATATCTATCTTCCTTTTTTAAGTTCTAACACATGGGATATGAGACAACCGAAAGAGACAATTGGGTTTTAAAGCTTAGCTATGAAAAGAGAGCACAACTAAACTAAGCATACATAATTGTTCTTGCAAATAGTAAACCCAATGCTTCCTGCGTAAGAGTCGCATCAGTCCCAACATCATATCATGCAAAATTTTAATAAACCTTTTATGAACCAAAAGAAAGAGATAATTTAAAATATATAATCAAGATGACCGTTAGTGAATACAAATGTTCTTTCCCAATATTTTGTATTCGTCTTTATGCTCCACTAATCACAATTTGCAATGCATACTTTTTTACCTTCTTTGTAAAATAACCAGAGTTTAAAATGGAAAAATAATAATAATAATAATAAGACATCACATATCTCAATTGATAGAGAATAAAGTAAAATACAAAAAGTTAGATAGAAGATTTCTATTCACCATTAGTCTAGGAAAATTATTATATACACCAGATGCTCCCCTCACATGAATGAGGAACCCTTCGATTAGTTAAATTAATATAACCTACAATTCTATTAAAGGAAGGAACACTACTCTTGAAATACTAAATAATTACTCATCCCTAATAGGGCTAAATGTAACATTTTTTTTTTCACAACCAATTAAACTATAGGGCTCTAATTCGCAATTATAAAATATTTTCTTCTCAATGTTGACTTCACCACATATTACTCCTACAATGTCGTATCCGGATTTTTCACATAAAGAATAAACATTAAATTTATTTTATACACACAAAAACAGCTCATAATCACAATACTGTCACACAGCATGCCAAGAAATTCCAACATGCTATTCCTGTGATTTCCCATTATCAAAGTACAGTATATTTACAATTTAAGAGGAGGGAAAATTTTTTGAAAAACAACCGCCCAAAGTTGATATAGTTATAGCAACTTCAATTCCTGTATTACCTAACCTTTGTTATGTTAATTTGAACAAGCAACACTCAGTATTGTAGAAGTTCCGATAAAAAGTTGAAACTGTAACATTCTCCCATCATTGTTTTTTACCTCTATGGGCTCCAATTTGTGCACTTGATTAAAAAAAAAAAAAGGCAGGGCAAGTTAAAACTAAACATCATATACAGGTAAGCGCTCCTCAATAGTGAAACGGCAAATTGGGCATTTTTTACACTTCTCACAGCATGTACTGCAACACATTGGGAAACAATTAGCATCACACCAGAAAAAGAAAGTAATTGATTGAGCTTTACATGAAGAATGCGTGTTAAAAAATCAGGTGCATCAATGTGATAAAAATAAAAATTAAAAAAAAAAAGCTACCTGCAAAGGATACGATGCCTACATGGAAGCAGGACCACGCTAATCTCTCTCTCAAAGCAAACCCTACATAAAACTTTTTCCTGACCAGTGCATCAAGACAAGATTAAGGTATTAAGTTGGATTAACCTTTATAATCAAAGTTATTCAGGAATGAACAGAAGATCTAAAAACAAACTAGAATGAGCACAAGCATGGATGCCTGCACAGATGAAAGCACAAACAACATCCTAGTTATCATTTTCCAATTCAGTAGGCAAAAGTAGCATATTTGATGATGCATTCAGTACCTTTCGTTTCAGATAAATACTAATACCAATCAACACACCAATATTTGTTACTGGGTTGCACTTGGCAAACAGTGCTTCAGAATAACCGTAAAGAATTTGTCGATCTAAAATCTATCATCAAAAACACCTAAGCGTATCTCATTTTAACTTCCAACGTGATGAGAATATTAGGGATGATTACATAATACTACTTGATGTTTTACTCCTTGCAAATTCAGTTTCTAATCATGAAGTATTCTTTGGGATAATTTACTCTTAGTTTTAGAAAACGGGGAAAAAATAAAACAAATTGAACAATAAATCTCAAGTGGCAAAAAGGATTTGGATGCCAAGCTGGGATGGATTTCCTACATGAAGCAATATCCATACTAACCAAAAGTTAATATTTGCCAATCATCATCATCATCATCACTGCTACCACCACTAACACTCTTCCCTACTTGACAGTTCCATTCTCACAACTTTCCCTAGGGTCTGCCCGAAAATCACGATTCTTAGCTCACCACAACCTCCTTGCTTAAATCTTGAGAATCATTGTTTAATAAATTATGGCCGTCCAGAAAAAAGGTAGAGTTGTATTCACAAAAAACTATAGGAAAAAAAAAAAGGCTGCAAAAATCGTGGATGTCAGGAGTCAAAATATAATGTTCATCAACAAATGTTGACATGCATATTATCACAGGATTTACAACTGACTATAACTGAAAATCATACATTCCAAATATTGATTTTTTTTTTCTTGCAATCCTGTGTATGTTCAATCTAGGAACCACATACAGATATTTAGCATATCTAAACTTTATCTCCTTGTTTAAATCTTTGTCCAAAAAACTCCCAAGGAGAGATTAAGTTGTCAAAGAACAGAAAATTTCCAACTAGTAGTCACTAGACAAGACTTTTTCTTTTTTCTTTTTTCCCCTTATGCATGAAGTTAACAACACAAGTTAACATTACATGTCCATATTGTCATTAAACTAGTAGTCAAGGATGAGAAAATTACATTTTGAAGTCTTTCATACTCCTGCTGGCTGTATTTTGTGATTTCTGTCTGCTCACCCAGAGCTGCTTGCAGTCTCCAAACCTGAGATAAATAACAACAACAACAACAACAACAATCAAGCCAAAGTCCCAAATGTTGGGTTCAGCTAAACCTGAGATAAATGAGAATCATTTTTTTTTTTAAATAAGTAATAAGTTTAATTGATATCAAAAAGGGACACCCGTGTACATAGGGAGTGTACAGGGGTCAACAATCAAGTACAAAAATTACAAGAATCAAGAAAATCAAGGAAAGTGGTGAATGATTGGTTTTGCAAAGCAACCAACCATTTTGAGAATCATAAATACAAAACAAATGAAACAGAAGTTGTCTCAAATGGAATTTTGGAATTTGCCTAAAGTTGATAAAGAGAGTTATGATCACCTCCTCAGCAAGATCCTTTTTAGGCATTTTCTTCACAATCTCAGGAGGATAACCGCTAAAAGTGTTATACCTGTGTGGTAAGTAACCAAATGTACAAAGATCAGCAAAATTGCAAAGTGCAAAATCCTTTGATGGATTTCATATGGAAAGTGAAGATATAACGCAGCAACTAAAGCTAAAATGCCACAGGCAGAAGGGGAACCACTGCACTTTCAAGCTGGGTTTTAATGTTCTAGAGATGAACATACACTACCTGAAACAAGGACACTGCTTTTTCATATTTGGACATCATTTGGTTGTAACAATCTAAATTAGAAAATATTCTTTGTCTTGTTATCTAATCAAAATTTTAACAATGTCTAATGTACTGTACATTACCATTGACGCTAAATTTTGCATGAAATTGTCAAGAACATCAATTAATCAGGGAGCAGATAAAGACAACAATGACATGAGGCATTTTTTTATTGATAAGTTACACATGCATCCAGTGGGTCTTGAACCAACAACATCATCCTCCACCAGGGAGGAGGTGTCATTTGAGCTAGAGCTCATTGAGATGACTATATCACCCCTAAAGTAATCATTTTTCATTCATAAATATTTATATTGGAGAAATTAATTTACTCAGAACAGAAAATTTAATTTGCAAAACAGACCACAGAACAACTCAAAAGGTACACTTGAGATGAAAATATCATTCTTTTATTGGCAAGTTACACAGGCTTAAAACCATGACCTTGCTCCACCATACTCTTACAAGGTGTCATTTGAGCTAGAGCTCATCAAGATGACTGTATCATCTCCCCCCCCCCCCCCCCCCTAAAACAAAGAAAGCATTTCTCATTCATAAATCTTCATATCGTTGGAGAAGGTATTAAAAGAGTTAACTAGTTGCTGCAAGAAATTCATATTCTCGAGTACTACACTAGCATATTTATGGGGAAAATTATACTTTACCCCCTTTTACACTTACCTTCTTAAACTATTACCTGTGTAACTCTTGCCCTCCTAAACTAGCAAGTGCACACTTACCCCCTTAAACTATTACCCGTGTAACACTTTGCACCCCATCCCATGGGTAGTAGTTTAGGCAAGTGTGCATTCTCATAGTTTAGGGCGGTAAGTGTAAAGGGGGTATAGTTTAAGCAGATAAAGTGTGCATTCTCATAGTTTTGGGAGGGTAAGTGTAAAAGGGGTATAGTTTACAGGGGCAAGTGTAAAGTAAAAGGGAGTATAGTTTAGGGGGTTAAAGTGTAAAATTCTCCATATTTATGCCAAAAAATAAATTTTAATTTCAACAATTTTGCATCTAAGTAAGAGTTCTTTCTTGCATTTTGCTCTCTAACAGATACAAAGTGATGTTCAAGCAAAGATAAAATTAGTAAAGTGGATATTTTGTCACCCAATCACATATGCAATCAAAGTACATTTATAACATTTGCATACAGTGCACTTACAAATACAATAGTAAAAGTAAAAGAATGCTAACCCTGAAGCTCCCTGGTGGAATAGTCGGGCTTGTTCTTCTCGACTTCCTTCATCAATTGACCACCAACCCAGCAGCCTGGTGTTGAAGATTTTCAGATCAAGAATTAGTCCACAGCACTTGCACTGGTCAATGCTTACATATTGATTCAGTAAATTCAGTGTAACCCATTTAAGCTTTTTCTTCAGAGGTGGAAGAATTCATTACCTGGAACCATGGTGCAAGTACGCCAAGCAGTCATGAGCTCTTGCAGAAAATCTAAAATATGATCCTGTGCCAGTTCCACTCTGAAGTAACAGTACAATTTTTTCCACCAACCTAGAGGTAGCAAGTAGTACACCAGCGCCTTGCAGTAGGAAAAGAGGAGAGAAAAGAAGTGGCAGTGGTATATCCTTAGCACTAGCAGGTGTTCCCTGAAATCAGAAACCATCATAAGATATCCCAAAAACTATCCATTACCATAACTCAAAAATGCATACCTCTAAGCGCATACAAAGAAGGATTTGAAAACCAATTACTGGAACTTTCATGATATGGCCACCAATGTCTTGCAAACCGCACATTCTTTCTTCCTGCAGATCCTCCTCTGGAGAAACTACTAAGCCACTATTCCAGTCAAGATATCTAATAGTTGTAGAAGATGAACTAGCTTCCCTTGTAGGAGAGTTTCTATGAATCACCGGATTAGACCACTTTGTACAAACAAGAAATGCAAAGCATTCCGCAATACTGTTGTTAACAAAAAAAAAAAAAGGTTTGGAATTTATTTTTCATTCAACACCTTGAATATAAACATCAATGTGTCAATATCACAGGGGGCAAGGGCAACACTATTTAAAAAAGTAAAATTTAAAGAATACAAATGGCATTAGAGTAGATTAATCATACCCAAAATTTATAAACAAGTCCCACCAGCCAAGAGCACCTACATCACCTGCCACATCATGTGTACATGAGTACAATGGATCAATTAAATAATATCCAGATTAAGTATTACTATTGAAGGTGAAAGAATGGGTTCCTTCATTTTTTTTTTTTTTTTTTTTTTCCTTTTTGTATAAGTAGAAATTTATTGAAGAAGGAAAATGGGCTGACACACAGGATGTTTAGTCCCATTTCAAGGAATACAAATTTTATATATATATATATATATATAGAGAGAGAGAGAGAGAGAGAGAGAGAAAATCAGCAAAAGACATGGAAGGAATGCCACCATGGGACCTCATCCAGTCATACAAGAACAGCAAAATACACTCTATATTAGAAAGGTAGGAAATTCAACTCCATCAAAGACCGTCTTGTTTCTTTCATGCCACAAATTCCACATGACACAAAGAGGCATAGCTTGCCAAACCTAAGCTACTCTATGGCGATAAAAACGCCCTTGCCAGCGCATTCCAAAAGATCAATCACAGATTTGGGCATCAACTGGGTCATCCCAAACAATGCAAAGACAAATTACCATATATCAGTTGCCAAGGAACAATGGAGTAGCAAGGTTTAGTCAATGAAGTATTATTTTTTAAATGATGTTTTGAAGCTCTGCAAACTTAGCTGTCCCAACCAAGAAGATACTTCTCAGCTTCTCTATGACACAGGTGCAGGACACATATACAATATGGACATGTCAATACAATGAATTTTATAAAGACACCAAACACTCAAGCCTCTCTCTTTGAGAAGGCCACTTACATACTTTGCCTTATTTGACTGGGTGGTGTTTAATTCATCAGCCTTACATTTCCTAAAGAAGTTGTATTGCATTTTTCCTAGAAACATTTTCTAGGTAGGGTAGAATATAAAATTTTTTTTACTAGTGTCCTGTCAATCTAACAATATTAATTTCCATAACAGGAATAGATCTTATCTTCCAAAACATAATTCCAAGCAAGGACAATATAAAGTAGATTGTAATGCCATTAAACTATTGATAAATGATAAGGTGGTAATAATACAATGGATCATGAGACCGTAACATAAAGCTTATGCGAATAAAAGTTTTAGTCTTTACTTAATATATGCATTTTATCATAATTAACTTTGATAATTATGGTGAGTAAGAGAAATTACCACACAGTTTTAGGAGGGTGAAGACTGTAGCAGCCGCAAAGAAGACCATGGAGATTGCAACCCAAAAGTGCTACATGCAAAAATATCAGCAGATCATTTAGTAATTGTCAAAACTTAGAAGTGTGTTTTTAAATAAGTGAAAATTATATTTAAAAAGAGAACATACAGGGAGGATGAAAACCAGACTGTTTTCAGAAATGCTTGACAATTTATATTACAAACCAATGCATTTCAACATTGCCCAAGTTTGTGATAACAATACCTGATGTTGAAATTAATATCCAGACATGTGCTGCTTATAAAGAATATAAAAATAAAGCACAGCAGAGAATACATAAAACAAATAAAAATTATTGACAGATTCATTTCCACCATTTAACCAGCACTTTGAAATAAAAACCAATGAATGTCATTAAATGACCAAGAATTTAGCCAATGCAAAAGCTTGCTAACAAAATTTGTACCCTAAAAAACAGTAATTTCATAGGAGACATAATTTTGTTATTAGATACAAAAAGCTTACCTATTGGACAAGACAAAAACAAAACAAACAGATATCACATCTTGTTTAGAGCAGAAAGGAAAACAGCAACAGAGTTGACAAGATGGATAAATGACATCATTTTTGCAGACTCATATTTTATAAGTAATAATGCGCAAAGGGGAGCAACTCCTGTAGTCTAGATGTATACAACAGGCACACCAACAATAAGTAAAAGCACAAATATCAAGCATCTCATTTTTTTGCAGACTCATTAGGATTGCCTCAATGCAAATACTTCAAATAAAACAATCGGTCTATCTGTTAAAGTCTTCATAAAATCATTGCTTGTTTTGTCACCCAAAACACGGACCCTACCTTGGACAAACCAAAAAAACATGTTTTAATTCTCAATCATAAACACTTGTATAAAAAAAGTACATAGAGACAATTTGGATCAATAAGATTTGTGACATCCTTTTTACTACCAATTACTCTAGAAATCAAAAACTCTTCTCCAATATGTTTCAAATTTTAGAACTGCTTCAAATCAAACCACACCACTGGAATTACTTTCTGTCTCAAGGAGATAGACATGCTTAATTGGTATAATGCAATAATACAAGCTCTAGCTACAGCTATCAGGACAGAGCCTCACCCTAACCGCCTAATACTCAACTCAATTCAGTTCATTCACACCCATTTAATCTGTTAGCAAATCTACCCACCCACCCAACACCAAACCCACCCCCCCCCCCCCCCCCCAAAAAAAAAAAAAAAAAAATTGCTTGCTTCTCACATCATGTCAAAAAGTTCTCAACATTTAACGTCCTCAGAACATTCTTTGTCATCCTGTTCTTCATTTGAAACATTAACATTCTCTTCAATAAAAGAAATAAAATATTACAGAAAGCATATATATATATATATATATATTTAAAGAGAAAAGGCATATGACTTCACTTCCATTATTCATTAATAATATATGTCAATCCTTGGACAGTAGAGCAACTAATTTAATACTTACAGGAAGCGTCTCCCATATAGCCTCATCACTCATGCTTTCTTCATCTCCAGGCATCAGAGCCCTGCACATTCTATAAAAGAAATGAATACATGTTAGGTAGAAAGCCTGAAGCATATTTGATCAAAATAAACTCATGATAATAAATCAAAATTTAAGCGTAACATTGTGAGCAACATGTGATGTGAGAGGGTGCCAAAGGCCTTTTGGGGAGATGATAATCTCACCTCCCATAAGTATGGGGTAGTGGGTGAGGTCACTAGTTCAAATCCTGTCAGATGTATGAGTTAATTACAAGTGGGAGGGAAAGCAACATGTAAGAGAAAGCAACAGTCAAAAAGAGGATAATAGAAAGGGATAAAAATGTATTATTCCAGCAATAAGCTGTAAAGGATGAATCCTTGAAATTTAAGAGAGGAAAAAAGAAAGAAACTGGGGCATGATAGTTGGCAAGTTGAGGTCATTCAACTGCATGCATCAATAACTGAGCAATCTATTTTTATTTTATTATTAGTGATAAGCTTTATTGATAAGAATCAAGTGCACCAAGAACACAGGACGTATACTTAGTTACAACAAAATCAAGCTCGAAAGCTACAATGATAAACAAATATAACAAGTTTGAAAACGAAAAACGAGCTGTTGCTGTCATCCATTCAAACATGGTCCTAAGATTAAGAAACTGCTGTTTCAGATCTAAACTTACTCAATCATTCCCCTCAAAGCTTTGCTCATTCCTCTCCCTCCAAACACACCAAATCAAGCAATAAGGGATAGCCTTTCCAAACCTCACTGTTCCTATGTGGCTTAAGACAGCCTTGCCAACAAGCTACTAAATCAACAACTCCTCTAGGCATCACCCACTGAACCTCAAAAAGAACAAAAATCATATCCTACAACTCGGCAATCTAATTGAGTTCAACCAAAATGAAATAGAGATTTTTTTTTTGTTTGGTAAATACTCACACATGACGCACCCAAGGGGATTCAAACCCCCACCCTCACCCATATCACCCCACACTTATGGGGCGAGGTGACATTTTGCCCCCCTCCCCCATCTCCCCCCCACCGCCCCCAACCCCCCCCCCCCCCCCAAAAAAAAAAAAAAAAAAAAAAAAACGAGATGAAAACCAAGCAACACCTTTGCATTATCGTATATATCTTATATGACAGAACTTAGAACCAATGAGTTAAGCAAGATTTTTATGACCTTTCTTTCAAGCAGTAATATATAACACTTATAAATATAAAACGAAAAAAAAAAAAAAATCATGAGAAATAAAATACCTGAAATTGTCAATTAGAGTAATTATTTCTAGTGCCAATAATGGAAGAAAGACTATCTTCAAGTTTACAGCTTCAAAACCAAGAACTGCACAAAAAGTAATGCATTAAAAATTGAGACTTGTAATTTTCTTGATTCTTGAAATTTTTGTACTTGATTGTTGACCCCTGTACACTCCCTGTGTAATAGGGTGTCCCTTTTTTATATCAATAAATCTTATTACTTATCAAAAATAAAAAATTGAGACTTTAAGAACTTAAAGTGCTGCCATTATGGCAAAAATTAAAGCCTTCTAACACAATAAATCAATCAAATGGTATAAAGCTTATATGTGGGTAATTGGAAACCCCATGATTATGAATTAGCTCAACTGTAGTTAGCAAGTCAAAAACCAAATATATTCCCCAGGCATGAAAAGAAAAATAAACAAAATAACTGGAATGCATGAGAACTAGTTGTCAATTCCCAATGGTTAAAAAGCAATAGCAAGGCATCAGCTGTTTACCATAAACACTCTCAAGATATATACAAAGGAGCAACTCAAATGCAACAAGCAGTGGTGTTGCAACAACGGCATGGCACGGTGCCCACTGTCCAAGAAAGAGAAATTTTAGTGGCACACATTGCAGATCTTGATCATTGATTTCAAATGTTCTAGGTCACAAAGCTAATAGGAATCACTCTAAAAACGATCTCCAGAATTGCAGAGAAACATAGTGACATACATGACGATTATGTGGAACTGATGGAGCAGGTAGTGAGAATCTTCCGCGGGCAACAACTGCATGAAATATCCAAAGCGGGAAAAAAACAAACCTGCACATTGAACTCATTACATTTAGTAATTAAACCAAAATATTTTTTGGGAGAGGAGAGGAGGGGGAGGGGTGGGCGCAGAGAGGTTTTATAGATATAAGATCTTTCTAAAGAGAAGAGAAGAGATTCGGAACTATTATATGTCCATCCAAGGTCCAATATTTCACATACATGGTATCGGACAGAGAAATCTGATCAAATGAATTCAATGAGTTTATACACTAGAGTATCATATACTCTAGATTGCAAGAATTTAATTTTCTCTTTATCAGAGATCCAAATCCCAATAATGTAACACATCAGTTATCTTCAAACAACATATTGAAAAGAGAGGATTCCATAGACAAGTTTTGGCTTCTTTTTGTCAACCATCTTAAACAACGCAGTTTAGGCTATATTACTACACTGGAATAAATCACAAACTTTCTCTAAAATCCAGAATAATCTACAATTTTCTACTCTTTTAATACTTTAACAAACCAGCTAACTTGTGCCACGGCAGATGTAAACCTTCCTCATCCCTCTTTCCAGTCTTCAATGTTGTCAGGCTATCATCAGAAAAAAAAGATTCGGAACCCTCAACCACAGCTCTGTAAGTTAAAGAACAGGACATTGAGGAATATCCAAAAGGCATTAAGGGAATCAGTCTGATTCTATCTCTGTTTGTTCCATTATAAGAAAGGAAGGATCCCAAAAAATCAATCCTTCTTTTACTAGTTGAATCTCTCTGATTGATTAAATGTATATTATTCTGAATCCTCATTACTAATGGAATTGAAATGATCTCTGGATTGATCAGAAGATCCTTTCAATAGGATAGAATACTTGGACCACAGGCTTCATCCATATCAAGATCAAAGAAAGACAAACTTGCACCATCCTAGAGGATCTCCCTAGCACTCTGCTTTCAAACCAACAGCAGGGCCCTACCAGTCAGCTCAAACTCATAGACAATTTTGCGAGCAGCATCCATCTAGAAAAATTTCTTCCCTTCTATGTTTGCCATTGTTTCTTATGATTTTGGATGAGTTTCAGGTTTCTCATATAATAGAACATTCTATACATGACACTGAGCTAGTCTCCCACCACAATAGGCAAACTTGTAGGAACAATTGATGAAAAAAGCTCACATTTTAATTGTACAAGGAGAAGCACAATAAAATCATGCTCCAATACTCTTGAAGATGATCAGCCATAAGTGTGGGTATTGCCCCTTGAACTGCATTTGTGAACATGTCCTTTCAATATGAAGAAAAGAAACCTATCCAACAAGTCACAAACCGAATTTTTCTGCATATTTAACCCAGTGATAGATCCATTCAAGAGCTCCCTGAACAGAATAAACTATTCAAAATCACTCATGTTCCACATTTATTTAATACCATCCTTCTTTACATGAGCACTTCTGATCAATTTAAATTCACTGCCAAAACATCAAACTAGAAAATGACAGAGGCTATGCCCTTGAGCTCTAGTTCTAATACACCAACTGTATGACCATTAGGCACACAATCCAATGCAAATACACCTTCATTTTAAGGCCAATGAGAAGGTTTTTTTACCCCACCCCAAAATGACAAAGTGTAAATTCCTACAACGTCAATATGAATTTAAGCTTTACTCTCATCTTCCCATCAAGAGACTTCTCTAGACATGTTAATAATTCACAATCCTTTCAAGATTGTCTCCTATAAGTTTAAAATGCCCGGATGATTTCTTTAAATTTATAAATTACACATGCACTTATTTCTTTTCTTTTTTTCAGCTTTGGTATAAAATTTTAATGCTACTTTTTGTGACAATTATCATTTCCGAATTTTAAATGCATTATCCAAATCCATTATTCTGTTCAATTCCTTTGAACATAATTACATTGCACTGCTTGCATAAAAGCGATGCAGTCATTTTCCAAAAAAAAAAAAAAATCACAATTTCACAGTATATCTAATCACGAAAAACATCTTGCAATTTGGCTGCCATCTTTTTCATCATTAAAAACAAACAAACAAAAATCTTCAAAATTCTCAAAACAACATATAGATTAATGAATTTGTTGGTCCCATAATTGATATCCTTCATTCAGTTCTAAAAGAGAGTGGGGCATAACTTCGTGGGGTCAAAACTAAACTTACGAAACACCAAAGAACCATTTTTTACAAGGTAAATTACCATTTTGTGAAAAAAACAAAAACAAAAAAAAAAAAAAAAAACAAAGAAACCCCATGAATTTTTTCACCGATTTAATGCCCCAAAACACAAATTGAAGCAAAACCCATAATTTTTTTACACTTTTCAACGCCACAAACATTGTGAAAACAATCAAAATCCCAAAAAACCAATCCAACCCAACAAAAAATCAAACACCCACAAAAACAACAACAACAAAATTGAAAAAAAAGAAAAAAAAAAAAGACATAGAAAAAGAAAGGAAAACTGACCACCAGGAGTAGGAGACGACATGGTCGAGCTTGAAAACCAGCAATAGCGTGAAGCAAAGGAGAAGGGTGTGAGCAGCTACACCCTGTACAGACTTCAATACTCTCCTCCAGGTCATTCTTTTTCCTTCTTTTAATATTTATTTTATTGATTTTACAGCTCCAAATATATCACAAAATTTTAACCAAACCAACCCACCAAAAAAAAAAAAACACAAAAAAGAGAGAGATACAGAAACAGAGCAAGAAATTTCAAAAAACAGAGAGATTTATCATATGAACATGCAAAATACTAAATGGGTTTTTTTTCATTTTTGTGTGTTGGGCTGTAATTCTCAAAAGGAAAAGGGAAGATGAAAAAGAAGGTTTTCAGTTTTTTTCCAATAGGGGCGAGAAAAGAAAAGAAGGGAAGGGAAAGGTAAGGTAAACACGCATTTGCATAATGGCAAAACAAAATAGCATCAGAATACGACAACATATAAAAATAATAATATATATTTTCTATTTGATTTTATGAATATAAAACAAAACGCATAACTGCTTCTCTCCCTTTCTCTCTATAGTACTAATAAATTCTCTCTCTTTCACTCTCTCTCGCTCTCTCTCTCTTTCTAACTTTGCTTTCACGGCAAAGTAAAGGAGAAACAGGGTCTTTGTGTTTGGACTTTGGAGGTGGTTTTGGGGTTTGAAGTTTGAACCCAAAAGAGGAAAAAAATAAACAAAGAGAAATCCCCGAACTAGGGTGGTGAGTCTTTCTCCTTTGATTTGGGCGCTCCTTCCGGGATTTTTTTTTTTTACTAGTTCAAAAAGGGCTAGTTTTAAGTTTTGTTGGTTTTTTTTTTTAATAATTATTTTATTTTATATATATATATATAATTATTAAAAATAACATTGCGCAAATATCACTTTTTTTTTTTTTTGGTGAGAAAGATTAGAAACTTAAATTAACTTTTAACAAGTCTGTTACAAAAATTGCCAGCCTCATCAAGGGCTAACAAACTGACCAGGCGGTGGTTCAACAAAAACAACAAAAGAGGAAACAACACTTGATCCCAACCTAGCTAGTGTGTCTACACATTGATTGGTATCCGTTTGTTAGGAATTGCTTTGTACAGGCTCTTGCAATCAGACAGCAAAGGTTCCATTAACAGATTTGACTTATCACTAGATAACATATGAACTACACTCAGACAGCAAATATCACATTTTATGTTTAACTAGAATTTACTTCAGTCGTCTAACTTTGCTTTCATCCACTAAAACATCTCCATCAAGCCGACGTCATAAGTTGAAACTCTCTAAAAAACACTTTTGTAATATGTTGTAGTTAATTATCTAATTTTTTTCCAATTTTTTTAAATTAAAAAAATCCAATAAATGGTTGAAAAATATTTTCCATAATTAAAAAAAAAATAGCAAATGTTGACGAAGAGGCTAAGTTAAATAAACTTAAAACTTAAAGGACTAAAAAGAACGAAAACAAAGTTGGAGTACTGAAATTAATTTTGGAAAAACTTAAAAGATGAGTTCTACATTTTAGCCAAAAATTTATTTTGAATAATTGTCTCTCTTTGAATATTTTTTTTTTGAAAACATTTTTTTAAGCATTGAAAATTTTGATTTTACACTAGAATCATTTTTTTAAAACATAATTTTAGTGTAAAATGTATTTACACTGAAGTTGTGTCTTTGAAACTCGATTTTTAGTGCGAAATACTACTTGTATATAACATTACAATTTCAAGACAAAAATTGAAATTTAAATGCATATAATCGTGTTTTCAAAACATGATTTTCAAATGAAAGCTATTCTCCCAAATAATTTTACCACAATACTATTATTAATAATTAATAATAAAATAATATTATTTTCCCAAAATCCTTAGTTTTGCTCCTTTCCTTTTTTTGTCTTAAAAAATCATAGCAATTGAATTTATGATATTTATTTTATAATGATTGTTCTTTATCATCATATTAAGATAGTAATTAGATTTTGGTGTAAACGGGGTATCGAATGTCCTTTAGTTGACGATAAAGACTTTATTAGTTGAGCTAAACTATAACTCACCATTTCCCTCGTCTTGTCGTCGTTGGATGAGATGTGTTGTATATGTTATGAGCAGGAAAATGTTTAAAACTATAAGCAAATGTGACACTAATATAATATATTTCTTATGCGGATTAGTGTTTAATATAAATGGGTTCAAGTCAAACGGGTTAACTTGCTTTGATGCAATTGATAAATAGGTCAATCTCATGTTAACCTACTTAACACATAATCAACTTGAAATTGGAATAGTTCATTATTAGTGTCAAAATCAGTTAATATGTTTTGTCACAAACTCATTTAATCCATATAAATAAACCTCTTCGCTATCCAACATAAATTTGAAATTTGAATGACCAATTGAGTAATGAAAAGAAAATTAATGATTATATTGGAATTTCCTTCTATAAAAACCTAAAGTCCCTAACTTTTTTTATAAACCAAAAACAAATAATAATAAAAACTCTCATTGCATTTTATTTTTCTTAGATTGTGAATTTTTAAATTTATTTTATCATCTCCAATTAAAATTGATCCATTTTCACGATTTGAATAAAACATTACAAATCTAAAGGTTTATTTAATGCAACATTATTTAAAATTTAAATAACATAGCACCATAGGATTTGTTTTGTATTGCGATAGGAAGTATAGCTTTAGCTGTAGAGGTTTAGTTGTAGAGCTTTTTGTGATAAAGTATTTTTACTTAAAACAAATTTTAGCAGTTAACATGTTTAACAAGCTAAAATGATAAAGTGTTTTGAAGTTATTACTTGTAACACCTTCTTTTGGTTCAGCGATAATATTTTCTAGAAAATTAGTAATTTTTCAAAAATTATTTTGGGTAAATTGCAAATTATATTCCTAAAGTTTAGGGGTGTTTGGATTTTACATTCTAAAGTTTCAAAATTCAGATTTTACCCACCAAAGTTTAGAGGTGTTTGGATTTTACACCCTAACGATTCAAACTTTGGATTTTACCTCCTAAATTTTAGGGATTTGAATTTTACTCCCTAAAGTTTGGAAGTGTTTAGATTTTACACCTTAAAGTTTTAGAATTTTGGGGTGTAAAATCCAAACACTTTCAAACTTTAAGGGGTAAAGTCCAAATTCTAAAATGTCAGGATGTAAAGTTCAAACAACCTAAACTTCAGGGGGTAAAATCTAAATTCTGAAACTTCAAGGTGTAAAATCCAAATACCTTCAAACTTTAGGGGTGTAATTTGCAATGTATCCAATTATTTTTATAAAAGCTATCTTATTTTCCTATGTTTGGTAACAACCTTAAATGAGTTGAAAATAATCTCATAACTTTCCTTATTTAGTTTGCTGTGAGATAAAATTGTCTTTCAAAACAATTGAGTGGAAAATAATTTCTAAAAATAAGCCATGTTTTTTTTATTGACTAAAAATAGTTTTCCTTTTACTCATTTTCTCTTATACTACCAAAAACTAAAAAACACATAAAACTATCTTTACAGAAGGTTTTCCATCAAAACAAACAGAGCGCCCATCGATACAATGCATGAAAAAGTTCAATAAATATGATTTTATCTAAAGAAATTATTCTCTCTCTCTCTCTCTCATTTTGTACATAAATATGAAATTTGATCATTATGATAATTATTAGAGACTTATTTTAATTGTGTTTCTACAATAAATTTGATAATTATGCTAATCATTAAAATATATTTATTATGATAGTGTATTTATATGAAGCTATTAAATATATAATTATGGAAATTATTAATAGGTACTTTTTTTTTATAGGTCTTTTAAAGAAAATAATTAAACTCATTAAAAATATATATTGGAATATTGACAAGGGGCAGCACTACTTATAGTTTAGGGGGTATAAATGAATATATATATATATATATATATATCACTAGTTTATTTAACACTTAAAAATATTTTTGCACACCCTAATCACAAACCAATCCAAAACCAAACTACAACACAAATCAACCTATCCTAAAACCAAACAACAACACAAATCACAGATTACTCACTTTGTTTGTGTATGATATAATTTTCGATCTCATTCTCATGAATCTCATCTCATCTTTATTCTTTATCTGACTTTCTTAGTTTATCTAAATCTAAAAGTAAAGAGTGAGTGTTTGTAAGTTGTGAGTGTCTCTGTCTTTATTATAAATTTATATTATATGCGTGTAAGTGTTTGTTTAACACTAATTATGTGTTTTTTTTTTTTTTTGTTATAATGTTATTTGTGTGAATGTGTGCGTGTATAGTATAAATATAATATAACTTTTTATAATTTAATAATTAAGAAATATAGAGGATTTGTTACATATGTGTATACTGTTATCATATTATTATAACTTTTTGTTATAAAGTTGGTAATTCAAGAAAAACAAAAAAGAAGGTAAAGTTAGTAATTGTTTAAGCATTTGATTGGTTCAGTAAATATTTAATGTATTGTTTATGTATAAATGAATGTGGTTGTGCGGGTAAATAATTAAGAAAATGACAAATAGATAATGAAAACTATGTAAAAATAAAAATGCTATACAAATTTTAAAAAATAAAATGGTCACACCAACTTACATTGACAATAACTAATGACAAGTTAACAATTGATAATGAACTATTATGTAACGATTTCAAAATAAGAAAATTTGTAAAGAAAATTGTAAAACTTCATGTATTTGAGCGTGTTTTGTTTTGTTTTTGTAGATAACTCAATAACAAAGTATTTTGTTTATGAGAATATTCCATGGTGCAAAGTCTAATATACCCCCAACTAAATTAAAAAATAAAAATAAAAAATACTAAAAACCGAAAATAACCTAGTCTAGAATTTGAGTAAACTTAACCCAAGGTTAACACAATCTGAGTAAACTAATCCAGTATAAAACAACACTTGTTTAAACTTTAAACTAACTGCCATAAAAATTATCGTGTTAGTTTACCTGGGTTTAATTTACATGGATTGTGTTAACCTAGGTTAGGTTAAGTTTACTTGGATTTGAGACTGGGTTATTTTTTGCATTTTTGTATTTAGTTGGGTGTATTTTGGACTTTGCCCCATGGAATATTCTCAAAAATAAAATATTATGTTAAATTTAAGTGAGGGATAACAAAATTGGAGGGTATTTGCTTAATTTTAAAATATAGAAGAGGAGATTGATTGGTTTCAAAGATAGAGAGGAAGTTGTGGACTACTCCAAATATAAAAGGAGGAATGTACTTTTTCCCCAACAAAATATTATAAGGTTAATCAAAAGTCAAATATCTTCAATTAAAAAAATAAGAAGACATTTTAATAAAATAGAATATTGAATAGATAACAGAATATTCCCAAAAATAAAATATTATGTTAACTTTAATTGAGGGAACAAAATTGGGGGGTATTTGCTCATTTTTTAAATATAGAAAAGGAGATTGATTGGTTTCAAAGATAGGAAGGAAGCTATGAACTACTCCAAACATAAAAGGATGAATGTACTTTTTCCCTGACAAAAAATATTATAAAGTAAATTAAAAGTCAAATGTCTTCAATTAAAAAAAGAATAAAATATTTTAATGAAATAGAATATAAACATCATATACTATTGTAAGGAATCAAATTGTATTGGACCCTAAACAATAAAATTTGTAGAGTGTGGGTAGAAGGGCTAAGCACTAACAAAGCAGGCAATGGATGACGTGAAATTCATAGGAATAATAGCAAAGGAATTTCACTAAGTGTTCTTGAGGATAATCGCAATCATCTGGGCTAAGTGTTTGTGGGGATCTTTATAATGATTTTGGCTAAGTGTTTGTGAAGCAAGTTCATCCTCGGCTCAGTCCGAGGATCTCTTTCCTTAGAACTGACAAACATAAGGGTTGTCCTCGGGCACTCTGATAACCCCCTTTTCCATGTCTTCTCTTGGGGTCCTCCTTCATCCTGGGGGTTCTATCTACTATATAGTTTTATTTAGTTGATCATTGCCGTCCATTTGTCGGTCATCTGAAATCTGTGTCTGAGGGCTTGTCCCCTCAGCCGCCTTTGCAGGCTTTCTGTTAGTTGAAGTGACCAAGGCGTCACTGTTTGCTAATCAATTCGCCATTAATGTGGCCAGAATGTTGGCGGCGTACGTTTAATGGGCGAGTGACAGCTTCCCACCATCAATGTCAGTTTGTCGAGGACGTGAGCATCCTCGGCGAGGTCCCTTGATGACTTAGGCTTCGTATGCTTATTCTCAGGCTCTGCTTCTCCTCGGCGCGGACCTTGGGCCCGATGTAGAGTGGGCCGGGGTTATTAAATATTTGAGGCCCCACAACTATATAATAAAAGTTGGATTTAGAAACTGTGGTTGTGCCAAGTGACTTCACCAAATTGTAGAAATTTTTTTAGATTTTTAAATTTTAAGAAAAAATATATATAATTTTTCTTAAACTATAATTTCTAAGTTAATAAAAATCTTAATTTGATTATAATCCAAATTCTTCATCTAATCCTTATTTTTTACGTGTAGTGTTGAAATAAAATTATATTAACATTATTATTTGTATTTTTTTAGGATATATTTCTTAAATTAAGGGATAGTATTTAACATAGAAAAAATTAATTCAGATAAAATTTTATCATCTAAATTTTAGAATTTTAATTCTACTCTAACTAAAAGTCTATTTTAAAATTTTTCTAAATTTAAATCTCATCCCATGTTTTCATTGTTTTTATTTTCCTCAAGTTGCAACCTACATAAATCTCATCCCACGTTTTCATTGCTTTTATTTTCCTCAAGTTGCAACCTACATTTTATATATTAATTATTATTATTATTGAATAAATAATATTTTATTAGAATATCAAGCTACAAAACTCTTGATTTAGGGATAAGATTGAACAAAAATTATAATCCTACCAGATGTAATCCATATCACAAAATTATAATCATAAACATCAGCCCACTCACACCACGAAAACAGTACAAGAGTATCTGTGCATAAGAGGAATTATGAATAGACTTACAATTCTTTAAAAACATTAGGCATGAAGAGTTGGAGGCCTTCTTTCAATCAAACTTCTATATGATGTATCTAACACCTATATAATATAGGTGTCACCTTGAATGAAATAATAAAACTTCAATCACGATGCTAGGTGAGTAATGAAAGCTTCAACGATGCTAATGGATGTGTGAATTTTATTTTCTTTTCAAGTTAGCCTTTTTTTTTAAAGTGGTTTTTATTTTATAATGAGACATACTTTTATATAAAATTTTTATATAAACTTATTGCCAAAGCCATAACTCTTAATAACATGCTTGCAGTTACGAGTGATTCAATTTTTGGCTATGATCTCCAAATTTCAGGTAACATACTACAAGTATTGCAACCCTTCTCTATTTTTGTCTTATTTAATTGGTGTTATTTCCATATAGATATGGAAGTGGGACACTAGGATGCTTTGGGTTAGAATATTTGGTGCATTTATCAATGGTTTTGCCTAAAGGGTTTGGATGCTTATTGGTCGTAGTTTGCTTCTTCATTTTGGTATTGAATGTGCCAATCAAGTAAATTAACCTTGATCTCTATCTTTAATTTTCATTGTACAAAAATCACTTTGTTTTAGTTTCTAATATTTAGATTTGCATGTCTTAGTGCATTGTCATTTCTTTTTAGAAAATTAGAAAATTTAGGTAGACTTATGCTAAACATAAAGGTATGGTGTTTCATAATAACTCCTAATAGAATTAAAATTCTAATCAATAACAACCGGAATTATTTATGATTCCTCCATCTTTTTTATCCACGTGTCATGTTGATTAGGTTTTGTACATATAATAATTTCATGTAGTTTGAAATACTCTTTATGCGTTAACTTTCAAATTTGTTTATAAGAAATTATTGTTATTTTGAGATCTCCAATCTTCTTCTTTTTTAGGTATTCTAGTTTATTTCATGCAATTCTTGCTTTGTGAATTAAGCCGCACAGGAGTAATATATATATATATATATATATATATTACATATGATTTTATTTTTTGAGAGAGTTTCAACTTATGACATCCGCTTCTGATGATAGCTCTTTATCATCAGATGAAGACACCAATTAGTTTTTGGTGTAGGCGGGGATTAAACCCCAAATCTGTTATACAACCATCAGAGACTTTACCAGTTGAGCTAACTGGAACTCACTATTACATATGATTTAGTTCCAAATTTTTTTTTATTCATTTTGTTCATCATTTATTTTATTAATACTTATAAATATTTAATTTTGCAAAAAGATTCGTAAAGGGTTTTATGAAGCCAAACATGTGGAGCATGAAGCCAAACATGTGGAGTCATGAAGTTTCTAAAAGAAAAAAGTTTTGAAGTCAGGTGTTTGTATAAACTGACTTAATTATATTTATAAATTAATGTGGTCTTATTCGTATGGTTCATTAATTATAATTTATTTACATATAAATTTTTAATGAATAATGCTAGAGATACAAACTATTTTACAAAAAAATTTACAAACTGCTGATGTGGTGAATGATTATTAGTAAATGAAAAAGTATTAATAATGGTGGGACTAAATGAAAACCAATAAGAAGTTGGCCACATCAGTATTTTGTAGAAATGTTGTAAAATAATTTGTGTCTGTAGCATTACTCATTTTTAATTAAGCTGTGCATAGCATATGCATAATACTAGTTTAACCATAAATTATCAACCAAAAAAAAAAAAAAAGCACCGTACCTAGGAAAGGAAAGCCACGATGACAAGAAAGAGAATCAAGTCGTTTCTGTCCTTTGAGCAAATAAAAGGATTTTTTTTTTTTTTTTTTACCAATTTGGTCATTTTGGAATTAATGTGTCCTTTATTATTGTTAGGTTGTTAATTCTATTTATTTCCGAAGATAGCCAGGTGAAGTTTTTTTTTTTTTTGTTTTTTGTTGCAATAACTAGTAACTAGTAAGGAACGAGGATAATTCCACTCACAAGACAACCACTTTTTGGATAAGGAAAGTTCGGTAACAGTCCTTAAAATGAAATTGTTCAGCAATGTCCAATGATGTTGCCCCACGTATAACTTGTCTTTTCTCATTCTTCCTTTTGTTATAATTCAGTGTCTCGCAATGGGTGGCCCTCCTGTGGAATTAGAATAACAGGCTGTCAGATGATAAGCTTTGTAACAAAAGTCATAGCATACAGGGGTGCAAAGTAATGGCAAACTAAGTCCGGTGCCAAGTAACAATGATCATATTTTATAGTGCAAAATGTTCATTTGAAAAATTTAGGGTATAAAGTATAATTTAGGGTATAGTTTGTGATAGTAAAATATAATTTTCCCCCAATGCATTACATAAAGTTTCTAAATTAACGTATTATTGTCGTTAGGGGTGTTTGCAGTGCGATTTTGGACCATTTTTAGCACTGCACTTTGCGGTGCGGTTTAGCCAAAACCATAACTGCATCACATCTTATTTTTGCAGTCGCATGTGCAATGCAGTGCGATGTGGTGCGGTGCTGTTTAGAGTCTAGCCAAAACCATAACTACACTGCACCTCATTTTTGCAGTTACATGTGCAGTGAAGTGTATAAGATGCGGTTTGAACGGTTTAAAACCAATATATTTTTCAAATTTTGAGTTTTCCTGCCCAGGCCAAAATTGATTTTTTTCCTTTTGTCTTGAGACAAGTTTTAATCTATTGAGCTATTTTTTTTTTTTTTTAATTTTTTTTGGGGTTGACTTTCTTAATCAACACTTGTTAGGATTATTAAACTTTTTTTTTTTTAAATTAGAGTTATTAAACTATTAATAATATATTTAATATAAAATAAATAAATATATTAATATATAGAGATGGTGCGGTCTAGTGCGGTGCAATTTGTGAGGTTTTCTTATTATAAAACCACAAGCTACACTGCACCATGCGGTGCGATATGTTGTTACATGCGATGCATTGCAGTTATACCATTTTGTGAACAATTTTAGTGCGATTTTTGCAGTTTGATGTACACCCCTATTTGCAATCTATCACCAAAAATAATATAAATTTTTTCAAGCATTTTGTAATAAAACATATGCTAACTTTAGGAGTGTCGGTGGAACGTAGATGGACAGAGTATGAGACAATAAAGAAGCATGTCAAATAGTTTGAACCTTAAAAGATCCAGGAGATGGACAGTTGGACCTTTTCTAGTCAAGCTGGCAGTTCATGCAGTTGAGACACGTGTTACAGAAAAGTACTCTTGGAATAAAACCCAAAAATATAAAATAAAATAAATCTAGTATTATTTTGTTTGAGAACTTTAAAAAAATTTAAAAATAATAATCTAGTATTATAATCAATAATGTACCATTATCCTGTTTGCTTTTTCTTTGACATAGATATCCATATCTACCGAGCATAATGCTTCATTGCTATTGGATTCTGCTTTCGTACCTCAATTTACATCTACTAGACAATTCAATATCTAATAGCGTTTTTGACAGGGACCTGGCCTCCTTTACGCAATAATAAATATTAAAATTAATCCATTCAAAGAATAGGAACTATTTTGATACATTGGGGCAAAAGTTAAAAGGACTAAATGCGTAATTAAACCTTCAAACGAGCTTGGTAAAGCAAAAAATGCGAAGTAACTATTCAAGGAGCAATGCTCCCTCTAACTCAATAGTAGGTCTTGTTAATTTCCATTCATGTGTGGAGAGAATTTGCTTATAGAGCATTGAATACTTTTTCAAAAAGCCAATCTAAATGTTTAACACCTTTCCTCTCTTGCATCATGACCCAAAACCTAGAAGCTTGGCTAAGACAATAAAATTAAGTTAGATTTGATTCTTAAACCATAAAACTAAAACCAAGTGACGACTCCCTTTTTTGAGACACCCTCTTCGTGAAAATTTTGGGATACTCACAATACTCTAAAAGAGTCCCTGCATCTAAAATAGCAAGAAGATTCCAACCCAGTTTTGAAAGCAAAGCTTAAGCTTTATTAGGAGCTTATGTTAAAAAGAAGCCATAAACACAAAAGGATCTATCGAATTGTACCTAAAATTTTCCCTCTATAGAATGTTCAATTTTGCCTACTGCATACAAAGTAACAAAGCAAAGCAAACCAGGGGCATAAGAGGCAAGGCAGATATACATATCTGATAGTTTTCTTGTAGACTAAGCAAAACTACATCCGTGGCTTAAAAAGTTTCAAGCACCAACCCCCAGAGCAAAATGGAAGGGGGGAAAACCCAAATAATTAAATTAAAAAGAAAAAAGAAAAAAGAAAGATAGAGGAAAGAAAACACAGCCAGGCTCAGTAACACCATTTCCTGAGTGCCTGCATTTTCATTTCAGATTTCCCCTGCCTCGAGAGAGAGAGAGAGGGGGGGGGGGGGGGGGGAGAGGAGAGGGAGAGGTAACCAAAAATTAAATGGAAGGCATCTTATTTACAGCAACGAGCTATACACAATCCAAAACACAAGCTACCTCCATTCTAAGGCCGTCTAGAAGAATTGCTGGAGCCAGCTACAGTTTACTGCATCCTTCTGTAACTCATCCTTCAATTTGTTTACTTGTTGCAGAGCCTGTTTCAAATCCATTTTGTCTAACGGCAAATCAGAAAACTCCTTCAGAAACTGGTGAGCCCGGGCAGCACCTCTAGACATGTCACCCTGATCACACTCTCTCTTTCGCTTGGATCCTACCTGTGGATCATAATAACATAATCAGAGAGGGAAGTGGGAGAGAATGTTCTAACCCAGTAATATGCTTTACAATAACATGGCATCATTTGCTTTTTTTGGTACATGTTCTGGATATTGTTAGCTCTTTTATTTTTTTTGGTTATTATTATTATTTTTATAGAGATAACAGACATCATAAATGGCTATGCTAACCAAATTGAATATTTTGGTCTCAGCTAACAATGTAGTATCAAAAGAGTAAAAGAAGATAGAAACATGTAGCTTGTCAGATTGTGTAGCACCACATGTTGCTGTTCTTTTTTGAGCAATTTTTATGTGTTATTTGTTTGAGCTGGCTTCCAAATTCAGAAAACCATGCTTTACATGGTGTACTTATTTTCCCCACAACTCAACTTACAATGCCTATACGCTCCTGAATCATTCTTTTTATTACTACTAATCAATTTTGACAAGCAACCTATATATCTAAGAGGACAAGAAATTTTCTTTTGAGGCTACATCTATTACATTGAAAATGTAATAGGAATATCACATTTATAATCTTAGTTTACCAAACCAAAATTTCTTATAAAAAAGTTGACTAATTTAATAACAGCTGCCATTGCATTTATATTTATCCTAGAGTTCCTAAAACACCATTATTTTTTAACATAACTGAAATGGTGACTAGTTTTCGTATCATAATTGTCCCTCCAATGTGCATTATCAAAAGCAACCAAACTTGACGAATGCAAGGAAAAACGTAATCAGTGAGCAATTTGTGTCTGGCAAGAGTTGGAGACAAAATATCTCTCCAAGACTGGTTTAATAGGACAGTCTCTTGTGTTAGCAGGACACTAAGTCTTTATATTCTTTGTGCAGCAAGAGTATCGTGATAAGTGCACCACCTAAGTGGTATAGAACTTGGATTCAGAAAATAGAATGGCATGTAAAACTTCTATAATTGCAACTTTAGAGCATATAATCAATAAATCAACTAATGTAGCATGGCCTGGATAATACTCATAATTGTAATGCATTTATAGCTCATCATTTCATGATCAAGAACCAGGGTTGAAAACAACCCAATTTGAAAGATTATTGCCTTGCCAAACACTGAAAGATTATAACAGATTGCACCTCTTTTTGGGCGTCATTCATAATGGTTGCAGTAGGTGAGAAATCTTCCAATTCAGCAGCCTTTTCTCTAGCAAGGGTAACCACGCTTTCAGGAAAGTTTGCAAATTCTGCTACATGTATACCAAAACTTTGATCACAAGCCCCTGGCTCGACCTGGAGTATATGATCAAATATGAAGTCAGGAGTGCATACAATTTTTCTCAAAAATATACAAACACTAACGTTCTAAGCAAGTTGGATAGAAGCAAACATCTTAGAGTAATTAGGAAAAAAATGGAATTATAAGTCTTCAATCTTCTTAAAAAGTGTAACAATTTCTTTACACATTTCTGCAAAATCTGTGGACAGTCTTCTCCATGAAACCAAACAACTACTTTATACTGATATTTTAGACCTTATGATGTAATGTGTAAATATGCAAAGCACATTAAAAAATTGAGATTGGAAATGCCAGTTAATAGTGGGAAAAGATTAAGCAAAAATAGCTTGAAGCGAGATATAATGAATATTGACTTTTCAACAGAAAATATCTAAAGTGAATTTAAGAAAATCTTTGACAATCATTGTTCCGCATGTTTTTTCCTCCTTGCCAATTCAATGCTAACCCACCAGATCACTACACACTTTACAGTCTTATAAAATAAAAGACAGGTGGCAAATTTTATATTCTTTTTAAGGTGATTGTAAAATTCATAGGGGTAACTCATGGCTACCATCACTAACTAGAAATTTGGTCATAGCTTAAATTGCAATACAGAAAAAGGCAAAAGAACTATTTTTGATCTTTCTTTTTAATGAATTTGTCCAGTTGAACTGCATAATAGAAGCATAAAACTAAACTCTGTAGAAAGTATTGCAAGGGCACTGATCAGTTGACTTTTAGAAACAAAATACAGGAACCTGGATTAATTGATAGGCAAGTATTGGCAATGATAGTTGTATGATATATTCATTAGAAACCCAGTCATTAACAGTTCCTTTCTGAAGCAGGAGCATAACCAGAAACTATTTAAATATTTTATTTTGGATTTTCATTAAATAATTTTAGATTTTAAGGTTTTTATTTATTTAGTTTGAGTTATGATAGGGATGGAATTTCATATCCTTAGATAAGGATTTGTTTAGTATTTGGATTAGTATTTGAGTTCGATTAGGATTTGTTTTAGGATGTTTATCTTTTTCTCTTGAGATTCCTGGAAGCTCTAGATGATTTATTTTGTAATCAGACTATTATACGATTATTAATATTATTCAGTGATTATTCATGCAAAGTTTGCATTGTGTTTGGTGGTGAATCCAAACAACCTTAGGTGGTGAAGCCTAAGGTTTACTATGGGATTAATCTAGGTGGGAAGCCTAGGTTGTCCTGCATCACTTTCAGCATACAATTCTTCATGAAATTAGAAACTCTCTTTCCCTGACTTCCTTATTTTCTTGGTTTTTGGAAGCCACCTACTTGTTACTTATCAATCCAAAAAATTTAGCACATTAAAGGTTAAAGAGAAGTAAGCCGACCAACTATGGTTGGATTCATGATGACACTGGAAAATAGTACTGTAAATAACCAAATATTTTTGGAGCATGCATCTACCTTATACAGCATAGTCAACTTGCGACTTGCTGAGTCAATGTGTGCGCTAACATGATAGTTTGCCACACCAACAGTTTGCTTCTCATGGGGCTCATGATGAGGAGTTTCACAAGCTAATGCAGTCAGTTCATGAAAGTGGGTTGCAAACAATGTAGGTGCTTTGATCACCTCAACAAGGTGCTCACAGATGGCCCAAGCTAAACCTGAACACCAAAAGATGACTT
Source organism: Quercus glauca (assembly GCA_023736055.1). NCBI lineage: Eukaryota > Viridiplantae > Streptophyta > Magnoliopsida > Fagales > Fagaceae > Quercus > Quercus glauca. The sequence goes on along the minus strand of CM043324.1, from coordinate 26,433,605 downwards.
GATAAGACATTAATTGAGCCCATAAATGAAGCACAATTAAAATAAAAGCGATTTATGGTTAATTATACAATCAATCAATAAATTATAAATTAATTATTCCATTACTAAGATCAATACTATCGAAGGAACTAAGAACTTGGAATTGAAGTAATATTGTTATTATTGAACATAACTTCAACTAATATGAACAGATAACACAGATCAACATGCAAGAAAGTTCAATGTGACTTAAAATTAATATTCAACCCACACATCAAATATTAAATTTTAAAAGGTCTGATTCATAGTTCTCAGGAATAACACCTCCCAAAGCTCATGTAAAGCAGGAATCCATGAGTGCTTCAAAATGTGCATGACTACCACTGTACCACATGTTCAGGTATCTCAGTAATCCATGGTTAGTTTGGCCTGTTCATGCATCTCAGTTTGTATGACTACCACTGTACCACATGTTCAATGGTGTGATACTCAGTGTTTCAATAATACACATGGATTAGTCAGTCAGACATTATATGATATTTACTAGGGTGAGATTGGTGCAACCACGGCATTGGCCATGATTTAATAAAATCTAGAAAACATCAATCCAAGGTACTCAACTCTGATAAAACTAAGAAATTTACTCTCTTGTCCTAGCCCAAGGCAGGTAAAGCTTGGTTAAATTGGTTTTTGTAAAATCATGCTTGGGTGCCAGTGTTTGGGCCATTGTAAAATTTGCAGGGTATCTACAGAGCCAGGCTGGTAGTTTGGGTTCAATTCTCTTATCACCAACAATGAACACTTGGCCCAAATCAACTGAGACTTACGCCACCTACCACAGGTTGGCTACATGTATATGTATTGTGCCAAAAGTGGCTTGACCATAGGAAAAAATTATGTATAGTGCCATCAATACATGATATCTGCTTTTTTGATTTTGCAGTCTATATTTTTCTGTTTTTGGATAAGTGAAGATAATTTGCAGTCAATATGCAGCAATCAAATCAATATATACACATAAAAGTAGAGAACTCATGTGAGAAAGTATGAGATTCTGCCAAGTGGCGCATTCTATGCAAAGAGAATTGAAATATTTTCAAGTGCCACGTTAGAGATAAGAACAAATTAAATATTGACTTTTTGTTCGTTCAATATTTCAAGACTTTTCTAATAAAAAAATAAATATTCTTTGTATTTTTTGGTTCAATATATGAAGACTTTTCATCCTTCACACATACACACAAAACTCTTTGCATTTTAATTCACAATTTTCACCTCTTGCACTTCTACCCCTTTATATATACCTACCCATAGCCCTTTATGTCATCCCATGTCAAATACACAGACCAAAAATGATGCCATTTATCTTCAATCTTTCGACGACACCTACCTAGCTCTAACATGGTTGTTTCATCTAATTCTAACCTGTATGAGTTGGCTACAACTAAGGGTGGCTTGCATTTTATATTTGAGTGACAAGCCAATTATGATTTTGATGTTAAGGTCAAATGTTGTGGATTTGTGGGTTTTGAAAATTATGTGATTGATTGTGTGTGTTTGGAATGTGTATTTTGTTGTAGAATTAAGGAGAAAGAGAAAGACACATTCTATAGACTTTAATTTATTCTATCAATTTCCTCCAAAGTTTTATTTTTATTTTTATCTCTCATTACTTCAATTGAATAATTATAATGGATATGTGTGTGACATTTATAATTGTTGTTTTTTATGATGAATTCATTACAAATAAAGTTCTATAATAATTATGCTACAATACATATACAACATTATCCATGCATCGTAACTTACTAGTTTTTAAATAATGCATGAAGCTAAAAGAGAAGTACAAGCCCACTATTCAATCTTATTTTGAATGTTCTCACAACTATAAATTATAATATGAGAGAGAGAGAGAGAGAGATCAAGTGGGAAGCTATTCAAAAGATTCTATAATGATACCAACCAAATCCGTCATAAGTTGATGTCCCGCGCCCCAACTCATCAATAATTATCAGTGACTTATCTGTAGCACCCTTCAATATGGATGCCGTTTCAAGCATTTCTTGCATAAAGGTAGAAACTCCACGTAACTAAAAAGAAAAAGAACACAATTTAACTTCAACAACAAGGAAATAACAAATTATCTTCTTCTGCCATGAAAGAAATCAGTTCAGAAATTGTATAACAGATGTGTAGCATGGAAAACACAAGATGCTCATTACTGGTGAATTAGTGTAGGAATGTAAAATGTCTAAAAAATAATTGTATCATATAACCTGAAAAACTTCTCCCCTAATATCTAAATGCTTAGAAATGTATCATGCAATAAACTGATAACATCAGAGTTACTACTCTAAACATACAAACATATTGGCCAAACCAGCCTATCCTCCTAAAATAAGTTTGGATCAAACTATGTGTCAAATAAATCAAATTTACGTGGCCTCGTTTCATAAATTTAGTGGGGTGTGTTTGGGATCGGCACATAAACCACATTTATTTAAATCCAAGAAAGCTTTCATTTCATGCAACGTTAAAATAAATTAATATTTCTGATAAACATATTTTGAAATTGTTTTAATGTTGTCAGTATTTTGAACATTTTATAAAATAACTAAGTAGTGGATACTTTTATAAACAACCAAGGAGGGGACTAACTGGCATTAGTCCCCTATTAAAGGCTTCAAATTAATGTCTTCAATTCATTCTAAAATAGAAAAATATTGCATATGGATGACCCCACCCCAAACAGTAAGCAGCTTTTTTAAAAATCTTTTGATCAACACAATTTTATATATATAATTCCTAGATTGGACACACTGTTGTTGTCACTTAATAGTAATCAAGTCTCTATTTAACTGATTTTGCTATTAAAGCAGCACCTCATTATATGAGCATGAATGTTAAAACTAAATCATGAATTTAGCTCCTTTTGAACTTTCTATATGCTTTAATTATTTTTTCTTTTGTCCTTTTAGGTGGTAGTGTTATAAACAGCACTGCAATAAAGTCAATAAAAGACATCTGAAATACATTATTCTATAAAATCAGCAAAATTCGTTACATTTAATCTAAAACTCTATGTAGATTGTGTTAAGTGTTAAAATTTAAGAGTAAAAGAGGAAATGTAAAAATTTGTTTGTCCAGGCCCTCCTGTGCGTGACTCAGAGGCTTGGCTGACTAGTTTGTGTGTGCAAAATTATTCAGTGTTTCCAAAGTTGTAGCTGACATGGGGAGCACAAAGACAAGTTTATTTAAAAAAAAAAAAATTTAAATTTTATAAGTCAATTGTATTTTTTTTACTATTAGTTCTTTGCATTTTATTTTTATTCTTATAAGTTAATTAGGTTATTACTCCTACATCCCAAATTGTTAGTCTTCTATTCCATTTCGGGATATCCCAAAATAAAGTCCTCTTTGAAAAGTCAAATAAGTAATTTCCTAACACACCCTTTTAGGCCTTTACTTTATTTAAAAAGTCAATACCCCCTCTTTCATTAAAATTTAAATCAAGGAGGTTAGTTTTGGAAACATGTATCTTTTTGTGTAAAAGACAATCCATTAAATGATGTTCTCTTAAAGAGTTGGATTTTCTAAACAAGCCTAATATGGGACGGAGGGAGTAGTATTTAATTTCCAAGATTCAAGGGTATTATTGTAATTCGATAATGGAATTTTCCAAGTCTATTAGAATTAGGATTTACTTTTGATAGTCTATATAAGCACACCATTGTACTCCTATAAAGACAAGTTTATGATAAACAAAATTTCGCCTGGAACTTTTTCTAATGGCACGGTGCTGATTCTAAGTAACCCTATGTGCTAATTCCTAGGTTATTTTTATTTTTCTGTTCTTCAATTTTCACATTGCATCAAGTATTGTCCTGCATCAGTACCAGTGCTGCTGACTCATTTACCTGAATTCAGCACAAAGCCCTACAACTGATGAAAAATAATATAGAAACAAAAGAATGATAGAAAGCTTTAAAAAGTACTCCATTTTATGTGTTCCATTAGTGAAACCTACACCAGCAAAAATTATGTAGTTGTAGATAAAACTCTTAAGAAATAAGAACTGCGTAGCAGATTAGTAGTAAAAAATAGCATGAAATATGATCCTAGTGGAATCAATTTAACATATACTAAGGTCAATCTTCAGGAGTCAAATGAGAAATTGTTGCTGAACTCACTTGGCAGTCACCAGCACCCACACGAGCAAAAATGCAATCACGTACAGAAATGCTAGCTTTATCACATGGAACAAAAGAACCAACTTGTGCCATCAGAATATTCACACCGACCTGCAAGCACATTATATATAGACATATAATCAAACCCATACAAATCTTAACTAGTAATTGCAGAGTTCACCGGATTCCCGTACAATGAGAAAGTACAACAGGTGTCAGTAACTAGAATAGATGGTGAAGTTCAGTGTGTTCAAATCACAAAATTAAATGCAACAAGGTGACCAGTTCCTAAATTGGCGTTCATTCCAACAAATCAAAAGAATGAAATACATAAATAGCATCTTGTAGTTACATGTACAGGAGCAACACATGGCAGTTATTTACTCTCTTGCAACTAATAGTAAAGAAGCAAGTAATTGAATAATCAATCACACCTGCCGAATAAATGTGGATTTTCCGCCCATGTTAGGCCCGGTAATGATCTGGAACCAACTTTTCCCCCTGACCTGATTTGCAAGGAAACCCCCAAAAAAAAAAAAAACCATTCCATTTCAACTTTCAAGAGTGGAGAAAAAACAATTTTATAGAGTAGCTTATAAATACTCACAAGTTTACAATCATTTGGGATAAAATTAACCCAGTCTTGAGCCTCCACACAAGGGTGTCTACTCCCTTCTAAGATAATATCTCCCTCATCCTATCATAGCCAATTTGACAATAATTTTACAGTAAGTGAACTTTTCTAAAAGAGAATAAAAAAAAATCATTACTAATCAGAGAAACCAAAAGCAGCAAATAACTAGTGTCTAATTACCGCTGGAGTGATGTCTGGTCTTGTGTAGGGAGTGGGACAACTAGAAGCCAAATCAGCAAAACTAAGTAAGACATCCAACTCAGAAAGCAACCCAGCTAAAGACCCAAACACCTGTAGAGCAAAAGCTTCTTCAATCTAGAAAAAAGAGCCAGGAAGAAGAAACAAGAAATAACTAAGTTTAACTACCTCACAGAATGTTGCTGCAGTTTGAACTACTCGGTTAACCAGCTCTTTTTGACAGTTCTTATACTCCTCAAGTATCTTTTGATATTGGTCACCTAATTTTTTAAGCTTTGTATTGGTAAACTTAACTCCATCCTTTCGAGTTTCAAGGACAATAAATTGAGTGGTGAGCTTTTTCCTTATTTTTGGCTCCTCCTTCTTTGTAATTCTAAAAACATGTCCAAACTGCGTGCCCTTATCTAACTTTAAGGCCTTATCTATGGGCAGATCAAGATCATTAGCAGTTTGTTTATGCAAATTATGTATTTGGCGCTCCAATGACTCTTGTTCATCTTTCAGTGCAGACAGTGCAGGATCATAACTAGAAGAAATCATGTATTCCCCATTCTCAAGTTGATCAAGGTCGACAGAAGTTTCTACAAGACCAATGAACTTATTCAGGTGATCATCATCAGTCCAGAACTCGAGCGGATCCAAATACCTGTCCTTGATCAGTGAGGAAAATTGTCCATCATAATGTTCCAGGGCACTTTTAATGTAGGGAAGTCTTATACTTGACTGCATCCAGAAGATGTGAGGCAAATTATAAAGAGGAACTTTAAACGGCAAGATATCTACTTGTAACATAAACATGTAACTGACTTATCAAATAAGAAAACATAAACATATCACTGATTTTAAAGAAAAGCATGTAAGCTGCATCTAATACCACTACAAGAAGCCATCATGGTAAGCTTAATGCCAATAATATGCAAAACAAATCACTTCATAGCATGCAACCCATGGAACAAAGGAAAACACATCAAGATCACCAAAATTACTTCCCTGAAGACCAATTACCACTGCAGTTTCAATATAGGCTGAATTTCCATTGCTACAGATCCCATATACCATTCTTAACAAAAAATATTAATAGATTAAAGAAAAAGTGCCAGTTGGCATTATTAGTCAGCAACCAACTAATGGGTTGTTGGTAAACAATATCTTGTCAGTTCAAAAGGGGGGAAAAAGAATAGGTTTTGCTTGCTGCTGGAAAAATTAGCTATACCAACCCAACAAGACCAGGACACTACTAAACCCTACCAAATAATGACGATAAACTGGAATTTACCTGGTAAAGTTTTACAATATGCTGCAAACCAACTCTTTTCTTCTCAAGATTGTGCATCAGTCGCTCAATATCTGATATTCTTTTCAGGTGCTGCCTCAGATCTTGGCGAAGAGCAGTATCCTCCACAAATGCTTGTACCAAATCCAGCCTGGAGTTAATTTCCTTTACATCCAGTAAAGGCTGCTTTAGCCACATGTGCAATAATCGTTTTCCCATTCCAGCAGTACAAGTTCTATTCATGAGACCAAACAAACTGAAATTTTTGTTTGCATCTGTTTTGCTTTCCATGACATTCAGTGCCCTCATTGCGGTAGAATCTAGCCTCATGTAACTGTCAAGATTGTACCTACAGATAGTATAATTTCCATAATTGCTCTCATCTGCTAGTAATTCAGCATAAGACAGTAATGCCCCCAAAGCACCAGGTGCAAATTCAAAGGCAGAAACTAAGTCACGAACAGGTTCTTTAGAGCCTTTGACAAGCCTACCAAGATCCTCAACTAAGTCCCTTGTTTTGAACTCAGTTTTCTTCCTCTCGGTTAACATCACTCCACATCTAGTCAAAGCATCATGTAAGTTCCTACTTTCATTGGATTTGCCACTCTCAATAGGCAGAAGGCATTCCTTACAACCAAGAGCAACCAAAGTTGACTCTGTATTTGTAAAGTGGTTATCATCAAGAAATTCAGCCAACCCAAGTACTCTCTTTGTTAAATCGATGTAACTTAACCCTATAGTGCACCCATTTTCACGGAAGTAAGGTGATAGTGCAACAACAACAGGGGAATCCTGCATCTCATTGTTGGCAAACAAAACATCTTCAAAACTGCCAAGATTTCCAGGAGTTCCACTTTTCACCAGTCTCCAGTTTGAACCACTGCCCTCATAGAGCTCAAGAGTATGGTCTGTTCTCTCCAGGAGAAGATCACGGGCAATTGTTTCGAACATGCTTTTGCTAACACTTACACTTGAAAGGGAATCGGATCCGCTGCCCAATTGTCGTAAAGCAGTAGTAGTGTGATAGTAGGTCTTTGCAATAAAAGTCGCATTTTCACCATGAGCAGTATAATAGTCCTGAATGATTTACACAAACATGTATAAAAATAGGCAACCAAATAATGCATATAACAGGAAAAATTTGAGAAGCTATAGAGAAATTCTAGACAGAAGAGTAATCCCCATAATAAAGCAACCAAAGAATTATAGTTACCAGGAAAGAGATAATTTCTTCTTCTTTTTTTCACTTTCCTTATGCATAAAGCCCTTCTTTGATTTTTCCAATGAAATTATTTACTAATAAAAAAAAAGTTATCATATGGAGCAGGCACTGTACTAATTATGTTGAACTTAATCAGAATTGAATTCACAAACACTAATAAATGAGAATGTAAGAACAATAAGAAAAGATAGAGAGCAGAATTTCCAAAGGTTCGGTACATATGACCAGGTAATCCAAAAAAATGCCTACTTATAAGCCTCAAAATACTGCCGAGAACATGGTTGAAATACTATTTCACTACAAATGAGAAGCTAGACATCTTGCAGCAGAGCAACATTTAGACATGTCCCCCACCCCCTGGGTGTGGATATTCATAGAAAACACAATGCAAAGTAAGCCATAAACACCCAAATATGTCACGCGATGATGTACATCTCTTTGAGGAAGGAAACAAAATGATATTCATAACCACCTGTAGATGCATCAAGAATGCTTCCACGGACCAATATATAGTATATTTTAAACTTCCAAAGGGTGTTATTGAACTAACTTTATCATGGCATCAATGGTTTGTAGCCTACTAGGAATAATGGTGTTAAATCCATTATGATTACAAGACCTATGGGGTAAACAGTAGAACCTCTTTTGCTGCATTTCCCTGCACCTTCAGACCTGTGGTCTCTTGTATTCTATTTATTTGGTGTATCCTGGGTTATGCTGGAAACGGTGGCTCAATGCAGGCTTGTTGGCAAGGAAGGATCCAAACTAAAAGGGGTATAAAAGCTTGGAAGACTGTTCCTCTGTGTGTTTTGCGGACTACATGTGAGAAAGGAACAATGGGACATTTGATGAAGTTTAACGTCCTACTCACATTATTAAGCGGTCTTTGTTAAGGTTCTTGTTTGATTGGATAATTGCATTAGCCAACATCCAAGTTGAATCCCTTGTAGCTTTTAAAGATCTTTTGAACTTCACTGTGTAATTATTTGAGGCCATTTGGTACACAGCCTGTGCATCCCAACTCTTCCTTTGTTCTAATAAACTACTTTATTCATTAAAATAAAAAAATAAAAAAATCAAGGATGTGACTGTTTTACAATCTATGGCAAGCCCTACAAACAATAACAAGCCACAAAAAACAATATAAAATAAATAGGAAAAAAAAAAAAAAAAAACTAGACCGGTAACCTTTACAAACACTGACGACCTCAAACAAGTTGCAGCTATAACATAGTTGAGACATTTTGAATCTTCAACTTTGGTCCATCCAAATTATGAGTGGCAAAAGGACATAACCAATATGACAACATTAAAAGGTAACAAGCACAGTATGGCAGAAAACATAGCGAAAACAAAACAAAAAGAAGTTCAGATTTGAACTGACCCTGCGATCAAAGAACCGTACAGCCCTTGGGTCCTGCAATAGAATTATAAAAACAGGTAGAATAAGTAGAGTTCCTTAGGATTATCAAACAACATTTACACCTACCCTCTTTTTGGTTACCCAAAAAAAAAGGCTTATATAGCCAAGCAAATAAGTAACTACCACTAATCTTAAAAAAACCCATTTCTTTTTTCTTTTTCATTTTCTAAATGCCTGCCTAAGCAACCAAAGAGAGCCAAAGCCCCAGAATCTGTAAAATTTCACTTTATCTGAGTTGAGCTTTCCTATTCATTTAAATAAATAAATAAAGAAAACCCCCAAAATTAATTTCCTTCTCTTTTGGCCTCATTTTCACTGCAACCAAACAGAAAACTAGGGGTTAATAGAGACACTTACATTGGGTAGCTTCTTGAAGAATGAGAGGAACCCTTGAGCTTGCTTAGCATCTACCAACACAACACCACAATACAAAAATCAATCGCCAAAAAATTACCAAAAAAAAAAAAAAAAAAAAAAGCAAAACCCAAAATAGAAATGATAGAGCAAAAAGCTAGGGTTTCTCTATTGTCTTAAATTTTACCGAGTTTGAGCTCAGGAAGCTTGCTCTGCTCCTCAAAATTCCCTTCCATTACTGTTTGTCTTTTAGAGAAATGGCTTTTGGAGACTCTGGAATGATGAAAAAGTTAGTGTTGCTGTTTAGATACACATATGTTATATATTAGGGTTCTCGAGAATCGAGAGATGGCGGGAAAGGTTTTGGCGGGGAATATTTTGGGGGCGCGTGTGCTACACGCTCCACGAGCTGTGTGTGGCTTGGTTACACAGAGCGAGCGTGCGCGTGTGTGCAGTGTGCACAATCAAAATTAGGAGGAAAAGCTTCGGAGTTAGTTGGGTTTAAGGGCCGGGCCACTTAAAAGTGCCCAAACTCGGTCCATTCTGTACTTTAGATTGGGCTACGCCTGAGCTATCTACTCTCCATACTCTTTGTTTTTGTTTTTTTGTTTTTGAGAAGAAATTCGTTCAAATCAAAGAGGCCGAACTAGATAACCAATATTTGATGGTACATCTTCCATCTAGACAGTTAGATTGGGCAACAAAATTGCCCTTTCTAGCCAAAGAATGAGTTACTACTTTCCTTTCTAGCTAGAGTTTTACATTCGGAATTAAATGACCATCCAAAGTAAAAGATGGTTACTTTTTGGATTAAGAGATTTTATGAAGATTTGCTAGAAATAATTGCTACATATGGGGTGCAACAAACATTCAACCAACTGTTGTTGACAAATTTTGGGGGTAAAAAGAATTTTCCCTTTATCTCCGGGGTAATTAATAATTTCCCTATAAACTTTGAAATTAAGTGATTTCCCTCCTAAAGCAGGCCCTTAAAGCATTCACAATGAGGTTGCTAAATAGTCATTTTAGCAACCCAAACACTAAAACACACTCTACAACAATGTTGTCATTTTAACTCATTGTTTTAATATTTTGCTTCATTTCTACAGTGGGCTGCTAGAGAGATAGTAGCTCACCGTAGCAAGTTGCTACAATTTTTTTATTAATTTCTTTATTTCTCTCTCTCCCCCATGTCTCTTTTCTCTCTCACTTCTCCTCTGTCAGGTCTCACTTCTCTCTCTCTCTCTCTCTCTCTCAATAACATGTTGCTCGCGACAAGCCAATCCTCCAATCTTAGGCCTCATCAGAGCCGCGATGTAGTCCAGCAAGGTCATGAGGACGAGTTCGCCGAAGACAGCGATGATGGTGCTCGTGATCGTCGCCGAGAAATGGTAGTGATTGGCAAAGACCATGTCTGAAAGCAAGGAGGAATAAAAAATGATTGACAAGTTTTTATTGCTATTAAGAAGTCTTTGTTGATTCCTTGTTATTATCTAAAAATTCTTCCTTTAATTTGAGTTCTTCTGCTTAGGCTTGGTGGTAGTGGTGGTAGTGGTTGATTTTGGATGTGGGTTTTGTGGGTTAGTGGCATTGGTGGTTGATTTTGGGTGTGGCTTTCGTGGGGTGGTGGTTGTGGTGGTGGTGGATTTTAGGTGTTAGTGTTGTGGATAGGTGGTTGTGGTGGTGGAGGTTGATTTTGATCATAGGTTTCATGGATTTGGTGGCTGTGGTGATGGTGGAGAGGTGGAAGAGGAAGGTTTGTGGTGATTGTGCTGTGTTTGATTCGATGAGAAGTGAGTCATGGTGACTGTGTTATGTTTGTGGTTGTGGTTGAGAGGTGGAAGAGGAAGGTTGAGGGTGGTTGGATGGTGGGTTTGTTTGTTTCTTTTTGTTTTGTTTTGTTTTTTGTTTTTTTTTTCTCTGCTGCAGTGGTTTGTGGTTGTGGCTAGTGGGGCAACGGTGGAAGTGGCTGTTACTGTTGTGTTGTGATGGTTTTTGTGGTGGTTGTTTATCATTATTTTAATGAGTTATTAATATTATTTTAAATGAGTTCTTAAAAATATAAAATTTTTGTTGTAAGATGTATTATAAAGTGGGTTGTTAAAATAGATAAAGTAGTGTTTTGAGTGGCTAAAAGCTAAATATTATAGATTCTTTGCTATGAATGCTCTTAGGGCAGGCCATTTAGGCCATCCTCTAAGGCCCCATATTAATTATTAGTTTTACTAAAAAATATCATTAATGAGTTGTTTATTTTCTTTTCCACTTTACTAAGGGTGTGTTTGTTCAGAGGTGAAATAGGGTGGATAAAGTAGTGTTTTGAGTGGCTAAAAGCTAAATATTATAGATTCTTTGCTATGAATGCTTTTAGGGTAGGCCATTTAGGCCATCATCTAAGGCCCCATATTAATTATTAGTTTTACTAAAAAATATCATTAATGAGTTGTTTATTTTCTTTTCCACTTTACTAAGAGTGTTTGTTTGGAGGTGAAATAGGGTGAAAGGAAAACTTTGGAGAGAATGGGAAGAAAAACTTTTTAGAGTGTTTTTGGTTGGGTGGAGAGGAAAGAAAATAAATGGTGGGGCTTAGGTGTTTTTTCTCCAGGCCCACTAAAAAGTTTTCTCTCCAAATTGGAAAGAAAATTGAAAGGAGAAAATGAGACTACTTAATAGACAAAAATACCCAAGTACAACTTTTTTTTTGGTGCTGTCTTAGGGACATTGCCTCCCTTTTTTCTTTTCCTATCCTGGGCTGGGAGTTGCCTTCTTCTTCTTTTTTTTTTTTTTTTTTTTTTCCTAGGTGTTGCCTTCTTCTTCTTCTTCTTCTTCTTTTTTTCTTCTTCTTTGTTTAATTAGACACGATTTTTTTTTTTTTTTTTGGGTATGATTTTTATTTTAATGAATTGGGTGATTTTTTTTTTTGTTTGATTGTTTGTCATTTTTTTGTTTTAATTGGCCATCATTTTTTAACAAAGGTATATGAGTAAATTTATACAAACTCACTTTTTCCATCCCTCAACTTTTCCACTTCCAACCAAACAAAAATGAGAGAAATTAAAATATTTTATATCCTCCCATTTTTCTATCATTTCACCATTTTCTATCATCCCACTTTTCCACTCATCCAACCAAACGAACCCTAAGATTCCTAGTATTGTGGGCTATTAAATATCCAACCCAATTGAAACTGTAGATAAAAGGATTTGTTGTAAATGTGCCAAATTATTGTTGATGATCAATTTGCTATAACAATTTTGCATTTAAATTTTTGTAAATAAGTCTCCAACATGGTAGATTTTCAACTTTAGTCATTGAATCTTTCAGCATACTGTGGTGGGCATTTTTTGCAACTGTAGGCTGGGCTATTTCTTGCCACGTTACGGCCCAATGATTCTGGGTAGGAGAGTCAGGACTGGTTTGACTGCAACACACCCCAAGTTAGTTTGTGCACGAGCTAGAACCCTTTTGCTAAAACCTTGGACACGTGCCCATGGCAGAGGAAACTGTTACAAAAAAGTTATGGCAGGCAGGTGTAATATGACAATAATAAGAATAATATGTTTAATGTCAGCCATAAAAAAAAAAAAAAAAAAAAAAAAAAAAAAAAAAAAAAGCGCTAAATCATGATCTTAGTAAAGGAGGAGATAATGCAGTGATATAAATGCAGTAGCAATGAGTTAATAACAATGATAAAAAGAAAATGAAATAATATTAATGTTTGATCAATTAAATAAAAGGAAGGATGGTTAGTCTGCTCTACTTGATTTCTCAACGGAGTCAAGTCTAGGAAGGGAACCACCCCTCAATGTGGGCAATCTCACTAGGACATCTTGCCACAGAAATTGCCTACTTTAAGAGAATGGGCCTAGATGGCTTTTCCTCAAATTCCTTAATCCTCACTAGAGAGTAGGCTTTTAGAGGGAGAGAAAGGAACAGCCTATTGGTGCATGCATATTATCACACTCTTGTTTACTTTCTGTTTTTCCTCAAATTCCTTTTTTTCTCTCTAAGTTTCCTGCTTTCCCTCTTATCTTTCATTCCTTTTATTACTTTTTTTTTTCTCTTATTTTCTTTTTATTATCTCTTGTGTTGTTCTTCCCCTTTTCTCTGTTCTCCTCTGTTCTCCCATCTTTTGCCTCCACTGTGCACAGTTAAGGCCCTTTTTTATACTGCCTGCCGTGATAGGTTTTTGTTGTTTTGCCCCTTAACTGCTTTTGTCCTGGTATAGGTGTCCTTACCAGACCACCCATTGGTCTATCGGCTACTCAACCATCATTACTTACTTGTGCTGGTTGTGCCACATCCTATTCACAGACAAAAAAGTTTTATTTTGTTTTCTTACTTACCGTGACATTCCCATTTGGATAAGGGTGGACATTCTCTCTTATTATCTTCTGTGGCATGCATCTAGTGATTCTAGCTCATCTTTCCATCTTTTGGGTGGTATATTATCCTAGTAGGACATTTCTCCCAAAAAAACTTAAGCGAGAGCCCCAGAATAGGCTTTCTCCTTCTCCCCACTGCCAGACCATACCCTCTCTTACCTCTGACTTATGACCCACCACTCCTGTGTTGGCTGGGTATAAATGAGTGGTGCTTGAGTTTTATGTGTGCTCTACTTCCATGTGTGTCCATGGCTTGTCTACTGTTTATGTGATTGCCATGACCTGAGGGTTTGTTTTCACGTTTTGCTACTCGTTCTTGACCTCTTGTGGCGTGAATGAGTCTCTGGGCTTTCATTCTTTATGTCTTATTTCTTTCCTGGGCTGGGTCTTGCTTGGTTGTGGGCCTTTCCTGCTTCAATCCATCCCTTAACCTCTTTGCGGGTCAATTGACACTCTTACCATGCCATCCTGTTATTCCTGCCATGTATTATTTGACTTGTCCTTGCTGGGCCTTTTTTGAACCTACTGTATGTCTTCCTTCTACTCAATTCTAGTAGCCCAGTACTATCATCGGGCTTGTATTCATGCTGTTTTGGGCTTCCTTGGCCCATTTATTCTTTTGGGCATTCTCGGCCCATTTCATTTCCTTGGGCATCTCCGGCCCATTCCAATCCTTCATTCTCATGGACTTTTGCTAAGTCTTTTGAGCTTCCCCGGCCCAAGTTACCATATCCTTTACTTTCGGGGCTTATAGGCTTTCCCATCAACCCCTATTTACTTAATTCCTTCATTTGGGTTCCTTCGGCCCATTCTTACTTGCTTTCCATTTCTCATAATGCCCATGAGTTTACTACTTCTTTCTCTGGGCTTCTTTGGGCCTACTTGCTTTCTTTAAGGCCCTTTTGTTATTTTATAGGCCTATGGTCTATTATTTATGCCATTCGGGTTTAATAGTTTTCTTCTCAATTTGTTAATTCTTCTTCTTTGTTCCCTCTCATATTGTTGGGCTTCTTCCTATTTTGGGCCTTCTTGCCAAAGTTAGTGGGCATCAACACATACTAAAAAATCTCTTTCTCTTCCTCAATACTAAAATCATAATTGAAAGTTAGAATTTATCTTCTTTTCCTTCATCATGCATTGCCTTACCTAAAGTAAATCAATATTATATATATATATATATATATATATATATAACATACCAGATTGTCATTATTTTTTGGTTAACTTTTATGTTTGAACTTTAAATTTGATTTTTTTTTTATTATTATTTTTTATATATAGACTTAGCCTTGGTTTGCTGTTGGTTTGGTTAGTATTAATTCATTAAGTTATGTAATTAATAAATTAGAGTGATTTTATGTTTAAAATTTTGTCTTTCTTTGGACAATTGTTAGGTGATTTTATGTTTTAAATTTTATTCGATTCTTCTCATACTATAATTTAATTAGCAATTTTGCATTTTAAAAAGTAATAAATTTTTTTTTTTTGGGTCAAAAGTAAGAAGAGTTTATTTTAAATAAAAATATACTGGATTTTAAATGTAAAAAGGCCCAGAGAATAAATGTTGCCTTAAATCTCAAATTGTATTGAGCTGGCCTTGTTCACTCCTTTGGCTAGCAAATACCCCCTACCGTCAAAATCTATGTTTTTTCTAAGGCAAGATCTATGTTAAACCCTAATAAAATCTTTTGATTATTGAAATATTCTATTATGTAATGACTAAAACATCCCCAACTAATTACTATCTCTCGCTTTCAAAAAAAATTACTATCTCTCAAAAATACCTCCAGCTCAAATTTTTTTTTTTTAAATACTAAATATTTTTTAACACACACACACGAAAAGAGGGGAGAAGCTCTTAAAGAAACTAGGTCAACTTTGAATGACTTAATCACACTTTTTTTTTTTTTTTTTGAGGAAAATTTAATCACACTTGGTTAAGATAAAATTTGTTCAATAGTAAGTTGTATTAGGGTCTAAATGAGTAACTTTTAGATTGAATGTTTATTGAATCTTAAATCTCGATCAATCAGACTGTCGAAACTTAGACAAAATGTCTTTTGTGAGCTGCTTCAATACATACAATCTTGAAAACTTGAATAGCAATTATAGGCTCAATAACTATTACATTTTCATAAGTTTCTTCAATTTAAAATCTAACAAATTTTTTACTATCAAATATATATTAGAATGATTAGAAATCATCTTAAGATTTCCAGAAACCTTAAAAAAATTCCAAATAAAATTATAACGTACCTATACCCATTCTTAAGTGCACCATCGATCGATCGTTATCTACTTATTGATGCAATGTGAAAACCACTCATGACAAATAATGATTAGTACCCAAATTATTGAACAAATGGTCTACTCACGTAAATTGATAATTTATAAAACTTAATATATATATATATATATATATAAAATACGGATACTTCAAATTCCTAAATTTCCATGAATCCCTTATTTGATTGCTGTAGAATTTCTCATCATCATCTAATGAAAATGGAAGCCCATTGAAAGCATTTCAGATTTTGTCACGTGTTGCAACATAAAATAAAAGTTTTAAATTTATCTTCCCTTTTTTTCACAAGGATAATAGAAACAACGTTGCTTTGGTTGCAATATATTATAACCATAAAAAAGAGGGTTATTTTTTCCTATGTTAGACGTTATTTTTCCCGCCTACACCAAAAACTGATTGTTGTCTTGGCCTGATAATAAAAAGCTATCATCAGGAGCAGACGCCATAGATTGAAACTTTCTCAAAAAAAAAAAAAAAAACTATTATAAACAGTTCTATTATCATCAACATAGTTATCTAGATGATTTAAGGTTTTTTTTTTTTTTTTTGCATTAGATAATCAGAAAAATGTTGTTTTTGTTGATACATATTGTAACTGATGTGAAATAGTCCATTATCACATAAATTAAAAAAAAGAAGAAGAGAGAATTCAATACAAATTAAGAATTTATGTGGTTTTTGTTGATACATATTGTTTTTTTTTTTTTTTTTTTGAGAAACTTGTTGATACATATTGTAACTGGTGTGAAATAGTCTATTATCAAATAAATTAAAAAGAAGAAGAAGAGAGAATTCAATACAAATTAAGAATTTATGTGGTTTTACAGTATACTTACGTCGATGAGAGTGAGTGACTAATTAATAAACTATATGGCAAAATAGGGTTATAAGAGGATTCGCAATGATGTTTCTAAAATGACCAAATAGTCATTTTAGCAACCCAAACACTAAAAACACACTTATAGCAAAGTTGTTAATTGTTATTTTGATTCATTGCTATAATTTTTTAACTCATTGCTAAGTGGGCTGCTAGAGATAGCAACCCACTGTAGCTGAGAGTTATTTGTTACAAATAATATTTTATTAGTCTTCCACACGCTCAACGTCTCCCACAAGAAATAATATTTTAGATGAAAAGTAATAAAACAGGAAAACATGAATAAAAAAGAATATTTAAATGAAACCCTAAAAATTTTAGATGTTTTGATGTTGGGAGTATTACAAAGTGAGTTGTTAAAATAGATAAAGTAATTTTTTGAGTTGCTAAAAGTTATAATTTTTAGCAACTTTACAGTGAGTGCTCTAACAATGTTTACACATAATAAAACCCTTCCACTCATTGTACTCTCTCATTGTCCACTCTACTACGTCCATAAGGCCCCAACTTAATGGCCTAGTAACAAATATGAGCAACTCCAATACAAAAACAAAAGTATGAATATTATTGATTGAATAATTGTTAAAAAAACGTTTACAGACTAATTAGGGTACGTTTGGTAAATTGTAATAGATATTGTAATGTAATAGTTATTCCTATGGTTTAGCTATTCAATAGTTTGATTATGTTTTTATTACATGGAATAATCATTCCTTATGAATAGTTATTCTTTAAAATGAGGAATAACTATTAAATTTTTTTTTTAAATACAAGATATAAATTATACTCTAGCCCAATTTAAGTGTATATATGTGTAAAATTCCATTCTGGAAATTTGAATCTCGATCTTTGCCCTCCACACCTCAGCACTTAAGACTTGTAGAGTGACCATCGCACAAAGTGTGCATGGTGGTAACTATTAGGGTATATTTGGTCACTGAACGAGGATTACAATATGAATTGTAATCTTTATTATTATGAATAAAATGTATTGTAATGTAATAACTAAACATATTCATAAGTTTGGTTGTGAGTTATAACATTAGAATAAAATTTAAGATTTGTTTTAGGAAATATCTTACTTATACAACTATATCTCCTTAAAAATTTTTATTTTTTAAATTTAAGAGAAACACGTCATTTTTTATGATTTTTTATTTTTATAATTGTTAGATGTATATGGAAAGTTTGTTTGTTTGGAAATATAATAAGTTTTGAAATTATTGCACATACTAAGGAATAACTAGTACAACCCTTTTAAAGAGGAATATTTATTTCTCATTTTAAAGAATAGCTATTCATAAGAAATGACTATTCTTTATAACAAAAATATAACCAAATTAAAGAATAGTTAAACCATAAGAATCACTATTACATTACAGTGCCTATTACAGTTTACCAAACATGCCCTTAATCTCTAAAAGGTTTGTAATAGCTATTCCTTAGTATGTGTATTAATTTCTAAAATTAATATATTTTCAAATAAATAAACTTTTCATATGCACATAACAATTATGAAAATAAAAAATTATAAAAAATAGCTAATCTCTCTTTCAAATTAAAAAATCTTATTTGTTAGGAAATATAATTATGATCAAAGTTTAATTACAAAATTAGTTGTAGTTTTAGGCTACAAAATTGATTGTAGCCTTACTCAATATCTTTTTATAGGAGGTGAATTTTGACAAATCTACCATTGAATTATATATTCCTCTTACATCCTTCATACTTGCAAAATTTTTAGAAAATTAAAGATCAATAACTATGTCATCAATAAATTGTTTAAATTGCAAATTTTTATAATTTAAAATTATGTATAAAATGTAAGTTTATAGATCATATAGTAAATAATATCCGATTGACACAAAATTTGACATATGTATTAAAAATGTAAAGAATATGCAATTCAATGGTTATATTTTCAATTTTGTAACCTAAGACTACAACCAATTTTGTAACTAAATTTTGTCCTATAATTATATGAGTAAGATAATTCCTAAAATATATTTTAAGTTTAATTTAAAATACTTTCATTCCATTGTTTTTTGGGTTCTATTATTCTGTTGTCACCAAACAAATGAATAGTAATAAGTATTATATTACAACATTTTGTATTCCTTGTAATACCTATTCCTAATCCTATGTAATTACTGTTACAGTCTATCAAATGTAGCCTTAGAGACTTATTTAAGGGCTCCGTAAAACTTAACAAATAATAAAATATATTCTTATATAAATCCTTCTTAATAGGTACCAAATTTGATCTAAAAAAATATTAAAAACACTTACAAACAAAGAAATAAATGTCCTAAACCTAAAATAATGAAAATTACATAAAATACCAAAATTAATAAATTACAAAAGTTAAATGGTAGATTTGTACTACATCATGATCAATAAATACCTTAGTTCATGACAACAATTTTAGTCTTTAGCAATGATTAGCAAATATTGTCCTTGCTAACTTTTTTCAACTACTCATTTAGTAAAGGTATGCATATTATATGAATAAGATATTTTCTAAAATATATTTTAAGTTTAATTTAAAATACTTTCATTTCATTGTCTTTAGAGTTCTATTATTGTGTTGTCACCAAACAAATGAAATTAATAAGTATTACATTATAACATTTTGTATTCCTTGTAATACCTATTCCTAATCCTATGTAATTACCGTTACAGTCTATAAAACGTAGCCTTAGAGACTTATTTAAGGGCTCCGTAAAACTTAACAAATAATAAAATATATTTTAAAATAAATCCTACTTAATAGGTACCAAATTTGATCTAAAAAATATTAAAAACACTCACAAACAAAGAAATAAACCCTAAATCTAAAATAATGAAAATTACATAAATATAACAAAAATAATAAATTACAAAAGTTAAATGGTAGATTTGTACTACATCATGATCAATAAATACCTTAGTTCACTACAACAATTTTAGTCTTTAGCAATGATTAGCAAATATTGTCATTGCTAACTTTTTTCAACTACTCATTTAGTAAAGGTATGCATATTATATGAATAAGATATTTTCTAAAATATATTTTAAGTTTAATTTAAAATACTTTCATTTCATTGTCTTTAGAGTTCTATTATTGTTTTGTCATCAAACAAATGAAAGTAATAAGTATTACATTACAACATTTTGTATTCTTTGTAATACCTATTCCTAATCCTATGTAATTACCATTACAGTCTATCAAACATAGCCTTAGAGACTTATTTAAGGGTTCCGTAAAACTTAACAAATAATAAAATATATTCTAAAATAAATCCTACGTAATAGGTACCAAATTTGATCTAAAAAATATTAAAAACACTTACAAACAAAGAAATAAATGCCCTAAACCTAAAATAATGAAAATTACATAAAAATACCAAAATTAATAAATTACAAAAGTTAAATGGTAGATTTGTACTACATCATGATCAATAAATACCTTAGTTCACTACAACAATTTTTGTCTTTAGCAATGATTAGCAAATATTGTCCTTGTTAACTTTTTTCAACTACTCATTTAATAAAGGTATGCATATTATATGAGTAAGAAAATTTTTAAAATATATTTTAAGTTTAATTTAAAATACTTTCATTCCATTGTCTTTAGAGTTTTATTATTGTGTTGTCACCAAACAAATGAATAGTAATAAGTATTACATTACAACATTTTGTATTCCTTGTAATACCTATTTTTAATCCTATGTAATTACCATTACAGTCTATCAAACGTGGCCTTAGAGACTTATTTAAGGGCTCTGTAAGACTTAGTAAATAATAAAATATATTCTAAAATAAGTCCTACTTAATAGGAACCAAATTTGATCTAAAAAGGATTAAAAACACTTACAAAAAAGAAATAAACGCCCTCAACCTAAAATAATGAAAATTACATAAAAATACCAAAATTAATAAATTACAAAAGTTAAATGGTAGATTTGTACTACATCATGATCAATAAATTCCTTAGTTCACTACAACAATTTTAGTCTTTAGCAATGATCAGCAAATATTGTCCTTGTTAACTTTTTCAACTACTCATTTAGTAAAGGTATGCATGTTACTTTTGTTTAATTTTTCTATCAATCTCTCTCTCTCTCTCTCTTTAGTCTTTAGAACATTTATTGTTTAGAAAACCATAAACCATTATGATTCTCAAGGAAAATTAGACCCTCCCAACATTGGCTGCAAAAATCATCTACTCCTATCAGTTTTTAGCTTTTCTTTGTTTATTTGTAGGTATGTTCGGTTGAACAACTCTCTAAGTAAAAGTAAGAGTATTGATTATTACACATTTTTTATTGCATACTTCATAGATACTCATTTTGAAATTGTGTTTTGAAAACACAATTTCAATTAAAATTGTGAAATTATGTTTAAAAATACAATTTCAAAAGGAGCGTGTAGGAAGTGTACAGTAACAAGTATGTAATTAGCTAGATTTTCCCTAAATATCTTCTACTAAGTTTAGGATTGTGTGCATCTTTTCTACCATATTTGAATCTCGAGTATAGTATTAACCCCCCCCCCCCCCCCTCCCCAACAAAAAAAAAAAGGCTAAGAAATTAAAGGCAGTGTGACAGAAGACCCATCCCACTCTGGGTAATAATGAGTAGGACACATATTTTCTATGATCACAAAAATAAAAGCAAGCACGTTTTCTTTTCAAATAGGTTCAAATTTTAATCATCGATTAAATCATTAACATTGGTTTTAGACCCATAATTAAAGAGGTGTCTAGAATGCCAAATGTCTTGTGCACCTGAAAGCAACAATCAATTACCTACAATGGAACATTGAACAACCTATGAATATTTCATTTCATGGAACTATATGAGTTGCTTTAACATAGGAATAGTTCTGTGCATAAATATGAAAATAAAAAAAATAAGGAAAGTGATCGATTGGGGTTTTAAGTAATTAGAGGAAAACCAGTAATCATTATATCGTGAAGTTAAAACATTTTTTCCCTCTATTTTTTTCAGCTATATAAGTTGGTTAGATCATGAAAGCATGCATCTTAAAGTAGATAGTTCCAATTGCACCTATTTTAGAACTCGTCCTACGCTACAACAATATGGCATCAAACCACACCATAAAAGAACAAAGGAAAAGACAATGTTATTGAGGATATGATCATATAAGTGTCCTTTTGAGAAAACGATAAATGAGCAAATGGTTAGGCAGACATGCCTAACTATTCATTTTTTTTATTTTACTTTTATTCAGATAGAGTTTAGTGTGATAACATTATTTGCATGATCCAATATTCTAGCTCTCCTATTTATCTTTTTACGGAAAAGATAGTTCAATCCATATAATGATTATAAAGAAACTCCAAGGAGGTCTACTATGCATGTTAATTAATTATTATAGCAACCACCTAGCTACAAAGGGCATATTAGTCTTGTATTATTGGCAAAAGTGGGTAATATGACATAATGTATTGAAGCATTGAATCATTTGGCTTAAATTAATCATATATAAGTAATTCATACCACTGCATACCCTTGGTGCGATGGTCACTCTACAAGTATAAGTACATTTGAGGGAGATAAGGGCCAGGGTTTAAGTCTTCAGGAAGGAGTTTCACATAAGGCTGGGGTTCAAATCTCCAAAAAGGAATTTTACACACATATATATTTAGATTAAACTAAAGTAGAATTTCTATTTTGTATTAAAAAAAAAATTCGTTTTTTTGTTACTTTTTTGCGAAAGCGATGTGAGGAGCAAAACGACATCTTCTATGGCTTTGTCATGGGTAAATATCTCCTTGGCAGCATTACTTTGGGATATCAATTAGGTTTAAAATCATCAAATCATTGGTCCCTTCAAAATTAGTATAAACAAATGAATTAAAACAATGGCATGAAAGAAACTTTGGGGACTATCGAAAACCTAGTTGGTATCTTTATTCATGTAGATAAAGAAATATCTTTCACAAGATGGGCCAAGTTGGGCTTTTCAATTCTATCAACAATACTTCAATAATAGACACAGCATTGGTCACAACCTAGACAAATTGACAAAATGGTCATGTCAAGCTGTGTGAGAAATGGAAAAGAAAATTCCCATGAAATAGCTCCACGCTTGGCTCAGCTTAATTGGTTCAAATTCATTATGTTTTCTTTTTCTATTTTTACAATTTCATTGATTATATTTTCTTTCATCATCTTTTTTCCCTGTCATATCCTTGGAATAGTTTCCTAGAAAGCAAGCACATCGCGATGGTTTCTAGGCCCTCTTTCAGGCCCACACCGTGGGCATGGTCCTTCAAATACGCCTGGTTGGAAATCATAAACTACAAGATATTTTTTCAATGGCATAAGTATAAAAAGCAAGATGGACTCTCTTTCCCATCATCACCACCTGGGAAATTCTCTGATAAATTTAAATGAAGAATGCTTCAAAACAATTTTTTTTATACAAGATAGAAATTCTACTTTAACTTAATCTAAGTGTATATGTGTGAAACTCCATCCTGGACAATTGAACTCCGATCCTTACCTCTCACACTTCACAAGCACTTATACTTGTGAAGTGACTATCATACCAAAGGTGTGTAGCGATATTTCAAAACAAATTAAGAACTATCCAAGCAGCAACAAAGAAATAAGAGGGTGAGAAATTTATTAATAATTGCAAATATTACCAAATAAAGACAATGAAAAGAAAATGTTGTGCTACAAGTAACTCAAATTTTTTGCTATCAATGGAAAATGGTGCATCCCCCATGAAACAGAAATCCAAATGAGTCCGAACATTGGTGAAAATAAAGGGTACAGTAAAATCATAGATATATGATATATGTGTTGAAGGGGGTTCTATTTTCAACCACATATGACATATGGGCTTTTTGTACGGGCACCGGACAAGGGCAGAGAGAGAGAGAGAAATAGCAGCAATGAAATGAAAGTGGTCATCGTACCAAAGGTGTGCAACGGTATTTCAAAACAAATTAAGAACTACCCAAAGCAGCAACAAAGAAATAAGAGGGTGGGAAATTTATTAATAATTGGAAATATTACCAAATAAAGACAATGAAAAGAATATGTTGTGCTACAAGTAACTCAAATTTTTTGCTATCAATGGAAAATGGTGCATCCCCCATGAAACAGAAATCCAAATGAGTCCGAACATTGGTGAAAATAAAGGGTACAGTAAAATCATAGATATATGATATATGTGTTGAAGGGGGTTCTATTTTCAACCACATATGACATATGGGCTTTTTGTACGGGCAACAGACAAGGGCAGAGAGAGAGAGAGAAATAGCAGCAATGAAATGAAAGCATATAGATTAAGCATGTCTTTTAGGGTTTTCTTGTATGTTCTCATTATGAGCCAGTGCAATTGACGACACATTCATCTCCCTTTTTCATTCATAGTTATCTCTTCCTTGAAAGCAACCTTAGAACAACCCCAGCTTTGCCATGTCATGTGGTCCTAGTAATTATGCCAGTCTAAAGTGGTCAGGCTCAGTTCTAGAGAGAGAGAGAGAGAGAGAGAGAGGGACAAGCATGGTTTGAGATAAGTGGGGAGTGCGGCATGTATAAATGGAAAGAAAGTGTGACAAAGAAATGAAGAAAAAAAAAAGAAAAAAAAGAAAAAAAAAGGGAAGATAGTTGGGAGTGTAAAGGAGTTTAAGTGTGGATGGGACTATTGCCATTTTGAAATAAGATGAGATGGGATTTGTAGTTAGGGCAATTGGTGATTGGCTATGTTTTGGAGAAGGTCTATGCATATGACAGTGGCAAGTACAAGCACAAGCACTCTTTGTTTTGAGAGAGAGAGAGAGAGAGAGAGAGAGAGAGCTTTTCAAAGAAAAGCTAAACAGATAAGCACGCATGGGAGGGAACCTAACGACATTCTGAAATAGAGTTGATAGATAGACATGGAAGAGAGAGAGGGAGAGAGAGAAAGAGATAGATAGAGATAGGGGAGATGGGATATCTCTCCTTTTGGTGAAAGTGACATTAAATTAGAAACTCAGTCAAAGGAGCATCGTCTCTCATGGCAGGCTCACAGTGCATGATGCCCCTTTGAGTGAAATAATTGTCCTTCATATAGGCTCACAAACAGCCACGTGTAGGTTACTAATCATGATGAGTTATAGACCTGTGTGCAGCAGCAGCAGCAGCAACAACAACAACAACAAAAAATTGTGCTATACGAATATGAATATGTGAGTCCTCCAATAAAACCTCACATGTTTCTCAAAAAACCAACCCTAGCTAGCATGTACACATATAGATATTCCACATATTTTCGCACTCACACACACACAGTGAGAGAGGACACGAATGAATGAAGATGAATATGGAGTCCATGCAAGATCTTGGCGATTGAGTATGAGGGGCTTGTTGAAAGTTTGAGGAGGTGGAGGGAGCTCACTATCAAAGTTCCCACCTGCAAGCCACGTGAAGTGGTACAATTATACTTGTTATTTTCCTATCCACTAGCTTCCCAAATATCCCTCTCTTTTAAAAGGACCAACTAAGTACTACTGTTTACCCAAAAAGAAATTTTTTTAAAGAAAAAGATGGTTCTTTGTCTCCAATAAATTCCTCTTCTTTGGTCCTTTACCTCCTCACCATCTTTTTATTCAAAACTCTCTCTCTCTTTGTCTCTCTTTTCTCTCTCTCTCTCTCTCAACCCCCCATGGAGGTCTAGCCGTACTATAGCTTTGCTGTCTTTCTCAAGCTCTAGTCCTTGACTAATAAGAGAGGTAAGTGCATAGTCTCTTCCTCTTTCTCTCACACAAACACGCACGCACGCACGCACAAAGATACATACACATACAGTGTATCTTCAGGCTGTCTTTCTCAAGCTCTGGTGGAAAACAGTAAAACATGGCTGTCTTTCTCAAGTTTAATTTCCACTTGCAGATTACTCGAGGTTAACCAAAAAAAAAAAAAAAGAATTGAAACACGTTGAAGGAAACGTCGTTCTCAAAGTTCTAGCTAGCGGTACTACCACGCGTTTGTCACAAGGACTAGCTAGGGTTGTCCAAATGCAATTAAAATCACAGATGTATACTTCAAACAGTAACAATGGCAATGACCCCATTTCCTACTGTGACCAACCATTTTTCCAAAGGCCTTTATTCAATGACATCAACAACCCCAATTCCAATTCCAATTCCAAACATGAAGACCCATCTCTTTTATCTTTTCTCAACTTTCCCTCTCCCTTTGAAGATGACTATGTTTTCTTCCCACACAACCATGACATGTTATTTCAATTCCAACACCAATCTTGCTTATTGAGACCTGACAATAATACCATAACTGAAACCACTGTCCCCAACAGTATTAACATGGTCGATTCCAACAAAAATCACATCAACATGGCCGAGCAGATCCCAAGAAAAAGATCTTGCAAGAGAGATCGGCACAGCAAGATTAATACTGCTCGTGGACCAAGGGATCGGAGAATGAGACTATCCCTTAAAGTTGCCCCGGAGTTTTTTGGTCTTCAAGAATTGCTAGGCTATGACACGGCTAGCAGAACCGTTGAATGGTTACTCTTGAAGTCTAAGGATGAAATCAAGAAGCTAGAGAGAGAGAAGAAGCGAAGTAGCACTAGTACTAGTACTGTTGGTGGCAGCAAGAGTGCTAATTCTTCTGCTTCTGATGAGTGTGAAGTTGTATCTGGTATCGATGATGTTGCAGTTAATTGTGACGGAGATCAGCAGGGCAGTGTTTCCCAGGAGAAACCCTCGACTAAAGAGAAGAAGATTAGGCACTCACAGTCAAGGAAGAGTGCATTTCACCCTCTTGCAAGGGAGTCAAGGGAAAAAGCAAGGGCAAGAGCAAGGGAAAGGACTAAAGCAAAGTTGGACTCAAAGTTATGTGAAGAAGCAAGCAGATTAGGTTCTTGGAGTCCCTTTGAAACTGGGGAAGAATCTGGAACACAAAGCCAAAACATGAACCCTTCATCCTTGGATTTGGAGGTGCTACCAGAGGCTGAAGAAGGAAGCTCCACTCATGCCCGAGATCATTCAGGGGCTGTGGAAGACATGGTTAATAGTGAGGATTACATGGTGTTTTTGCTGCACAGCACAGGAATTCCTCAAGAGGTATGTTTCAAAACCCAAGTTTCCTCAATTTTACAAAGATGTTCTGACATTTAATAGTGCTTTATAATATAATAACGTACTTATTAATAATCTAGCTAGCTAGCTTTTGTGTCCTATGACAAACATGCATCTTCAAATAGACAGTGTCCAAGATGTACATTTCTTCAGATTTTTCTGACCACCTCAGACAATTGTTTGCAGCTTCAATTTTCAGAATTTCCATTCTTTGGCAAACCATGGGAGCCCTACAGCAATAATAATCAATGCTAACCGGGATTATCCCCAGCATCATCGATGCATCAAGTGAATAAACATTAGCAGTATGAAAAATGATGCTTTCTTTCTGTTTGGAATGTAACATAGAAAAGTATCTCTTGTTGTGCAATTTCTTATGAATTATCTTGTAAACGATTGTTATGTCTTTCACTTTATAATAAGAAGGTTATCTTTCTTAATTTGCTTCTCTTTCAAATGCAAACTTATGAAGTCATTTGTGGTTAGTATGCATTAACAATCTTTAAATGCCAATAGATGTATTTTATATTATCTATATTTATTCTTCATTTCCCCCTTAATTTTAGGCCTTGCCTGCCAGAATCTCCTTATGATTTGTATTTTTAGGATCACTTGACATATTGCCATGCTTTGATGTAATTTATTTTTGGAAAACTGTTAGGGTTGCTTCTCTATAGTATGTATGTTTTCATATTTGTGGTCTAACTTCCTAAGTGCATTTTAGTGAATGTATTTGGTTTATCTTTTAAGATGTCATTCCAATGAATGAATTTGGTTTATCTTTTTAGATGTGATTGAATAGACGCTTGAGTGATCCACTATCCATTTTCAGGTCATGTTTTCAAAGTCCATTGGCACCTAGCTAGGTAGTGCAATTTCAACATATCAATTATCTTATTGCATCACATAACAACATAAACCTTGAAATCAATTCCCATAATATATGGAAAGTTTAACAGGGAAACACATAAACACTTTAAGAGGGAACTTTTATCTTCTAATGTGGAAATAGAGATTTATGGCCATGGAGCTGTTCAGGGTTTCTAATTAAGTGCAGGTAAAAGCAATGATATAACTGAATTAGCTTCACCAAAAAAATAAGGCTTGAACTCAAATTGATATCTGATCAGAGAGGAGGAAAAGAAAAAACCCTAGACTAAGCTATTTATTTATTGTTAAATTATACATATATCTCCTGTGTGTCTTAAACTCATGATCTCACTCTCTACTTTTATTTTATAAGGGGAGAATTTATCAGAGCTCTAGATCTCATTGGCCCTTAGAATAAGTGTTATATTTTGACACAAGATCCTAACAACATGTAACGCTTCTATATTTTCCCGATAAAACTGAAGTTTCTAAATACCTTTAAAATATTTGCCCAAACAAGAACTTTCATCCTAATTAACTAGCCTTCTCTAGAATAGAAATGTAGTAATTTACCTCAAAGTGTAATAATTTTCTCACCTCCAAAAATTACCTTCATTGATGTTTTTCAATTCAACTCTAGTGTAAGTCAAGGTTTTCCATCTTAAATATGTTTTTTTAGACGGCTCATATGATACAATTTAAGTCTTGGCTTGCCTCTGATGCATAGGGGCATTGGAGGTGACATGGGGTAAATACGTGTCCTATGCCTTACACTAGAATTTACAAAATATATTGCTTATATTATTAATTGATCTCTCTTTATTTCCATTATGAGCAGATCATTTTTTCAGATGTATCACAGTCAATAAAAATGTTTTATAAATAATTACTTATGGTGTATAGGTGAACAACACAAATAATTAGTAGACCCACAAAACCATTTCTTGTGAATATGCAAATCATATTATGAATTAAATGTGTCTTTTCTTATTTATCTACTAATTTTCTGTTGGATGTACTAATATCTGAAGTTTGCTGTCTCCATGGCTCTTCAAAGTCAAATTTTCCATGGCAGACGCATTTAAAATTTATAATCGAAAAATATATTAAAGCTTCCTTCTTCTAAAGAGTTTATTTGGATCTCGAAATGAGGGAAAGTAAAAAAAAGAAAATTCTTGTATTGCTCTAAAGACTCTTTTCTTTTCTTAAATTATTTTAACCATTTTCCCTTTCTTTTCAAACATTAAATCTAAGTTTGAAACAATGGGTAAGATGTTGAGAAATTGATAAAGATAATAATCTTGCCTGTAAATGTAATAGAAAGAACTTCTTTCTTATGCTCTTAGTTTTAATTCCACAGTGAATCTAATAGTTAGGCAATTTTTCCCTTATTTTATGTAAAAACGCAGGTCTTCTCCTTCTAGTTGACTCTATGAATGTCCCTGCTCAAGCTGTTTAGAAAAGAACCAATGCTACTGGTTGTCCCTCATAGAGTGTAGCTTACTGCTGCTAGGAGAAATTATCTCCATGTGATCAAATTTTGATGAAACACTTAGAGGCATGCCAGCATCTCAGATATATGGATGATGTAAAACTGACTTAACACAGACTTAAGAAGAGTGAGCCGTCTTTGCAACATAACATTACATATTTACATAGCAGGGAACGATTGGTACTTCGGGATTTTTGTTCTACTTTTGTTTTTGAACATAAGGTGTTTTTCTGAGGAAAGATCCAACAATAACTATGATCACATATTGAGGTCAATCATGATGAAGATACTTGGTATCTTAGACAAGAAAATCCCCATCAACAAAGAAATTCCACTTCAATATTATTGTGGACTAAAACGAAGTGTTTTATCAAGTCAAGACTGAAAAGAAAATTCTGTGGCTCAAAATCTTCCATAAGTTAGATTCTTAAGTAAAATGACTAAAATCTACTTCCATACCTTTTTGCATGTGAATTGAAAAGTTTACCACTAAGATCCTTAAAGATTTCCATTTCGTTGATATGGCAGGAAACAGTATGCATCATTTATTCGATAAAAATTTGCAATTTTTGCAAACAATCTATTAATGGATGATTGAACCTTCCTTACATCTTTGATAAAAATGCACATTTGGCATGTTTTATCTGCTACTATGATTGAAAATATCTTTCTCAAAAAAAAAAAAAAAAAAAAAAAAAAACTATGATTGAAAATATGAAATAAAATTGTTCCATTTTCATTCTAATAAAATTAACCCAAGGTTCATAAATAGTGGAAATTTATACTTCCATCCCTTAAGGAGATTGGTAATAGATAGTAAGAAAAGAAATAAGGAACTAGAATGTATTCAAAATTAAACTACCTTCTCCAAATGCTAAATTTCAGGCTCTATTGATGAATTATAGAACCCGCCTTTAAGGAACTGAGAAAATCATTCGCCTTTAAGGAACTGAGAAAATCATTCAATTGAGAAAGGTAAGTTGCTGATTAAGTCTGACAATTTTTATATGTCCTCTGCAAGTAATGGACTGTGCTTATGAATAGGAATGTGGAAGTCATGGCTGAGACTAGAGACCTAACAGGTAAAAACAGAAACGATATTAGTAGATTTTTATTTTTCTAAGTAATTAAGAAGGAGATGGGGAAGAGGTCAGAAAGTGTAGGCGCCAATACAAAAGGACTATTCTGACTTCTATGATAACTTACACCCTGTAGTGTAGTTTTGTGTTTGTGTCAGTGTGTGCAAGAGAGAGAGAGAGAGAGAGAGAGAGAGAGAGAGAGTTGCTTTTGAAGAGGTTGTGATGTTAATGGTGGAGGCCATAGTGCATGCAAAAACAACCAATTCATCTGTTTTACAGAAATATAGTTGTAGTTCACCCTTCCCACTCAGTAAGAAAGATTTCCCCATCTTTGGAAATAAAATTTAATTTAGTGAAGATGAAATAGCACAAAGGAATTCCTATATTTCCGTAAGTATAGTGCGACTACAAATTTATGAGAAGTCTTGGAGATTGCAGGCTAAGTACTACAAGGTTTTGTCACATCATATGAAGCATGGCTTATAGACAGTATTTTATAAATGAACAATTTAATTGATAAATATCTCAATATATTATCTTACTACATAAGATATACTTATTATGGTTTTTTTATAAATTTTTTTCAATTGTGCTGATATGATAAATTATCATACTTGCTTGCCTATAAATTTAGAAGATGAATGTCAGCTAAAATTCTGGACCTTGCTTAAGAATATTGAGAGCAATATAGAAGCATATTTATGTACTCACAGCATTACCATTGCTTAGTTCATATATGATTTTTATGTCAAAACTCAAAATTTAATTTTAGTGCCTTTTAAAGGCAGCATTAGCTCTTGAGTGAGTTTGAACTCCCCATGAATCTCCAAAGAAATTAGGAAAGTAGAAGGGACTACTTTTCTAACCAAGCCATCAAATCTTTCAATAATCATAAGAAAATTGATAGTAATATTATATCATATAAGCTCAAGATTTTTAAATTGAGCTCAAGAGGAACATATCTACATCAAAAAGGATCTATGCAACTAACCTTATATATCATATGCACAATACTTGAATTAAAATTTAATGACCTTAATCATGATGACCGACAACAGATCATGAGAAAATTGAGGCCCACCATATTTAAGTTATGTTTGGCATGTGGTGTGTAAGATGATGGTAACATGTTCATGTTTCATTGACACTATGCCTCTATTCAACCTTTATGTCCTTTATTGTTCTCCATGAACAATAGATAAAACAAACTTGTATCAATCCTTCTAAAGAACTGGATGTCCCAATTATTTAAGGATTGCCACATGATTCATTGCATGACATCATATATTAATTGTAAGCATGACATCATATATGCATTGTAAGTTTTATATATATATATACAGAGAGAGAGAGGTAAGTTGACAAAGAAAGTCAAACAACTTCAATTATCTTGGCTGGAGGAACCATGAGTCAATCAAATTAACTTTTTTTTTTTGGAGAAACAAATTGACTTATTAAGAAAAAGGATATTATTGTTTCACATTTCCTTATATACATTTTGTACAGACAACATTTTTTAAGAATGTCCACATTTAATACACGAGTTTTTCATTACGTGTATGGAAAGTGTATACTTTGAGTGTGAGACAATCAAAATCCTTAATAAAATCATGATAAAATTATCAAATCAAATGAGAAGGTCCAGTACGTTCATTGTTGGAGAGAATCAATCTCTTGTAAAAGTTTGAAGAGATGGGTGTGGGACATTTAAAATAGGGTAATTATTGAGTACTTCCGGAGTACCATAAATACATATTCCTTTTTCTTACATAACTGTGGGTCCCGCTAATTAAATTTATGGTGGGATCCATAATTCATGTGAGAGGGAGGAGTACGCATTTATAGTACTCCCGAAATATTCAATAATTTTCCTTTAAAATTAGGCTGAAAACAAAGTTGGTTGAAGAAAAGTGCAGCCACTTGATTTGGGTTGGAGTCATGTAGTGAATGATGAGAGTGATTCATTAGCTTTATGGTAGTCTAGGTATATGTGCAAAGATATGCAGGTCTCGGATTAAAAAAATAAAAAATTTATGAGGTTGGAGAACAATGATTCCTAAATCAAGGGTTCTAGAATGGGTATGAACCTGAAGAACAAGATTCTTTGATACTCTCAGTCAATACAGAAACTTTAGGCACACAGGCTTTAGCTAGCCTTCTTTATAAATAGGAAAGCATAGTAAGGCACACTGTTTATTATACCTAATTCTCTCTCTCAAACATGATTTCTTAATCCCTTTCATACCCCAAAGAAAAAAAAAAAAAAAAACAGAATTCAAAATTGGGCACACATGTAACTGAAAATCAAGCTTGATATATATATGTGTGTGTGTGTGTGTGGGGTAAAAATTGTTTATGACCACTAGCTCTAGGATGACATGAAGCAAGATCAGTTATTATGTTATTTGAAAATATAACCTATTTTCTAACACAAAATTAAGAATTTTAAGTTTTGCTCATGTATATATAATATTTGTCATCTGGAGCTGAATGAGAAGCTTGAACAATTATCTTCCTGATTTTCCAATAATTTCAAACATAGATAATAGGAATGCATACCAAAAATGCAATTAGTTTAATCCATACCCTGAATCTAAACCTTCTAATTAGCTTGGTGAGAAATTCTTGTAATGTGAAAATATAACACTAGTAGTGTAAATTCACATATTACTTTGTATGTATGATCATGAGCATATTAAGTTAACGGCCACCAGACTGTAACGCAAATACACCTGTCCTAATGCTTAGAGTATGCCACGTCATACTAATCCCGACCTCGGTGATGGTAATTTGTAATTAAAATCAGACATTTCTAATTAACTAAAGAACAAGCAAAGTAAAATTGCATTTATCGGACAAAGTTTAAGACGTCTAGCATTAGGGTACAAAGTTATTAAGCCAAACATTTTATCAAACAATTTTTTTTTTTTTTTTTTTAAATTTATCTATAATTATTAGGGTATGAATCTAAGGAGTGGGGGAGCGACCAAATTAATTGAAAACTTATGTCTATATTTAAAAAGCACCATCTCCTATATATCTGAAATATAATTAAGCCATTTTTATTTTAATTTTTTGTTGCGGGAGGGGAATCACAATTTCATGCATCAAAAAGAGGAAAAGGACAAAAAATATATAAAAACAAGGCCTAATGCAGGTCAAGCTGAGTGGAGGCCAAGCTTGGATCGTTTTATTAAAAGTAATCTCAAGTACTTTGCCATTTCAAGAGTGAACAATCGAGTCAAGCCAAATCCTAGGTTGGTCAATATTTGTGTTCTACCTTTCCTAGGAGTGGTGGAAGATGAGGATAGCAATCCCATAATAATAATAATAAAAACAACCAGTAAATTAAGTGTGGATTTAGAAATTGATTATTTCCGATAGCTTATTTGAAAAAAATGAAACAAAAAGTTAAAAAATTAGCTTATTTCTAAAAAGTTAAAACTGAGCGTGCTCGCGTGCAAATGAATTTTAGCGTTTGTGCGTTTGCGTTTTTGGCTGGGTCCCATAGCACTGTTCATGACCCTGCCAAAAACTCAGCAAAAATGCAGATCAGTGGCACTGTTCACGACCCACGACACTATTCATCATTAAAAAATATTTTACTACAGTATTTTCAGCAATAAATTTTCAGTTTTCAGCAAAAGAAGCGGTATCCAAACATACTCTAACTGTTAGATTATTTGAAATAAAGCTGTAACTAATTTAAAATAAAGCTGAAACTAAAAGTAATATGAGACTCACAAATAATACTTAAAATAAACAAAAAGTAAGCTTAGAGCATCCACACTAGATGTGCTAAATGTGCCAAATGCCAAATATTTGGCACATTTGGCACACCAAACACCAAAAAACCCCATTTATTAGATGTTCTAAATCTTATAATTTTTGCCACATGTGAACAGTACTGTTGCATTTTGCCATGGTACGGACGAATATGGCATTTCCGTTTATTATTTTTTTGTTCGACTTTTCTATCTCTTCTCACTTCTTTAATTGATTTTTTCTCTCTCCTCACAATCTGTCTCTCTCTCCCAACCGGTGTTCTTTCCTCTTCAGATCAGATTCCCAGCTCCTCCCTTAACCTCAAACGTCTTTCTCTCTCTTTGCACCTCAAATCAAACCCAAAAATCTTATTTGTTCTCTCTTTGCACCTCAAATCAAACTCTAATTCCCAGTTCAAAACAAAACCCAGAAATGGAATCATCACAAACCAAATAGATCTTCATCTTATCAGAGAAAGAACAAAGGAATCGGCGATGGAGGCGAGGTAGAGCTTGGTGCCAGGGACGGTGAAGCCATGAAGATCGGCGTGAGAGCAGTAAGCAAGGTTCGTGAGGGCGAGGTCCGCCGCCGTAGTGTTCGTCATGATCATGCTTGTCGACGACGGTGAAACCTGGTTTTTATTCGGGTCGGGCCCGTGGAATTGGGGTTCGGATCGGATCGAATGGAATGGAATGGGTTTGGTTGCAATCTGTTCAATCTGTGGTTTTTTTTTTGTTTTGTTTTGGTTGCAATTTGGGTTGATCTGATATTGCCATATTGGTGAGTAATTGTAGTGGTTGGTTTGCAGTAGAGGTGTTGTTGCGGCAGTGGATATTGGTAGCTGGTGGTTGTGCCGTTAATGTTGTTGCTGTTGTTGATGATAATAAGGAGAAGATAATATATTATTTTAATGTGTAGTAAATATTATTTGAATGTATAGAATTGAATGATAAAACATCTAATAAATGGGATGATGTAAAATGATGTGGTAAAATAATAAAGTAGGCTTTTTGTGTGCCAAAATGACATTTTTTATACCACATATGCTGTGGATGCTATAATGCTAGAAATATAAACGCTCCTAGAAATTGACTCAAAAGTAAATTTTTAGAAGCTTAGGGATCATTATAAGATGAGATTGGCTTAAGGGAATTATGTCAACCCCTTTCTTTTAGGTAAATTTATATGACAACTCTTGAATATATACGGGTGTGGAGCTACTTATATATTTCTTATGTGTTTTTAGCAGAATACGACCCTATTTATTAAGAAGTTGGGAATGCCTCAAGAAGATTAATTTTCCTACACTCATCTTTTACTTTATTTATTATGATACGTAGAAAATAAAACATAGTGAACAATTTTATATTTCTCTTGATGGTGGCAAGATTAATTCATTACCTGGCTTAGTTAGCATTAGCAATATATATATTAAAATTTTCCTCTAGCTAACTAATTAAT
The DNA here is from genome assembly GCA_023736055.1 of Quercus glauca. Classification (NCBI taxonomy): domain Eukaryota; kingdom Viridiplantae; phylum Streptophyta; class Magnoliopsida; order Fagales; family Fagaceae; genus Quercus; species Quercus glauca. Next base: position 26,397,996 of record CM043324.1, on the reverse strand, counting down.
ATACAATAGTAAGAATATATATGTTTGTCAATTTCTTTGTGACGGTAGTGACAGCATGAGACTATCTAACATTCTAGCAAAAGGTCTTGTTCAGATGAGAGGGAACAGTATATCTATCAAAGAGCTTTAAAAATCTAGAGTACTTTGCTATAGATATTTTGGAACAAAAACTGAAGATCCATTGGTATCTTCTGAAAAGTAGTCCTCACACTTGTTCTAGCAGCACAAAAATTGCTAGAGGCTTCAGCTACCTAGCTAACATGTTCTTAAAAAAAATCTAGATGTCTTCAAAATGATCAAGTTGCTTCCACTTTTCTTTAATTTTTTATTTTCCCCCATAATTAAGATAATGCTTGCAACCGGAGTGTCCTAATAGCAGTTCAAAGACATGTAGCATTTACTATACCAATTTTAGGATCCAAACCAATAATGAGGTTTTAGAAGGTCATTAGTTCAAATGCTTGTTAAATTTTCAAAATTAAAATCTTTTTAACTCAATTAGAAATGGAGACATGCCCTACAAGTTTGAATCTTATTAGTAGTGTTTTAAATGTTTGGTCAATAGTCTTACTCTTTCATTAAACACATTTATATTAAAATTTGAAGTTTTCTAAAAAATAAAAAGTTGTTGAGAAGTTTATCTATAATTGGGGGGTTGTTTCAAGCTAGCTAGTTCTATGTAGAGATCTTTAGCCTTGTGTGAATTATGCAGGTGCTAATTAATTCATTGAAGTGAGATATATAGAAGGTGTGTGGTCAACTAGTCATTCATTCATTCACTTTTTGACATCTGATTTAACTTTTATTATAAGTAGAATCCAAACGATAACAAGTATTTTATTTTGTATTTTATAATAGTTTCACTAGAGTAATGAGCATTTCTAATAAGATATGATCTAAAATTATGGCAATGATTATTATTCTTTATCATCATGCAAAAATATCAATTAGTTTATTGTATATATTCACATAACACACTTATATAATCCAATCTAGTAAAATCTACACAATTTCACTTATCATAAATGGGTTAATTATATATGAGTTTTAGTCAACTCAACTAGTTAGTAAATGCTTACACCAAAAATCATGTCTTAGCATGATGATAAAGAGAAATTATCTAAGAACTAATGGCATTAATTCAAATTTATTGTACCATAAAAACTAAAAAATAAATGAGTTACACTAAAATTTTTAGTAAAGTTACAATTAAGACCCCTAACAATAACTTGTATAATCAATATTTATCTAATAAGCACCTAATATAGAACACAACACATGCTCTAACAACTATATTCATATAATCCAATCAAATAAAGTCCATAAAATTTAAGGTGTAACAATTTTTTTATCATTGATAAGTGTGCACTTGTGTTTCTCTCTTAATTAACATTCGAATATATCCCGTTGTATTAAAATTAGAAGAAGAGAAAAGCACCATAAAATTCGTCCAAAACCTCATCCAAAAATATCCACGTATCTCTATATTTTCCCATCAACTTTATAAAAAAAGAAGGAAAAAAAAAAAAAAAAATTTGCAACTAAAGTTGCAATGATGTGCAAAGAATGTTTTTTTTTCTTGGTCGTTTATATATTTTTCTTAAATGTGTACAATGGAATGCCACATATCCTTAGAAATATGCGCATCTTGTAAATGACGTTTCCTGCCACCACACAAAGATTCCCTAAGTTTGTAGGCTAAGAAAAAGAAAAAACGAGTAGAGTACACTGTAGAGTAGACTACTTTTTTTGTACTTCTTTTATCCTTTGGTATGGGAAAACTAAATAACACGTTTTTTTTTTCCTTGAAGCAACAGTGTGGTACTAGTATTATCGTTTGATAAAAGGCTTTTATTTCCTTACGTTCATTTTTCATATTTACTTTTATGTTTTAGATATAGACATTTTTTTGCCCTTTTTAAAATGAGTGCATTTTCATATCAATTAGGAATATATGTGTAAAATAATGAATGCATTTGTGTAAAAGAATGTTTATTTATTTTTATTTTTTGAGAAGGAAAAGAATATTTTGTTGGTAAAACTTAGCCTCATGGAATTTGGCTCTAAGGGGAATATATAGGACCTAAGCCATATAAGACACAAAAGATAAGACTGAAAAAGTGGTAACCGGTACAAGGATAAATTTATGGTCCATAAGTCCCTTTGTATACCCAGTGTGTCGCTGCTATTTCACAGCATAAGCGCATAAACCCCAGGCCCTAACCGACAATTTCACCAGAGTCATCTCTGGGGAACTTGTACTAGGTCTTTCCTCTGGCATCTTTGAATAAATCTATTAACACATTCACTTTAAACGACAAATTGTGAAAGTTATGTTGCAATTACCAAAAACTATATTAAAACTTTGTGAAAAATGCTGTTTCAATATTTCATTTTAGATATATTATAATTTTTATTGTATAAAACTTACAAATTGACATATCTTCAATTACCAAAACACATTTCAAATATTCATTAATTTTTTCATTGAAATCCATTTATCATGTCATATCAATTTGTAAATTTTAAATAATAAAATTTGTAGTACATTTAGAATTTTTTTATACAGTAAAATGCCAACTTCAACCATAATTAATTCGCTGCAGAAAACACAATAAAGAAGCAGAAGACTCGTAGAGATGCTATTCCCTTAGACCCCAAAATAATTGGCTTCGTTTGGTTAGAATGAAAAATGAAAATTATTTTACTATTTAATTTATTTTTACTACTATTTATAAGTCTTATAGTACTTTTTGACATTATTTATGAGTCTTAATATACTATTTTAATTAACTTTTACTTTATCTGCAGTATTTTTAATAATAATTTTTCAATTTCAACAAAATAAGCGATATCTAAACAAGCCCTAAATTTGATTCTAATTTTCAATTTCATTTCAAAGTAACCCAGCCCCTACCACAAAACCCACTTTTTTTTTTTCTTTTTTTTTTTAATTTCATCCAGTTTCATAATGGGGTGTTCTTGATTTCATTTCTTTCACAGCAAAGTAGGTCCTCCAGTTTCTGCAGCTAAGCTTTTCAAGACCCCTTTCTTTTGATCTGCTTTTTAAAATTTGGCCATGCCCTCAAAGCAAGCGTGGATCAGATCTACATCTCAGAGAACTTCTACTTCATATGGTATGATTTTTAAAGCTCATACGACACTACGAAAACCTAGAAGAAGAGAGAGAAGGAAAAACCAAGAATACCCTAATTCGTACGACTAAGCCTCGAGATCTCTACCATTCTTTTCACCCTATTTTTTTTCTGGGTAAAAAACCAGAAATAAAAATATAAATCAAAGTTTCCCAAGTTTATTACCAAATATATATATAAATCAAAGGTTTTTTTTAGCAAACCCTAGGGAAAACTGGAAACAGTGAAACCCCCAGATACCACTACTTCCACCTTGAATTTGTGGTTGTACTGTTCATGTACTTCGCAGAAACAAAAAAAAGATACCTATAGTACTACTACTTTTGAGATGCAAAAAGCTTGAAAACCTCCACCACACCCTTTCTCTCTTTTATTTTGATGCAAACTAAAAATTAAAAGATGCAGAATCGCAGATCAAACAAAAATTAAGATTAATCAAAACCCAGAGAGAGAGAGAGAGAGAGAGAGAGAGAGAGAGAGAACACGTTCTTCCACTCCACTTACTGAGGAAACCCCAGAGACAAAGTATGTACTATGCAAGTATAGATCAGAGCTGATAAACCCTAATGGAGATAGGAAAATGCTTGTCTTGGAGTGGTTGGACCAATGCTAGAAGTGGGGAACATCCCAACAAGGGTTGGCTGATGATAAAAATGAAAGCGCACTGGTGTGGTTGTACAACCTTGTGAAGATAGAAAATGACCCTTTTCTTTTGGGGTGGGTGCAAGTGTGTGTAAGTGTAACCCATTATTATTGAAAGAAAATAATTGCAACAGTACAACTCTCTACCTTTATGCATCTAATCCATTCTAAACCGCCTCAGTACATTGCATCTTGTCTTGTGTCACTTTTGATTTTGATTTTTCTTTTATTCTTAGATTAAAAAAAAGAAAAAAGATACCTACTTTTTAGGAAGACCACAAAACATATCTACATTCTCATAGGGATATTTCATATTTGTTAATTAGCTGTTCACAATTAATGTAAAACGAGAGGCTAATTGATGTGCTAAAAACTTTTAATACCACTATAAAAACAGGACAGACAAGACTGGTTCTTATTACACAGGACAACACAAATTCTTCTCAATCATTTTTGTGCTGAAAGTAAATCTTTTTCCAGAAAGTTTAACTTGAAACAATAATATTAGAAAGCTAGGTAGCTTGGCTTTAAATTGCTAGTCAACACGAAATTATTGCTCAAAATATGCATTTGACCCATGGTCATTGTGGATTTTGTTAGCGAAGATTATTGACTGGCTAGCTAACTATCATCTTCTTATTAGGAAAACAATAAAAACAGAAATATCATAGAGACACAAATAATAACTATTATCACACAACTAGAGGTTCCAAGAAGGTATTTGAAGCATGTTGCACAAAATATGTAGAAACTAAAGCTTGTCATGACCAAAGCCTTAGTTTGCAACTTGATACTTTCCCGGTCGAATCCTCTTTGTTATTTCTTTTAATCTTATCGGCCTCCAGGAATATATTGTGACACCCAATTTCACTAATTAGAGATAGAGAGTTTCTTTTTTAATGGGGAAATTTAGTATTTTTCGATATTGGTGATTAGTAATAGAGCCGGCTGAATGGTAGAGCAAGAGATGCGGTCGCCTAAAGCCTCAAGTAGAAAAAAGGCCCTCAAATTTTAACCAAAAGGGTTATTTATAATCAATAAATAAAATAATAGTTTTTTACCAGATGAAAAACAAATAAAAAAGAGAGAAAAATGCAAAGTCCACGATGTTTTTCACGACACTTTTACAACTAATGCTAAGTAGCAGGTTGTTACAGCCTGTTATTGATGGCAAAAAAATAATTATAGTGATATTTTCAAATAGAAAGCAAAAAGCAACTTAAAATCTAGGATTTGTTGTAAAAAATATTGTGAATGTTGCACTTCTAAAAAAAATAAAAATAATAATAAGAGTTGAGTTAGTAAACTTTTACTAGTTTTAATCTAAGTCTACCACTAATACCACTATTAATCTGCCACATCAACAAGTATAAAAAATTATGTCAAATTTTTGTCTATAAAATTTTAAAAAAAGAAAAAAATCCTACGTATGTCATGTTAATTAGTAGTAATTTTTCATTTAAAACAAGATAATCAATTTTCGCCTTCGACCCCCAAATGCATCAAGCCGCCCCTGATTACACTACAAAAAAAAAAAAGGTCTTGTAGCCATGTTTTTAAAACGTAGCTATAGGTCAGAAAAACGTGGCTATAGGACGATCTGGGCTATAGCCGCGTTTTTTTAGGCTTTGTTTTCAAATGTGGCCTAAACCCCGTGACTATAGGCCTGAGGGGGTCTATGGCCGCACTTTTCAAACGCAGCCTAAAACCAGGACCTATGGCCGCGTTTAAAACGTGGCCTAAGACCAGGACCTATAGCCGCTCATAGGTTAGAAACCCTAACCACTCATAGACCAATTAGTTGCCATGATTTAGAATTTAGATGACTCCAGAGAGAAAACTAGCTAAGAATTCTAAGGAGAGGAAGCTTGAGATTTTTAGATCATTGAGGTAATAAGCACTTCAGAATCATTTTTACCATTGATCTAGTGATTTAAAATAATTAGACCATGGGACAATTGATTTTAGTAATTTTTGGTACACCATTCTTAGTAATTGAATTAACTATGATGGATATTAGGTTACGTTGGAGTGTTCTTGAGGAGTTGCAAGAGTTCTTTTAGTAAGAATTGATGGATGTGAGTAACATTTTTCTTGGCTAAATATATTTCGCTTAAAATACAATGTTTTATCTATTAAATATTTCTCTATCTTTCCTTACAAGTTTTTATATAGTTATTTTCACTACATTGATTTAAAGAAAAGAATTAGAATTTTTTTTTTTAACTATCATAAATGTATTTGATTATTAGAAAGTTTCTATTTCCTCAAACTTCAACCAAGCATGTGGGAATCTTGTGAAATACACCACAAATTTGAATGAAATATTTGTTTGAGCTAAGATTTTATGATATATGATATTTGGATTTAAACTGAAATGAAATCAAGATAAATTCTGAAAATTTATTTATACAATTTAACTAGTAGATTTTGATGTTTTGGAATCCATTGCAAAATTTATGTTAATTTTTGAATTGAACTAAGATACAATTTCTATGCCTATGAAATTTAATTTAGATTACAAGGAATTGGCAAGTTTTGGGGGGGGGGGGGGGGGTGGGGGTGGTTCTTCAGTTTATGATACATCTACAATACAGAACTACCCCCAATTCAATGGTAGGCAAAAGAGCAATAATCAATCCAGTGACAAACCTAAAATAAGATACACCTATGGGGAAAAATTAAAACTTAAGACCACAATGCTGCCTTTACTATAAAGCAAGAAGTCAGAAACTTCCAAAGAGAAGCATAGAATTTATCCCTCAGGCTAGAGAGGCTTCCTTACCGAGCTATGATTTAGCATGTCAAATTATTCATCCCCAAGTTTCATATGTTCTTGCTGCCATATCCTTGCAAATTAATTCTATCATTCTATCAATCTCATTAAAAAAAAAAAAAAAATCAAAACTAAAGAAGGAAGCATGGAGCAGGAGACCTATCACCCTTAGGAAGCAATTAAAAAAAAACCAAAATTTCACTCACGTTGACAGCTGAATCCATAGCCTCATAACTATTCCTCCTATCTGAATAATTATCAACATTTCATAATAGAATTAGTAGGCAACATTTTAGTACTGTACTAAAAGTAGGCTTTCAGAGTCCTTATCATAATCCAAAGCATGTTCCACAAACCGAGGCGCAGTGAAAAGGTCTCAAACTCAACTTAAATTCCTAGTATATTTCCGTTGTCTGACAAATATGACTCATAAGGTTTAGGAAGTGCATCATCCATAGATATCTTGAGTGAATTTTCAAAAAGCTATGGTTAAATCTTCTGATTGAAGAAATTAACGTGGTTGGATTAACTTCAAGCCTTCCACCACAGGCAATGCCAATTAAATTCACTATTAAATAATAGGAATTACAATCACAAAAATTCTTACAAAAAATCCCAAATATAAACTAACCCAAAACCCAATACACTCAAAGGTGCTCTCACACTAACTCACTAGGAAAGGCTAGCCTCAACCCTCTCTCACAAAAACTCTTACAAAAATTCTCAAATATAAACTAACCCAAAACCCAATACACTCAAAGGTGCTCTCACACTAACTCAATAGGAAAGGCTAGCCTCAACCCTCTCTCACAAGACAAAACTTTGCTCCTAACCCTCACATGCAACAAAGCTACTCTTCCACTCTTTTTTTAAGGGATAACACATCTCATCTTTTCAATGTGAGACTAACTCTTTTAATAGAATTAGTACACCTCCTTATTATTCTTCTAACCAATGTGGGATTCCAAAACCAATGAGAAATTCTCTTACCTTCTAGTATCAGCTGGACTCAACAAGACAAGAGATCAATATCCAATATTAGAGATACATGCCCAAGAGCCCAAAACTTACGGTAGGCCAATGTATTTTTAGAGCAAGCATGCTAACCTATGTTAATCTAGGATTAATCTCAACTAGTATATAAACTTTACATTGAGTTCATTGCAACATGTTTCTTCAAAAAAAAGTTCATTGTAACATGGACACTTGAATCTTAAAGATGTTCTAGTCAAAGACTTTCTATTGTGGGCATAACCCGTCGAGCAAAACTACATTAAATTCTTGTTTCTACTTTTCTATTTTCTAATTTTCAATTATTCAACAAAATTAGCATGAAATCAGAGCTAAATTTACTCTTGACCAATGTCAAGCCATTGTAAACTGTGAATCCTACATCCATTCAATAAAATAAAAAAAATCATAATTCTCAAAGCGTTGCGGCAAGTCCACCTCTGCCATCAAACAACCCCGATTCTCACATTGGCTATTGTGAAAACACCTAGGTATATATTTGGAGTGAATTGACTAAGAGGTAACAAAATCCTCTCTCTTAGTGCCACAAATCAACATTGACCTTTCTAGCTTCCTCAACATTGTTGACGAGTAAATCGGCATAAAGGGTCCTTCCCACAGACCACCCTTTGTCATCACCCACATGTGCAAGCATCTCACATTACCTCTTGACCATGATCACTCTTGAGCCTTTTGAGAGTAGACACGCCCTATGAATCGCATGGCGTATAGGTATTAGCAACATTGTCCACACCTAATGTTTCCCTTTGTCAACGTGGTTTTCAACATTTGGTATCAACCATTATCGTCAACCTAGGTTGTTTGCTACCGTTGACATATGCCTTGCATTTCAAGACTTGTCATAACATTTAAGATCTTAGTTAGTGATATTATTAAGCAAGTACACTAAACCTAGGTTAGTCTAGGATTAACTTAGGGCCTTCTAGTATATGAACCTTACATTGGCTTCATTATAATATGGACATTTGAATAATTAATATATATATATAGTCACTAAGAGCTTTCTGCTGTGAATGTAATCCATCAAACTGAACCATGTTAAATTCTTCGCTTTTCTCTTTTCCCACCTTCAATCATTCAATAACTTTAACATCAAATGATTAAGGGCCTGCTTCCAAAAATGCTTCTGATTGGCTTCACTTCCAATCAATTGGCTTTTTCGTAATAGTACTAATGGTCGATTCTGTTGCAGTACCAGTGAAACTGAGAACAGGAAGAAGCAAAAAACACCTTTGTGCATGCATTTAAATGGATGTCAATATGTACATAATTTATTAAATTAGTGTCAGAGAGGACAAATCCAGCACTTAAGAAGCATGGACTCAACTTTTTAATTAAGAACAATCCAGCTCAACATAATAAAATTGAAAGAGAGACGATACATAAAGTTGTTAATTTAGACAATCTTATATGAAGCGGTAATAATTATAGAATACTTCGGGAATACAATAGATATGTATTTCCTTCTTTTACATAATAATGAGTTCCACTAGTTAAATTCATGGTGGAATCCACTAATCATGTGAGAGGGAGGAGTAGTAATCTATAACTTTTGACAAGAAAGCTGGTTTAGTACACAGTAAACTCCATTAATGTTATTGATGAGAATGGATATCAATATGAGGTTCAGCAATTACAGCAACTGTAACCTAATATTCAACTTTACAACTAGTTTGTGCAAGTCTTAATCGTTTACGTGCATTCTAGTAAGTGCAATTAGAGCAGGATCGCAAAAAGGTGAAGAAAAAGCTATGCCATTAATAATTTAAAGTTAGGTAATTGAGCACCCAGGTCAATCCGCATTGGAATAAAGTCTTAAATGTCAGGTATGATCAAGAAACACATGCGAAAGTCATAATATCTGTAGCACATATAAGATTATGCTTAATTGATCCGCAGTAATCATTTAAAGGAGCATGCATAATCTAGATTTCTTAGGAAAACAAACACTAATAGTTTAGTAAGTTGTGGAAGAGTAGAGTTGGCCAATGAAAGCAGTACTTAATTGATGACCAGAGAAGTAATTGAATTTCAAATAAGCAAATCCTAAAGTTATTATCAAATTAATTGACATAACTTGACGACCCCATTAATGGTGCAAAAATCTGTAGTTTAGTGTACTCCTACAAAAATTGAATTTCTTGTGGGTTAACTAAGATTAAACCAGAAAAAGGAAAAAGGAAAAAGAAATTGGGCAATCCTGATACCTGAAACTCTGAAACTTTTTTTTATTAAGTGAAAAATTGTAGAATTATAACAAAGTGGAAATAAAATAGGGATCAAGAAATTTTACTTCAACAAACTGGAACATAAAGAATAAAATACATTACAGCTACATATAACTAGTAAAATAAAATAAAGTTAGCAGATACGATAATTAGTGTAAGGGTTTATTATATGTAAGATAAAGTTAGCAGATACGATAATTAGAGTAAGGGTTTATAGAACTTATTTACCGGCATGTTAAAAAAGTGGGAGAGATTTTTCAAATAAATGAAGAAGGGTTTAACTTTTGATAAACCATGAATAAAATAATGCGAAAAACACGTAAAACAGTAAAAGGTATACTCCACAAGATATAAAATTTAGGGAAAATTGTAAAAACCTCTTGAGATTTATTGAAATCTACCCTTTGGTCCCTTTATTTTGGAAAAATATAATTTCATCCACTTCAAAAATTTTCATACAAATGATACTAACAAATAAGGCTTTTGTTATCTAATGCATGAATGCCGTTAAGGAAGATTCCTAAATTATTGGTACTCTATTATATTTTGGGATATTTCAAAATGTTTTTTTTTCCTTGAAAAGTTAATAAATAAAATTTTTAACTTATTTACTTTATTAAAAAATTGAATATTATTTTTAATAGACTTTAAATTAATGAAGGGTGGTGTTGGAAACTTGTACTTTTTTTAACTAGAAGACAACATATTAAATGATGTTCCCTTAATTTTTCACCCTTAAATAGGACTAACAATATAAAACAGGTCTCTCAAAAAAAAAAAAAATATATATATATATATATATATAAAACAGAGGTAGTAAAAAGACATAAACACCCTCATATGTATATGAGGGTTGTACACTTGTACTAGTAATATAAGTTATATAACACATTTTTCTATTTAAAACTATTTAGATAGAATATATAGAATTTGGATGTATTTACCAATATAAATAATGATATAAATCATTGCTGCTGTCACCACTGAGAAAAACACTAGACATATTTGTGCTAAATCCAAAAGGACTAGTCAAGTAATAGTTAGGGTTCATTGTAATCATTTATATAGTATAGAATAATTTAGTAAAACACCATATGTAGAACTCAAAACACACCCGCACAACATACTCATAAAGCCTAATCCAATCTGATCCACATTTTCCATTTTTGTAGCATTTTAATATTATTTAATTAAAATGGATTAATATGACAACATAAATATAATAATATAGAAGATAATATGGAAGATAAGGAGTTAGTAAAATGTTTAATCCCACATTGAAAAGGAGAGAAACTATTTTATTTTTTTTAAGTGTGGTGATTAGTGGACTAATATGTACAAGAGCATATATTGGGCTAGATACATTCAGAATAAATAACATATTCATTGGTGGAGTAAGTGACATTTTTATTTTGGAAAATGAAGAGTCATTTACTTACTTAATGGACTAGTTATTTGGCCTATTTAGTGGAGTTTTGGGTTTGAACACTTTGTGCAGAGGTTGTTCTAGTTCTACAACATTTGTTGGCTGTTGTATTTTGGAGAAGACAAATTATAGAAGGTCTACACCAGTTACAAAGATTAGCCATTCTCTAAATAGTGTTGTTTAATTTTTATCTCAAAGAAAAAATATTCAGACATATTTATTTAGTTTCTTTTTTTGTTATTTCCATTATTATTGTGTTTGTACCAATATCCATGATATCATTGCTTCATTTAAATAAGCTTGGAGGTGAGATTACAAGTTTTCATAGTCTTTGTAAAAATTTACTGATGCCCATGGCTTTTTGTTATGTACGAATATCTTATTAGCCTTTACGAATCTCTCTTTTTTTTTTCAAAAGTTCTAATCGCATAATTAAGCGACTTTCAGTGCTATTGCCATCATGAAACTAATTTTTTTTTTCATGTACATTAAAAAGAAGTTGACTTAAATATATAGTTTGTTTTCTAGTTTCCAAAAAAATTAAAAAGGCTGGCTTAGTACGTAGGGAGAGTGTCATAAGCAGCAATTTGGAGGTAATATATTGTTTTTCTGTAAAGAAATTTATGTCTATATTGTTAAGGGTAAAGTAGGGTTCCAATTAAATTATTGGCCAGATAATAATGTAGATTAAGAGTCCGTTAATAGATAGTCAACGAAAGGAAGTAAGTTTAAGTAATCATATATATTTAAGGAGTAAACTAAGAATTTGAAATTAGGAGAACCAAAATGTGGGTTTTAATAAACCTTGGAAAAGTTTTTGTAATTTTCTCTAAAATTTAATATGGTTCAGAAAGCAAATAAGGTCAAAGAAAATCAAACGATATAAATTACAGCAAAACTCAAACTCTTTCATCATTCAAACAAATCTTTGTCTCCATAATTCCACATGCATCAAAAGTGTCACCAAATCTTTAATAGAAATGATCATATCTCTGTATTACTTTACCTGTCAATGTGGATTACCATTATTATAGGAATCATTGCAACTTATTCTTCTAATAAAGGGATTTCAAAATCAACGAGGATACCTAAACCTCTAAAGTCTAAACCTTTGTAGGCTGGACTTAAAAATTTTCCATCTTCAGCCTATGAGATATTTTCACTAATACTCCTTTGGGTACTCCCTTTGTACCATTTTATGGGCAAGGTACCATGTCCTCAAAAAGATACACGATCAATTAAGTTCTAAGTAATACTTGAACTTTCTCAATAAAACTTGACTCACAACTATATCAGTCACATTTTCCACAATCACGCTCTGTATTATCCACTATTATCTTTCCTCTACTGCCTTTTAACTAAATGCTCGTCTTTTTCTTTTAATCCTTGAAAAACTAAATTTTAGCAAGTTTTTGGTTGGCTAATCTGAGTTAAAATTAAAGTAAGACCCACGTGTCTTTTAAAATGGGTTAGAATTAGAATGTGTTCTCCACGTGAGGAGATTAACATCATGTGGTTACTTGCCTAAAACCATTTAAGGAGTTTACGAGAGATTGACTTCTAAAGTGTCCCTTGAATATGATTTAGGTGGTAAAATCTGTGAGTCCTACACAGGAAAGAAATAGTAAATTATATCTTGAGAGATGGACTTCCAAGAGTCTCAAATTAAGCACCGTTTGTGAGGACACTATTTTTTTATTTTAAAAACGTACGTCTATTCATGTGGCACTATTATCAATAGTGACTCCCTCATTTATTAGATTTTATTTATTTATTTATATATATATATATATATATTTTTTTTTTTTTACATTCACATTTGTAGTCAAAGAGAGAAAGAGAGTTTTGTTCACTATAGCATTTAGATTGCTATTCTTCTTCCATTTTTTGTGACCATTTTATACTAGGAGACAAACATCCAAGAGTCTCAAAGCATGTGAGAGACAAAATTTGTCTTAAGGAGATTGTGCCAAACATGTTTTGATTAGAATTTACATTATTCATTCTTTACGCATTCAATATGTGAATAACTCATTTTATTTTATAGATTTTTATTTGACAGATTTCTATTTTTTGTATTGTGTACAAATTCTGTTATTTTTCTTGATTATAGTAAGAGTTTGTGTTCTCTATAATTAGATCTATTTGTATTCTTATTTACATAATCATAAAAATAAATTAATTTCTGCGATATTTTCTAACAAATCCTCAATGCACTCTATCATGTGGTCCATTTTAATTGTGTAACCTACAAGGTCATTAGTATTATTTAAAGTATTCTCTCTTCATAACCACCGAAGTGCAATAATCCGATTAGCCTAAAGAAGGCTGATTTCTTCTAAGTTTAGGTATATATCTCATATTACAGTTTACCAAACTACTTAACTTTTACCCTACCAAAACACACAATGAAATCTCTAAACTTATGTATAAAAGAGAGTTAAGAAAGGATATAGGTCATTTGTATAATTGTTAAAAAAAAAAAAAATCAAAGTAACTAACTTAGAGTTAGATGAAAAGACAATTAGTACAATGCCTGTATGGCACCATATATACATAGGATAAGGGAAACACATAGGTACATTTTCTACACTAGTTTCGGCTTCGCTTTTTGAAGGAGTTCAACTTTCATTTAAGAACAGGGTCATCAATTAAAAGAGTCTCAAAAGATTCTAAGTAAGAAGCAAAAAATCACAGACAAGCAAGAATTGCTGCAGGAACTTGTAACTAATTTAGGATCAGCTCAGAAACAGAATGGGCTCAAGGCAAAAGATGCACAACTTTGACGCTCTCCACATAGCGACAGATAAGTCTAAGGATTTTGAGCCTAAAGACTTCAGGCCTAGAGTTAGTAAAGTAATCCAAAAATGGATATTGGTAAACCTCAACAGGTTTTTTTTTTCCACCTCTAAACAACAATTAATTGTCGACCCCAATAGCTGAAAATGATTCATCAAAACAAGATGTGCTACAAACCAGAAGCATTGGAACATTATTAAACCACCAGAACAAGATGTGCTACAAACCAGAAACATTGGAAAACATTATTAAACCACCAGAATTTTCGTTAGGAGCCTTTTGGTCTAGAGGTTTACTATATTTCAACTCATACTACAAAACTTAGACTCCTCCAATATGCAATACCTAAAATTTGATTTTCTTTTTCTTTTTCAATTAGTGGTAGAGTCAAAATTTGAGTTTAGGGGGGCACAATATATAATTTACATATATTTGTCTTCATAGACCTAAGCACATACATAGTTTTATACACATTATGGTTGAACACAAAACACAAGCGTTATATACATAATGCTTAAGACGAATTTGTATGATAAAATATCACTTATGAAATACTAAGTGATAATTTAATGTTATATTACCCATAAAAAGATAGTATATCTATTATATTTTGTCTATTTGTTAAGATTTTATAAATCTGAATAAGTTGTGTTGTAATTTTTTCATAGTCAAAATTCCGCTATTAATTCTCATATAATTATTATAGAAATTAAATAAACCTCAATTACAACTAATATAAGTTTTTGTTAAAATCATAAAATAATTAAACTATAACAATTTTAGATTATAAAGTAACTATTTTGTGTGTTTTAAAATTTTGGAGTTTAAAAAAAAAATACCAATTTATGATTTTTATTATGTAATTATTTCCAATTTTTATTACTTTTTACACAATTTTATAAAAAGTAGTAACTTACTACAAATAATTAAAAGTCTTAAAACTTTTGGATGGTAAACTTATTTTTTGTACTTTTTTTCCTCTTAAATGAAAGCATTTTCTTTTCTCTTTTAGTTTTTTTATTTTTTTTTTATTTTTATAACTTTTGAACTCTAAAAAGTTTGTGTAATTGTTGTTCACATCCTGTCAATGGTGTCTAGGGCCTTAAAAGGTCTAATATGAGACACAACCCTTTTTATCTTTTTAAATATAAGAAGAAAAGAGAAGAAAATTACACAAAAGGGTTAGACTCCTATAGAATCACACCTTCAACACTAGGAGGGAAGAGACCAGGACCAAAACTACCAAAATAAAAATGATTACGAAACTATTTAGCTAGTTCATAGGCCGCTAAATTCACCTAAGGATAAACCAGCTAAAAGATACAAATATGATTTAGAACTTAGGTTCGCAAAAGCGAAAAGTATAGCAAGGGAAAATCCCAAATCTCTTCCCACAATACAAGGTCTAAACTCAGATCTCATATTACATGTATAGTGAGACAACAGTTTCAATTAATGACGAATTGACAATGAAACAACAATATCACCTAGCTAATGAAAAACCAAATAGATCTACCATAGTTCGCACTGTACATCACTGCTTTTCATGATTCACAATGAAAGTTGATATTTTTCAATTTATATATTTTTCTTTTACTAAAATGAAAAATACATAGGAGGGGAGGGTGACAATTCTTATGCGCCCAAAGCAATATTTTTCAATTTATCTACCATAGAGTTTAATAAAATATAAAATGGGGAATTACAATAAAATAAAATTTAAAAAAACAAATAATTAGTCTAATGTAACCGATTCTTCCATTTTCTTGGATTACTGGTCATCTATTGGGCGTTTCGGGTTAATTTAATATTTATTTTAGCAACAAATCCAATAAACTGAGTATAGTCCTCTGCCTTTCAAAATCACTCGTTAGAATCTTCAACTTCTCCCTCTCTAAGAGAAAACCTCTTACAATTTTAATGTCTCCTTACCAACTAATGGTGTGGACATTATAGTATAGTATCTATCATACAGAGGAGGCTTGATTCTCCTTCTCAATCTTGACCACCACACTTAGTCAATCTATTAAAAGTTGTTAAAAATATTGCGCACAATAATTTACTCTTGTGATTTTGTCAACAAACAGCAAACAATTAATAAAACCTATTTAATGCATAAATAATTATGAACAATTAAATATACTCACAGAGTTGATGAATGCAAATATGATCAAAGCTATTGTTTGACACAATCTCTTTAAGACAAATTTCACCTCTCACACAATTTCATCAGTGGTCTTTTGAAACTCATAGACATCTGCCTCTCCGTATGCAATGTTACCAGCACGAAGAAGAAACACTACAATCTTCGTGTACATCGAATAAAAGTATGTCTTCCCCTCTCTGAATGTGACTTTATGCATGAATGCCAAAATGTTATTGAAATGAAATGAGGAACTCTTATTTACAGACACTTGCATCAGTTCTAAAAAGGTGCAATAGCAAATAGACACTGTTTCATTACGTTCCGGACAGGCAAAATAAACATACACAAATTAAATAAAAAAATAATAAGTTAATACTAGATGGACCTAGCCCAACCTACACCCACTCACACCACTCATTGTCCTACACTTTCCTGTGCGAGACTCAAAAGATTTTCATCACTTTAAAACATATTCTAGTTGGCACTTGCAGAATCAATTTCTTATTCACTTCTTAATGCTTTTGGGTAAGTGATCACATGATGTTAATCTCCTCACAAAAGAGAACATGTCTCAACTCAAATTCACTTCAAAATGCAAGATTCCAACTAATTTTGGCTTAAAATTAACAACCCAAAAACTTGCAAAAATCATTTCTCCAACAAAAGTATTCAAATTATTCCTAATATCAGTACCTTACCCCAATTGCAGTTGATACAACTCTTACGTTAAATATAACTAATACGTGTCAATATTATAAAATCTACAGCTCTCACAAACCTTACAAATATTATCAAATTTCTAATATACCCAAAAATGCTCACTTATGTATACAATAGACAAAACTGTTTTTAACTCACATACAAAACAAAGACTACACCGCTACTCTATTTATAGTAACTTAAAAATTTATTTTCTTGTTATCATGGGATTACTACTCTTCATAATAATTATTGCATCTCTGTAGTATTTTTCTAATGAATATAAGATTCTAAATCAAGGAGTAAATCTCCAAATTTATTTCTTCGTGAGCTAGGTTTAACACGAGAGGATCATTTTGATTCAACGGGGAGTGCCTTAATTCATCATAATGAGCAGCAAAATCATGTCATTCAACTCAATTCAGTACAAGCTTTTCCAGGAAAGTACTAAGCGATAATAGCCAATATATATGTACATTTGATCAAATGACCTCGCCATTATCTCATCTTATGAATGATATAGAAAGACCATTATGTTTCAATCAAATTCAAATGTTAATGTGATGGTTACACAGTATTATTTGGGTCCTCTTCAGATCCTGACCCAATCAATAGATGACCCTATACA
Source organism: Quercus glauca (assembly GCA_023736055.1). Taxonomy (NCBI): domain Eukaryota; kingdom Viridiplantae; phylum Streptophyta; class Magnoliopsida; order Fagales; family Fagaceae; genus Quercus; species Quercus glauca. The sequence continues at coordinate 26,380,465 of CM043324.1, read as the reverse complement.
AGTGAACCATACAACAAGATGTCCTAAGACAGTTGGACCCAGTAAAGATGTCCCAATCAATATTCTACTTCTACCCTGATCTTTTGGACGGTACAAAAATGATTTTTTTTTCAGCTTTATACTTACTTGAAGATAACTAAATTTTCAGTTGGGGGCCCATGTACGTGAAAAATGTATTGAGAAGAATGGGCCGTTTAAGTAGTGGATTCCTTCGTTGTTTGGAATGTGTGCAAGTGCCCACCTGCAAAGTCTGACCACCAGCTTTCAAGCGAAAGAGTGAAAGCAATAGGAACAAATGTATTTCAATTTGTTTATAGATACTGTAGATTTCATTCTTTGGTGTCCACCTCATGATCACTGCTCTTTACTTGGTTTTTGCTGAGGTGCGTAGGCTTTTAAGTTTCAGATCTCTTATTCGACGATGAGACCCTCTGCAAGCTAACTTGAACTCCCACCTATTTTGTTTTTACTATTAGAGCATTTGCAGCAGTGTAGGTATAATACTATATTTTACCTACACTATCACTAAAATGGTGCTCCAGCAATGGAGCAATAGATAAAAATATTAGCTGAAATGCTACAGTGCACATTTATAGACATCTATCTATAGATGTGCATTGTAGCTTGGAGCAAAAAAAAAATATATATATATATATATATATATTTTATTCAGTCGGACCTCATTGTTTCTATTTTTTTATTCCTTTTATCAAATCCGGTCATTCATTCACTCTCATTCTCACTCTCTCAAGCTCCACTCTCACAACGTCGCCGCCATCGTCAAGCTCACTCCGGTACGTTACAACTTGCTTTTTTTTTTTTTTTTTTTTTTTTTTTTTTTTTTTTTTCATTTTATCAAATCCGGTCTCATTCTGCGCCTTCGTCTGAAGTCTCATCCTCTCCCCAAAACTCTCTCAAGCTCTCATCCTCTCTCAGTCACTGTGCAATCTCACCGTCCCAACCAACCGTCATCAAGCGCTCATCCTCTTTCTCACTCTGGCCCGACCAGCCATGGAACTCGCCAACCCACCCCTATTACAGAGATTTGGGTTTTTTTTTTTTTTTTTTTTGTGGACTAGTGGTGGGGGTTATGGCTGAGGAAAAAGATTGGAGATTTGGGTTTTTTTTTTCTTGTTGTGGACTGGTGTTGGTGGTTGTGGTTGTGGCCGAGAAAAAAGATTGGAGATTTGGGTTTTTTTTTTTTCTTTTTTCTGTGGACTGGTGGTGGTGGTGGTTGTGGTTGTGGCGGTGGCTGAGGAAAAAGATTAGAGATTTGGGTTTTTTTTTTTTTTTTCCTGCTGTGGATTGGTGGTGGTGGTGGTGGTGGTGGTAGTGGTAGTGATGGTGGTTGTGGCTGTGACTATGGCTGTGGCTGTGACTGTGGCTGTAGCTGATTGTAGAGGTGGTTGTGGTTGGTGTTGTGGATTTTTTTTGGGTAGTAGGATATATTATTTTATTGTAGTGGTTATAATATTTTATTGTGATATTTATATTATTTTATTGTGATGAAAGCTAAAATAGATCCACTGCTGTAACATATGTATAACTAAAATAGATAAAATAACTTTTCGTAGAGTTAAATAGCTAAATATTTAGCTCCACTGCTGTGCTGCTCTTAGTAATTTTAAAAGCAATGCATAATTCAGTTGTGTCAAAATTGGAAAGGGCTACAGCAAGTGCAGCTGGGAAGGTAGATACAATTATTTCTTCTTTTTATTATTATTATTATTATTTTTTATATATATTTAACTTTATATACGGATCAATGTAGGCCCTCTTTGGTTTAGACTTAAAGAGTTGTGTCTAGTAATTATAAACTTTGGAGAGCAGCTGAGACAACAGCATCTTTTGTCACTGTTTGGCTCTGGCAAGCCAACTGTGTGAGAATCCGTACCACCTTTTGTACACAGTTTTTTGTTGGTTCTGCTTTTCATGAGTTGTCCCTGTTTGAAAATTCTTCACGCTAGTTTTGATTTTTTTCAATAATTTAGGGCTTGTTTGGTTTAAAAAAAATGTCACTCATCACTCAGTTTTCATCATTCATCACTCAGTTTTCATCATTCATCACTCATCACTCATCACTCAAAATATCCGAATTTCTTGATTCCACCCGTTTGACACATATTTTCAACTTTCCATCACTCAAAATTTTTTACTTTTTGTGGGACTCATATCTGAGCAATGTTCAGAGACTGCTATTAGCCTACTCGCCAAACCCTCATCTCCCACCATTTTCTTCATTGCACATTTCATTTTGCCACCACCAATCACAGTTTAACACAAAAACTCTATCCACAGTTTAACCAAAGAAGTACAAACAATAAAAACTCTCAACAATTTAACACCACCTAAAGCAGCTCATCACCCCAAATTCAAAACTCTATTCATACTTATTTATGATACACCACGAAATAAAAATTAAAAAAAAAAAAAAGAGCTTCCAGATCAAAAACGAGCTTCCAACGGAGCTATTCCCGACGTCAACAACAGAGGTTCCAGATCAAAGAACGAGCTTCCAGATCGAATCGTTGCTGTGGATGCCGATTTCGATGCTCCGGCCAGATCATTGCTGTAGATGCCGATTTTGACACTCCAGCCAGATCGTTCTGTGGATGCCGAGAAGATCGTTGTTGTGGATGCCGATTTTGATGCTCTGGCCAGATCGGAAGAAAGTTGTGGATGCTGATGATAGCAGCGATGAGGAGAACAAGCGCGTGGTGGAGCTTTTCGGCGTGTGATCGAAGATCGACGCCGGTGATCTCTCGGCTTGGGTCGACATGGGTTGGTGTGTGAGTGACTGGTGGGAGAAGAACAAAAAACAAAGAACATTGAATCGGAAGAAAGCAAAAAGAAGAAGAGAGAAAGAAAGAAAAGGGGAGAAGAAAGGAAAAAAAGAAAAAATAAGAAAGAAAAGAGAGAGTGACCGGTGGGATGTCAGATTTGGGGTCCACAATCTCCACCTATTTACGAACATGCCACTGAATATAAGATTTTGAGTTTTCATTTTCCATGACTTGATCCGGTTTTTTGAGTGACTGAGTCATGGAAACAATGACGGGAAACTCATCCAAACAAAGCAACTTGCTGTGGGGCCCACAAAATTTGGATATTGAGCGATGAAAACTGAGTATTGGATGATGAAAACACTTAAACCAAACAACCTCTTAAATTCCTTGCTTTTTTTTTGAGAATCATAATTCCTTTGTTTTGTCTTCAATAATATGCAAAGTATATACTTTGCAACAGTTATTCCAATGGATGGGAAAAAAAAAATTCTTATAGTATACGTGCTTGTATGTGGGGGACCAAAAAAAAAAACTAATTTGGCTTATGGCTCTGAAAGCCCAATTAAAACAACAATCCTAAAATCCTAAAAAATTAAGAATACCATACATTTTAGTTTCAACTAAAAAAAGCATATCTATTTATTTTAGATTATTAAAAAAAAAATCTATAATTATTTTAGTGTGCTTTGTAAAACATACTTAAATATGAAAAAAAAGCTCTAATTTAAACATACCATCAATGTCAATGTATCAATTTCATTCTACAACAAATAATTAAGCATCCTTCATTGTCAAATAGCCATGAGGACCTTATGAAAAAAGAGAGGCACTCAAGCATCCACATTGATAGATAGTGATCGTTTCAGACAAAATAGGCCAGCCCATTGGGTAGTAGATAATGATATTAAGCAACCATTATTTTCCTAAAGGTTTTGAATCATTACAATTGTTGGTCAAATTGTAATCATTTGTAGTGGTTACCATACATAGCCGTGCTCGTGTATCAGTTTGGAAATGACACAAACAAGTTAGAGAAAGGTCATCTAGTTTGGTAGAAGGGGGTGCAAGGACAAGCATTAATAATGAGTCCACAATCCACATACATAAGTACATAACCTCTTTAAAAAAAACAGAAAAAGGCCAACAACAATTAATAAGCATTGACCATAATATATTTACCTGGGATTCGCACTATTTTGGCCTCTAAACACCCATGTTACGAAAACATTTTTGTCCTCTCAATGCAACTTTTGCATAAATTGATCTTTTAACAAGCTGAAAAGGGAAAAGAAAGAAAGAAAAAAGAATTGATGTTATCATGATAATCAATTATGTATCAGTACACACTTATATGACGAGCCAGAACAAAAACCAGGGAGAGAGAGAGAAAGAGAGAGAGAGAGAGAGCATTTGAGTCCAAAAAAAGAGATTTGTACTAACCTTAGAATTATGCAACCTTTTCCTTTGTTAGAGATATTTGCTTTGTTAGCTCTCTCTCTCTCTCTCTCTCTCATGTGCTTTCCTCCCAACTTTTTGTTGCAATGAAAGTGTGCCTTTAACCACAGACAGGAGGTAACCCTCGCCATCCCAATGACAAGGCCATAGCACTGTAGAATGCTAAAGTGGTGTGTAGTGGCCATTTATAAAGATATGAAAGACTGATTCAGCAAAATACCCTACATGAATAAATTGTGGGGTATTAAAAGTTTTACTATAGAGGTATCTTTAATATACTGACAATGAAAAAGAGACCTGCAGCATAATTTGTACATTTAAAAATTTTTAACAAAGATATTTTATATTTATAATTCAAATTTTCCTTCTTTATTTATTTTCTCATATTAGGAAACAGGGCAATTATGTAACTTATGCTTTTAACTAAGAGAGTTAGGTTGTTATTTCTTGTTTTAACCCAAATGGAGTCTATTTCTCTAAATTTTTTATTCTCAATTGTTTTGGGTCTACGTCCTTAATTTTAATAAAAATCGCCTGAATTGGTTTCTCAAAAAAAAAACAAAAAATATCATTTATAAATTAATATGTTTACTTTTAAAAAAACAATTAATTAATAATTAATATAATAGTTTATCATGCTATCAATGTAGCACCAACGAGTATTTTTTATATTCCATTATCATAAATTTATTTAACAAATCAATAACTATAAATTTTCTAAATTAAGACGGTAATTTTAGAAATTGATATCTTTTTATGTAAGAAAAAAGTGTTATTCTAAAAAAATGAATTAAATAATATTCCTTTAAAATTTTGAATTTTTTTCAATAGGCTCTAATTAGTAGTTTCTAGTATTGTAAAAGAAATTGAGAATATGTTTTTTATTATTTTTCTGGTAAAATGAAAATAAGAATATCTTTTTTTGGTTAAAACAATGCCCATTTTTCTTTTTTCTATTTTTTCTTTCCCATTATAAAACTTGATTTTTAATAAATAAATTCTATCATCCTTTAAAAAAAAAAAGAAAAGATAAAAAAGAGTACATTAAAAAAAAATTACATCAAACAAAAGAAAACAAAAAAAAAAAAAAAAAAAAAAGTAAAAAGAGGGTAGCAGTAATCATTTATAGCAAGCCCAGTTTCCACACATCCCTTCTGCAAAAAAAAGGCAACAGAGAACGAGATTAACGGAAACTGAAAGAGACAAATCTAGAAAAGGAAGATACGGCAATAAAGAAATTGAAAAGACTTGAAGTTCTTGGATGCACAGCAATATACTAGGGTTTGTACTGAAAACCACTACAGTGAAATTGTCAGAATGAGAGAGAGAGAGAGAGAGAGAGAGAGAGAGAGGCTTCTAGCTAGGGGAGGCTCTACATTGATTAAGAAATGGTAGTTACCTTGGTACGTGTGTATGACTCAGTTTGCGTGATCTACTATTAGCAATACATAGCAAAGGTTGTTGTTGATAGAAAGGGAAAGCAATAGCAAGGTACGGGCTTTTGGTATACAAACATCTTTTCCTTGCCTCCTTGGGCTCTCTGTGTGTAATGGAGCAAGTGATTTATGTAACTAAGCTTGAGCCATGAACATTGAGTGCCTAGCTTCCCAAAAATCAACTTAAATGTTTATCTTAAACTCTTAAACTTATATGTGGTATTTTCATTCATTTTCTTTAGAAGTTGAGGATCGTGCAATGGGTAGGTGGGTTTTCTTGTTGAGGGAAGATAAGCTAGTATGTATAACCCACTGCCCCAAACTCAATGAGGAAGGCATGCCGGCGAAGAAGAAAAAGGAATCAACTAAGTACTGTGCTTTAAGCAAAAAAAGAAAATTACAGTACATTTTTACTTGCATACATTTGATTTCTTAGAGTTTGAATTAATATTAGGTTATGTCCAAATCAATACACTTTTCATTTTGTAGATAAACATTCAATTATAACTTACCTCTTAGAGCATTAGCATCCGGAGATGCAAAAAAAAACTCTATTTTACATATTCAAACACTATTTTATCAATTTTACCATTTCATTTTACAATTCACCTAATATTTTAATTTCAATTTTTACATACAACTCATTAAAATAATATAAACCATCCCATTAAATAATAATATAAATATAAAGTGAGTGAGACAACGTGAGAGAGAGAGAGAGAAAAAAAAATTGAATAAAATATATTATTTTAGTTTACAAACTTATAAATAGTAAGTTCTAAATATAAAAACTTATTATTCACAAGTTGTAAAAAAATTTAGGTGTACATCCTCGATGAAACTCTTTTTTAGATGGTTAGTGGCTATTTTAGCAACTTGGGGGGTTTTACACCCCCCAATGCTAATGCTCTTCTAACTGATCCATTAAAAAAAAAAAACAAATCCTTACCCCCTTATGGATTGGACTAGTTACATTTTAATCCCACAAACTTTTTAAATACATTTCAATCCCTTAAAATTTAGATAAAAATAAAATTGATAATGAGTTTTTTGATAGAACTCTAACAATTTCATTTTAGTTCAAACCTTAAGAAAATCAAATTTTGATTTGTAGTGAACTCACCGGAACAGAGGCCTGGTGGTTTCAAGCGTTGATTATACACTTTTGATTAAACTAGAGGAAATCTCTCATGAAAACTCAACAAAGGATGTTATGGGTTTGTTTGGTTAGGTGTTTTGGAAACTTAAATGAGCGTTTAAAATCCAAAACGTTGGTTCGCAACAACAACTCTCCGTAGTTTTTTTTTTTTTTTTACAAACGTTCATTTTAAATTTAAAACTTAATTTTAAAATAACTTATACAGTACAAAAGCACCATATATTTTTCTCTTTGGATCACACTGAGCTTGTACCTTTCTCACCTCTCTAGAAGTCGTGTTATTAGGTTACATATAGGTATTTTTCGTAGTTTTAAACAAATAATTAAATCCTAGTGAGAAACGCAAAAAATAGAGTCTGCAACTCTCGCTTGATTGATTGTCAATTAAGATAAGTCAAGATTGATTCAATTAGGTTACTAATGGTTGAGCTGCCCCTTTTTGTGGCTAAAGTGAAGAAGCTTTCGGAGTTGGTTTGACGACCATATATGAATATGATGCTTTAACAATAGTACTTTTATTAAAAAAAAAAAAATTCGGTATATAAAATATTTGATTTTTCTTTTTAATTTTCTATTTATTATGGGTTAACATTTTTTCCTGAATTTTACCAAAAAGAAAAAAAGAAAAGAAAAAAACCTTAGGAACTGAAAGATGTCAAAAAACATTGATACTGGAATCCTTTACAGTTACCCTTAATGTCCTAGTCCTTTGAATAGAACTTTATTTTTTTCCTAACAACCAAACAGATAAAAAGCACAGATTTTTTTCTTTCTTTAATCTTTATAAGATTAGAATTAGACTAGTCAAATCCAGCAAGTGGTAGCCTAGCCGTATTCGGATTAAAAGGTCAAAAAGAAAAAAGGTGCGCACATATTTAACCAATAATCTGTAAAGAAAGGCCTCTGACAAACCATGATCACTGTTGCAATAAAATCCGAATGAACAGTTCACCTATAAATCCACGGGCATAAATATTGTATCTTTCTCGTACTGTAGGAGAATCCGAACACATAAACAAGGAAATCTTACCCTGATATGGGAAATTTTAGCCTACCATTTCTTTTCTTCTTTTGCCTGTAAACTCTATTTGGATTTACGTATCTGTGCCGCCTATAAACTACTTTAATCAAGTACTTTAGGTGTATAGTGTATCTTTCCCATGAGTTAGCTGCTCTAGGTCATGGTCCAATCTGTTAAGTTGAATTTTCCTATGTCCTTGGTTCGCTTTATTCTGTATCAATTTCGTTGTATCTTTATGCAAAATTTTCGAGTATTTTTTAGGTTCTAAAAGTTTAAAATAACTAGCAAACGGTAAAATATAAATTTGTTTAGATATAGATTTTAAAGTCAATAAGATTTATTAGGCATTGTTCAAAGTGTTACAAGTTAGAACACAAGAACATTCAAGCTACAAAAAGAAGGTTTCGAAACATGCCAGGGTCGACCAGTCGAGAAACATGTTTGACCAATTGAAAGAAGGGTTCTACAAAATTTAATTAAAGCTCAACAGTTCATAAGCCCATTAAATGATTGGAGTTTCAGATCTATTTCATGTAGTATTTAAAGAAAACCCTAAGATACGTTTTGATAAGACTTTGGAGTTGCTCTTGTGAGATCTAAAAAGTGCTGTGCCTTCTCATTTCAGAGTCACTACAGGAAATCATTCTCATATCATTAGAACTGCTAGATCTGAAATTGCTGCAACAAGATCATACATAGCCGATGATTTAAACCTTCAAAGGTGGTCTTGGAGTCACAAATTAGAGAGTTTGTGTTGCTAAACCTTTGAGTAAGATCTCAAAGTCACAAACGTGGGAGTTTGTGTTCATCAAATCCAACATAAAAGAGTCCATAGAGTCGAAGCTGCACGTTGTCGTGTTAATAAGTTCTACTTGAGGTAGTTTTAGATTTAGGGTTAAGTCTATTATAATCTTCCATTCTATCATAGTGAATTTGTTTACCTTGAGTATAGTTAGGTTAAATCATCCCTCAGATTTTTACCTTGAAACAGTTGGTTTCATTGGTTTTGCTGGATAATCATATTGTTGTGTTATTTACTTTTTCATTGTGCTATTTACTTTTACGTTGTGCATGATATGATTCATTACTATTTAACTTCGTTCTCGTAATTAATCTAAGTAACTACTTGACTAATTCATTAGATTAAATAATCTGGTTTAAGGGGTCTAAACAAACAAACATAATCAACTAAGAGGTTCCTGCTAGGGTTTGTAAATGAATCAAGTGCTTGAGCTCGGCTCGAGAAAAAACTTGTTTATATTAGTTTGTTTAGAAAATAAGCCAAGTTCAAGCCTTAATTTTAGATTAGATTATTAAATAAGTCAAGTTCAAATATAATAATATATTCATGAACAGGTTCGTGCACATGAGGGTTCGATTTAAGTATATATAATATTTTATATTTACATTTATGTTTGTTTAAAAACATATTTATATAGACTTGAAATTGGATTGAATTAGTTTGTCAATAGATTCACATGATATTAACTTATTGTTTGTAGCTTATTGATGATATAAATTGTTTATTCATAGTAAAAATTCATGAAATTGTGAAAAGGTGAAACATTTTAGTCATGGTTTTCTCAATATATAGGAAGAGAATAAGTTAATTAAATAACTTGTGAACAAACTCGAGCATGCTCAACAAGAAAATGAGTCAAGCTTTAATATAAAATCTTGTTTGGTGATGAGTATGAGCTCAGCTCGTGTTATTTTTTTTTAAATGAACAAGTTTTAACTTTTAATACTCAGCCTGACTTGGCTTGGCTCAGCTCGTTTATAGCCCTTGCTATTGCCAGTGGAACTCACAAGTTAACTAGGAGACCAAGCAACTATGCAAGTGCCTTGCATGTGAGAGTTCAAAAAATCAGTTGAGATAGCAACTCTTGAGATGACTTGTGGTTCATGCGCGAGTGACTCGGTACTGTAGGCAATTCAGTTATTTAAATCATCTACAATACCTCTTTCACATCCATTAGAGAGATCAAATACGCCCACCTTGTGAGTGTGAGAATTGTGCATTCCATTGTGAGAGTCAAATACCTTAATTTCTCTACATTTTTCTCTCTCACCATTGCCATACCTATGAGAGGTGATTTACCTAAACACAAATTTCATTTACCTGAGTGTTGTGAGTTTTTTGGCGCCGTGAAGCTAAAGTATTGAAGTTTAACTACTTTCAACCATGGAGGCTTGGTGGTTCAATTAGTTAGCATTGCGAAATCCAGAAAGCTAGTTGAAGAAAAGACTCTAAGAAATCTGTTGGTGACTAGAGCTTAGAGATTCAAGTACATTGAGTAGCTTAGACTCTACATTAATTCATTTGCTCAATTATGTCTATCTATGCAAATTGATAGTAGATGTAATTGGTTAATTACATAATTTTTTTATTAATCTTAATTAATTCAACCGTAATTAAAATTTAGGGTCTAAATCAACATTTAATTAATAACTCGTTGATGATGGGGGAATGACAAATCCAAAGCTAGCTTGTTTCTGAAAATTTCGATCCTCAATAAATTTTTCTCGCAGTTCAAAAAAAAGAAGAAGCTTGTTTCTGCAAGCAATCAACAACCTTTTTTTTTCTTTTCTTTTTTTATCAACAACTTACTACCATGGCCTATCCGCAATGTACCTTAAGTTGAATACGTGCATTGCCGTTTATTATTATTTATATATGGTCACTATTTTTTAATAGTTTTCATAGTCAGAACTCAGAACTACATATGAGACTCATGAGTCATAGTCATGGCACAGTGTTGCAGAGGCAGCTAGAGCGTGCTGACAGTGAAAGAAAGGATAGAGAGTCCTTGTGGGTCATTTTTTGACCATTTGCTTTTCAGTTGTAGACCATTTCTTTTGGACCAAAATCAAACAGCAATACACCTACAGGATGGGGTAATAAATACCTTACAGGCCTAAGCTACGATTGCAGTCCAATCTATCGTATGCTATATTTAGTACTACCTAGTTTCATTTATTTTACATTACTCACGAATTTTTAGACTGTTATTTCTGTGCTGAGGTGACGCTCTCATGCTCTTTCCTGGGTCTCACGTGGGACTTCAACCTAGCTCTATGATAGGATGCAAAGGAATCACTCCCAATTTATAAGCATCACTTCCGATGCAGAAATACCAATTAGTCAATACCTATAGAAATTGTCACCATGTTTGAAGGTAGCTACGGAAAGGGCAGGAAGAAAAGAAAAAAGAAAATAAAATATTGATGTGCTTGGATAATGGATATAAGAAGAAAAAGAAAAGAAGAAAAATGTGAGAATTATATCTTTCCTTTGTGGGTTTGCAAAGGGAGGATAAAGAAAAAAAATGCATGTTTTTTACCTTTGCACCCCTATTAATTATGGAGAAATTTATATATTAAAATACTTGTAATTTTTTAAAAGTTTTAAGAATATATTAATCATTTCATAGAATAAAATGATAGGCTCCAAGAAATTAGTATTTTTCCTTCCTCCCATTATGCCCAAATTGGGCTAATACAAAAACAGTGGGCCCTGTGGAAAAGTATCACTCCACCACGTTTATTTTTCTTTTTTCGCGTGCAACCAAATAGAGGAAATGGCTCATGCGGTCCTTACTTTTGTTGGGAAAAAATTCTAATCTTATCAATGTATACGTGCGAATTAAAATTAATGACTATCAAATAATAGTAATATTATAGAAATAAAAAAAATTTCAGCAAGCACCACAAAAAACACAACCACACAAGAACACCAAATCTTACGTGGAAAACCCTCTAGTGTAGAGGGAAAAATCACAGGGCAGTTCCGCAAAATATTCACTATGAAATAAAGATTACAACTATCAAGTTTATACTAAATTTGAGTCCACAATAAATTGGATATACAATAAATAAATCTCAAGGAGTAAATACAATCTCATCACAAAGCCAGTAGCAAAATCTTCCTCTAAATACTCAAACTCTCCATGGTTGTAGCACTCAAAAACTTCATGAGAACTCCACCAATTTATCTCCCTTGTGTGTAACTTGAGCAAAAAAAAAAAAAAAAATCTCCTTTTTCTTTTTCACTCTCTCACACACTCACTCTCTATCTCTTCATTCGGACTGCACCACTCAAGCTGAAGCACTCTCTCTTTTCTGTGTTTTGCTCTCTCTGGAACTCACCCACACAAAAGGCCGAATGGCTCTCTCTGCTTCAGCTCTCACTGTGTGTTTTTCTCTCTGTCACACACACTAGTCGAATGGCCTTTTCTTCTTTCTTTTCTTTTTCTTCAGCGTGTCCAACACGCTTTGCAACACTTCTCAATAAGAGAAGTCAGACCATGCTTTTTGCTTCACCCAATTTTCTTTCTTCCTAACATGCTTGAGTCAAGTCTCATTAAGAGACATGGCTTCCTTCAAGACTTTTGGAGGCAAGCTCTTAATGAGCTTTGACAGGGCATGTGGGCTGGACCCACACGGTGCTTTGCACCCAACGATCTCCCCCTCCAGCCCACTACGGAGGAGATCTTCAACCTAACTCTTCAGTTAGAATTCATGCCGGCCAACCCGACACAAAGCTTTAGCTTCTCTCTAGACACAATCTTGGTTAACATGTCAGCTGGATTTTCATCTGTATGAATCTTCTCTAATTCAAATAACTGTTGTTCAACAACTAGTCTCAACCAATTGTATCTCACCTCAATGTGCTTCGAGCGTGAATGGTACATAGAATTCTTGCTCAAGTCTATAGCACTCTAACTATCACAATTAACTACATACCCATCTTGCTTCAAACCCAATTCTTGGAGAAACCGTTTCAACCAAAGCATCTCTTTACCTGCTTCATTAGCTGCAATGTATTCATCTTCAGTTGTAGATAAGACAACACACTTCTGCAATCTTGATTGCCATGAAATAGCTCCTTCTGCAAAAGTAAATAAATACCCCGATATAGATTTCCTACCATCAAGGTCACTTGCCCAATTTGCATCTACATAACCCTCCAAAACTGGTTTAGAATCACCAAAAGTTAAGCACAATTTAGAGATACCTCTCAAAGACCTGAAAATCCACTTCACTGCTTCCCAGTGGTCTTTACCAAGATTAACCATGAACCTGCTGACAACACCAACTGCATGAGCAATATCTGGTCATGTGTAAACCATAGCATACATCAAACTCCCAACTGCTGAGGAATAAATAGTTGATGCTATGTCTCCCTTCTCTTTTTTGGATGAAGAACAAGATTTCTTTCTCAACTTGAAATGAGAACCAAGAGGTGTGCTAACTGGCTTGGCATACTTCATATTGAACCTTTTAAGAACCCGCTTAATATATTTCTCTTGTGATAACCACAGCTTATTAGCTTTCCTGTCACGTAGAATTTGCATACCCAAAATTTGTCTTGCAGGACCCAAGTCTTTCACATCAAATGACTTGAACAAGTCCTTTTTAAAATTTCCAATCACACCTGCATCTTGTCCTACTATCAACATATCATCTACATATAGCAGAAGAATAACAAATTTACCATTGGAAAATTTTCTGACATACATACAATGATCTGCATTTGTCCTTGTGTACCTGTGACCCACCATGTATGAATCAAACTTCTTGTACCACTTTCTTGGAGCTTACTTCAAGCCATACAAACTCTTCTTTAACTTGCAAACCATGTGTTCTTTCCCTTTCACTTTGAATCCCTCTGGCTGATCCATGTAGATTTCTTCTTTCAAATCACCATGAAAAAAAGCTATCTTCACATCAAGTAGCTCAAGCTCAAGATCCAAGCTAGCTACTAATCCCACAACTACCCGAATGGAACTCATCTTGACTACTGGAGAAAATATCTCATCAAAGTCAATCCCTTGTTTCTGACTGAAACCCTTAACCACCGATCGAGCTTTGTACTTCACTAACTTGTCACCATCTTTCTTCAACTTGAACACCCATTTGTTTCTCAATACCCTTTTGCCTTTAGGAAGTTTCACCAAGTCATAAGTCTTATTCTTATTCAAAGAATTCATCTCTTCATGCATAGCCTTCAACCAACTCTGATTGTCCTCATGAGATTGTACTTCCTGAAAACTTTTTGGCTCCCCTTCTTCAATAATCATAGTATACTCAGAAGTGGGGTATCTAGTCGATGGACGACGCTTTCTAGTAGACCTTCTCACCTGAGATTCTACCATCTCTAGTGGAGGAGGCTGCTCCCCCTGCTCAACACCATCTGTATTTGTCACATCATCATCATTAACACCTGCTAGCTTATCAACATCAAATTCAGTTGGTTCATCACCATAATTTTCATCTTGTACCTCTTCCCTATTTGTGGCATTATCTAAGGAGGAAAAGGTAGGTGTAAGATCAGGAACACCTTCAACTGTAGCTTTAGCCTTCTCAGTTTTCTCAAATTCTGTCAAGTTTTCATTCTCATGAAAAACTACATCTCGACTTCTGATCATCTTCTTTTCTTTTGGATCCCATAGCTTGTAGCCAAATTTTGCATCTCCATATCCAACAAATATACAAGGAGTGGATTTGCTATCAAGCTTTGATCTTTGTTCCCTAGGCACATGAACAAATGCCTTGCACCCGAATACCTTCAAGTGAGAGTAAGAAACATCTTTTTCTTTCCATACTCTTTTTGGAATATCAAAATCCAAAGGAACTGATGGAGATCTATTAATTAGGTAGCATGCAGTCACAACAGCTTCATCCCAGAATGACTTAGGCAGATTAGCCATTCTCAACATCCATTTGATCTTCTCAACAATAGTGCGGTTCATTCTTTCTGCCACACCATTTTGCTGTGGGGTACCAGGAACTATCTTCTCATGTTTAATACCTTTCTCGGAGCAGTAACTCTTGAATTCATTAGATGTGTATTCACCTCCGTTATCACTATGGAGACACTTCAAAGGCTTCCCTTTCTCTCTTTCTACTATGGCATGGAATTTCTTGAAGTGCTCAAATACCTGGTCTTTCTTTTTCAAAACATAAACCCACACCTTTCGTGAAGCATCATCAATAAATGTAACAAAATATTTATTGCCACCTAAAGTCTCAACGTCAATGAGACCACATACATCATAATAAATAAGATCTAATACATTGGGTTTTCTAGTAGAGGGTATATTAAATGAAACTCTATGTTGTTTACCAGATAAACAAAAGTCACAAGGATTTAGTGACGTACTTTTGGCAAAGGGAATGAGAGACTTCTTTGCCAAAATCTGCAACCCTTTTTCACTCATGTGAGCTAGCTGCCTATGCCACAAATTAGGCGAAGAATTCTCCTGAGCTGCACTAACAACATCCTTGCACAACTTTATTTGTGTCTTGTAAAGTGTACAACAAATTTTCCCTCTAGCAAGCACCAATGATCCTTTGCTAAGCCTCCATTTTCCATCATGGAAATAATTGCCATAACCTTCTTTATCAAGAACATGAGTGGAAATCAAATTCAGGCGAATATCCGGAACATGTCTCACATCCTTCAAAACCAAGGTGTATCCAGTGTTAGCCCTAACACATATATCACCAATTCCCACAATGTCGGCATAACTATCATTGCCCATCTTCACTCTCCCAAAATTTCCTGCTTTATACGAAGTGAATAACTCCTTTCTTGGAGTGACATGGCAGGAAGCAGCTGAATCAATCACCCATTCAACATAAGGATCTGAAACTATACAACAATCATCTTGTCCTATGGTTAGGACCTCATCTTCCAACACTATAACAGCAACAGTGTTCTCATCATCCACCTCTTTATGATTTTTATCCTCTTTCTGTTTGTTCTTCCAAGCCTTGCAATTCCTTTTTGTGTGACTTTCTTTATTACAATAAAAGCACTTGAATTTTCCTTTTGATTCTGACTGACTTCTGGATTTACCTCGCCCTTTAGAACTTCTACTCTTACTTCTCCCCCTGTTCTCTATGACAAGAGCATGTGCAATATCCTTGCCCATATCCTTTCTTCTAGTTTCTTCATTAAGCAAACTATCTTTAACCATGGCAAGTTGTAACACACCATTCGGAGTAGAATTACTAAGCGACACTACCAAAGTCTCCCAACTGTCAGGTAAGGAACTCAGAAGCAACAAAGCTGCAACTCATCATCTATTACTAGCTTCATTGTAACCATCTGATTAACCAAGTCTTGGAACTCACTAAGGTGCTCGGCAATGGACTTACCCTCCTTAAGCTTCAAGTTCACAAGCTTTCTAGCAATAAAAGCTTTATTTTGAGCTATCTTTCTTTCATAAAGACTCCTTAATTTTTTCCAAAGAGCCTCTACATTTGTTTCTTAGAGACACGTGGTGAAAAACACTAACATCGATGCATTGTCTAATACACCCGATAGTTTTTCTATTTAATTTCTCCCAGTCTATATCTGACATATCACTAGGGTTGGCACTATCACCCTCAATAGGGTCATGCAAATCCTTGCAATAAAGGACATCCTCCATGATCGGTCTCCAAATCGAATAATTCGATGCTGAGAGTTTAATCATAGTATTCATAGTCATATTCTCCATTTAATCCAACACAAGACAGTCAAATCTAAGCAACCAAAAGCTCTGATACCACTTGTTGGGAAAAAATCCTAATCCCCTCAATGTCTATGTGTGAATTAAAATTAATGACTACCAAGCAATAGCAATATTATGGAAACAAAAAAAATTCTAGCAAGCACCACAAAAAACACAACCACACAAGAACACCAAATCTTACGTGGAAAACCCTTTAATGTAGAGGGAAAAACCACGGGGCAGTTCTGAAAAATATCCACTATGAAATAGAGATTACAACTATCAAGTTTATGCTAAATTTGATTCCACAATAAATTAGATATACAATAAATAAATCTCAAGGAGTAAATATAATCTCATCACAAAGCCAGTAGCAAAATCTTCTTCTGAATACTCCAACTCTCCATGGTTGTAGCACTCAAAAACTCCATGAGAACTCCACTAATTTATCTTCCTTGTGTGTAACTTGAGTAAAGAGAAACGTCTCATTTTTTTTTTTCACTCTCTCACACTCTCACTCTCTATCTTTTCATTCGGACTGCACCACTCAAGCTGAAGCACTCTCTCTTTTCTGTGTTTTGCTCTCTCTGGAACTCACCCACACAAAAGGCCGAATGGCTCTCTCTGCTTCAGCTCTCACTGTGTGTTTTTCTCTCTGTCACACACACATGACCGAATGGCCTTTTCTTCTTTCTTTTCTTTTTCTTCAGCGTGTCCAACACGCTTTGCAACACTTCTCAATAAGAGACGTCAGACCATGCTTTTTGCTTCACCCAATTTTCTTTTTTCCTAACATGCTTGAGTCAAGTCTCATTAAGAGACATGGCTTCCTTGAAGACTTTTGGAGGCAAGCTCTTAATGAGATTTGACAGGGCATGTGGGCTGGACCCACACGGTGCTTTGCACCTAACAACTTTTCCCTTCTTTCCTTTCCAAACACAGTGTAAATTAATACTAATAAGAAACAACCTGATGTAGTTAGCATAGTTCAATTTTATGTTTTAGGCATTTTTCAAACTTGTTTTGCAGATGTGTTTTGCAATTGCAACTCAAAGGGTGCAAATGCGTTAACATGTAAAATCATGATAGTGGCCCAATAAGTACGATTTTCTAAGATCTAACAAATGCCAAATAGATGCATTTACGAAATGTTATTGTATTTTGGACTCCAAAAGGCGAAACCAAAACAGCCACTTCTTTCATAAACTACTATTTCATAGCTTGTTGAAGTGAAAAACATCGTTTTTACATTGATTTGTCATTAACACAAATTTTCTTGAATAGATAATGGTTTCATTAGGAGATAGTTGTTTATATGACAATATCATTCTCATTTTCATAAGGTATTGATAATGCCTTAAAATGTATATTTATTATATATATATATATATATATATTGGGTATTATCTTCTTATTACTATGCTTAATTTGTATAATTAAGTTATGATTTGCATTAGTCAATATTATTTATTTTTATATAATTTCTTGAATAAAATGCCATTTACTGTGTGTAATTTTCTATTTTTAGGAAATCATGTGAAAAATGAGCTTACAAGCATTTTTGGGAGAAGTAAGGGAGAATGGAGGTCAAACTAGAATTAAAAAAGGAGTTAGAGGACCATTAATATCATGTTTAACTGTCTAAGGAGGTGCAGCTGGAGTGCTTGGGTCTTTTACCATGTTTGAAAGGTTCAAATTTATTAGGAACCTAGTGATTCCTAATAGGGATGGATAGGAATTGTAGGGGAATGTATGAGAATTGTGGAGAACTTGACTCAATTTGAGGTAATCACCCTCCATAGAGAAGTATTAAGAGAAAGAGGAAATGCACTTAGTAATGAATTGATTTATTTTTCAATGAATAGAAATGCAATTACAAGTAGATATTTATAGAACCATAAAACTAGGATTTTCGGAGATTTTTATCAATTTTGACCAAATTTGACCTAAAATTGACTCCTAATGGGGATCAAAAATCAAATTTTGATCCGACTATCCAATCGGAATAAAACTAATGTCATTACAAAGAATATCAAATTCTCTTTTAAATGACTGCTCATGGGTTGAAATCGGAGCTAAAACGGATAAGATATCCTGAAAATCGGGCTGGGCATGTCAACTTGCTTCATGAGGCCATAACTTTTTATCTGACTGTTGATTTTGAAAAGGTTAAGTGATTTGGAAACTAGACATCCATATCTTTCAAATGCCACCATAATCAAGTTAATATGAGTTCGGAAAGGCCTTCAAATAAGTCGTCAAAGTCTGAACTGAAAAATCTGGAGAAAAAGTCAAGATTGTTGATGTTAGCATGACCGCCCGGCATACACTTAGTGCACGCCGGAAGCCGAAAGGTCACAAAAATTATTATAAATACCCCCAGTTCTCAGAATTAGAAAAAAAAAAAATTAGGTATTTGGGGCATTTTCTGGAGCAATTCTCCCTTTATATTTTCACCTAAATTCTCTTTCAAACACATACACACAAATTCCTGATTCTCTCATCCTCCATATATCAAGAGGTAGTGTTCTTACTTCCACATCCTTCTCCTTGGTCCATCTTGGTTTTGAGATTTGGCGGGTGTAGATGTAGCTTTTTAGCTACAATCTACACTCGTTTAATTCCTGGCACTTTTATTACTTTATTTCAATTTCCTAGCATGTCTATTGCTTTATCTACTTCTCTAGCATGTTGTTATTGCTTTGAAGATGTTGGCCTAGCCTTCTTGGGCTAGGATATGCCGATATTTCATGATTGTGCTCCTTATGTCATATCTACATGTTTGGATACTTTGCTTGAGTGCCTACAGCTTCAATTAATTCATCTGTACCTTGTTTTCTTTATTTGTGTCATGGGTAGGGTGTAGATATTGATCCATTGGTCAAGGTTCACATCCAAACACCAAAGTCCAACAAAGGGTTTGGATTAGAGTCTTAATTGCTTGTTCATGCTTTTACTTGCTTTTATTCCTGGATCCATCATCTTGTGATGCCATGTTTGGATGATCCATGTTTAGATCCATGTTCAACTCTAGATCCATGCTTTCACATTTATATCTAGCTTCTTGCATCTTTACCATGCTTCACATGTTTTATTCTCCCTTTTTAGCATATGCTTGTTTGCACCTTTTGTGCTTTTCTTGTCTTGTTTGGTTGAATATTTTCCCTTTTTGTTAGTTGTTTGGATGTAACCGCTTGTATGAGATCTTATCATGATGATGTTGGCATGCTTGTACTCTTGCTTAGCTTTGCATGTTAGGGTTTCTCATGTTAGCCTTGAGTGTGTGTTATTACATGATTAACTTTTATCCTTGAGTGTAATTACATGCTTTGTCTCTTTTTGTGTTGCCTGCCTTGCTTGCTTTATGCCATCATGTACAATTCTCATGCAATTGGTTGCATCTTTTGCATATTTATTTATCTTGTTCATGCATGTGTTTTTGCTTATTTGTTTGTGTCTTCAAGCATTGCTCAAATATTGATTCTGTGTGGGTTCATACCTGTCTTTACACACGAGATCCCTAGTCCCTTTCCAAGAACCTTGCATATTGGCACCTGTGTCATTTGTAATTCAATTCAATGGATCTACGAACACCAAATCCAAACCTACATTTGTCCCACAAGGACACATACTTTCTTTATGTGCTTGCTTATTCACACGCTTCCTTCTTTGTTTGTTTGTTAGCATGTCTCCTTCCTTTGCTTAATTATTTACTTTCAGCATTCCTGTTTTCTGTTTCCTTTCTTTGTTCATTTGCTTGTCTACTGGTTTTCTTGTTTGTTGTACGTGATGGACAGAGCACGCACGCAACTTCCAAGTTCTTCTTTACTCCACCCTTAAGACCTCCACCAAAAGCCTCCCCCCCCCCCTACCGTGTGGATCTTGCATGCGAGTATAATCAATTTCCCTAACTTTTTTTATGTTGCTATAATGTGAATATAAGATTAAATCATGCTAGTAGATTATTTAAATTGCTTGAATGTTGTTCATATGTTCTTGGTTGTTCATCACATGTTCATGCATAACACTTGCTTTGATCTTAAATCCATATCCAAAATATGAAAAACATGTTAATTTCATAATTTTTCCTAATACTTGAATTTAGGACATTACCATTCACACGCATTCACTTTAAGTTATTTTGTAATAATTAATAAATGAAATTAGGGTTTATCACATGCATACACATTAAATTCAAGCAAAGCAATGAACATGCAGTTGATTGATAATATGTTGGATGATATGACATGAATGTTAGCGACTATAGTTTAGAAGGCCGGTTTCACTGGGCCAGGTGGGTGCCTAATATCTTTCCATCTTGTAACATAGCCTTCAAGCTTAGATTAAGGGTTAGTAGATCAAATGCTTATCCATGTAATTTTTAATCTCTGGATTGTAACTAGGAAACAAAGTCATGTATTTTATCTTAGATTGTATCTAGAACTTAGGACCAAAGCCATGTAATTTCCTATGATTAGTGTACATTTATTCTCAAATCAATAAAATGATGAATTTTTTAATTATGGTTTTCTTATTTATTCCAATAATTAAATAAATGGTGGCTCCACTATAAAACCCTTAATCTAAAGGTAAAAATGTAATCAGTAACCTCTATTTTGAGAGGCAATAATACGACTTAACCCATTCACGTGGGTTTAGCCCAAACCAATCACTTCTAAAATGGGTCGGGGTGTGGTCTTTCACAACAAAAAAACTTGTATTTTCTTATTCTCTCATGGCAGCTTAAGCCCTTAACTAGGGCTAAGGGTTTTATTTCTTCTATACAATATGATAATTAATTGTGATTCTTCCTAACCTTTGAGACTCCGACATATTTAATTGTTCAATGTGATTTCTTTTGATGTATGAGTTCTTCCATACTTTCAAAAAGTTCAATCATAGTTTTCTTTTTTTTAGATGAATTTCTCTCAAAATCAAATAAAAATAAAGTTTTAAAGTGAATGAGTTTTTCTAAAAACTATTCTAATCACAGTTTTAATTTAGGTAACTGTGCATTTTTGGATTGTCTCAATTCAACCGAATCATAATTAATTTTTTTCATTGTCTAAGAACAATTAATTATGAAACATATTTCTTTTTATATCACAAAGAATTTCATATTGTTATAGGGAAACACCCTGATGCTCTAGTATTTACATTATCAATTTCAATCAATCTAGGGCTGTCCACAGGTTGAGCCAGGCAGGTTTGTGCTCGACCTGAACTCTACCCAAAATATTTGGGTGGGTAAAAAAAACACCAAAACCGACCTGAAATTCTCATCGAATCGGCTGGTTTAGGTATTTTTGGGTTTCGAGTTGTACTAGTTGGTTTTGGGTTTTGTCGCCAGGGCCGAGATTTGGCCTGATCCATCGAGATCTGGTCGAAATCTGGCCAGATTTGTCAAGATCTCGCCAAATCTCTAAGGATCTAGATTAGATCTCGATGGATCTTGACAAGATCTCGTCGAGTTTGGTCCAAATCTCAACAAACTAAGGATGAGAGATAGATGGCGTCGACCCACTGCCAACTGCAAGTTGCTTTTTACGGGCCGACCTTAGTTCAAGCGGCGCCAGGTCAGATGTTGATTCCGGTAGGTTATCTATTCAATTGGACAGCCCTAAATCAATCATTATTATTGTTTTTGTTAATAATGACCAAGCAAAAATATTTTTCTTCTTCACTAAAATTGCTATTTAGTTACATTCTCTTTGAGTTTATCTTGCTTCTTGTGGTTTGACTTTGGTACTCTAAGAATAATATATTGCTACAATCTCTTGGACTTGGGAGTAAGCAAGCAAGTACAATGCAATATTTACCTTATTAATTAGGAGATTTATAGAGCTCATTGTGAGTTAGGCATTAGCAGCAACTCAAACAAACATCAATAAAACCCAAGAAAGCATCTTCAGCTCTTCATAGGTTTATGCAAAAGCTTGCTCCAACTCTCTAATAGATTTGTTGGTAAGTTGGGCACATGGCACATGGCACATGATTTTGCCCATTAATTAGGCATTGTTTTGTTGGATGATGAAAAAGTAGAAAAGTGGAGAATAAAAAAAATTAAATTTTTTCTTATGCGAGTTTGGTTAGGAGGATGGAAAAGTAGAGAAATAGTAAACTCTTTGTTTGATTGAGAAGAAAAATGAAAAGATGAAAAATATAGTTTATATAGATTTACTCTAATGCCCTAATCACATAAAATCATGGCTAATAGCGGTGTGGGGTTAAGGGCCTAGATTGTATATTGGGCCTTGGGCCTTGGCCGAGAATATGGGTGATCCGAGGACGATTAAGTAATAGTGAGTGATTTAAGCTCAGAGCTTCATGAGTACGATACGAATGGGAAGGGGGTTCGAGGAGGAATACCTCCTCGGATAAGCTAAGCACGGATCTGATGTAGATCCTAATGATCAAGGCGACCATCTAGGAAGCTCCAGAGGTAGGGACATACATCTCAAGTGTACCAGAGAGTCGAAGCTAGGAAATACCTAGGGAAAAGATGTTGCCACCACATTGAATGCCCTGCAGCTAATTTTCTAGCTGTATTTATGTGGAAAAGACCCCTGAACAGTGCTATCTTGGCTACCACAACTCACAGAAAGTCAGAAAGGGTGTCTAATGGGACGAGCACTCAAGTAGTGGCTTGGATGATCGACAAATAGAGGGCCAAGTCACCAGGAGGGAGATATATAATGTAAGAGACCCTTGAAGGAATGGGGATCGAAAAATCCAGAAAGAAACATTGTAGTAATCTAGAACCAGACTTGTAATCAAACTTCAAAAACAATACATAAGAATCAGTCTCTTCAGACTCTGCTGAGGACGTTTTTCCTTAGTGAAAGTTCGTTATTTTCCTTTCTTTGCCATCAAGATCTGTTTATAATTCATTAAAACCCAGTTTTCCAACCCATTCTTTACAAATTTATTGTTTTGGGTTTTTTGGACCTAAGTCCATATACTTTTTGGGGTAGGAGTTCAAATCAGGTCCTTACAATTGGCGCCGTCTGTGGGAAGGATTACTTGGGTGCTAGTGAGTGCAACGTTCAACGATGGTAGGTTTAGGTCCACACCAGGAAGAATCCATAGTATCCCAACATGAAAATCCTTTTGTCAACCTCGAACGTAGAAGGGATCGGGAAGGGAGTGTGCATACTGTCCAGTCTGGTAAAAGTCAGTCCTGGGGTAAGAGCCATATTTCTCGTGACGAAGATACCTGAGCCCTGCAACTAGAGGTTGACCATCTGAAGAGAAAGCTGCTCCGACATTTCCTTTGATAACGGAGAGGATGCCAATTATAGACGAAGGTCAAGGACCCCACCCAGCGAGTCTTTTTCCTACGAGAAGGAGCACCATCACAAATGTAGGTATAAGAGCCCACCTCGCAGAAGCCTAGGAGGTGACGCTATAAGCAAGGCGTTGAATCAAATTTCCTGATCACCCTTCACGAGCAGGATTGAAGGGGCAAGACTTCCTTGGCGATTCAATCAGCTAACGTTCACCATCTACAACGGCCGAACAAACCCAGTGGAGCATGTGAGCCATTTCAACCAAAGAATGGCTGTCCATTTCAAGGACGAAACCTTGATGTGCAAGGTGTTCCCCTCCAGTCTAGGACCCGTGGCAATGAGATGGTTCTACGGCTTAAGGGCGGGTTCCATAGGTTCTTTCAAGGAGCTCACCCAGGCATTTGGCTCTCGTTTTGTCACTTGTAGTAGAATTCCTCGGCCCTTAAACTCCCTATTGTCCTTGTCCATGCGAGAAGGGGAGACCCTGAAAACGTACTCGGATACGTACTGGGAAATGTACAATGAGATAGATGGTGACTTTGATGACGTCGCCATCAGTACTTTCAAGGTCGGCCTCCCAACCGAGCACGGTTTAAGGAAATCTTTGACGGGAAAACCTGTCACTAGTGTGCCCCAACTCATGGACCGGATTGACAAGTATAAGAGGGTTGAGGAATACCAGCAGCAGGGGAAAGGTGAGGCTAAGGTTATCCCTCAGGAGATGAGAGATTTCAAATCGGACCGATACAATAACGATCAACCTCAGAGGGATTTCGTTGAGCAGCCAGGGTCTGCTAGCACTCATGCGATTAACGCGGTGTTCCAAGAACCGGTGCATTAGGTTCTTGAGAAGATTAAGAATGGCCGAATAAGATGGCAGGAAACCCTATGAGGTGCAATCAGAACCTTTATTGTCAATATCATCAGGACCAGGGACATACTACAGAAGAATGTAGAAATTTGTAGGACCATTTGGGCTAGTTGGTTCGAGAAGGAAAGTTGAAGCAGCTATTGCATCATTTCAGTGGCCAATGGAACTAGACTGGCCAAGAACCCCAGAGAGATGCTCCTTCGAGACCTCCTTTAGGCATGATAAATGTCATCTTCGCCGTTCTAGGGAGGACCGGGTCCTGCCTTTCCAGGGTAATGTCTGTCGCTCGGCTGACTGCCGAGAACTTAAATGCTGAGCCAAATAGAGCTAAAGTGAGTACCCAGCCTGCGTTAAGCTTTTCCGATGAAGATAAGGTTGGAACCATACAGCCCTACGACGACTCTTTGGTGGTCACACTCAGGATTGGGGGGTATGACGTGAAGAGGGTGATGGTAGACCAAGGTAGTGGTGCCGAGATAATGTACCCCGACCTGTACAAGGGGCTAAACTTGAAACCCGAGGACCTGACAGCCTACCATTTGCCCCTAGTAAGTTTTGATGGGAAGGTCGTCATTCTGAAAGGTCAGATTAGACTACCCGTGCAGATTGGTATAGAAGTGGTAGAGGTGGACTTCATCATGGTGGATGCCTATTCCCCTTACACAACTATTGTGGCCAGGCCCTAGCTTCATGCCCTAGGAGCCGTCTCTTCTATCCTGCACCAGAAGGTGAAATATTCGTCGGGGGGCCGAATTGAAGAAATCGTTGGGAGTCAATCCACGGCTAGGCAATGCCTAGTGGCCGCTATCTTACATCAGCATGAAGTTGAGTCCTCGGCCTTTGCCAAAAGGGGCTTATAGTAATTGAAGTCTCTGAATTTGCTTGTCAATGGATCAGCTGATGAGGCGAAGTGTGAAAACCTAGAAACAGTTGTTGTCGGTGATGATCCGGAGAAGTTTTTTCTGATCGGGGCTTAGCTTCCTCCTCTATAGAAGGAAGAGCTGATAGAGTTCCTTGAGAGAAATGTTGATGTGTTCGCATGGAGAGCTTACGAAGCCCCAGGGGTGGATCTGAGCTTCATCTGCCATCATTTAAATGTTAACTCATCTATCACCCCCAAGAAGTAACCACCTCGGCGCTCCTCCAAAGATCACTCTGATGCTGTCAGAGATGAAGTGAAGAAACTTGAACAGGCAGGGGCTATCAAGGAGGTTTTATACCCTGAGTGGCTAGCCAATACCGTGGTAGTGAAGAAGAAGAGTGGGAAATGGTAAGTGTGTGTGGACTTCACAAATCTAAATAAGGCTTGCCCAAAAGATCCCTTTCCTATGCCTAGGATCGACCAGCTGGTGGATGCAACTGTAGGCCATCCTCGGATGAGCTTCTTAGATGCCTTTCAAGGGTACCACCAGATACCACTAGCCCTGGATGATAAAAAAAAGACAGCTTTTGTCACCCCCGCTGGGAATTACCACTACAAAGTGATGCCATTCGATTTGAAAAATGCAGGGTCTGCCTATTAAATGATGATAACTAGAATGTTTGAACCACAGTTGGGCAAGATTATCGAGGTCTATATAGGCGACATAGTGGTGAAGAGTAAGGAAATGTCCGAGCATGTAGGAGATCTCGGGAACATTTTTGAAATTCTTAGGAAGCATAAGTTACGTCTTAACGCTTCAAAATGCTCTTTTGGTATGAGATCAGGCAAATTTCTAGGCTACATGGTTACTCATCGCAGAATTGAAGTTAATCCCGATCAAATTAAGGCAATCAACGGTTTACAACTACCTCGGAATCCCAAGGAAGTCCAGAAGCTGACCAGAACGACTGCTGCTTTAAACTGATTTATCTCTTGATCAGCAGATAGGTGCAGACCCTTCTTCCTATTGATGAATAAGTGGAAGGGGTTTGAGTAAACCGAGGAGTGTGCCTTAGCCTTCCAGCAGTTTAAGGATTATCTCTCTTGACTCCCTATCATGTCCAGTCCTGAGGTGGATGAGGTCTTGTTTGCTTACATTGTTGTGGCCCTTCATGCTGTAAGCTTGGTCTTGATACGAGTTGATAGCATACAAAGACCAGTTTATTACGTGAGTAAGTCACTACATGAAGCCGAGGTCCGTTATCTGCCACTGAAAAAAGCTATTTTGGCGGTGGTACATGCTACACGTAAGCTCCCCCATTACTTCTAGGCACATACGGTAGTCGTCCTAACTCAGCTCTCACTCAGAGCTCTACTCTGAAGTGCTGATTAGACGGGGAGGATTACTAAATGGGGGACGATCCTAGGGGCTTTCGACATCAAATACGTGCCTCATACCTCTGTCAATGGTTAAGTCCTCGCGGATCTGGTGACTGAGTTTACCAAATCCCCGTTAGAGGTAGAAGCAGAGAAGCAACACATGGATGGAAGATTGGTTGGCATGATCTCCCAAATAATGAAGTGGGGCTAGTTCTAGTATCCCTTGAAAAGATCACTATTGAGAAGTCGTTGAGGCTGGACTTCTCGACCACAAATAATGAAGCTGAATATGAGGCTCTACTGATGGGAATGGCTATGGTTCAAAGAATGGGCGGAAAGGCTGTAGAGATGTTCTCGGACTCAAGATTGTTCGTCAGCCAAGTGAAAGGGGAGTTTGAAGCCAAAGATGAAAAAATGCGAGGGTACTTGAGTCAGGTCAGACATTTGCAGTCAGGCTTTGAATCTTTCAACCTGTTGCATATACCTATAAGTGGAAATACACATGCTGATTCCCTAGCCACACTTGCAACCTCCTTGGCGCAAAACTTACCTCGGGTCATCATCGTAGAAGACTTATGTAAGCCCACAAAGGTGCGCAGAGAAGTGGTCAATGTTCACCAAGTTAGAGTAAGGCCTAGCTAGATGGACCCCATAGTACTGTTCTTGAAAGAGGATATCCTACCCGAGGAGAAGTCAAAAGCTGATAGAGTACGAAGAAAGACCCCTCGATTCTGGCTGTCTAAGGATCAGAAATTGTATAAACGCTCCTTTTCCGAGCCATACTTGTTATGCATACACCACGAGGCGACAGAATTACTTCTTGAGAAGTTACATGAAGGGATTTGTGGAAGCCACATTGGAGGAAGATCCTTGTCGCACAGGACTATCACTCAAGGCTATTGGTGGCCAAACATGTAAAAAGAAGCACAAGAATATGTAAGGAAGTGCGACCAGTGTCAAAGATTTGCACCAAACATACACCAACCGGGGGGAGTCCTTAATCCTTTGTCCAGTCCTTGGCCATTCGCTCAATGGGGCTTGGACATTGTTGTTCATTTCCCCAAGGCAGCAGGGAACAAGAGGTATTTGCTAGTCGGCACAGACTACTTCACTATGTGGGTTGAAGCTAAGCCCTTAGCAAATATCAGAGATGTAGATGCCCAGAAGTTTGTTTGGAGGAACATCGTTACTCAGTTTAGGGTCCCTCGTACCCTAATTTCGAATAATGGCCTTCAGTTCGATAGCAAAGCCTTTAGGCGATACTGTTGTGATCTTGGGATCACAAATCGATACTCCACCCCAGCTTATCCCTAAAGGAATGGACAAGCCGAGACTGTTAACAAGGTCATAGTGAATGGACTCAAGAAGATGCTGGATGATGCGAAAGGAAAGTGGGTGAAAGAACTGTCGCATGTCCTCGGGACATATCGAACCACACCTCGCAGATCAACAGGAGAGACCCCATTCTCAATGACTTATGGAGCCGAAGCTATTATCCCCTTAGAGACTGGCTTCCCAACGCTGAGGACAAGTTCTTTTGATCCGAGCAATAACGACGGGTTGCTAGAAAAGAGCTTAGACCTGATTGAAGAAATGAGAGAAAATGCAATGGTCCAATTTGCATATTACCAACACAAGCTCAAGCAAGTTTATGATGCCAATGTGAAGTTGAGACCATTAGCACCTGGTGACTTGGTGTTAAGAAATGTTTTAGGTATCGCAAAGAACCCAGCGTGGGGAAAGCTGGGGCCTAATTGGGAGGGGCCATACCGCATCACTTCGGTAGCTGGTATAGGAGCTTATTTCCTCGAAGACTTAGATGAACATGTAATACCACAACCTTGGAATGTAAACAACCTGAAAATGTATTATTATTAATGAAAGTTTCATTTTTCATATGCTTATTTATTGTGTAAATGCCTTGTACTTCCCATTGTCATTTTTATAAGTGTTTAAATAGAACTTTAGTCATGCTTGGGTCCTCGGACTAGATGCTTTGGAGAAATTAACACTTTATAACATCTTTATAAGTGTTTAAATAGAACCTTAGTCATACTTGGGTCCTCGGACCAGATGCTTTGGAGAAATTAACACTCTATGACATCTTTTTAAGTGTTTAAACAGAACCTTAGTCATGCCTAGGTCCTCAGACCAGATACTTTGGGAAATTAACACTCTATGACATCTTTATAGGTGTTTAAACAGAACCTTAGTCATGCTTGGGTCTTCGAACCAGATGCTTTGGGGAAATTAACACTCTATGACATCTTTATAAGTGTTTAAACAGAACTTTAGTCATGCTTGGGTCCTCGGATCAGATGTTTTGGGAAAATTAACACTCTATGATATCTTTATAAGTGTTTAAACAGAACCTTAGTCATGCTTAGGTCCTTGGACTAGATGCTTTGGGGAAATTAACACTCTATGACATCTTTATAAGTGTTTAAACAGAACCTTAGTCATGCTTGGGTCCTCGGACCAGATGCTTTGGGAAAATTAGCATTCTGTGATATTTATTTGTTTTTCACTAAGTGTCAAAGCAGATCCAAGATTATAACCAGCTTCTCGGATTTCTAGCTTTGAGTAAGTTAAAGTCCTTAATTATTTATCCAAGCGTTAGGCAGAATGAAGAATATCTCCCCCTTTAATTTCTTACAAAGTTTATTACTTATCCTTATTAGATTCAACCTTCATTGCAGAAGGATCAATTCGCAGTACAAATATGGGGTAAATCTCTTTGTTGCTGGTACTTAGTCAAATTGTTTAAATTGGTACTAGGGTATTGTTGTTAGTTAATATATTAAGGTTAAAGTGGCAACAGTTCAAGTTTATTTGCAATAATAGTAAGCTTGAAAGCATATAAATTAAAGGCACAAGAGGTGAAAAGAAAAATCTATTCATTAATCACAGGAAGACGCATTACAAATGGTGGCAGAAGCCAAAAGAAAAGAAGATGACAAAAAAAATATAAATAAAGAAAAATCCTACGACTACTTCTCTGTTGGTTGAGGGTCTTCTTTGTGATCAGCTGCCTTAAGCTTGTCATTCCCAGCTTTAGACTTAGACTCAGCTTCTTTAGCCTGGGAGACCATATCCTTAATTGTAAGGGTACAGGACGAGTGTCTTTGGCTGAAGGAAGGACCTCCTTACCCTTACCTACCCTTGTGGAGACTTCGGCACCAAAAGTAAGATCTTGGATACTAGAGACCTGCTTGGGGGGAGGGAGGGGTAGAGCAGTAGGAGGGAGGTCCATTGGAGCTTCTCGGATATGTTCAGGAAAGTATACGCTCTTAGCTTTCCTCAACTCGGAGTCAGCAGGGAACCCCGCACTATTAAGTGCCTCTATCCAGGTCTCAATGTAGTAGTCCTTGCACACTCCGGCCATCTCCTCAGCTAGCCTATTTTCTGCATCCTCCACCCCGCGTTCGTAGGATTCTTTTACTACAACTTCAGTTGTTTCCTTGGCCACCCTAGCTGCCTCTTTAGCTGCATCCTTGACCTTCTGCAGCTTGGCCTTAAGATTCAGAACTAGCTGTTTCTAGATGGCCAAGTTTAGTTCTGATGTGTAGAGCAGCTTATGCTGGTCCTCGGCTTAGGCCTCGGCAGTTTTCAGACCAGCCAAGGCACTCAAACGTTCCCTTTCGGCCATAGTCAACTTATTGGCCAGCTCTGTGTGTTCTTCTTTCAAGGCTCCAAGAGCCTTCTCAACCTCAAAACGGGAGTGAGCCTCAGCCTTAACCTCGTTATGAGCATTCCTGACCCACTCCTCAGCTACATAAATTTGCTGGGTAATCTGCATAAAAGTAGCAAAAGGGTCATATTTCAAAATAAATACTAATAATAATAAGAATAATAATAATAATAATAATAATATATACATGTATGAATAAATGTGCATCTTATTACTTAACAAAAAATGATGTTGATTGACTTACCATTGCAAGGTCCCTCTTTTACAACATGAAAAGGTCTGGTTGCCTAGTACGCCTGAGGCCCTCCATATCTCTCGAAAGGAGAAGAGGCTGCTCTAAGGCCTCGGATAAGTGGGTGGCGTGCCCCCTTTGAGACTCCTAGATCGTAGCATCCCAAGGAATGGGAGCACCCTCTAACTCTAGCCGAGGGGCCTAAGTGCGTGACCATCGGCCCACTTTAGCACCACCGGACTCCTCACGGCTCTCCGCAGAGGGAGCCCTTTTATCTTTAATGTGTTTGGGCTATTTTTCCCTTTCAGAAGAATCAACTCCCCCTCCTCCGCTTCCTGTACTGTTCTTTTCTTTTTTAAATCGGGATTAGGGAGCAGTCCCACCACGGTCACAAGAGGAGGAGGAGGGGGAAGATTCAGAGGAACTTGGGTCTTGGGGACTTCTTTTGAAGATGACCCCTTGTTCCTGTTGGCTAGTAGACCCTTTAAGCTGGTCCTTTACTTCAGGTCCATACCTTCTTCTTCATCTTCTGAACCAGTATCAACTTGAGCAACTATTAACCCTGGAGAATGGGCAGCAGAAAATCTATCAAAATCGGCCTCGGAGTTCGAGAGCTCTATCTGCCTTTCTGGCACTTCACCTTCCTCCTCAAGGTGGAATTAGTCGATCTCGGCCTCGAGGGATAAGTGTGTAGAAGTTGTCTCCTCTCTCGGAGCGGTAACTTCTTGAGAGACGCGTTGAATGGGCAGCTCAACAGGCGGGAGGTCTCTCTGAGCCAAAAACCCCGGCTTAGATACGTCTATGCATGCTAATCTAGGGTCACCAGCCCTTATTGCTTGGCCTACGTCCTGAAATATGTGAGACAAAGGCTCGTAATCCAAAATTAGGTGAGCGACCCGTAGCTATTTGTCTTCGCTTATGAATATCTCAGTTCTCAGCAGTTTGTTGAGACCCGGTGCGTTGACCAAACTGAGTCTCAGAGCGACATGGTTTTTATCTGCAAAAACATCCAAGGATGAAATTGTGGTTAGATCAATAAAAACTATTGTTCGAGAAGGCAAAATGTTGAGGTAGAGTTTAAAAAATTAAAAAAAAAAAAAAAATGCTAAGAAGGCTAAGGTCCTTGCCAAGGGACCTGATCCTAGGGTACCCTACCTGGTGTTCCCGCCCAAATTGAGTGTGTGTTTGACATTAGCTTAAAAAACCTTTTTTTTTTTTTTTTTACAATTTAGCTTATTTTTGCTATTATTAATGAGTTTTATTACACTTTTTGATATTATTCATGAATTTCACTGTACTATTTCAGCTACTTTTTAACTTTATCTACAGTACTTTCACAAAAAAAATTTTAGTTTTAGCTAAATAAGTTTTTTTATTATTTAGCTTATTTTTGTTACTATTTATAGGTCCCATTGGACTTTTTGATATTATTCATGAGTCTCACTGTACTATTTCAGCTACTTTTTAGTTTTATCTATAATACTTTCACAAAAAAAAAAAATTTCAACTTCAGCTAAATAAATTGTTCTCAAACAAACAAGAATAATGAGTGAAAATTTATTAAGTACAATACACCTTCAACAAATAGTTAAATGAAAAACTAAAGTGCAAACAACCAACAAAAACCAATAGCTAGAAACAAATACAGCTACTGTCCAACATAACTTAAAGGAATCAACTCAAATCCTTGGTTAAAATTGTCCTTTACCCTCAATAAAACCATACAAGAAATGCCCCCACAAATTACACAAGATTTTTCTCTATAATGAGCTCTTAAAATGAGGGATGTGCATGGGTCGGGTTGAGGGGATTTTTTGACCCAACCCACCATGGTGGGTCAAAAAAAATTCAACCCAACCCAACCCATCACATAGGTCCAACCCAACCCACATGGGTTGAGTTAGGTCGGGTTGAACCCATGGGTTGGACAATTTTTTTTATTACTATTATTATTAAATTGAGCAGAAAAAAAATATATCACACTTGCCACCTGAGTTGATAAATAAAATATACATTAATATATAAACTAATATTCCAACTTAGTTGTAAACAAAATATGTTTAAGTATCCAACTGAGTTGATAAACAAAATATAAACGAACTAGTATCCTAATTCACTTATAAGCAAAGTATACATGAGTTCCTAACTCAATTATAAATAAAATATATCTAAAATTTTTAAATTTTTTTATTAATTATATAATATATTTAAATATATATTAAAAGAACTAATAGGATTTTATATTATATATGATAGTAGGAACCGAGGAAGTGCTCTACAGCTGTTTTTTTTTTTTTTAAATTTATTAAATATATAATATATTTTAAACATATATTAAAATATGGGTGAGTCAGGTCGGGTTTGGTGGGTTTGTAATTTTATGACCCAAATCCAACTCGACCCGCTATAAAAAAAAAAATTTTGTAACCCAACCCAACCCACCAAGCCCTGAAAATTGACCTAATTGGGCGGGTCGGGTCGGGTCGAGTCGAGTTTGGCGGGTTGGCGAGTTTTCTACACACCCCTACTTAAAATTCCTATAGCAACTAATTCCAGTTTCACATGCCATTTAATAGCTTGAAAAATTCATTCTTTGACAACACCATTGTTAGAAATTGCTTTAGATTCCTAATTAGATTTGGTTTGTGATTCCTTGAAAAATGTTTTCTCTAAAAAGGCTCTCTCTAGGCATAGAAGACAAGAATTTTTATTAGTGTGGAAAAAATTCTCTTTTTTATATGGAAAAAAAAATGTATTCCTTGTTCAAGAAGTAATTGGTATTCATGTCCATTAAGAAATAGAATTAAGTCTTATAAATAAGTATTAATACAAAAAGTTTGGTTGTTTTTGTCCAAGGGTCCTCTAGCATGAGAAGAGGAAAGAAGCCTCCTAGAAGAACATATAGTGGGTTTCTTCAAAGTACAGTTTGATAGATTTTTGGGGTTGAAAGATACTCGTGGTTGTGTTAAGAGTTTGTTGTTTTGTGACTGAGAGAGATTTTGGGTGTATTGGGGGTTAGGGATTGTGAGTTTGTATCATTGTCTTATATGGATATTTTATTTTATTGTTTATGTGAATACACTTTCACTAACCCCCACTTTATGTATCTCACTTTTTGCGCAACATATTCTTTTACTTTTTATGTTTCACTTTATGTATCTTTATGCTTCATTAATCGTGGTATGTTATATGTTTAATTATTTTATAAGAAAGTTGAACAAATACATGACAGGATGCGATTTGTAGAACATATATTGAGACAAAGGGTTTGTATTTAGTATTTTTATATTACCACTTTAACAGTACATCCTATATCCTATACTCTATTTAAATATTAATATTATTTTTATTTTTATTTTTATTCTGAACAGAGAGACAGAAAAGAGAGATTGCTATAGTGGAGGGAACATGAAAAAAAATAAAGAGAGAGAGAGAGTAACTGTTTGGTGAGATTAAAATAATAAGGGTGCAATAAAATAATATTGTTTAAGGTTGTTACAATAAACATTTATTTTTGGATGTAGGCATAGCAAAATGTAAAAATCTTAACATTGTTGCATTATTGGGTGTGGGGTCTTTTTAGTTTTTTATACATATGGTGCTACATTGAAATGCAAAATAGATAAAAATGCCTTTTAGAACGTTGGATGCTAATGCTCTAAGAGCATTCATAGCAAATTCTTCAAAACAACATTTAGCCAAAAATATAACTAAATCCACCCAAAAAGCTCATATGCATGCATTAGGCTCAATAAATTTTCAAATTTTTTTAACATTGTTCATCATTACATTAAAAAAAAAAAAAAAAAAAATTTATTCATTTTCTCGTTGCTCTCTCTCTCTGTCTGTAACTCTTTTCTCTTCTCTCTCTCTCTCTCTCTCTCTCTCTCTCTCTCTCTCATATAATGATCAACACAGATTTGGGTTTAATATATTTATTTTCTCATTGGTGATTCTCTCTCTAGAG
This sequence comes from Quercus glauca, assembly GCA_023736055.1. NCBI lineage: Eukaryota > Viridiplantae > Streptophyta > Magnoliopsida > Fagales > Fagaceae > Quercus > Quercus glauca. The sequence continues at coordinate 26,345,812 of CM043324.1, read as the reverse complement.
ATGACTAGGTCATTGGATTGTGGCGACAATGGCTAGATCTATGGATCCATGGTGTTACCAAGCACTTACACTCCAAAAAGACTAGTCATGTTACAACTAAGACTCCTCGTAATTCCTTTTAAACTCAAGATTCATCTAGTAAACATGGATTCGATGTGGAACTTAGCACATGACTGCACAACAAACACTTAAACAATTCAATTTATACAATTTATGGTATCACACTAAGAATCCCAATAATGTAAAACCCTTAGAATTGCAACCAATTGTGCTCTTGGTTGTCATCTCTAGACCAAGGAAGTCGATACCGTACCGGTACCGGCCGGTACGTACTGTACCGGTTGCATACCGGTATCGAAACATTAATGTTTCGTACCGGTTTAAATACCGGCCGTACCGGCCATGTACCGGCCATACTGACCAATTTCGGGAAATACCGGCCGGTACTGGGCGTACCGACCGGTACAAAAAAAAAAATTTTTAATTTTTTTTTAAAGTTTTGTAATTTTTGAATTTTTGTTAGGGTAGAATGATAACTTATTTGCATTAACTTATTAGTATTATTTGTTTTCTTAGTATGCAATAGTAACTTTTAAGCTTTCTATTTTTTATATTGTGTGTTTTTTTTTTTAATTGATACTAAAGTCTAAAATTATGAATAATTAGTTTTGAATTGAGGAAATGTTTTATGGTAAACTTTTATATTTATTATAATATATATACACACACATACATATATTTATTTATTTAAAAATATAAAAAATAGCGGTAGACCCGAAACGGTACACCGGTATTGACCGGTATCCGAAATATACCGTACCGCTGGGCAAACCGGTACAGCCTCCAGTACGGTATTGACTCCCTTGCTCTAGACTGGATCATGTTCATTGAAGTGAGAGGAATTCGCCACGCTTATGTACTTTCGCTCCCTCAAGCTGTGCATGGAATCCTTAAAGAAATGAACAACTTTGCAAAATTTGATTTTTATTTTTTGGTGAAAGTATTTCTTCAAAATTTGTTTGTACTTCTCTTTTGGGATACAAGAAAAGGGTACCAACAATCTACAAGGCCTGGAATGAATAATGGCTAATATGGCCAAATTAGTTATAGAAAACCCGTTAAGGGAAAAAAAAAAAAAGAAAAATGGGATCAAAAGAAAAAGATTTGAGATTTAAAAAAACTGTGAAATGAGGATCCGTTATGATTTGGAAAAAAAAAAAAAGAAGAGGAGGACTTGAGTTTTATATATATATAGGACATGTTTTTGGGTGAGGGTAAAAGAGGATGTGAGAATTCGTAAAGTGTTGTGAGTTTTTAGTTTGGGTATGGGCCTTTTGATGGCGAGCATGTGGTAGTTTTGACTCTTTTGAGATTAGGTTGATTGTTGCGGCTAAAGATGCAGAAGCAATGACAAGAAGAGTAAAAAAAAAAAAAAATCTCAAAGGCTATAGAGTGCTCTCATACCATGTAGAAAACTTGTGATGGAGTGATAGAGAACAAGGAAAATATGGGAGATTTACGTTCACGGAAGTGTTCAATTGTAGTGGTTATTAAAGATATAAAATATTAGTTTGAATAAAACTTGTGTAATGGGGTATTTAAAACCAACTTATATGAGAAGAGTGCTCAAGAGCTTACAAACATATGGTTAAACTTACACTAAATTCATGTGGGATACTAGGATCATAACAAAATATTCTACTATGGCCAAGGAATTACACTGAGTCTGAATTTATGGCTTTCAATTTTTAAAGGACTAATTATGTAATATAAACTACATAATAATTCTAATAACATATGTTTGCATCCTAACGTATCTAGTGTACTGATGCACTAGACACAAACTGTCCTAATAACAACTAAAAATGCAAATCACTTTCAATCACAAGATGGTTTAGTAACCTTATGATTTAAGGTATATATTTCATAGATTGAACAAAATAACGTCACAATTTCTCATACATAACAACAACAAAAAAAATCCGTGAAAACTAAAATACAATAACTATTGTAGGGACTCAAAATGTAGTGGACCCTGGACAATAAAATTTATAGAGAAATGGGTTTAAGGGTTTGGCCTCACCGAAGTAAACAACGGCTGGTGTAAAGTTTATAACAAAAATAATGGATGACATGAACTTCATAGGAGTCTAATGGTGGGAATTTGGCTAAGTGTTTGCGAAGCATAATTGTCCTCGGCCCAGGCCGAGGATCTATTTTTCTTTCTTTTCCTTTTCACCCCCCCCCCCCTTTTTTGCTGGGAGCCCTCTTAGATATATAGTCCATTTTCTCTTAATCTTCACCATCCATTTGTCAATTATCTGGTCTCTATGTACAGGGGTTTGTCCCATCGTCTGTAATTAGCAGGCTTTATGTTAGTTCTTAGCCGCCTTTGCAGACTTTCTATTAGTTGTAGTAATCGAGGCAATTGGGCTTGCTGGTCACATCACCATTAAAACGGTCAGAATGTTGGTGGGATAGATTCAATGGATGAGGGATGTTTTCCCTTTATTAAAAGTCGGTGTGCCGAGGATGTGTCATCCTCGGCGAGGCCCTTGGGTGACCTGGGCTTTATCACATTGTACTCGGCTTAGCATTATCCTCGGCGCGGGTCTTGGGCCGCACATAATGGGCCAGCGTGGTTAGTGTAGTAGGGCCCCACAACTATAATTACACAAAGAAAATCCTGCACACTAAGAAATAACCTAGCAAATGCTAGTTGTAAGATTAGACTGATCTTACAACTAGCATTTGCTAGGTTATTTCTTTCACCAACCCTCGTGAAAACCAGCCACGTAGACAAAAACCATGATTAGTACCAGTTATATGTACATTAATACCATCTACAATACCCACGAAGCATTCTTATTGGGTGTTTGAAAAACCACTGAAACAGTGGTTAGAGTGTATTGTTTATTGGTAAACTATGATTTTCACTAACCCCTTTGAAACTCCCACCTAAAAATGCGATGTTTTACTTGACTAATAACCAAAAGTTTCACACACACAGTTCTCCTTTTCTAAGTTTTCTCATTAACCAAGCATAACAATTAGAAAAACAACACTTTCAAACAAAAATACTAACAAATACACAAGGTCATTTTCTTTCCCTTTCACTTTCATATTCCATGATTTTCTCAGCAACCAAAGAGGAATTAAGTGAAGACAAAAGAAAGAAAGGAGTAAGAATACCTTGCCAATACTTAGAACATGTTTCACAAACTAGAAGCCAGGACCATAAACAAATTGTAGAAAAAGAAAATAAGGAAGGGAAGGAGAACCTTTTCGTATATATGACATAGAAGTAATCCTTTGAATACCCAGTTTTATAATACATGATAATACATTTCAATGTAACCCATTTTTATAACGGGAACTACATACACAACAACCAAATTTTGAAATTTGATTTGATTGCTTCAATTCCACAATTTTCTCTATCAATCATTTTTTTTTCTCCCCAAAAGATCAATTTTTTCATTTATTCCAATCCCATGCTTTTCTCCAAAAATCCAATGCCTCAATTTTGTCTCAAATAATAGGGACAGTATATGTAATTTTGAATTCTCTCTTGAATTCTATTATTCTATAAATAGGGTCAATGAGTCATTAGGTTGAGCAATCAGTCCTCTCCTCTATTTTATTTTTATTTTTATATAATCTTCCCCTCTATTTTGTATAGCCACAATTTTATTGAATAAAAATTCAGAAATGTTCTTCTTTAACACTATAATTCTAGCATCTATTATATGCACGTGCCTCACTTCGGAAGGATTATTAACCATCTTCTTTTCAATTTTTATTTTCAAAGTATCCGCATTGATGCCTTGTTTCTTTAATGATCCTGTGCAGCTTGTCCCTTGCAGCATTGTCTGCTATAAAAGTACTTCTTGGCTGCTAAAACATCTGAGATTGGCAGCTAGGCATGTCCATCAATACTGGAGACAAGGTGAAATTTAACAAACAAGAACAATCTAAAATGTTAAATTGAAATTAGAACAGCTAGGATAACATCTTATGCATATACAAGGAGTCAGTCACATGATTAGTGTAAATCTACTCCGAATAAAGATATGAGAGAAATTAAACAGATTGAATATTGTTGTTTCCATATTAAATAACAGGGTTCAAGCTGAGCTGATGGAATCAGACATGCTTTTGCAAGGAGCTAGGGGTGAATAAACCAGTCCAAGTCACAACATGAACCCTTTTTCCCCTTATTTAATTATTTATTATGAATCAGGTCACAACATGAACCTAAACAAGCCAAATCAAATATAACAGCTTAAGACTAAATGTCTCCACTTCTGCTCAAATTACAGGCTGATTTATTTCTATTTATTGGTAGTGTAACTGGAAACATGTACATAAAAATAGGGAAAATCAAAGGATACTCTAGAGTATAATAAACGAATATAAACTTTTCTTGTATAAAAAGTAGGTTTTATGATAAATTTAATTAGTGGAATCTACTATATTTAATCAAATTCCAATTTAGTGGAGTGTATTATATGAAATTAGTAAAGGTTAACAATTACTTTTGTTTTTCTGCATCGAGATTGCTTCATAAGATGTTGCAATAAATATATTAGATATACAACAAAAACAAAACAAAATAAAACAAAACAAAAATAAGACAAATTAATGAGCTAAAAGCATAAAACAAGAAGTTCGAAAAAATCAAAACCCCATAGTGACCTTACACCTTTATCCTTCTCCAAGTGTTTTGTGACCAACCATTTTCGCAGAGGCCTCTTTTCAATGACATCGACTCCAGTTGTAGAAACACAAACCCTTCTCCTTGATCCTTCTTATGAAGATAATGACGTTTTCTTCCAACACATATATGACCTGTTATTTCACCAGCATTCCTTAATAACGAGAGCTGAGAATAGCGTAACTGAAGCTGTAGCTAACAGTAACATGATGAATTTCAACAACAGCGACATCAATGTACACATGGCCGAGCACATCCCCAGAAAAAGATCAAGAAAAAGAGATCAGCGTGTCAAGATTAATACTGCTCGAGGACCAAGGGAAAGGAGAATGAGATTGTCCGTTAAAGTTGCCCCGGATTTTTTCAAACTGCAAGATTTGCTAGGCTGTGACACGGCCAGCAAAACGCTTGAGTGGTTACTCATAAATTCAAAAGATGAAATCAAGAAGCTGGAAATAGAGAAGAAGCACAGTTTCGGCGTTGGTGTCAAGAGTGCTTCTTCTACTTCCAAGTGTCAAACTGTGTCTGGCATTGATCCTGTGGCAATTCATGACAGAGATCAGCAGGACGGTGTTTTGGAAGAGAAAACTTCGACGAAAGATAAGAAGATTAGGCAGTCAGTGTTACGCAAGAGTGCATTTCACCCTCTGGCAAGGGAGTCAAGGAAGAAAGCAAGGGAAAGGGCACGGGAGAGGGCAAGAGTAAAGATGAGGAGTCGGGTAGATGAATCGAAGTTATGTGAAGTGGCAAGCAATTGTAACTTAAGCCAATTAGGTTCTTGGAGTAAATTTGAATCTGGAGAAGAATCTGGAACCCAAAGCCATAACATGAACACTTTTGAGCTAAGGGAGCTACCTGAGGCTGAAGAAGGAAGCGTTCACGCCGGAGAACATTTAGGGGCTTCAGAAGACATGGTTGACGATGATTATTTGCTGATTTTCAATTCTCACAATACTGGAATTCTCCCGGAGGTAAGTTCCAAAAATACAATTCTGGAATTTTACAAATATGTTGTGTAATTCATAGTCCTATAAATGTACTCAATCTAAGCTAGCTTTTGTGCGCTATGACAAGCATGCATAGTCAAACAAATCGTGTCAAGTTGTACATTCTTCATATTTCTGACCACCTCAAATAATTCGTTGCAGCGTCAATTTGCAGACTTTGAATTCTTTGACGAACCATGGGACGCCTACAAATAAAATATGCTAAGAAGGATTATCTCACAGATGCGTCAAGAGAATAAACATTTGAAGCATGATAGATGATGCTTGCTTTCTTTTTGAAATGTAATATATAACAAAAGTATCTCTCCTTGTGCAATTTTTTCTTAACTATCTCGTGAACGATTGTTGTGCCTTTCTCTTTATAAGAATGTGTATCTTTCTTTTGCTTATGTCTCAAATGCAAACTTATGGTCTTTCATGCAATGGTAAATATGCACTAACAATTATAAATTCCAATAGATGTTTAAGAGATATTATGGTGTAAGGAACTCAGTTTAGGTTTTGGATATTCTTGATATTCAAGTGGGTTCCTGATAATTTGGATGCTAGGATTTTGGTATTTAAGGCCTTTAGGATTTCGGGTATTGCTATTGGGTTAGGGTAATTGATGTGTCGAGTCAATTCTTGAAGTGGAATGTGTCCAGGGTTAATTTGGAAGAAATTCTGGGGTTTAAGATGTTAAATGGTGCATGAAATGTGGCATACGTTGAGAGAGTTACAACCTCCAAAAGAAATAAAGATGAGAGAAAGAATGAGGCTACTTCATGGAAGTTAAGGCACCTTGTTACAGCCTTCAACTTGTTTCAGGATCCTTTAGTCTCACAACATTATCCCTCCCTAAGGCACCTTGTCTATAAGGTTAGGAAATTGTCACATAACACCAAATATTTCCATGCTCATCATGGAAGACATTACTTACTTCTTCATCCAATTCTTGCACATAGGCTATCGCTTGTACACTTGGAATGGCTGGCACCCTTCTATTGAGAAGAGCTTCAAGGACCTGCACTTGTGACCAACATACCATTTTTTTAATCACAATTGTAGCACAAGCCCTTCTTTAGTCATCCTTCCGTTTGCACCAAAGAAATCTTTTGGATGAGTATCGTAGGATTTTGTTCTATGATGGGGTCACTCATTGGTTTTACTTCTTTGATGGGAAGCTTGCCCTTATCTTGTGGTGCCTTGATGACCTTCTTACATGAGGTGAGGCCGAAGGAAGCGTTTAATAAGGGAGGATTCAATATCCTATCTAGAATCCTTATCTTAACCCTTAAGCCACTTAGGAAGCAGTTCAGTTTGTGACTCTCTGAGAACCCCTTAATTCGGTTGGAAAGAGACTTGAATTACGCTTTTTAACTACCCATCATTGATGTTTATCTTCATCCTATAAGAGCCCCCAATGGATCATCATAAGTTGTTGATCCAAATATGATTTGTAGGGCCCTTAAGAAAGCCCCTGAGCTATTGAATATGCCTAATTCCTACGCATCTTTGAACCATACTAAGGCTTCTTCCTCAATGTGAAGGGAGGTAATAAGAATCTTTTGGTGTGCTAGGGTGTTGTAAAATTTATAGACCTGGTTTGCCTTGTATACCTAACAAGAAGGATCTTCTCCCTTGAATCTTAGGAACTCAATCTTGATGGACTTCAACAGATTTGGAGCAAAGGCTTCTCCCTAAACGGTCAATGGAGTTTTGGTAAGTTGCAATGGTTTTAGGGAGTTGTGAAATTCCTTCGACTATTATGAACTGATGCTCTAATACCAATTGTATGCAGCTTGGTTTAGCATTTGGATATTCTCGGTATTCAAGTGGGTTCTTGATGATTTGGATGCTAGGGTTTTGTGTTAATTCCTGTAGGGTTTTGGGTATGGCTTTAGGGTTAGTGTAATTGATGCGTCGAGTGGGTTCTTGAAGTTGAATGGATCTATAGTTTATGTGGAAGCACCTCTAGAATTTTGGGTGTTTAATGGTTTTCATAAAATGTAGCTTACTTCGGGGAAGCCACGACATCCAAGAGAAATATAGATGAGAGCAAGAATGAGACTACGTAAAGGGCGGGCGTCACCACCTCCAAGAAAAGGAGAAAGACTAAAGAGAATTAACAACAAACAATGCAACAATTGGATTCCTCTTTTTTATCATCAGTAATGATTTCATTGTCTCGTTTCTACAACTCATGCATTATTCCCATTGGCTACAAATGGCTCATTCTTATTTGATTAACTAATTAGGTATGCTTAAATAATATCCATGTGTCTAATGTCTTACATGTGCACCAACTCTAACTAATTGTAACAAACTCTTGAACTAACTACAAGACATGTGCTTTAATCAATCCAAGCATGTGCCACAATCACAACTGATCTTATGTATGTTCAGTCAAGGCTTCTGCAAATGCATGGCAGTTTGTAGGAGCTACTCATGAAATTTGAGCACCATTCGACAAGCTAGTGCTAATCATCACTTCAAGGACCAAATCAACTACTAATTGGAGCAATCTATTTTCCGGTCAGTAAATCCTTTAATGCTAGGATTTTTCAACTTATTTCAGCTTCCTTTGGTCTTCTAATATCATGGCCCAAAAAGTCCAAACCTATTATAGGATCATTTCCTTAGAGAGTAAGCACACTAATCTTAGGGTCATTCTTGGGTTGGTGATGGTGGTGCAAGCTTTGATGGGTGATGATTGTGGTAGATGTGGCCATGAGGTTCAACATGACTGAATAGGTAACTAGTTTTTTTGGTGTATCAAAACATTGTCCAAGATGGAATTTGGCTCTATTACTATGTTGAAGTTGTTGAGTGATTGAAAGAGAGGAAAGAGAAAAACAGAAGCAAAATAAGGATTTAACGTGGTTTGGCCTGATAGTTACATATTTGCTATGTTGGAGTGTATGTTAAAATGAACTCATTATAGGATTTATATATTAGAGCATCCTTGATTTTTGATATTTTCTCCCGTCTTTTATATTTGGAAAAGTGTTAGGGTTGCTATGGTTTCATGTTTGTGGATTAACTTCCCAAGTGCAGTGCAGTGGATGAATTTGGTGTTTCTTTTGAGATTTGATTGAATAGAGACTTGAGTGATCAACGATCCATTTTCAGGTCATGTTTTCAAAGTCTATTGGCACCTAGTAGTGCAATTTCAACATATCATTATCAATCATCTCATTGCATCACATGACAGGCAAGGAAATTAAATTCCCACAATAGACATGTAGGTTCATCAGGAAAGCAAATAAAGAAATTAAAAAGAAACATTAATGTTTGCTAAAGGGGGGATGGAGAGGTGTGGCTATGGGAATGTCCAGGGTTCCTAATTAAGAGCATGCAAATAATAACGATGATACTACACAATTAGCTTGACGAAAAAGTAAAGTTCGAATTCAATTTGATATGTATGACCAAAGAACTAAGAATATTAAAAATAAATATTAATAAAAGTAGTATAAAACATTAAAACAACAACCCTAGAATAAGTATTATTCTATACAAGACGACATCAACATCCTAAACATGTAGATCTACTAGCCTTTTCTTGAATAGTGATGTAATTTAGCTCAAGTAGGACTGTTTTCACTTTAAAAAATTACCTTCATCCTTGTTGGCGAGCTATAGTTATCAGAGGAAAAAGGTTTGAGTTCCCGTGGGGACTGTAATTGCAATTTCTGGTAATTGCAATTTTTGTAAACACGGCTTAAAAAAACACAGCTAAAGCCCGCGTTTTTTGTAGTGTATACATAAAATTATATGCGTCTTCTCTGATCTACGTATTAAACTTTAGTTGATTAGTTTTTTTTTTTTTTTTTTTCATTTTTTTAATTTTAGATCTAGTGTTTTCATATTCTGAAAAAGCTGGTTATTTTATTAGCCAAATTTGGGCACAATCTTGTAATTCTAAAGTTGTATGGATGGAGGAAACTCCATCTCTCATTATCAGCCTAGTAGCTGAGGATGTATCCATTGTATATTTTGTTTTCTAAGGAAATAAAAACTCAAACCTCAATCTATTTATTAAAAAAAAAAAAAAAAATCTTCAAGTTAAATTTACCATGATAGACATATTTAAAATTTAAAATTTAAAATCAAACTATTTATTAAAGCTTCCTTTCTAAAGAGTTTTTTTTTTTTTTTGGAAATATTATAAGGAGTTTATTTGGTTCTTAGAAATTGTTGGAAATTATTAATTTTGAATAGTCTATAGGGAAAATTTTTATTTGTCTAGGATCTTATCTTAATTGCATCTATCAACTCAAAAGTTCTCTCTCCAGTTTTCTCCTATAGCTCTATAATTAAAACTATGTTTGGTTGGAAGGATGAAAAATATTTGTGCTTTCTATCATGTGTGTTTGCTATGGAGGATAAAAAAGTGGAATGAGAAAAAATAAATATAAATTTCCTTTGTTTTGTTAAGAAAAATATGACGATGGAAAATGTAATTTGTTTAAATTTATTGTCATGCTCTTATTACATAAAAATTAATTCTTTTTTCACACGTTACAAATAAATAAATATATATATATATAGTTTAATATTTTTTAAATTATTTTTAGGGTCTAAAAGTTTGGAATTTTTTGGGCTATAGATTGACCCCAGTTAATTAATTCATTTACCCAAGTTGATTAATTAGGTCAAATTACATGCAAATCGTGGAGGCACCAACAAATCACCAAATAAACTAAATACTATGGAAATTAAATTGATACGGTGATTTGTTGACGAATGAAGAAAACCTTTCGCAAAGCAAAAACTCCACTAGATGAATTTCAAGTTACCACTCCTAAGAATCAACTAATCAAAAATCAAACGGTTATAAGTATGAGAAATCTTACCACTACCCTAGTCTATCGCAAAATACCAACCTGTAGTTGAACCTTCGCTCCAATACCCAATTGGACTTGATCTTGTAGTTGACTTCTTCGCATGCACAGATCCCAGTACGTGATTAACTCCAGCAACTTGATTGATTGTTGTTGGCTGTAAAATTCTTCACTTCAAAGTACGTTAAAGATCAAGAAGCACTTGGTTACAAATCTCTAAGGCACACAAAATACAGTAGCTTCTTATAAAGTGTATGAGTTCTCTAATTGAGTCTATGTTTCTGTATTTGATGACTTTTAAAATAAGCCTTTTATATGACTAGGGTTGTAGAGAGAGAAACCATAATCATCCAAGTCATCATGGGACGAAATTCAGATTTGAGAATTTTGAATTTGTAAGTCTCGATAGACTGAGTTTGTGTCGAGCTTCCTCATTAAACCTTGATAGATGCTAGTGTCGAGTTTTAATGAAACGACTTTTCTTCACTTGTTTCTTGGATCTATCTTCATGTTTTTAATGATACCACTTGTAAAGTAAACTTCACACACTTTTTACATTAAACCTAATTTCAATCTATTCAATTACAAATAAAGTGTGTTTTGTCAAAGGATAAGCCAATACATAAAAATATGACCCTAATAAGAATAATTAGCAAACCGAGAACATAAACTTATCTAGGTATAGATCATAGAGTCTATAGGGTATATTAGACAATGCTCAAGGTTCTACAAATCAAAATACAATAACAAAGAAGCTGCAGGTTCAAGAAAACAAAGTCTGATAGGTTCGACAATCAAAGCTGTAGCTCAATCGATCGAAGCTCAATTCTATAGAATTTTATTTAAAGCCTAACAGCTCATCAAACGTTTAGGGTTTCAATCCAGATTCACTAAGTATATAACGAAAAACCTAACGCATGTTTTTCAAGTCTTGGAGAGCTACTCTTTTGAGATCTGAGAAATTTTGTGCCTTCTACTCTTTCAAGCATTTACCAGAAATCAAACTCATACCATAAGTATCAACAGAATCAAGTTGCAACCTAAGCTTCAAATATCAAGTGTACTGAAGATCATAGCGTGAACTGGATGTTCATGTTGGAACAAATTCATATTAGAGAAGTCTATTGGATTTAGAGCCAAGTTTGTTAACTTTAGTTTGGTTTACTACGAATTAAATATTCTGACTATAAATCTCTATCTGTTAGTAGATTGTTCTTCTTGGGTTGGTCCTCATAGATTTTTTTACCTTAAAACTAGTTTGTTTCATTAATTTTCCTGAATTATCATATCTTGTGTTATTTAATTTTCTATTGTGCATAATATGTTTGATTATTTACTTAAGGCTTGCATAATTAATCTAATTAACAACTTGGCCTTAAAATTGGTTAAAAAATGTTTGTCTCAAGGGTCTAAAATCTAACATTATTTGTTTAATTTTTCTATCAATTATTTGTTTTATGCTAGTGGGAAAATGTATGGAAAAGTGATTTCTTTTCTTTTGTACTATGATGCTGACACCTCTGAAAAGATGGTTGAATTATTATGTATAGTAGTTGTGTGTAAGTATTTGGTTCATTGGGTAATTGCTGGAAGTGTAGCTAAGTCAGTACATCCTTACGTCTTCTCAACAAAAAAAAAAGTACATCCTTATGGACCCAAATTTGGGAAGATCAGTTTTTGGTAGGTTTTGGCAGAATTCATCGAGGCATCTTATTTTACTTCCCTTGTGAACCAAACCAAGGAAAAATCATATTTTTTATTTCATTTTTCTTTCTTAAGTTTTCCATCCACCCCTTTACTCCAACTAAATACAGTGTAAGAGTTTTCGAGTCCTAGGTGTGTCAACAGAAGTACATCAAGTTCCCTTTGTTTTCTAAATAAGACTCTCCCTTTGTTTTGTATGGCCATTAATGTTTCCTTGAATTGTAGCATCTATCACTATCGTCAGAGCCAATCTTTGCAGCCTCATTTTAGCCCACATCACTGTCTCCACATGGCAGCAACTTCCAATCACCACTTGATGCAACAACTTTTCGGTACAGCCAACAAAGTGTCGTTAATCCATCTTCCCTATAATTTTTGGCATGAACAAAGCCGAACTTACATGGGAAATACTAAAAACTGAATTCCAAGGCTCTAGCAAGGTTAATTGTGTTAAACTAGGAACTTAATGGAGAGAATTTGACAATTTGGCAATGAAAAGTCTAGGAGGAAACTGTTCATTTATCTAGAAAACTCTATATATTTAGGTTCTAATCTCAACTACATGTCTTATAATTAAATCAATGTATACAAATTGATAGAAGGCATTAATAATATCTTTATAAATGTTTCTATTAGGTTCTAAGACTTTAGGAACTAATGTATTAGAATTTCAATTTGTAATGTGTTGGTAAACCATAATCAAAACATATAGAGTCTAGGTTTAGGCTTGCTCAAAGTGTGTTTTCTTGTAAAATTGGAATCGAGTAGTTGCAGAAATTATTGGACTAAATCTACAAGGCTCGATCGATCGAAAATTAGACTCGATCGATCGAATCTCGTGCAGATTTATTTTTCTGCAAAAAATCCAATTCAGTCCAAGCTCGTTTGACCTGTAGGGCTTCGAGTTTTACTCTAAGTATAAAAGGAAAAATCCTAACTACGTTTTAGAAGTCTTTGAAGAGTTGTGTGTTGAATATTTTGTGAGATTTAGAAGTGTTTACCTTCATACACACACTTAGGGTTATCAAGATTAAGATTCGTGTCAAGAACTTGATGATCTCTTTAGTTACTGCTTAAAGAACTTAAAAAAGATCCAAAACCTTTGAGTGGAGTCTCAAAGTCACAAGTAGGAGAACTTGTGGTTGCAGTGGATCAAAGAAAGAAGTAGTCCGTGGATTCGGAGCTGTCACTAGTCGTTGTAGTAAGTTTTCTACTCAAGGTAGCAATAGAATGTTAGTGGTCTAAGTTTTATTGTACAAACTTCAATTCTTTCATAGTATATCTGTTTTACCTTGAGAATAGTTAGGTTAAATCCTCTTCAGGTTTTTTACCGGTTAGGTTTTCCTAAGTTATTATATTGTTGTGTTTTTTATATTTCCGCATTATTTATATGATATGATTTTATTTTGTTAACCTATGACTAAATAATTTATCTAAGAAATCACTTGGCTAAATAACTAGGTTAAACAACTTGTGTTAAGGGGTCTAAAAACGTACAGTTTCTAAAAAAAATATTTATAATAAAGATTATGTGACAAATAATTTCATTCATAAGGGATCAAATTTGTGTTGTTAGATATCCTTGAATGAACCTAAAATCGTACCAGCTTTGACTACTGCAATGCCAACTTAGTTTAGTGTGCTTTATGACAAAATTATGATTAAAACATATTTAAATATGAAAATTGGAAAACAAATTTCAATTCTATAGTTGTAACTTGTAACATTTTGTAGATGGTATAAGTACTGCTACCGCTGTGGTACCTATAATGTAGAATCCCACCATAGCAATATTCACAAAATATTAATAAGGGAGCTGAGGTACGGGTAAAAAGAAATGAGAGTACATTCGCTGTAGCAACAACTCTATTTATAGCATTCATATAAAAAAACAAATGAAGCTTATTAATAGACAAGAGAACTATTGAATAATAATAAATAAATAAAAAAAGAGCAATAAAGCATCCACTGTATGTTAGAATTTAGATTGGCGATATCCAACGATAGTGTAATATTGTAATATGGAAAAAGGTTGTAATGTGTTGGTTAAATGCTGAAGAACAAGACATATTTGTTTAAAAGGAGACTAGGAAAGTTTAACCTACATATAAATTGTTGGGGGAGAATATATATTAGGGAGAGTACTCTAATTGAGTAGTTAATTTAACGTATAGAGACACACTTAATTCAAGAGGTTTAAACTCAATGGATATAAGCTTAACTATGTTATATTAACCACTCATTCTTCTTATCATTATTCAATATGGAACTTCACTTACACTTGTATACCCAACAACTCCCTCTCATGTGTAAGTCTCTTTCTCTCTGTGAGTTTCAAGACTTCTCTGTGGGTCATGAACAATTCCTACTTGCTCCCTCTTCCCATAATGGCTTTTTTCATCATCAATTTGTCATTTGTGGGCCTCTCGTATGCTATCCATGAGAGCCATGTGTCAATTTCACATGCTCATCCATGGGAAACTGGCCTACACTTCAATGTCCATAGGAACCTTGCGCCACACCATGATCTAACACCATTGACAATACTTTCATTGTTGGGTCTTTTTCCAGGATTGTTTGTGTGGGCTTTTATGGGCTTGTTTGGTGCAATATATCATCCCTGCTTCAATTACGAAAGGGACTCGTCCCTGCTTCATATGCGAAAGGGCTCCAAGTACACGCACCCCCGTCCCTACTCCAACTACGAAATGAACCTTAATAACCTTGTCACTTTTGCCACACATCACCATAAGCTCTAATATCACTTGTTGGGGAGATAACATCTTGGGGAGATTCCAATTGAGTAGTTAATATAATATATAGAGATATACTTAACCTAAAAGGCCTAAGCTAAATGGGTATGAGCTCAACTATGTTATATATTAATCACTTATTCTTCTTATCATTATTCAATGTAAGACTCCACTCACACATGCAACATAAATACTTATGGGTACATAATTTTGAGGCCATATCACTGTGTGACATTGAGAGCTTTTCCCTTGTTTCAAACCATAGAACCCATTATTCTAGTTCTTGATCTTGCACCCCTATGACATATCTTTGATAAAAACCTAGAGAAACGATGTACTACTAAAACCACAGAATATATTCCTAACCTTGCATCAATACATAAAATGAGATCCTAGAGTTTTGGAACGAAGTAAACGTACAATTTGTGAAGGGATTCATATAGATGAAGCCTAAAGGTAAAGGAGTTACTATGATGATGTCAACTAGTTTTTTTTTTTGGGGGGGTTAGCAGAGTATAATGAAAAAGGTTTTATGAGAAGTATGTAAACTCCTTTTATAGTAAACCAGCCTATGCGCGTGTATGTTATAAGTTCAATTTGAAAAATTTGATAAGAAATTATTTTTATGACAAATTTATAATTCTCATTAAATATTATAATATTTGAGAAATAAGATTCAATTACAATATTTGAAAAATGTCAAATATAAACTTTTTAAGATTAATATAATTTAGAATATGAACCTATTTGTTATGGTCAAATTTTTATATTTGGCATAATTCAAGTCAAAACGAAAAATGTCAAATATAAACTTTTTAAGATTAATATAATTTAGAATATGAACCTATTTGTTATGGTCAAATTTTTATATTTGGCATAATTCAAGTCAAAACGCACTTTTATGTATTTGAGTCTAAGTTTTAAGTGCATCTAAATATGAACAAGTGGAACATATTGAAGACAAAAGAGCACTACTTAAGAATTGTTAAATCTATTGCCATGATACCAAGTTTGACTACACTCAACCGATCGAGATTTATTAAATCTCTATATTAGGTAATACTTCTCAATCTATTGAACTACATGATTTCAAAATTTGGCAAAAACATTTTAATTTAAACCGATGGTATTTGTGGGTTTGAGTAATCCTAGTTGGAGAGCCTATATAAAGGCCCATTATTAAGCCCCACTTTAAATAAGGTTGTAGAGGTAGAAAACCTAAGGCTTTCATATTGAAATCCTAGACTCCACTTATTGAACTGGCGAGATCATAAAATTTATAAATAAATAAAAAAATAAAAAAAAGAGAGAAAAGAGATACTATTGTGAGTTGTGACTCCTATGCGCCTTTGGGTTCTGCACCAAATAAAGTCTTTGGCACCAACAATTGAAGATCTTATTACTTTTTTGTGATTGTTGTAGGGAATTAGTGATGGACAGTGGCATGCAAAGAAGAAGTTTGCTACAATAAGTAGTCCGATTAGGATTAAATCTGAGCTTCATTATAGATTAGTAAGTTCTATTGTAGGTAGGTACTTCGGAACAGGATAAAACTCCTTATACTTGTTAAATATATTTTTGTTAGTAGATTCTTTGAGAGTGGTAACCTGAAACTCACCCAATGAGATTTTTCTTACGAAGGTATTCTGCATTGTGATCAAACTGCGTGTCAAACTTATTTTCTGTTGCACTTAACTTCAGTTTAGTGATATGATTGTGCCTTAATTGGTTTTGCATGTAATTGGACTAATTAATCAACTTGGGTAATTGATTAATTAATTAAGGTCAATTTCTTTAATTCAACACTATTGTAATATTTTTTTTCATAAATTGACAAATATTTAATTACTTCTCCAACTTAAGAATATAATTATTATTTTTATATTCATTGTGTGTTAAATTGTTTATGGATTTTGTTTGAATTTGTTTTATTCTTTAAGAATGCATCACATGGTATAATCTTAGGCAGTTTGACTACTAGAGTTGTTAAACGAACTAAAATGATAATTCACCAAACTTATAGGGTGTAAATTATATTTTTGCATGTGTGTATAGAGAGAGAGAGAAGCATACAAATATTTTTGTACCTCATTAATTTATATTTTGAAATGAATACTAAACTTTGATGATGCTGAAGCTTAAATGAAAATATATTATACAATGCGCCACAAGCTACTATAGTTGATGTTTATGCTTTTATTTATATATATATATGCTTATTGGAAGGTTCACATAAGAGCGTTCTCAAATCCGTGAAAGAAGAGATAAGGTTGTTCGTAGAAAAGAGTTTAACCAAAACAAAACCCTCAGTAGAAAAATGGTCCAAATATGAACTTATTGAAGCCAACAATAGTAAAGGCATAAATGTCATCTTTTTGGCAGTTTGAAAAGAGGAATTCAAGAGAATGTCCATGAGTGAAACAATCAAAGGGGCAAGGGTTGTCTTGGAAATAACTTATGAGAGAACAAAGACTGCGGGAAACTAAAAGCTATAAATGTCTCTAGATTCTAGGAGATTACGAAATTCACGAGATCTCTACATGAGAGGTTCCATCCCAAGGTAACTACCATAGCATGATCTTTGACACTGTCAAGATTGAGGGCTAAACTGGTTCACTTCAAACATATAAATTCTTCTTACCTCAGTCCAAGAAAAACAATTCCTGCCTTAAAATAGTCAGGGAAGAAGAGAGTGATACCTTTGATGAGGACTGGTTGAACGATGATGACCTAGCCTTGTTTGCTATGAAGTTTAGAAAGTTCTTCATGCCTAGGTTGAATAATAACTTTAAAAAAGTAAATCCTTTAGACCTATTAATAAGCCCAAGAATGGATCCAATAGTAATTCTCGAAATGACAAGGACTTTAAGGCTAAGAATGAGAAAAACACACATGCACAAAGTGACATGAGTGTTCTAGTTTAGGGCATATTCGAAGCAAGTGTCTAAACTTTTTAAGGTCAAAAGGAAATGCAATTGATGTGACATTGTGTGGTGAGTTTAAAAGTGAGGGATTAGATGATTCACCTAATGAGAGTAAAAGTTACCTAGTGTTGGCTAATTGCATGACAAATTTGGTTGTAATCTTTACAAAAATTTACTTGTAATGACGAGGCTCAATGTAATTTTTTTCAATGTCAATTGTAATCATTTAGTGCAATCAAAGTTGATTACAAGTCTGGAGAGAAATGAGAGTAGTGTCGTCCCTGACAGGGGAGCGGAATGGCAAGAGAGATGAAAGCAGTGCCATACCTGATAGAAGAGCTCCGACAAGCCAAGTCCCAACATGCAATGAAGTGCAAATCAACCAGATTAGCAAGACAAATGAGGAATCACCAACGAGAGACTGTATATATCTTTTCCCTTTTTTACAATTTTTTTCTCCTCTATGTCAAGACAGTGTTGGGACCTTGCCCATATATATATATATATATTCTGATGGAGAAAATTGGATGATGGGTTCGCTGTTTGGAATGCTAAGTTGCTTAGAGAATGAAAGGCTAGGCTAACTCTTCAAGAGACACACTCTTGGAAAATATATCTCTCGGGTATAGGGTTTATTCACTCAAATTCAAATCAATCAATCAATCAATCAATATATATATATAAAAGCAGAGACCTCATGTGAGAGTGCATAAAGTCCTGCCACGTGGCGCTCTAATGTTGCATTTAGCTTTTTTTTTACCTTTTTTCATTAATTTTTTTTTACTGTTACCCAATAGATCATAATAACTTATTTTTATTATTATATAAATTTAGCATTTTTTACCTCTTTTTATTAAGTTTTTTTTTATTGTTACCCAATAGATCATAGTAACTTCCTTTTACTATTATATACAATATGGACTGCTCTTGACAATTAGACAAAAAGTTATTCTCTACAAAATGGACTACCTTTTAAAAATAGACCAAACCTTATGAAAAATCCAAGCCCAGTTATTACCTTACATATTATAAACCAAGTCTGATCCTTTCCACATGTAAATTAAAACCAAAACTCTTACACAGTTACAAACTCTTTTTTGCCTCCCCCACATATAGATGATACTACTAGAAAATCTCATTCTCATGAAATCATCTCTTCATTTTTCCCTAATTTCAATTCAATGTTCTATGCAATTTATGCAGACAAATTTTCTTTGTCATCAACCAATGCAACAAAAAATATATATAAATCTTGAGATCCCAAAGGTTGCTGAAATAATTGACAAATGCATATATATTTATAATAACAAAAAGTATAATAAATAGCATATACTATCTCACAAAATGCCATTAACTTAATATTTTCTTTAAAAAAAATTCAATGATAGGAATGGTCAAAAACACGATCCTATACATTGAATAGTAAATATAAAATGCATTGAATGAGATCCTACGAAACAGGTTTGTTAATCATTTCAAATTATACTCATCATTTACATAAAAAAAAAAAAAGAAAAAGAAAAAAAAAGAACAATACATCATATTATTTACATTATAAAAAAATGCATATTAATTTCAAAGTTCATTGCAAGATGTGAATTACTAGGGTATTGCAACAATAAGTAACATGAATACAACAATGGGTTGGTATTACATTTTGTGCGTGCTTTGTGAAAGGAATGTCAAACCACAAGTATGATCATTTTGGTGTGCAAAATGTGAAACAAAAACAAATCATTCTATCCCAAAGTTAGAGACACTCACATTAACAACATACTCTCCAAATATTTATAATATATTTATCTCACTATAACTACTATATATATATATATATACAATTGCAAACTACTTTAGATACAAGATTAAAATTGAAGTTTTTGACGCAACTGACAAAGCAAATTTTGTGATATTTGATTTTGTTGAAAAACAAACTGAGGTACAACTTATTTAAATTATTGTAAAACTATTGATATTGGAGAAGGAATCCCACGTGATTGCAATATATATATATATATATATATTGGGAAAAAAATGGATTTTCCTACTTCATTTGAATGAATTCAATTTAATGGATGGTTTTGAAAATTAAATAGTTGCTAAGATTTTTGATGCACCTTCAAATGACAAAAATGTATGGAAGAAAAAAATATATATACACAATCCAATATATTATATTAATTCTTTTTGCTGCACTATTCCAAAATTAACAAAAAAAAAAATACGTTTACAAAAAACCGTCACATCATTGAAATATAATACGAATGCAATTACCTACAAAAAATCTTAGCAACAAGGTCCAATCTTTGTAAGGTCTAATCAAGAACTTCTCGGTGCTAATTCATTAGTGATTAACACAAATAATGCAACAAAAGGAAAAAAGTGATGAAAACTCAAAATTTGAACAAATATAGACGGACTAAACTTCAAACGTTGAAGATGAAGAAACTGATGATGATAATAAGCGTCACCATACTGCAATAACGAAGCATTAAAGGAAAAAAAAAAGATTTCATAATGAAGCTTTTTATTATATCACATAATAAAAATCAATAATATAGTATGAATTAATATGCTTTTATCAACTTTTATTATACAATATTATTCCAAAATTGTTTTAATTATTGCTCATTACTTGAACGAAATAATTATAATAGATATGTGTGTACAATTTATAATTGTTACTTTTTATGATGAACTCATTACTAACAAATTTTTATAATAAATATGCTATAATATATGTATAACATTTTCTAAAAATAAATTTACATAAAATATTACAACATTATCTGTGCATTGCACGAACAACTTACTAGTAGTTACAATGAGGGCAGCTTTGCTTATTTATAGTTACGTAAGCAAGTTGCAAATTAGTTAGGAAGTTAGCAACAAAAACCTATCATGTGGTCATTATTGGCTAAAGCCTAACAAACTTCTCTAACTAACAAACAAACTATTACACTTGTTACTAACAACCTATCAGCTTTCTATTACAAGTAATAAAGTCTATTACAAATAAAAGGAACTGCTCATCAAACAACATAAAGTGCTGATCATAAGAAACTAATGATTGAACTTGTTGGATAGTAAAATGAACTGCATCAAGACTGCCCCTCTTAGAGCAAGTTGTTTCAACTTGTTACTGTCTAGCAAGTTCAATCATTAGTTTCTTATGATTAGCAATATTGCTTATGTTGTTCGATAAGTAGTTCTTTTTACTTGTAATAGTCTTTATCGCTTGTAATAAAAAGTTAGTTAGCTGATAAATTCTTAGTAACAAGTGCAAAGCTTATCAATTAATTAGAAAAGTTTGGTTAGGCTTTGGCCAATCACGTGATAGCCACATGGTAGGTTTTTGTAGCTAACTTCCTAGCTAATCAGTAGCTAACTTATGGAACTATAAATAAGCAAGGATACCCTCTCTGTAACTAGTTGAATTTGAGTGAATAAGCCCCATACCCAAGAGAGTCTCTAATAGTAGATAGTTAAGTTCCCATTTTTGGCAAGTGGTTTCTCGAGGCTTATTGTACTATTAAGTATATAATCAGTATTTAAGTTTGTAATGAAGTTTTGTCACAAAATTGTCAAATGAAAAGATTTTTAGGATTTAGATTTGCGATCTCCATTAAAATGTAATATGGAAAAGGGTTGTAATGTGTTGGGCAAGTGTTGTAGAACAAGTCATATTTGAAGAGACTCAAAGAAGTGGAAATTGGGAAAGCTCTTCATGCAAACTGCCTTCTCGCTCGAGTGAAACACTAAGCTTGCTCGAGCACCCAGGAGAACCCCCTTGTGACTTGAATGAAACAATGCTCCAACCCGTAAGTTTCGGCTATCTCTCGTTGGAGGCTCGCTCAAGCAAGAGACGTAGATTTTGTGAGTACGTTTCTATTAGTAAGAGAGGCAATCATATCACTTTGTATCATTGAGAACACTTCCCTTGTTTCAAAACCATAAACCCTGTTCATTCTAGTTCTTGGTTTTGCACCCTTATGACATATCTTTGATTAAAAACCTTGATAAACCATGTACTGATGAACTCACATAATTCCCAACCTTGCATTAGTGCATGTGGTGTGATAACGAAGTTCTAGAGTGAAGCAGACGCGTTTTTCGTAAAGAAGTTCCAAAGGTTCTAGAGTTACATTGACCATATCAATGAGTTGTTTGCTGAGTCAATAGAGTCTAATCGCAAAGGTTTTGTGAGTACTTGTAAATTACTTTTGTATTGAATTTTCTTGTTGAGGCACACTACTGTTGCTTAAAAAACGAAAACAAAAAAGATACACTACTCCTAGAGTAGTTTTCACTTTTTCCATTGAAGAAGTTCATTTTTGGTTTTCACATGATTACCAAATTCTTTTGTTATTTGTTTTATCGCTTTCCTAATGTTGAGATTGATATGGCAATTTAGATTAGAATGATAGTAGTAATTGAACTTTAATATCAACTTATTCCTCAGCAAAAATGAAAATCATTTACTGATTTTCATTAGTTTGGTGGTATAACAGAAATTTCACTCTATCATATATTTTTCAAAGTACAATTATATTTTTACTATTTAACTAAAAAAAAAAAAAACTCTACTTTTACGCAATTCATATTTTAAGCAAAATAATCCGATGAATATAAACTATACCAAAACACTTATATAATGAAAAATTATATACTATTGGAAAATTTGTAATTATTGTTAATGGTACCATAAATAACACAACCTAGTCGTACATCAGTTTGAAATGACACAAGCTAGTTAGGGAAAAGTTATAGAGTTTGTTAGAAACAAAAATAAATTAGGATCGGTTATGATTAATAGAGTACAAAGCAAAATATAAAATATAAAAAGTGGACTAAGACGATTTATATTTCAAAATAAGCACGCATAAATAGTGAGCCAATGCACATAACCCTAAAAAAAAGAGCCAAGAACTACATTAAACAAGCATTGTGCATTGACCATATTACCTGGGATTCGCAATACATTTGACCTCTAACGCCCCCATTACGAGAACATTTTTGTCCTCTCATCTCATCGAAATTTGTGCTTAAAATGATCTTAAACACTCTGAAATGGTGAGAAAAATTGAGGTAGTCATGACTCAAAACGGTAGTCAATTATGTTTTAGTACACACAAAGTAATAACGAGCTAGACTAGAACAAGACCCCGGAAGAGAGAGAAGGGAGAGCTAGAGAGATAGGGGATTTGAGTAGTACACAAAAAAAAGTTTTATACTAACCTTAGAAGTCTGCAACCTTTGCCTACTATTTCAGGAACTTTCCTCCAAAATTTCCCTTCTTTTTTTTTTTTTTTTTTTTGAGCCAATCCTCCAAGCTTTTCCTTTGCAATAATAGTTTGCAATTAAGCACAAGAATTACTAAATATAGCGAGTAGAGGTGTGGAACTGGAAAGTTGAGACCATAGCTTGTGCAGAAGAAGCTTAGCCAACAGAGGATGAGATTAACAAAACTTGAAAGTTGAAAGAGACAAATCTGAAAAGTAAAAAGTGATGAGCATTAAGTTCCAGGTTCAGCAAAGGATAATATAAAATAAAAGGTGATAAGTATCAAGTACTAGTAGATAGTGACTAGTGTATTGGAACGTAAAAAAGCATAGAGTACATTGAGTTACACACAGATATCTACACGTGTCTGACCAAGTTTTGAGTGATCTATCATCTGAACATAGGGTTAGGTTGTCAACAGCTTTTTGTGTTCCTCGATCGTACAGGAGCTTTTGGTGAAAAGGACCTTTCCATTGGCACTAGTGTGATGTATCTGAGGTTGAAATTCTATGAACTAGGCGTGCCTTGTATAATTATCCCGCGTGCCTTGTATATGTTTATCCCATCGCATACAGGATCAGCTCATGACTGCCACAATTTGCTTTTTAAATTTTCCACAATTTTATTTGGAGGAAGGCCCTGGGTGTAAAATGAAGAGCAATAAATAGTGCCAGTTTGTTTGCATTTTTAGACAATAAAAAGCACTTTTTATTTCAAAGTTTAAATGTTAGGTATTAGGTGGGTATTAAAAAGCTGTTTTAATAAGGAAGTTGTTTTTCAAAAAAATACAAAACTCCAGAAAAGCTAAAGGACCCTTTCTGATCATCATGCTACCATATTCAATAAGACAAAAACATTATTAAAATAGTAATTTTAATATTATTAAAAATAAATAACATTATTAAAGTAAAACAGATAACATTCTAGTTTAAAAATTTTAGAATAACAAATAATTGATACTAAAAAAAACTAACATTATTAAAATAATACCACTAATAGTAATAGTAATAACAAATAATTATGACAATAATGTATTTATCATTATTATTATTAAGTAGCTTTTTTTTTAGTAAGTATTATAAAGTAGTTGATTTAAAAATGAAAAAAAAAAAAACCTTCATTTTATATATATTGTTTTTTTTTTTATAATTTACCACTCAAACCACCACTTTTATAAGTGCTAGCCAAACACTCAATTTTTTCAAAAAGCATTTTTTAATATCTTTTATCAAACACTCAATTTTTTCAAAAAGTCCAATTTCATACCGCACTTTTTGAAAACCCAACTTTTTCAAAAAGCCTAATTTCAAAAAATTGAACCAAATTCACCCATAAAAAAAGACAAAATAATTGAAAAACTAAAAATATACAACAAAAATAAAAATAATAATGTGACACTTGATAAAGAATGACCAAAAAAACATGGCAATAACATATGGGAAACTGAGATTATAGGTGGATGAGCTGTTCTTGCAACCACATTCCTTGGTTTATGAATCGTTGTACACTGACAAGTCGTCGCACTTCTTTCTCTGATAAATTCTTCACCCATTTCACACGCTTCGACATGTCTGCCCCTGGTCCTGTGCATTCTATCTCTGCATATGTGATCATTTTCCTGCGCAACAAAAAATGAAAAATGAAATATGATAAACAATCCATTGTCTCAAAATCTTGAGTGGTTAATAAAATTATGAATTTAATTATTTAACTATAATTCTAACAGAAAACATAAAGGCTAAAATATTGTTCGAAATATGATTTTCAAGGCTCAAAATAATTGTCTTATATCAAAATATTATTAGGACTCCTAGTTCAAATTTGTACCCACATCATTAACAAAAAGATGAATGTAGAATGAAAAGGATTTCGATCTTACTCTTTTCCGCGGTGGTTCCATTCATACCAACCTCGTGGGTTTATAATACCAGAAAATACTGATTTGTAAAACACAATTCTCGAATAGTCTCCATATGCTCTCCCTAAAAATGCAGGGCCAGTTCCTATTATTGAACAATATTTGAACACAAAACCATTGGTTTCTTTGTCACTCCTTCGAGCTTGAGCTGTGATATAAGCGTTCCCGGCCACCACTCAAACCTGATGCGGTTACATTTATTATGCTATTCTGCACCCAAAATACTAAGTCTAAATATATATAGTAATGTCAAGGGGGTTGTAAGATAAATTTATTACAAGCTAACGTGACTAAAAGATGTATGAGTATGACAAAATATATAGTACATCCTTCTCAAAAAAAAAATATAAGACATATTTTTCTTATTTTTAAATTTCTTTATATTTTTATATAATATTCAAAAGTTTAGGTTAATGTATTTATTTCCTCATTTTGAGGGCTTTCCTAATCAAAATAAGATTTCATTAATTTCTGTGGACCTTATAAATTAGTTCTCTAAAACAAAAATTGAAGTTTTTTATCAATTGAATTTCATTGAATTTATTTTCTTTTTATCTGATAGAATTTAGTTATTTTTTGTGGTTTAAAAATCCCATATAGATTTTAGGTTATACTTGGTTGTAATCTTTGCGTACATACAGAAACATTGAACAATATTCATAAAAAGGAAATATTTAAAGAATTTTGCCAATATTCATTTCGATTTTATAAGTATTATTATTATGAAAAAAAAAATTGTTAATACAAACATTGTATTTTGATTATGATAGTATAAAAAACTAAGGTTGACAACCTTAATTTTTTAGTACCACTAGTTTAATTAGGACATCCGTTAACAAGATTCATGAAGAAATGTTGGCCAGGTATTTAGTTTGAAAATAAATATCATTGAACATAATAAATAACATTGAGAGTTTTTGATTGTCTTTGTGCTTCCACTTTAATATATTACTCACTTGTAACCTCATGCATATGCATGGATATACTTAAAAATATATAATAAGATGCATAGAATAATTCTATGTATATAATTTAAATGTTATTGAAGGTCATTCTTATATTTTGTTAACTCTTAAAAAATGCTTTGTAAGAATATCTTTTGGTAAAAAATGTAAATTATCCATACTTGTTCATTTTATTTTAAATTTTTTGTATTACTTCTTAATTTTTGTTATGAGTAATGCTAGAGATACAAACTATTTTACAAACTATTAATGTAGTGAGTAATTATTGGTAACTGAAAAAATGATATTAATGGTGGGTCTAGATGAGAACATCTCCAACAGATGCTGTATCCGGGTTTGTTGGCTAAAATTTGGAGAATATGTGCACTGTTCATGCTCCAACCGGTTCGGTATACCTAGATTTTTTTTTTTTGTGCTCATGAACAGTAACCCATCAAGTCTGATGGGCTACTGTAGATTAGCGACTGATTTTTTTCATTAAAAAATTCCAGCACTTAATATTTTATCACTTCTTTCTCTTTCTTCTTTGATTTGTTTCTTCTCACAGAACAATTCTTGCTCTCATAAAACTGATTTAATTTAAACAACAAATCTAAAATCAAAACAACAACAACAACAAATCAAGAATAGAAAAAAAAAATTAGAACAACAATAAAAGATCAAGAAAAAAAAATAGAGACGTATGTGTGTGGTGGAGCAGCAGCGGTGAGGAGGAGGAGCAGCAGTGGTGGTGTGGTGGAGCAAGGGCGATTCTCCTTTCTCTCCATTTCTCTCCATGTGTGTTTGTGTGTGTTTGAAGATAATGGTAGAAAAAGAAAAGAAAAAGAGTAGAAAAGGAGAGAGCTGGAGAAAGAAATAGAGAGGGAGGTTCTGGAAGTGGAAAGTAGAGAAAAAAAAAAGGAGAGGATGAGATATATGGGTATACGTGTGTGGTGCAGAAAAAACAAGAGAAAAAAAAAAAAGAAATAAGAAAAAAAAAAGGAAACATATGGATGAAAGAATGGAAATATTACCACAATATTTTTACAATATTTTCACAATAAATCTTAAGTAAAATATTGTTATTAGCTAATATTGGTGAGTAAAAATATAATTTCAGTAATGTATTCAAATTAGAATTAGTAACAACTTTTCATATAAGATTTTGTTATCATTCTTGTGAAAGTATTGTGAAAAATGTTGTAAATATAACACTTTTCATTGAAAAATATAATTGTTGGGAATAAATATAGAAAAAATAAATGATGATAAAAAAAAATAAAGAATGAATGAAGAAATAATATTTAAATGAGATAGAGAATGTGATAGAGAATCTGTTGAAAAATGTATTTGAAAAAATAGGTAGTTAAACGTAAAAGGTATTGTTCATTCTCCAAATAGTACAAAAATTTGGAGAATCTGCTGGAGATGCTCTGAAAACCAATAAGAGATTAGCTACATCAACATTTTGTAAAAATATTGTAAAATAATTTGTGTCTGTAGCAATATTACTCTTTTATTATTGTGAAGCACTTTTTTTACTGATTATTAATTCTAGACTCTTTGGTTTATATACTCAATAACTAACCTAGATAGATATTTATTAAAAACCCAACTTTACCCTTTGAGACCCCTTCTGATCATCATGCCAGAAAAAATAACACCATATACAATATAACAAATACATTATTAAAATAGTGATATTGATATTATTAAAAATAGATAACATTATTAAAGTAAGATAGATAACATACTTGGTTCAAAATTTTTAGAATTACAAATAATTGATACTAAAAAAAACTAACATTATTAAAATAATACCAGTAGTAGTAAGAGTAATAACAAATAATTATGACAATAATATATTTATTATTATTATTAGTAGCTTTTTTTTTTTTTTTAGTAAGTATTATGAAGTAGTTGATTTAAAAATGAAATAAACTCCCTTATACATACATTGTTCTTTTTGGTAATTTACCACTCAAACCATCACTTTTATAAGTGCTAGCCAAACACTCAGTTTTTTCAAAAAGCACTTTCTAACATCTTTTACCAAACACTTAGTTTTTTCAAAAAACCCAGTTTCATACCGCACTTTTTGAAAACCCCACTTTTTCAAAAAGCCCAATTTCAAAAAGTTGAACCAAACTCACCCATAAAAAAGGACAAAATAATTAAAGGTCTGTTTGGCTAGCTTATTTTTACTTATTTATTTTACTATTCAGTTTATTTTTGCTACTATTCGTGGGTCCCACTGCACTTTTTCATACTATTCATAGGTCTCACTGTACTATTTCAACTAACATTTACATTTATCTACAGTACTTTCAGTAAAAAAGTTTTCAGTTTCAGCAAAATAAGCGGATCCTAAACAGACCCTAAGTACAAATTTTGAGTACAATGATGCTATCAATGAGTTTGGATTTTAAATCAAATGGCATGAGTGGATACAGATTCTCCAAGCATTTACATCAAACAATGCAAAATAGAAAAATGTATCACTTTTACTTATTTACATATTCAACCTCAAAAATGAAAAATCATCTACATCAGTCAAGCTAAAAATGTATAAATTTGCAAAGTTATTACAGTAACTGTATAAATTTACACTGACATTATTCACTTTGCATATAATTTTTTATTCTTTCTCAACGTATCTTGAGATTGAATGAAGAGAGTGGGTGATGGTTATTGCGTATGAAGAAAGAAAAACAATTTTTAAAAATTGATATTTTAACATAATGTAGTGTAAAATAAATAATCTAATATGGGGTGTTTTGAAAAGTATGTAAAATAAAATATTAGATTCTTATATTAAAATAGATTGAATGTTTTGCATGAGATGATGGGAATGCTCTTAGGATCCCTTTGGTTAGGGGATGAGAAAGTGAGAAGATAGAAAATGAGAAGGGAATTAAAAAAAAAATAGAAGAATAGAAGAAATTTTAATTTCCCTTATTTGTGTTTGGTTGGAGGGTGGAAATGTAGAAGAATTAAAAACTTTTTTATTTGGTTGAAAAGAAAAATGAGAAGATAAAAAATAGAGTTTGTATAAATTTACACATACGCCCTTATTAAAAAATGATGCTCAATTAAAAAAAAAAAAAAAAAAAGAGAGGCAATCACCCAAGTTAATTAAAAAAGAAAAAAGAAAAAGCATTCCAAGTAAAAAAGAAAAAAAAAACTATATAAAAAAAAATAAAAAAAATACAAAAAAAAAGAGCAAAACGTAAGATGAGGAAGGGTAGTTCAATCATTTGATTACAACTACTCTTCTCCTCTCTATTTTCTCCCCAAATTGGGAAGATAGTATTTTGGTGGGTCCGAGGAGAACACACTTGAGCCTCACTAGTTTTCCCTCCTTAAAATCCAAACCATACACTTCAAAAAGCATTTTCTCTCCCTTTTTCTCTCATCTTTTTTCCATTCTCCCTAAAATCCACCCAACCAAACTGTTAAGTGTGAGAGACCGCGCCCAGGCCCGTTTTATAGGATGTTGTGCCAAACCCACGTGAATGGGTGGAGTCGTGTTATTGTCTCTCAAAATAGAGGTTCGACTAGTTATATTTTCCCCTTTAAATTAAGGTTTTACAATGGAGTCGTCACTTATTTAATTATTGGAATAAATAAGAAAGCTAAAATTGAAAAATTCCTCATTTTATTAATTTGAAATTGAATTTACATTGATCATAGGAAATTACATGGCTTTGGTCCTAGGTACAATCTAAGATAAAGTACTTGGCTCTGTTTCCTAGTTACAATCTATAAATTGAAAAATTACATAGATAAGCATTGGATCTACTACCGCTTGATCTAAACTTGGAGGCTATGTTACAAGGTGAGAAGGTGTTAAGCACCCACCTTACCCAGTGAAACCGGTTTTCTAGACTATGGTGGCCAATATTCATATCATATCATCCAATATGTTATCAATCAATTTGCATGTTGAATTTAAAGTGTGTGCATGTGATAAACCCTAATTCAATTTATTAAGCATTTTAGTTGGACTGAAAAATAAATTCTAGTGAATGTGTGTGGATGGTGATATCCTAGATTCAAGAATTTGAAAGAATTATTAAATAAACATATTTTTCATGTTTTTAATGTGGATTTAAGATTGAAATTAGTGTTATGCATGAACATGTGATGAACAACCAAGAACATGTGAAGAACATATAAGAACATTCAAACATATTCAAAGGAATTTAAATGATTATTATCATGCTTTAATCTTAAACTCTCATCATGGCAACATGAAAAACAATTAGGGAAAGTGATTATACCTTCATGCAAGATCCATATGGTGGCGGAGGAGACTCTTGAGGGAGGTCCTAAGAGTGGAGGAAAAGAAGAGTTAGGAAAGAAAGAGTGAGTCTCACTCAATACCTTGAGTCTTAAGACGACCAAGATATGACAAGACTACTCAACTTCCTAGAACTCAAGAGAGGAGAAGAGAAGGGGTTTTGGTGTGTCTTTGGAATTAAGGAGATTGAGGGTTTATATAGTAGTGGTGGAGGAAATATGAATGGAATGCCATTTAATGAGGGTTGAAAAAGAATCATGAACCTAGACCTCATTTTAGCCTTGGGGAAAATTTGGTGCATTAAATGGAGAGATTGGTGGGAGTAAGGAGCAAGCCAAAATTCGGTTTTCCCGTAGCTGTTGTAATAGATTGTAGAGCCAATTTCAAAAAATTATATCTGACTCAATTCTGATCTGAATTGTCTTGTTCTTGTGCTCAAATTGAAGCCCCAGATGTCTAGTTTCTGGAAAAATTAACCTCACTCACAGATTCAAAATATTCTGAGAGATATCGATGAAATGGTGAGCAGAGGTCATTTGTTAGAAAATGGTTTCAGCACAATTAACATTAATAGGTCCAAAATTAGCTTCCAATTAACATTAAATTGCTCCAATCACTCTAATTTTAGACTTAATTGGTTCCAAATTTACTCTAATTAAAAGATAATTGTACAAATTACTCATTGAATAATTAATGTTTAATTATCTAATTAATTAGGTGTATGCAACCTCACCATAAAATGTAGTCCTAACAAATCAAATTATGACACAGTATTAATCTCAAATTGATTATAATTATAACCAATTGGAATCAATTGTTCATAATCACATATAGTCGGACTCAATTTGTAATAATGCATCTCGGCCATTAAAACTTAATTTGATGATAACTTTTAATCTGATGATCCGATTAGGGCTTATGACCAGTCAATTTGATCATTACAACATCAAAATCATTTTGATGAAATGAGATTAAGGATCTAATGACCAGAATCAAGATGCATATTCTCAAGGCAAAATTACCCTTTTACCCTCTATGTGAGGTTAAATGCGAGTTGCAAATTGTGGTGTCAACAGAATGCCCCTCATTGGCAGAGCTTGAAAAGCGAATGTTAATGTATGAAAGAGACATCTAACTTTGCAATCAGTATTTAACCGTGGTGAATGTATGATGCATGTAGATAAAAATGCAGACGGTCATGTTGTGGATCAAAATATGGACCAAATCTCAGGGGAGATTGCCTACGTACCTCTTGGTGAGAGGATCAGGTCCAAACGTAGTTCATACATACAGTCTTTTTTGTTTCCATTTTTGTTTTTGTTTTTTTTTTTTTTTTTTTTTGAGTACAAGACATACTTACTAGCGGTCATAACAAAATAAGGATTTCAATTGTGATCTTGAATTTTGGACATGCTTCCCAGAGGTCTGATGGATTTGAAGTTTTGGACGTGCTTCCCAATGGTTCGTGGATTTGAAATTTGGATGTGCTTCCCAGAGATCCAATGGTTTGAAGTTTGGACATGCTTCCCAGAGGTCCAATGGATTTGAATTTGGACGTGCTTCCTACAGGTCCGATGGATTTGTGGAAGGTGATATTTGTGGTCATTTGCCCTAGTTTCTGCAAAATAAATATTTTCAATTAGTAACAGAGTTATTCATTAAAAGAAATTTAACATACCTAGCCAATATCCCTCGTTTGGGGCATGTTGCAATGCTTGGATGAGTTCCGAGATGAATACTTTATTAGGCATGCTTTTTTTGTGTGGCCGTCACCTTTTTGGTTTGGAAATATAAGAGAGCTGCTGTTGGTTCTATGGATTTTGGGAGAACTAAGGTCGATCCCTTAAAGGTAGGAAAGCTACCATCAATCCTACAGTGTATAAGAGAACTAAAGTCGATCATATGGGTTTCAAGAAACCTAAGGTCGATCCCTTAGAGGTAGAAGAGCTACTGTCGATCCCACAGTGTATAGGAGAATTAAGGTTGATCCTATGAGTTTCGGGAGAACTAAGGTCGATTCCTTGAAGGTAGGAGAACTACTGTCAATCCTACAGTGTATAGGAGAACTAAAGTCGATCCTATGAGTTTCGAGAGAACTAAGGTCGATCCCTTGGAGGTAGGAGAATTACTGTCGATCCCACAATGTATAGGAGAGCTAAGGTCGATCCTATTCGTTTCGGGAGAACTAAGGTCGATCCCTTGAAGGTAGGAGAACTACTGTCAATCCTACAGTGTATATGAGAACTAAGGTCGATCCTATGGGTTTCAGGAGAACTAAGGACGATCCCTTGAAGGTAGGAGAACTACTGTCGATCCTACAGTGTATAGGAGAACTAAAGTTGATCCTATAAGTTTCAGGAGAACTAAGGTCGATCCATTGAAATTAGGAAAGCTATTGTCGATCCTACAATGTATAGGAGAGCTAAGGTCGATCCTATGAATTTCGAGAGAACTAAGGTCGATTCCTTGAAGGTAGGAGAACTACTGTCAATCCTACAGTGTATAGGAGAACTAAATTCGATCCTATAAGTTTCAAGAGAACTAAGGTCGATCCCTTGGAGGTAGGAAAGCTACTGTCAATCCTACAATGTATAAGAGAGCTAAGGTCGATCCTATGGGTTTAGGGAGAACTAAAGTCAATCCCTTGAAAGTAGGAGAGCTACTGTCGATCCTACAATGTATAGGAGAACTAAGGTCGATCCTCTGAGTTTCGGGAGAACTAAGGTCAATCCCTTAAATGTAGGAGAGTTACTGTCGATCCTACAGTGTATAGGAGAACTAAGATCAATCCATTGGAGGTAGGAGAGCTACTGTCGATCCTACAGTGTATAGGAGAGCTAAGGTCGATCCTATGGGTTTCGGGAGAACTAAGGTCGATCTCTTGAAAGTAGGAGAGCTACTGTTGATCCTACATGATATAGGTCATGCTATAATCTGGCTATGTGAGGGTGCATATATGAGATAACTTGTGTTGAATGAGATAAAGGATCCTTCACTTTGATTCCTGCAAAAAAGCAAGTTTTAATCAGCAATGGAGTCATTCATTACAAGAAATTGGAAGCACTTAGCCAATGCCCCTAGTTTGGGGCATATTCCTTGCTTGGATGGAAGCAGAGTTAATTTGATATTGCTACCATTAGGGAACATGAAAGAAGATCACGGTCCACCATCATTGGTTCCTGCAAAATGGCTTTCTTTCTCTAGCTTGTTAGAAACCAATTATCATGAAAACATTTTTGGCCAATACCCCTAGTGTGGACGTGCTTGCAAAAAAATGGATTGATGCCTCAAATAAAAACATGCTTTCATGTGAGAAGGACATATCTACACACAATATAAATAGGCCAATGCCCCAAGTTTAAGAATGCTTGATACAAAACAAATGGGCTTAGCCTAACTTGCACCCAAACAATTTTGTCACATTGTTTTGACTTTACTCCACAAGGTTGTTTGGATGATTGGGACCGGGCCTTTGAAAGGCTGCCTACGTACCTCTCTCGTAGAGGATCAAGTCAAGACGTAGTTCAAGAAGAACTGGATTTTGAAAAAGAATGATTTTTTTTGCTCTTCTTTCTTCTTCTTCTCTCTCTCTCTCCCTCTCTCTCTTGTTTTTTTAATGAACAAGAGGTGATCCTTTGAACAACCATCTTGGCAAATCAAAGTGTTTAAGAATCAAACAAATCTCTTTGATTGGGAAGGATCAAGATCATTGAACTCATGTAATCAAATTTGCTTTATCCTTTTGAACATTGTCAGATTAAGTCTCCAAAGACAATCAAGAAATGAAATGTGATAATATTCATGAATCATATTGTTGGGTGCAAACAAGGAGAATGTTCCAGGTTTGGAAGTTCTTTTGAGTCATTTTGAGAATTTGAGAATTTGAGAAATTTTGTCCTTGGACATATCATCCTGTGGGGTTTGACAATTTTAAGCATTTTTCCTTTTTAATTCAAGAGAAAAATATTATTAGAGTTTAAGATGCGCCTATAATTAGCAAGACTTCAAGGATGTCTTATTCATGGGTTGTAATGTAGGCCGAGTTTAGGTTATGAAATGAATGATATAAAAAGGCTCAAAATTCCCTATGATGTTCCCCCAAGTATGCATTACTCAAAAATCAAGTATTGGAAGAGTTTTCTCATTTCTTCTTTGCCATCTTCTCACTAGTCTTCATTGATCACTTGTATCAACATTTGTTTCTATGCTCATTCCCTTAAATCATACCTCTAGACATTCATCTTGCAAAACCCTTTTCTTTTTAGGTTACATCTTCAAGTTTCCAATTTGCTAGGATTTTCATTTTTTTTCATTTTTTTTCTTATTCTTTTCTTTGGCCCTAACTTTTGCCTAGATTGCCCTTTTAGGTTTTTAGCCTAGCGGGCTTCCTTTCTTTTATTTCCTTTTTGGCCCTAGCTTTTGCCTAGACTGCCCTTTCGGGTTTTCAGCCTAGAGGGGTTTTTTTTTTTTTTTTTGGTCTTTCATCTCTTGATTGAATGAACTTTTGGGGATCTTTTGCCTTTCTTATTTTTCTCAGCTTAAGTCATTTTGATGCACTCTCTAAACTTCCTTCTTGCCTTGATGCACTTGCACCTTTCTGTGCTTGATGAATCTTTTCCTTTTTTGATGAACTCTCTTTTAGATGAATCTTGTATTTCTCTTGGCATGATGAATTTTGGGCTCTGCACACTTTTTTTCCTCTCACATTGATGGAATTTCATTTGTCTTTCCTTGATTAAGTGAAACCTCATTTTTCTTTAATGATCTCTTATCTTTCGCTTAATGAATTCTCTACTTGTCTTTCATGTCTTCTAGGAGAGCTTTATCAATTAGCTTCAAAGCTACAATGCCGACTCCTTCTCAACATGAGATTTAAGTATGCATACTTTGATTTTTCCCACCCTAGATTTAGATTTTAGTGGATTTATGCGAAAAAGAGGCTAAGTTTTTAAAGGCTCAAATGGGCTAGCAATGGATAATAATCATTCTAGGTATTAGGGAATAATCTTGTTTAACCAAAGATGGCCTCCTATCCCTAGTAATGCTTGCTTGTAGGCACAGTGACTTAAACTCTTTTAATAAATTCATCTTAAAAGAAAAAGTATGAAAGCTCTAATGTTGTGAAACAAAAGATCTTTGAAAATTGGATCGAGTGCATGGATTGTTGGGATTTTCTGATGGATGGATTCTTTTTTATTGCCTTTTAGGACCATTTCTTCTTATATTCTAAGTCAAATAGTAAAAGTCTTTACATGGATCAAATGAAATTAATCATTCATTGGTACAAGTTGATTGCTCAAGCCTTTAAACATCAAGATTTAGAAAATGTTTTGTCCAAGAGATCCTCATGTACCATTTTGAAAAGGAGACTTCTTCTTTTTTTTTCTTTTTTTTCTTTTTTTTTTAAAGAGGAAAAAATTGGGTCTTTTTGAAAAAGTCACTAGGAAGTTCAATGGTCCTAGTTCAAAGATTTTTTTTTTTTTTTAAATGACTCAAAGGCCCAATGCCCTTAGTCCAAACACTTTCTCATTTGAAATTTTTTTGTCTTTTTCTTCTTCTTCTTCTTTTTTTTTTTTTTTTTGGGAAAGATTTGGGAATCTTTATTTTTTTTTTTTTTTGGAATTTTTTAAAAATATATACATGAACAAAGTACATCAAACATGGATTTTTAGAATTCAAAGAAACATAGAAACATGGAATAAACAAACAAAATTTAAGCTTAACCATGATGTTGCAAACCAAATGTGGAGTGAGGCAAAGTTGGGCCACTTGCTTCTTCTTGGTCCATTTAGGATGCTTGAGACTGGGTATGCTTGAACCTTGATTATGATGAAATGGCTTGGGTTTGCACTTGGAAGGCTTGAACCTTGATTATGATCTTTTGGTATTTGCTTGAAATGGCTTAACCTTACACTTGGAATGCATGCATCTAGTGAGCTTTTGGCTTTTGATGTTAATCATGCATATACACTTTCAATGGGCACAATTGTTGGGCTTTGACTCATTCTAGAAACAAATTTGGGCATCCATGCCAAGTACAGTTCAATCATAGGCTTTTGGGCTTGAGTTCATTCATAGCATACAAGGTTCAAACAATTATGATAGGCTCAAGCATTGGACTTGGATTGAACATGGTTCAAACAACGGCCAAACACATGCATAATGCAATGCAATTTACATGGACCGACCTAAAGGTAGGTTAAATGGGTCATTACAACATAGGTAGAAGGTAGGTTAAAGGTCCCCACAAGTTAGGACATCCTACCTCCCAACTTGTGACACCAGGAGCGCCACGTTGGTCCGAACGGTACAGTTTGTCCCTATGAACCATCATGGCATAACCATGATGATCCTTGTCGCGGTGGGTGGTAGGTTCACCGCTGGGTATGTGAGTCTCAGGA
This sequence comes from Quercus glauca, assembly GCA_023736055.1. Classification (NCBI taxonomy): domain Eukaryota; kingdom Viridiplantae; phylum Streptophyta; class Magnoliopsida; order Fagales; family Fagaceae; genus Quercus; species Quercus glauca. The sequence continues at coordinate 26,309,035 of CM043324.1, read as the reverse complement.
AGACCACAATTCACAGCTAATACTACCGGGCTTCCAAGCTTGCACACAAATAAAATAAATTTTATTCAAGCAAATGATGCATGACATGCAATATAATGACATATTAGACATATTATATACAAAAAATAAATAAAAAAACAATGACATGGTTGGCCATCATAACCTAATTGAAGCTTAGCCCTCAATATCCCCAGTGGAGTCACCACTGTGAAAGACTGTGCCCTCGGCCTGTTTTATAGGATGTTGGGCCAAACCCACGTGAATGGGTGGAGTTGTGTTATTGCCTCTCAAAATGGAGGTTCAACTAGTTATATTTTCCCCTTTAGATTAAGGGTTTTACAATGGAGTCGCCACTTATTTAATTATTAGAATAAATAAAAAAACCAAAATTGAAAAATTCCTCATTTTATTAATGGTGTAAATGCACTTTTAGTCCCTACATTTTAACATTTTAACATTTTTCCATTTTAGTCCCTACATTTTATTTTTTCTATTTTTAGTCCCTAAACTAATTAACGCATTCCATTTTAATCCTTTTCGTCAATCAACCGACGGAAATAGCTGAGGTGGCAGCCGGAGCAATTAAAATATTATAAAAATGTCACATCACCCATGACACATCAGCATATAAATTTAAAAAGTTAATTTATTAATTTTAACTAAATAATAAAAATAAAAACATAATTAAAAACTAAAATTCATAGAATTAAAATCGAATTTAAAAAATCATATCAAACTCAAACTCTATTCTCTCGTCTCAACCAACCCAAACAAAAATTTATCATTAAATCATTTTGACTTTAAGTGTATTTACTTTTCTTTAAGTGAGCTCACTCTAAAATCATGATCTGATTTTAGAGAGAGATCTACCCAAAAAAAAGAGTTTAGAGAGAGGGAGAGAATGAGATGTAGGAATGGCAACGGGTCGGGTTTGGGCCGGGTTTTTCCATACCCGGACCCGACCCGCGGTCCGAACCTGACCCGTTTACTTAACGGGTTTTTTTCCCGGGGCCTGAACCCGCACCCGCTGGGCTCTGCGGGCCCCGCTGGCCCCGTCCAACAAGGCCAAATTTGGGCCTAATTCTCGGACCAAATCATGGCCTAATCACAATCAATTTTTTTTAAGGCCCAAATGCCAAAAATAGGCCCAACCAACTTAAAATATGAAGGAAAAAAAAAAATGTCTTACACCCGCTTGTGTAAGATCTTGAGTATATGTATTATGCTTAGTGTTAGATTTTTCCTTTTTTTTTTTTTTAAGAAAAAAAGAGGAAATCAGGAAACAAATCAGTTTTTTTTTTTTTTTTCTCTTCTTTGTTAATACAGATTTTTCACCATCAAAAAAATAAAAAATACAAATCACAGATTCACAATCCCAAACAAACAGAAACACAAATCAGCTTGTTTTTTTTGGCTCTTCTCTGTTAATACATATTTTTTACTAAAAAAAAAAAAAAACACAAATCACAAACAGAAAACAAAATCAGTACTCAGTAGATCACTATTTCAATTCTTTCGTCGTCGATGTCGCTGAGCCACATACGCGCCGTGGCGGCATGTGCAGCTGAGGCTAGGTTGCATAGATCGCTGGGCTTTGAAGGATCTGGTGCGATCGGCTATGCCTGGAGAGTAAGAGTGAAGCCGTGAGGGTGGCTGAGAGTGGGTCCGTGAGGGGGGCGACGAGAGGAGCGCGAGACAGAGCGTGAGACGAGGGTGAGGACTGAGGAGGTGTGACCCTCAGTCCCTCACAGACAGCAAGCATCGCCGAGGACAAAGGTGTTCTTATTTTGGAGAAAATCACTGTGTATGGTACAAAAATAACTCCTAAAAAGGTCAGCCGCACCATGAGCAGCGTTTAGAGACAGACACACACACGTAGAGATGTAGAAAGAGGCCTTCCACACTGCTATCCGATGAATCTAGATAGAAAAAGACGATCTAGAGAGAGGAAGAAGGTGTAAGATGTGTTTAGAGAGAAGGAGGCAGAAGGTTGAAGAAGGCTGTGTGTGTGTGTGTGTGTGTGTGTGTGTGTGTGTGTGTGTGTGTGTGAGAGCTGAAATGAGGGAGTGAGGGTGAGGAGGCTGGAGGTGTGAGCTAAAAAATGAGGGAGTTAGGGTTTGTGTTTTACCGTGTTTATAGCTATATATATAGGGGAGGTTTTTTTTTGTAATTTCATTGAAACCGGGTCTTATCCGGGTTGGGTTTCGGGTTTTTTTGATAAAACCCGGACCCGACCCTATTCTTCATCGGGCCGGGTAAAATCCGCCCCATTAGGGTCGGGCCGAGCCGGGTATTCGCGGGTCGGATCTAAATTGCCATCCCTAATGAGATGAGATGAGGTTTAGAGCAGATCTAGAGGAAGGGGGCCGGCGGTTTAGAGCAGATCTGAGGAAGGGGGCCGACGGTTTGGAGCAAATCTAGAGGAAAGGGGCCGGCGGTTTGGAGCAGATCTAGAGGAAGGTCTCAGTCTCAGTCCTGGTCTCGGCTCCAGCCTCCGTCCTAGTCTCGATCTTGGCCTCCATCCTGGTCTGGGCCTCCGTCTCGGCCATAATGGAGCTCGCCGGTCTCGACCTTCGTCCCGGTCTTGGCCACAATGGAGCTCGCCGATCTCGGCCACCGTCTTGGCATGGGTTTGTTAACTGATCGGTGGGGTGGTGGTGGCTTGATTGTGTCGGTCATTGGTGGTGGGATCTGGGTTTGATTGTGTTGGCTTGTGTTTGATTATGTTGATCTGGGTTTGTTGTGATTGGTTTCTTGATCTGGGTTTAATCTGGGTTGGTTTTTTAACTGGGTTTATGGGTTTGATTTGCTGAGAATTCGTTGTTGATTGTGTTAGAATTTAAGGAAGAACATGAAGAATTCGATGAACTTGATTTGTGGTAGATCTGATGGTGCTGGGTTTGATGATCTCTAAGGTGTTGAATTTGGGTTTTTTCTTCTTGTTTTCATTTATGTCCTAGTGATCTGGGTTTGAGTTCTTGGGTTGTTGGGTTTATATTCTTGTGATAGGTTTGAGTTCTTGGTTGCTAGGTTTGATTTGGGAAGAATATGAAGAACAATCTGAAGAACATGAAGAACAATCTTGGTTGATGGGTTTAATTCTGTTTTTATTTTTATTATTTAGTTAAAATTAATAAATTAATTTTTTAAATTTATATGCTGATGTGTCATGGGCGACGTGGCATTTTTATAATATTTTAATTGCTCCAGCTGCCACCTCAGCTATTTCTGTCAGTTGACTGACAGAAATGACTAAAATGGAACGCGTTAATTGGTTTAGGGACTAAAAGTGGAAAAAATAAAATGTATGGACTAAAATGGAAAAACGACAAAATGTAGGGACTAAAAGTGCATTTACGCCTTTATTAATTTGAAATTGAATTTACATTGATCATAGGAAATTACATGGCTTTGGTCCTAGGTACAATCTAAGATAAAGTACATGGTTCTGTTTCCTAGTTACAATCTAGAAACTGAAAAATTACGTGGATAAGCATTGGATCCACTACCCCTTAATCTAAGCTCGAAAACTATGTTACAAGATAGGAAGGTGTTAGGCACCCACCTTGCCCGGTGAAACTAGTCTTCTAGACTATGGTGGCCAACATTCATATCATATCATTTAATATGTTATCAATCAATTTGCATGTTGGATTTAAAGTGTGTGCATGTGATTAACCCTAATTCAATTTATTAAGCATTTCAGTTGGATTAAAAAATAAATTCTAGTGAATGTGTGTGGATAATGATATCCTAGATTCAAGGATTTGAAAAAATTATTAAATAAACATATTTTTCATGTTTTTAATGTGGATTTAAGATCGAAACTAGCGTTATGCATGAACATGTGATGAACAACCAAGAATATGTGAAGAACATATAAGAACAACTAAGAACATTCAAACATATTCAAAGGAATTTAAATGATTATTATCATACTTTAATCTTAAACTCTCATCATGGCAACATGAAAAACAATTAGGGAAAGGGATTATACCTTCATGCAAGATCCATATGGTGAAGGAGGAGACTCTTGAGAGAAGTCCTAAGGGTGGAGGAAAAGAATAATTAGAAGAGGAAGAGTGAGTCTCAAGAAGACCAAGATATAACAAGACTACTTAACTTCCTAGAACTCAAAAGAGGAGAAGAGAGGGGGTTTTGGTGTGTCTTTGGAATGAAAAAGATGGAGGGTTTATATAGTAATGGTGGAGGAAATATGAATGAAATGTCATTTAATGAGGGTTGACAAAGAATTATGAACCTAGACTTCATTTTAGCCTTGGGGAAAATCTGGTGCATTAAATGGAGAGATTGGTGGGAGTGAGGAGCAGCCAAAATTCGGTTTTCCCGTAACTGCTATAACAGCCTGTAGAGCCAATTTCAAAAAATCATATCTGACTCAATTCTGATCAGAATTGTCTTGTTCTTATGCTCAAATTGAAGCCCCGGATGTCTAGTTTCTGGGAAAATTAACCTCATTCATAAATTCAAAATATTATAAGAGATATCGATGAAATGGTGAGCAGAGGTCATTTGTTAAAAAATAGTTTCAGCACAATTAACATTAATAGGTCCCAAATTAGCTCCCAATTAACATTAAATGGCTCCAATCACTCCCATTTTAGACTTAATTGGTTCCAAATTTACTCTAATTAAAAGATAATTGCACAAATTACTCATTAAATAATTAATGTTTAATTATCTAATTAATTAGGTATATACAACCTTACCATAAAATGAAGTCTTAACCAATTAAATTATGACACATTATTAATCTCAAATTGATTATAATTATAACCAATTAGAATCAATTGTTCATAATCACATATAGTCGGACTCAATTTGTGATAGTGTATTTCGGCCATTAAAACTTGATTTGATGATAACTTCCAATCTGATGGTCCGATTAGGGCTTATGACCAGTCTATTTGATCATTAAAATATCAAGATCATTTTGATGAAATGAGATTAAGGATCTAATGACCAAAATCAAGATGCATATTCCCAAGGCAAAATTACCCTTTTACCCTTTATGTGAGGTTAAATGCGAGTTGCAAAATGGGGTGTCAATATTAGGTTCTAAGGAGTTAAGAACTAATATATTAGAACTTCATTTTGTAATGTTGAGAAACCATGATCAAAACGTTTTAGTCTTATTTATTGCTCAAAGTATATGTTTTTTATGTAAAGTTGGAATCAAGTTGCTGTAGGATTTACTGTGTAAATCTACCTGGCTCGATCGATCGAGAATTGGATTCGACCGATCGAAAGTCGTGTAGATTGATTTTTCTGCAAAATTTCTAACTCAGCCTAAGCCCGTTTGACGTGTAGGGTTTTATGTTTTGTCTTAAGTATAAAAGAAAAAACCCTAGCCACGTTTTGAGGTTGCTCTTTATGCTGTGTGTGTGAATCTTCTATGAGATCTAGAGGTGTTTGTCTTCACACATACTTAGGTTTCCAAGATTCAAGATTATGTCAAAAACTTGGTGATGAATTCAGTTGCAGATTCAAGAGCTTAAAGATACACAAGTGGGAGTGCTTGTACTTGCTAGGAATCCAAGAAAGAAGTAGTTCGTGGACTCGGAGCTGTCATGTGATCGTGGTAGTAAGTTTCCTACTCGAGGTAGCAGTAGGATGTTAGTGGTCTAAGTCGCTATTGTGTAAACTTCAATTCTTTCATAGTGGATTCAGGTTTACCTTGAGGATAGTTATGTTAAATTCTCCCTAGGTTTTTTACCGGTTTGGTTTTCCTGGGTCATTATATTTTTGTGTTCTTTATTTTCTGCACTTTACATTGATATGATTTATCTGTGTTAACTTAGAACTACATAATTTGACTAAGTACTCACTTGGCTAATTAACTAGGTTAATCTGATTGTGTTTTAAGTGGTCTAAAAACAAACACAAACGACCCTTAGAGCATTCGCATTAGGATAATTAAAAATTTAGCTCAAATCCAAACCAAAAAAAAAAAAAACCGTGCATCAATCTCAACAAATTATCAAAAAAACCTTAATATTAAATAGTAATCTCGCCACAACTAGTGAGATACTATTCCTTGCTACACCTAATAAAAATGTTTGGGTAAATTGTAAATTACACCCCTAAAGTTTGGGGGTGATTGGATTTTACACCCTGAAGTTTTAAAATTTGGATTTTACCTTCTAATGTTTGGGAGTGTTTAAATTTTATACCCTGTTGTTTCATAATTTGGATTTTACCCCCTATATTTTAGAGGTGATTAGATTTTACTTCCTAAAGTTTAGGAATGTTTGGATTTTACACACTACAATTTCAGAATTTTGAGGCGTAAAATCCAAACACTCCCTAACTGTAGGGGGTAAAATACAAAGTTTGAAACTTCAGGATGTAAAATCCAAATACCACAAACTTCAAGAGGTAAAATCCAAAATTTGAAATTTTAGAATGTAAAATCTAAACACCCCTAAACTTTAGCTGTGCAATTTGCAATTTATCCAAAAAAAAATTTTATTCTCACTTCTCTCTCTCCCCTCCTAACTCTCTGCCTTTTAGTACTCTCTCTCTCTCTCTCATCGCTTGACTCTATCTCTCTCTCATGCACTGATCAACATAAATCGGTGGCGGTGGTACTAGTTTTGGTTACAATTCGGTGGTGGTAGAAGATGTTGCCATCTAGCAATGATGGATTTGGGTGAAGAAAATTGATTTTTGTGGTTTTTTCTGTTGCTATTTGCATTGATTTGGGTGGTGGGTCTGGTGGTTTCTGATGGTGGGTCTGGTGGCTGTTGGGTTTGTATTTATTTTTAGTTTGATTTGTGCGGTAGATGTGGTCTTGTTCAATAGCGACAGTGGAGGTTGGATTCAATTGATTTTGGTTTGGGTTTCTATGAAAGGGAATAGGGAATTCTTTCAACTGATGGTGGGAGATGGGTTCAACTTGTTGATTTTGTTTTACTAATTGTGAAGATTTGTTGATTTTGTTTGAAGGCAAGGGTTTTTGGTGATGTTGTTGAAGGAGATTCCATTGGGTTTCAGAAGGAGAGGTTTTGTTGGAAAAGTCAAAAAGGGGGAAGAGGATTAAAAAAAAAAATTAATTTTTAGAGAGAGAAAAATAATATTTAAATGAAGTGGTGAAATAAATATTGAGTTTGATATATGTGTGTAGCTGTTAAATTAGCAAAAAAAAAAAAAAATTTGGGTTAATTTGACTAAAATGCTGAAAATGCTGACATTAATGCACTTAGCATTTTGACTATTCTTTGTTGTTAAAACTTGATGGACTTTTGCGATTTAAAACATTATCTCAAAGATATTCGATTTTACCATATGATAGGTCTTGTGTTGATTAATTCTAGTTAAAATCACATCAGTTTGATAATACTATATTAATAAATTTGTTACCGCACTTTAATTTTAAAATTAATGAATAAATGAGTTTGTGAAATATATATTTTGGCAGTAAATTATGGTTTTTTTTAATAAATAATTTGATAGTTATTACATAAGAGAGAAGGGGATTTAAATCAGGGACGGGCTCAGGATTTTAAACTAGTGAGGGCCAGAGTATAAAGAAAAAAATGAAAAAAAACTTCAAATAAACATCCATATAGTATTAAAAAGTTATAAATACACAAAATCATTGTTTCTAAATACATTAAGATGCAATCATCTACCAACAAAGACAAAAATAAAAACAAAATATATATATATATATATGCTTTGTTATTTTTTTTGTTTGTCATGTGACACATTATAGGTACACATTAAAATTATTTGCGTACGTAGTTGCTCTAAATGAAATATAAATAATAATGGGCATATTATTTGAGTTTGCAAATTGCAAGTATTAAACATGAGATTGTCCCTCAAACTAACGTAACTGAGGAGCCACTCATGGTGATGATTTGAGACAATTACATATGTGAGAATTACAGATTGGCCATAAGTGATGCATTAACGATAGTTTCCTAATCTTAAAATGTTAAATCCTAAGCGACTCTGACGTGGTTTTTAGTTTACATTTACATTTATGAATTGTTTTTCACTGCATGCAAAAAGACTTGTTATAGCAACAATAAATCGTAGCAATATCAATTTTGTTGCAATAAGTTGCTATTGCAACCAAAGAAATAATAATAAGTGCAAAGTGTTGCAATAAACACTGGGGCAATAGATTTTTGCAACCAAAAAAAAAAGTGTTACAATAAACTCTAGACACGGCAACAACAATATCATTACAGTAAGCAGTATATAGTAATAGCAACGGACCTCCCGTGACAATATACATATAGACACACGTTACAATAGATATAGACAACAATTGGTTTACCAAGTTATTCCAATAAATTGTTGACTTATTGGTGCTTCAGTTCTACATGAATGCTGAAAGGTTACAAGTGCTGAAGTGCAGCTCTTCAAAAATACAAATTGTTACATTATTCAACTAAGTTTGAACTTGATACTTTTTCTTGTATAGATTTCTTTTTTTTAAGGTAGAATTTCAATCTATAGTTTCTACTTTAAATTGATTGTCATTTATCATCAGTCTTAATCTACCCAAGCATAAATCAATTTTTGGTGTAAGGGGGGTTCTAACCTTAAATTTCTTATTCAACGATAAGAGATTTTATTAGTTAAACTAACTGAAATCCACTTTTTTGAATAGAATTGATGATAAAAGAAACTACACTTTTTGACAGGTTTTGATGAAACAATTGTTCATGAGTTCTCTCTTTCTTTTTCTTTTTTTGATAAATTATAAATTATATTATTTAACTTTACCCAAAATTAATTTCAATCCAACAATTTCATATTTATTTATTTCAATCTTATCACTTTTATTTTTATTCAATTTAGTCTTTCCATCACTATCAATCCAAATCACACCGTTAAATGCCTAAAATGGCGAAATTTTGTGTGCGTGTGTTTAGTGATTTTCAATACTTGAAAAGAAGTTTATTTCCCATATATTTTGGGAAAAGAAAAAAAAAAGAAATAATCAATTAAGAATCCAATATATAATTATAAGAATTATTTTAAAAAACACACACATTTCCTTAAAAATCAACCACGAATGGTGCCCCAGTCACTCTCAATCTCAATGTAATTAGTGATCTAGACACAAAACGGATCAGCAACGACGTGGATCAACTATCGATAGCATGGATGGGGACTAGACGGAGTGATGTGGCAATAAGGTGCTAATCGGCCTAATTTTCGTCTCCTCTCTTGAGCGGCTGAGCTTGCCATTGGCAGTCGATTAAGCTTTGGCGGCAATGTGTTGTGGTGTGGTATTGTTGTTGCCCAAATCTAGGTTTACATGGCACTACTTAATATTTTTTTTATTAAATGCGAATTTTGATAAATCCACTGTTAAAATATATTTTATTTTTATATTCTTCATGCTTGCAAAATTTTAAGATGATTTGAGATCAATAACTATGCAATCAATCAAATATTTAAATTTTAAATTTTTGTATTTAAATTTGTGCATAAAAAGATGGGTTGCTAAATTGAATAGTAAATAAAATCTGATTAACATGAAACTTGGTATGCGTGTTAAGAATGAAGAAAACATGTAATCTAGTAGTGAAATTTTTTATATATTAATCAAATAAAAAATTATTAGGTATATTACTTATGTTATTATTTTAATATTTATATTGAATGAAGTGACAAAATTTCAATTCTTTAAAAAAAGAAAGAGTGAAACAAAGAAAATGATCAATTCAAGCATATCTCAAAATATATATATATATATATATATATATATATATCACTACTACCATCTATATAGCCTCCCTATCCCATTGCTCACTCACTCCACCGTTGTCGCCGTCATGGTGCTTAGCAATGTTCGCCTGAATATGTCTTTTTTAATTCATTTTGCTCTTTAATTTCTATTCTTTCCTTTATTTAAAAATAAATTTTTATATATTTTTTGTGGAAGGTTGGACTGATAGTTTGATGCATAGAAATGTTGAAAGGTCCATAACAAAGGTTTAATAAGGGTTTTAGGGTTTCTTTAAAAAAAAAAATTAAGCATCAATTAAAATGATTTTTTGTGGATAAATTTTAATTTTGATAATTTTGTGAATTAGGTTTTTGATGGAGCAATAGGAAGAGAGTTGATATAATTATTTTGTAATGGGATATAATATATAGTCTTATTTTCTGAAATATTTACAAGATCATATATTAAGATTAGAGTTGATATAATTATTTTGTAATGTGATATAATATATAATCTTATTTTTTTGAAATATTTACAAGATTATATATTAAGATTATTCATCTATAACAATGTATAAGTATTTTTCTTATACGAATATTTTTTTTTTTTAGGTGTATTAAACTGGTAATTAAAAAAACAATTTTTATATCTTGCCTTTAAATACCAACCAAGGGCAAGGATCAATTTTTTTTTTTTTTTAACTAAAATAAATGATGTCACATTGCTTTTTTTGTCCACTAAAGAAAATTATATGTTCTCCATAAATAAAAAAAGACTTTTTTTTTTTTAAATCTAATTATGTGTTCTCTATAAATAAAAAAACTAAACTTTTTTTAAGAATTCTTTATCTACTCTGCTAATGATAGAATATAGTGAGAATTAATTAAAAAGGCAAAAGAAAAATAGAGTTCCCAGTCCTGCCATTAAAAAATCTTATACTCAGTCCTATATTTTAATGTTATCATTAATCCAAAACCAATATATTATCATCTTATACTATAGTTCTATCTCATTTGAAGAATAGAAAAGTATTGTCTCAATTATTATTTATAACTTCAATTTCTTGGAAAAATAAAATTTTAAGTGACGAAAATGCAAACTACAGGTAGCACATAGTTCTCAACTGTAATCATAGAAAAATATTATGAAATGATTAATCGAAAGAAACAACTGCAAACAAAAATGCATATAATTAACTAATTTTTGTGTCACTACAATTAGACCCTAATATTAATGGCATATTTGGAAGTTTAGAGAGGGAGGATAGTAGAGGGGAGGAGAGTAGAGAGGAATAGTTCTCCTCCTCCTTGTTTGGAAGTTTTTAAAATTATGATAGAGATGAGAAAATGATTAAAATAGACAAATTTACCCCTATTTGAAAATGAACTTGCAACATTAATTTATGATTAATTTGTTAGAAATGGTAAATTAAAGAATTTACTTAGACAATAATTTATCTATTCTACTCTCCCTCCAAATCTCTTCAATTTGGAGAATTAAAAATGAAGGGATGGAGGAAGTTGAAACCCCTCCAAACCCTTCCTCCTCCTTCCTTAAAAAACTTCCAAATAAGGTAATTGGATTTCTCTCCCTCCCTCTACTCTACTCCCCCTCCTTTTTTTTAAACATCCAAACATGCCATTAAGCTCTACTTCTAGACATTGCCGAAAGAATCTACAAAATAAAACAGGAAAGGAAACTTTTCAGCATTTTTCAAAAAGCACAGAATACAATCTCTATAATTTGTTAAGCGTTCGGGTTTTCAATCTAATTCGGATTTTTGGAGCAGCAGAAGTTCCTTCTGATGCCTCAGGCTTGACATCAACCTTTTTGGTCATAACATCAGCTCTAGGTTCATTTGGATTTAATTGCCTGATATCAACCCTTTTGGTCACTGCATCGGATGCACTGGGTTCCTTTGGATTCAATTGCACTGATGCCGACTTGATTCTAGGTTCCTCTTTTTTAGTTGGTTCTACTGAAGATGCATTCGCCACCTTGAGCAGCTTTGCCATCTCCTTTTCTTTACGCTTTTTCTCCTCCTTCAAACGTTTCCGTTCCAAATACTCAGGGTCATCCCGGTGTCCTTTATGGTCTCCCCGCTTCCTTTTCTTTTCCTTGTCTTTCTTCTTACTCTTCTCTTTCCCATGCCGAGAAGATTCCATCATGACAATCGAACCACCATCAGAACCATGTCTACCAACTGAAAGAGTTTGAAGACTCACATATTTGTGTGCATCAGCATCTAAATTATTATCTTGCGCGAAGCTAGATGATAATGGAACATCAGCCTGAACTTGTACAGAAACTTCGCTGGAATCAGCAGTGCACTGGAGTTCCTTTCCAATTTCATCACCATCACTGGTAGGTTTTGCACTACCTATGCTGGCAGTCAAACGGGAGCCATGATCATGACATGAGTTAACTTCCTCAAGAATTTGATTGTTAATGCTCACAGCCTCTGTCAAATTCCTTTGAGGTGCATCCACAGAAACAGAACTGCTAGGCCCATGATCAGTTTCATGTTGCCCACCTTGAGATTTTTCTACAGTTTGGTTATCAATCTCCTCGGCTCTACTGGTAGCAGCAGACTGTCTGACCCTGATCTTAATAGATGGCATCTTTCGTTCACGACTGTTTGAGACAGTATCTGATTCTTTGGAAGCAAGCGGAATGGCCATACTATCAAATGAAGGGTTTGGGATGACAGGAGGGGGTTCCAAAGGATGTGGAGTGTTGGAAAGTGGCTCTGGAAGGTTTGGGATGTCAGAAGGTAGTTCTGACGGATTTGGGATGTCAGAAGGTAGTTCTGACGGATTTGGGAAGTCAGGAGGTAGTTCTGGAGGATTTGGGATGTCAGGAGGTAGTTCCGGAGGATTTGGTATATCAGGAGGTAGTTCTGGAGGTTTCACTTCAGGAACAAGAGCAGAAAATATGTTCTTCTGTTCAATGCAAGTCTCTGCATCACCCACAAGCAATGTTCTAGTCTCTCTGGGTACTCCGTAGAGAGTCGGGGGCCTGAAAATAAGAGCTCAGATTCAACCCAAATTCATTTATGGAGGGAAAAGAAAGGAAGATACCGTACATGACACAACAATGCTATCCTCAAACAGAAAACGCAGAAAGCAAAAGGCTACTTGCAACATATATAAAACATCGAAAACCAAAGGAATTGCCAGAACATTAGACAAAAAGATACAAATAATGCCAATGAGCTATAGCACAACTGGCACTTCTTCCTTCATAATGGGTTGGAGGGTGAGGTCATGGGGTTCAAGACCTACTGGGTGCATGTATAATTTACCAATTAAAAAAAAGGGTAAGAGTAACTTCTATACTTCTTCAGCTAAAACATGAAGACGAAATAGGTTAACCATACCAATTCATTCAAATAAAACTAACCATTCCTGAAAGTTGAAACAATCGTGAATTAGAGAAAAAGGAATTTAGACCAAAAAAAAAAAGGAGAAGCATGCCCACCTCCCTGAAAGGATTTGTATAATGCAGAATATGTGGTGACGAAGAAAGATACTGTTGAATGCTATACTGCTATCAAGCAGAGAAAGTAAAGACATGAGAGTGTCATTGTTTATGTTAACATTCGAACCAGATCCACTACTTATCTGACATAACCGCATAGCATGTATACCCAATTTCACCTGTCCTGTAATAGTAAAATTTATTGTAAGTATAGTAACACACTGTCCAATGACACGCTTCACCTTCTTACAAAACCACCACCGCGAAAAAAAAAAAAAAAAAAAAAAAAAAAGCCTCAAGGATTTTGTGAAGAAAAGCACCCCAAGGAATAATCAATTAAAAAAAAAAATGAAAAGAATGACTTTCACACGGAAGAAAGTACTACAGACCTCTTAAAGATGGCTCTTCCTCTAGATATTTGACAAACAATGACAATGTGGCGTCAATGCCTTTGCAGTGGAACTCCAGATCAAGAAGTGCCTTGCTTGCTTCAATTCGAACTTGCCATATCGTCTTCAAATCCCGAAAAGGTCTTATAAGTTCTAAGACACGATCCTGCAGCCATTCCCACAAACTAGCCATGAAGGCCAAGAACTTTGAAAAGCAGTTAGATGGGGACAAGAGAACACTTACAAGAGGTATGAACTCTGAAAGCTTTAATGCAATCTGTGTCAATGTCCGGATACAGCTGACTGTTAAGATCCCGTTGTGGCTAGGCATCAGCCTGATACATGCCATTTCCAAGTACATGAAATCAATTACAAGTATTACTTGCTATAACGCACTCTATGAGATATGCAATGAGTTAAATGCACCTGTCAAATTGCAAAAGTCGGTCGATGCGCTTGAGGAGAGAAGTTAAAAAGATAATACTCTGTAATGAATTAAAGAAACAACAAAAATAGGTAAGCTGTCAGAACAGCATATGGTGGCAGAGAAATAAAAGTTGGATTTCTGAAGACAAATATAACATTTGTGTTCATACGATTAATAATTAAAAGAGAAAGAAGTAACATCAAATTCTATGTAATTTAGCATCAAGTGCAGTGGCACTTCTAACAAAGATTCAGGCAAGCCAAGCAAGACCAAAGCAGAATATAAAAACTCATGTAAAGATTAGTCATTCAATTCTATAAAAGTCAAAGAATTAGCTACAATATCTCATTCTAAAACCTTGTTAAATCTGGTAATATGTTAAACTGTAAAAGACATGAAATACATTGAAAATATAGAAAACACAATTTTGTTATAAACCACATCCAAAAGAATGTTGTTAGAAAACTGATCAGACATTCAGCAATTAGTGTGACAACATGAGATTGAAAAGCACATAAGACAGCTCTTGGGTCCCCATAAGCTGTACAATGACTAGGAATAGACCTGTATGTTTGTCAGTCCCTTCACCAAGTAATTAAAAACAAGCATTCAGACCTCTTGTCTCTAAAAAAAGAAATGCAGAACACCAAAATAGAAAAGCGAAATTCAAACTCTCAACAGGGTAAATTCTTAGAGTTCAACACCCAAAACACAATTAAGTATTTGAATATACTGAAATTTTAACCCGAATTTACAGTAGATTAACTGTCATCATCATCAAAAAAAAGTTCAATGTCAGAATTCACCATTTCTCAAAACCCATTTTCAAAATTACAATGAATAAACTAAATACTGATTTAACAGGTAATTTCAAACCAAAAACTGAAAACTTAAGAATGCCCAAACTTAAATAACAGATTAAACAAGCAAGGTTTCAAGCACTTTTGGGAATTCACTATTCTTTATGACTCAAAACATACAAACATGTCTCAACAGACAGTTCAAAATTGCTTTCAAAAAAGTAAAAATCTTTTGAGAGGTGAGGAAAAAAAAATTAAAATGACAATTTCAACAAAATAACAGTTTGATAAAAAGCTGAACACTACCACCAACACCCCAAATGATGAAAATGACAAAACAGTTGGTAAATTCACTTTAGCTTACCATTAGCAGCAAAATTCAAATTATTACATAAGGGAACAAGAAACAAATACTCCTTTGCATGTTTTCTTGTGTGTGTGTGTGTGTGTGTGTGTGTGTGTGTGTGTGTGTGTGTGTGTGTGTGAGAGAGAGAGAGAGAGAGAGATGATGATGATGATTACTAGTAAATAGCATAAATTCACCCAAAACAATTTTATATTACGTACTGAACACAGACAGCACAAGTGTAATAAGAGCCAAAAGTGACCCAAAAAGAAAATTAGGCAACGAGGAAAGAAAGTAGATGGCAGCTTTAAATGGGATACCACTGGTAAGAAGTTACCATTGTAGTCAAGCATTACCAACTTATCAAAAACTAACATGCAAGTATAAAGAATCAAGGAGAATAACAAGATTTGCAAACCTGTTGCCCAAATTCAAGCTCACCAACTGACTGGACCAGGGCAGCAAGCCAGAACACGTCAGAGTAAGGATTCCCATTATTGTCATTATACTGTCAGAGAACAAACAACCAGAAAAGGCAGACACAAAATCAGGTTATACATTGAGCACAGTGAAGATTTAAGGGGATGAACATATAAAGATGAGTGCTGGTTTTGGACATGGGCAGGGAAGGAGAGGAGGGGAGGGGGACTAAAATGATACATCAAATCACTTGCCAATGGAAATGGTCATCCTCCAGTCAATCTCTATGGTGATGTACATTCAAGGCCAATATGGTGGTAAAGTGATCATAGTGTAGCTTTTTAGGTACACAGTTTCTTCAGACAATGAAGATGTATAAGATAAATGATTATGGAGAAAAACGAATACTTTATAATCAATGAGAAAAGCATTGTGATTATCAACCAGATGGTAGTAGAAGCAGCAAACGGGTGCATGATCAGTTGAGGTCAAAGTTGCTGAAGAATGTTCCATAAAGGGCAGGTATAGAGGTTGGGATAGTCAAGAGCAGTGGTCTGTGAGAAGCTAGGGACATTGGAATTGGAGAGTAGGAAGAACAGGGCAAGGAGGAGATAACAATAGGATGTAGTGAAGTAGTTGGTGTTTTTCTTTTTCCTTTTTTTAAATTTTATGAATAAGGTCATTTGGTTTTAACAAATAAAAGGAGATAAATATGTAAAACATATCATTGTCAACGGTCAACCCCATACATCCAACATGTCTGTTTTATGCAAGATCAGTACATTTAGTTGGAATACTTCCTAACCTTTTTCGTTATGAATAATAAAATATATTAAAGAGAATAAGACTCAGCACACAAGCAATATACTGAATGAGTAAAAATCATGAAAAGGTACAACTATCAACAAAAGTAAGGAAAGAAATAGGGGACTGAGTGGCTGAAGCAGCCCTCCACTCAATATAGCACGCAGTAAGAACATTTTCAGATCCGTTAGAGAATGCTCCACCCCCTCGAATGCTCTTCGATTTTGCTAATGCCTAACCTTCGTAGGAGGTGAGTAAGATACCTTCTTTATAAGAGTAACAATAAAAATTTATGAGAAAACAATAGGCCAGAGCATATATATAGTACTCATGATGCAACATCCACATCCTAAATCTCTCATCCAGGACTGAACCCAAGGCCTCTCTCCCTCTCTGTTGCTATAGGAGGCACTGACTTGGGCTGGTAATTACATGCAAAGTCATGGATTGTAATATCAATTAATTTTTTCTTTTTTTTTATAATAATTTTGTAACAACCATTACTTGTCATCATTAATTCATTTTTAATGATCCAACTAAAGTGAAATATTCTTCTTCTTCTTCAGTGCAACTATGGAAGTGTAATATCATATATATTTCTTTTTGGGTTAAATTTGTTGCACACGAACTGTTTTACACAATTTTACACACACTCCCAACAGCAACTGAAATCATGACTTGATGTCACAATTTTCAAGTTAAAATTATAACTTCAAATCACAATTTCAGTTGCCAAATCATGATTTCAGTTGCTTTTGGGGGTGTGTAAAACTGTGTAAAACAGTTTGTGTGTAATAAACACTATTTTTTTTGTTTTTGATAAATAACAAAATTTTTATTGAAATCACAAACAAACCCAAGTAGATTGGGGATGTACTCTGGGAGTAAAACAATCAAGATCTCATATTACAATGGTCCAGCAAATCTGGAAGGGAAAAACATGAACAGGTTTGTAAGGCTATACTCCAATCTAGCAAGGTATGAAAGAAGAAAGACTTAATCTCAAAAGTAGACTGTTCACATCCCTCAAAACTTCTAGTATTACATTCCCACCAAAGACACCACATTATGCAATATGGCACCATCCTCCAAAGAGCAATATTGCGGTGCCGGCTAAACTTAACTTGCCATGAAGTAAACAAATCAAAGACCCTCTGCAGCATAACCCATTGAATCCCATCAAAGGTAATATCATATATGTATGATACAATGCCCCCCAGTGTGCTAATCACTACCTTTTTTGTTTTCCATTTGCCAAAAAACTAACAACCCATGAGACATGAACCCGTATCCTCACTTCATCCACCACCAAATTCTTATGCGGAGAAGCCATTTAGCCCAAAGGCCATAGGCCACAGACTTATAATTACAACTATTGAGTACGACTAAAGAGAACTCTGCGATAGTTTTCTATCACAAATTTTGAGACATTAAAAAAAATGTCTTCTTTCATAGCCAACTCTCAAAATAAAAGAATTAGTCTTTTAAGATTATCCTAGTAATGGAGCCAATGACCTTAATGTCAAATGGAATTTCCAACTTAAAATGTATTTATAAAAAAAATATATAAATATATATTATCCAAGTAATGGAGTCATTTAAACAGAAAGAAATTAAATTCTTGACCACCTATTGACATTTACTAATCCTATGTATATCTTTCCTCTACAACTCTCACTTTACTATTTTCTGGAAGCTACTGATTCATTTTTTCCCTTTTTTAAATTTTGGACAAACATCTGCATGTGCACAATGGACAACGGACAATGGACAATAAACTCACATAAATAAGATTGGAATTGCACTAGTTTCCAATAAAACCACTACTCATAGAGAAAAACAATCATAAATCTTAACAATTCAAAACAAAACAAAAAAAGTATGACTAGTCTAGATGGACGCCAAATAAGCTGGTCAATAAGGTATATTGACTGAATGTTGCCCTGCTTATGTTAAAACTAATTTAAGCTATGCTTATTTCTACTTTTGGCAATATTCCGAGACTTTTTACCACATTCCCTTGTTTAGCATGATAATAAAAACAAGTTAATTTTTTTAACCACTATTCTTAGAAGATGCTTGTACACTAAAAAGATGTTTCCAAACATTTTTTACAGCTGATGGAAACCGAGACATACTTCTTGCAATTAGGGAAGTCTAAACCAGCCCAAGTCACAACATGAACCTAAACAAGTCAAATCAAACATATACATAGCTAAGAAATTATAAAATCTTCAGAGTAATTACCTCTCCACTTTTGCTCAAGTTGCAGTGCCAGAATTATTCTATTTATTGGCAGTGTAAAAATGTATATAAAATTAACTTGGGATATCTAATGCCTTTTTTTTTTCTGCCGTTTTTTTTTCTGATGTGGATATCATCTAATCCCAATTTACTAGGACGTAATATGCAATTACTAAAAATTAATTATGTTTTTCTGAAACAAAACTGCTTCAAAACATGTTGCAAATCAATATCCTAGGTATGCACAAAGAAAAAGAAAACAAACAAAAGAGCTTAAAAATAAGTACAGAAGAATTGTTAACATGAAAATTTCAACTAATGCAAACTGAGAAATCAACTCTTCGAGTTCAAAGGGATCGAACCAGGGGCAGGACCAGATAATTTATCTTTTGTCAGTGGGTAAATGGGTGGAGAATAAAAATGAAAAATAGATATCTATGATATTGTCATCCAATTATCAACTTTGAAAGTAACATGGAAATCCTTATTTGTTATCTGAATTAAATTTAATATTTTAAAAATATTTAAAAAAAAAACATAGCATAATAATAAGCCAACGTTATAAGTTTGGGGTAAAGATCTATAATTTGGGAAAGACAAGCCCCCAACGCCATACCTATTTCCACCCCTGGATAGAACCTCTGCAATGGGACAAGCAAGAACACCAGAAGACCACAGTTCTAATAAAATATTACCACGTCCTTTCCTTACAAATTAGCTATAGACACTGGATTTTTATTAGGAACTTATAAGTTATAATTTGTCTACAGAATCAAAATGTGTGGAATTTTAACATTAACTTTGAAAATTTTATACAGATGAATCGTTATAATTGTGAATGGGATTTTGAGTAAAGTCTACTCCCATTGATGGCACTCCTTACCCTACACCCCAATTATACCATGCAGGTTTTCCTACTTGAAGAGAACTAGTTTCATCACTCCAACAACTGCTGACTACCAGGAATGTATCGTGGTTCATTGGATAATGTGCAGTTTTAAGTATTCCAGATATAGCAAGACCAAAAGGCAAATAAAAAACATTCTTTGTGGTTGTTATATCATGTAAATATTGCTGGTCATTGAGCATAAGTACCTTCAAAAGTTGTAAAACAAACTCGACAGCTTCTCTTGGACTTTTCTTGTCTGCAGCCCTGACCATCGCTACAGCATGCGGGATGGCCTGATAGAATACAGGGGAAAAATGAAAAGTGTTTTGCTAGTTATTAAAAAATCCAAAAAAAGAAAAAACAATTGTAGCATAATGTGGCAAGAGAGAAATATCACTGTCTCATTCTAGAGCAATAATGTGTACCAAATTTAGTATAAACTAATAAAAAGGATGAAGTGAATGAATCCAGTGGCTACAGTCTGAACAGAACATCTCTTTTATGATTCATCTCTCCTCTGCAGCAGATGATACTAGCTTAGAGACAAAGAAACCTAATCAAGGAGTATCCATTCTATCCTAGTACATTATAAGTTGAATTTCTACATAGAAAAATCTTCTTCTTTTTTTATATAAGTAACAAAATTTTATTTAACAAAAAGGAAAAACCTGTGTACACTGGGGGTGTACTTGGAGAGCAGTACAATCAAACTTTCAAATTACAATGCTCAAGCATATCTAATAAATTAGAATAGAGAAGAGATTTAAAAGCAACACTTCAATCCAGTAAAGTATTAAAAAAGAGAGATTTAATCTCAAGAATAGACCATTCACATCCCTCAAAGCATCTCTTTTTTTGATAGGTAATAAGACTTTATATTGAAAAAAATGAACATCATGCTCACGATAGTGAGCACTTTGAACAAGAAACAGATACAAAGAAATCAAGAACTAAAAGAACTAGAGGCTAAAAACTCAGATAAAGAATTACAATTCGTACACCCCCAAATACGAGCCCAAAGAAACAGAGTACCAAAAAAGAGAGATTTTAGATGATCTAATGTTCTCTCCTTGTCTTCAAAAATGCGGGTATTGCGTTCCTGCCAAACTAACCACATTAAACATGCCAGGACCATATTCCAAATGGTTGAACGGTGCCTTCCAAACCAGTTTCTCCACATAAAGAAAAAAGATCTGACCGATCTGGGCATTACCCATTGGATCCCAAACACTGCAAAAGCTTCGCTCCATAAGGCATGAGAAAACTTACAATGAAGCAGGAGGTGATCTACTAATTCCCCATCACAGTAGCATAAACAACACCTATTAACCAAAAACCGACCTTTTTTGACAAGATTGTCAATGGTGAGAATCCCATTATTAGCTGCTGTCCATAGGAAGAAAGACACTCGTTTAGGCACCTTTGCACACCAAATGCCCTTCCAAGGAAAATCATCAGTGTTAGACTAGATAACAGCTTATAAAAAGAGCGCACATCAAAAGCCCCAGACGTGGTCAATCTCCATACCCAGTGATCCTCCCCCTCACCCCTCGGCAAGGAGGAATAAATAAGCTCAAAAAAGGGATAAACAGTGTCTACCTCCCAATCCTGAGGACCATGACGGAAAAGTAAATTCCAGCTCCTATTTCCTTCAGAATTAGATATAACCAAGTCGAAAACCCATGCTTCTTTAGAAAGAGAGCATGCAAACATAGCAGGAAAAAGCTCCTTTAAAGGAATAGGCCCACACCAAGGGTCATGCCAAAAACTAACACGGCAACCCTCCCCCACAATAAACTGAATTTGGCTAAAGAACTTCTCTGTGCCTTTCTTAATACTCCTCCACATCCCACACCCGTGAGAACCTCTTACCCCTCTAGTGCACCAACCTCCTCTCCCCTCACCATATTTGGCTGCTATAACTTGACGCCATAAACTGTTGCTTTCATTCCCAAAACGCCACAACCACTTCCCGAGTAAGGCCTTGTTAAACAACCTAATCCTCCGGATCCCCAAGCCACCACTCTCAATAGGCAAACAGACCTTATCCCAAGCAACTAACGGGTATTTAAAAGTATCCTCCGAGGCCCCCCAAAGGAAATTCCTCTGAATTCTTTCTATCCTAGCTGCCACAGCCTAAGGGATAGTAAACACAGATAAAAAGTAGGTGGGAAGGCTTGAGAGAGTACTTTTTAACAAAGTAAGCCTGCCACCTTTTGACAAATAAAGTCTTTTCCAGCTAGATAGACGTTTCTCCATCTTTTCTATAATAGGGTTCCATATCGACACATCCTTATAATGGGTCCCAAGAGGCATGCCCAGATATCTCATAGGCAATGTGCCCACCTTGCAACAAAGGGTACGGGCCAAAGCATTCAAATCCCCAACATCCCCAACAGGAACAATCTCACTCTTACCTACATTAACTTTCAAGCCTGTAATAGCTTCAAAGAAGATCAGCACCATCCGAATGTATAATAACTGGTCCCTAGAAGCATCGCAGAACAAAATAATATCGTCAGCAAAAAGAAGATGAGAAATATGCACACCCCTTTGTCTATGGGACCCCACTTTAAAACCACAAAGAAAACCACCATTTTCCATTCTCTTCAGAAGTCTACTCAGTACTTCCATAACTAATAGGAATAAAAGGGGAGACAAAGGATCCCCTTGGCGCAGTCCACGAGAACTACCAAAGAAACCAGCAGGAGACCCATTGACCAAAACTGAGAATTTAACTGTAGAAATACACGCCTTAATCCAACCCCTCCACCTAGCCCCAAAGCCCATCCTTTCCATAAGGTAGAATAAGGCATTCCAATTCACATGATCATAAGCCTTCTCTATGTCCAATTTAACCATGACACCCGGGATGCCACTCTTCAACCTGCTATCCAAACATTCATTAGCAATTAGAACTGAATCAAGAATCTGTCTTCCTCCCACAAAAGAATTCTGAGAGTTAGATATCAGTTTATCCAACACCCCACGGAGTCTATGAGCCAATACCTTAGCCAATAGCTTGTAAAGGCTGCCCACAAGACTAATAGGGCGAAGTCTTTAATATTGACTGCATTAGACTTCTTGGGGATCAAACACAAAAAGGTGGCATTAAGAGATTTCTCAAAAACACACTGGCTATGAAAATCCTTGAAAAATGCCATGACATCCCCTTCCAAAACACTCCAACATTTCTGAAAGAAAGCCATAGAAAACCCATCTGGCCCAGGGGCCTTATCCCCTTCCGCCTCCATGAGAGTCTCAATAATCTCCTCCTTCTCAAACTCCCTCTCCAACAAAGACCTCTCAGTTTCGTCTAAGCAAGCAAACTCTAACCCATCAATAGTAGGCCTCCAGGCTTCCGGTTCTTGATATAGTTTTTTATAAAAATCCACTACCTGATCCGTAACCTCAAATTCATCCTCATAACAAAAGCCATCCGCCTCTACTTCCCTGATCTGATTGGTACGCCTATGAGAATTGGCAATTCTATGAAAGAACCGCGTGTTGTTATCACCTTCTTTAATAAAAAGGGCCTTGGACTTCTGCCTCCAAGAAATCTCTTCCAAAGAAGCCAAATAATCTATTTCAGATTTAACCACCAACCTTCTAGCCTTGTCCTCTGGAGTCAACACCTGCATCTCTTCTCTCATGTCAATGTCTAAGAGCTCAGCTAGTAGACTCTTTTTTTTAAAAGCTACATCTCCAAAAACATGCTTGTTCCAATGCTTCAAATCCCCTTTCAAAGCCTTCAACTTACAAGCTAAAACATAACTAGGTGGCCCCACAAAGTGATAACTATTCCACCAAAGCCGCACCTTATCCACAAAACCCTCCACCTTAAGCCACATATTTTCAAATCTAAAAGGGCTTTTCCCCCTTGAAACTCCACCTGCCTCCACTAGTAAAGGACAATGATCCGACACCACCCTAGGGAGAGTCCTTTGGGACACATCTAAGAAATGCTCCTCCCAATCAGCTGACATCAAAACTCTATCAATTCTGGACATTGACGGATTATCTGAATCTCGAAACCAAGTATACTCACCTCCCACCAAAGGCAAATCCACCAGCAAATGTTTTGCAATAAAATCCGAAAATTTAAACATAGCTGGACTAAAAGAATTACAGAAAGTCTTTCAGCTGGGTATCTGATAACATTGAAATCACCAAATAAGCACCAAGCCCCATCCCACCGTGACCTCACAGAGTCCAGTTCTGCCCACATGGCATCCCTAAGGCTTCCGTTAGTCGGACCGTACACCCTTGAACAGATCCATTCAAAGCCATCAGACACTCCCTTTAATAAAACCGAGACTGAAAAACTACCAACCACTAGATCAATTTTCTCAAAAACCCTTCTATCCCACATCAGAATTATACCCCCAGCTGCATGCAAGGCATCTAAGGCCCCCCAGTCTACAAAAGGGCTACTCCAGAGGTTTTTTACCAAGATAGAGCTGGTGCTGTCCAGTTTAGATTCTTGAAGACAAACAATATCACACTTCCACTCCCTTAAGAGATTCTTCACAACTACTCTCTTATGGGGATCATTCAGACCCCTCACATTCCAAGATAGAAGTTTCAAAATCATTGACCAACAAGCGAACCCAAACCAGAGGATGTCAACCTGCCTCTAGTACCTCTACCATAATGCCCATCATAATTAATAGAAGAAAACAAATTCCTTAATTCCCTCAAACCTTTTTGGGTAGAGTTGCTTGTCCGGCGAGTAGCAGCAACAGTCGCTTGCTGCTCCCAAACCCTCTCAAGTTTCTGGAAAAAATCAATACACTGTCTCTCGCAACAAGCAATGGGGAATCCCACAAAAGTACCAAATCCTTTTATCATTGTTCTTACCCATTCTGAAGGCTCCAATTCCTCCTCCATAGAAGACCCAACTGAATCTTCTTCCAAAGTGACGAGATCACTAACATAATATGGGTCCCACAGAGCCAAAGGAGTAATGTCCACAGAATCTGCCTCACCCTTATCCGAAGACTCAGACAAACCACAACCCACCTCAGATACAGGAAAGGACAAGTCTAAACCCACTACGGGCTTCATGGCAGCGGCAGGAGGGCAGCCCAGTCCCTCACCGGAGCTCAGGGTCATTCCTTCCTCTTGCTCGTTAATCTGATCAGTACCCATCTCGTTGCCCAGCTCAGACAAAGGGGAAAAACGATTTTGATTCTCCCACTGATGCCGACGATGAGACTGTGCCATCACTCCGATGACCCCAGAAGGTAGTGGGAGAGCAGAAGCGACGATTTCACCTACCATATCGGGGTCCGAAGCCACCGGGTTGGGTGCAAGCATCACCGGAGCTTGATCGGCACTGGGTAACGCCGATTTGACTCTCGTCGGAGCCTCAAGCATCTCCGAGACCCGGCACCGCTGCTATCACCGGCGACCCAGCTTCACCCTTCGTGAGACCCCTCGAACTCTCACCAAATTCCCACGTAGACTGACCCACGGAGACTCCTTTAAAAGGCTTGGGTTTGACCAAAGTACCCTCACTAAGTGAGGGTACTGTATCCACGGGTTGGGCTTTAAACAGCCCACCAGAATGTGCTGTAATACCAAGCCCACCACCAACAGCCTTGGGCCATCTGAACTTCTTAGCAACACAAGTCACGTACCGTTTCCCACCCTCAGGCTTGCACACTCTCAAATTCAACACAGCTGGAAACAACTTAAAATTGAAAGCCCGCGTGGGTCTGCCATTTTTTACTAAAACTTTGCCATTTATAACTGAACCATTTTCAGTAGAGTCTCCATGAATCACGTTCTGCCCCGATATAGTTCCAAAATTTTCAAATTTTCTGGACTTTTGCTAATTACCAAAAACAGGTAAAAGTTTCCCACTCCGACCACCACCAGCAGACTGACCTCCTCCACCACCTTTTATGGAGGATACTTCAGCCAAAGAAACTGGTTTTGCACCAGAGACAAAAAGCTTTAACTCTCTCTGAAATAAAGACCAGCCTGCACGATTAGAGCTTGCTGGTATCATAATACAGCCTCTCCTAGAACCTCCAAAATATACTGCAATAACTACAAACAGACCAACTTTGTTAGATCTCCCACAGAACTCTAACAACTTCCCATTTTCCCTGAATCTCTTACAGAGTAAAACATGGCCAGGCACCCAATCTCGTATATCTTCGAGACAAGTATATATCCACTCCATGCCTCAAAGCATCTCACATTCCGTTACAGCCAAAGACAACACAAAATGCAATGCGGTACATTCCCAAAAAAGCCATAACAGGGAAGAGATTTAGAATCCTATATGCCTCCTTTGCCTCTAAGAGAAGCCATTACGGCTCACAAAGTGACATACAAAAAATAGCACATTCCCAAAAAAAAAAGGCGAAAGATAGAGCAGATTTTCCCTCATCATCTTAAAAAAACCAAATGCCCTACCTCACTTGAAAGTGGGTGGTAATCAAAGAAGATCTTTGCAAAATGAAAGTTACAACAAGAAAGCAAAAAAAAAAAATTGCCAAAGAAAAAATAGAACTGTAAAACACAATTAATCATAGAATTTCAGGTATAAACTGATGAAGTCTTTCAAGTAAATGATGCGAGCTGACAGCCTGATACCTCCTGGCCCCTGCATATGCAAGGGTGCAGTGTGTGTTTGCATGTATGTGTATATATATATATATAACATTTCTATCTAGTAAGTAATAGGTTGTACACATTCATAGCATCACATAGAAGCATAATTAATTCGAATCGAGACTTTTTACATTTTCTAAGTTTAGATACATGAATTTGCATTTAAACATAATTAACACACAATTAAAGTACAATTGAAGGACACTTGGCATTAAATTGGACTGTATTTAAGATATAGCGACACTTGGCATCAAATAATAGGATAATTAGGATGATACTTGGCACAAATTTGGAGTGCAATTAGAATCTAACTAACAATGTCCCAGGTGACAAGCAATGTATTTTGAAAGACTTGTGATAGGTTGACACTTCAGCATGTTATAAAAATGTTGTGAGATTTTATAGTGGTTGTAGAAGAACTCAAGGTTAATTATAGGATATAAACCAACAGCTTTGGTGAATTGACAAATATATTCATTTTACATAAATAATTAGTGCACCACCTAGAAATAATTAATATATAAACTAAATGAATTTACCCACTATAGTGTTTGTTTTAGGAAAGTTTTTTAAGTACTCTTGGATAACATGGCAATCCCTTCTCTCACATAAATGGTCAATCCCACCGTGAATTAATTAGTGCAGTCGACTATTATATGAGAAAATGGAGTACCACATCGCTATACTCTAAGAGTAATATATATATACACACACACACACTTTGTGAATTTTTAAATATTTAATCATTTCAACTAATTTAAGCATACAATTAGTTTTTATATTTTTCATTGCATGTATTGATTTTGACTTTGATGGTTTTTGTTTCAATTGTCGCTTCATTCAATAGCAATGTAACTAATCAATTTTAGTAATGCCAAAGTGTTTATACTTCTAAGCTGGCAATTTTAGATAACAAGTACTTAGAACCAAAGAAGATAGATAGATCATTGCAATGCTCAAATGTGAAATATTTTGTGCAAGATTACATGAAACAACGGCATAAAATCACATGCAACTTATTACATATCCTACCTCAATGCATTACCTCAAGAACAAAGTACTCAGGAAAATCATGAAAGTCGTTTGGCCTGGCATAATTAGCATAAAACAAAATCTTTCAATTTCAAATTAGAAAAATATTGCCAAAATTAACCATATTCGAAAACAATCATACTTGGGGAGTCCAATGTTTGCATCAAACCTCCGACTTTTATAAAATTTCACCAAATGAAATAAACCAGCCCAATCAGTTTCCTGCTGATCAATAACATAAAACCCCCCAAGTTAAAATCAAGAATTGATATCTGCATCACAGTACACATATAAATTAGTAGCCAAATGCATTGCCATTTAACTGCACAAGCAAGTATACAAGGTGAAACAAGCAGCAAAAAGTTTGAATTTAGCCAAACTGATAAAATTTTGAATTTTGTCAATTAATCCAAAACTTAGGTATCAGGAAAATTTTGAATTTTACCAATCTATATATATATATATATATATATATAGTTCCCACAATTTTTCACGTCACCACTATTTTATTTTTCTTTTTATTTTAGGTTTTATACCTTATATATATTTATTATTTTCCTTCAACGTGTAATTATCTTATCAAGTGTTACAATAGTTTAGTTTAAGTAAAACTCTATTAGATATATGTTCCAAGAGCTTGAAAATTCTACTTCAACTAAAATTCTATAACAAAAATTTTAACAAATATAAACCCTTGCCAAGGTCGAAACCCTTCATACTCACTCAAATTTTCACAAAGAAAACATACAACAAATTGAAATTTTTGCAAAGAGGGTACAAGACTTCATGAGACCACTTTGTAACATTGTATAGAGGTAAGGACATGTTGCCATTTTCATGCTCTAACTCTCTATGATTACTACTTTATAATATTGTTATTGTTGTTACTTGTGAGTGAGCTTATTAGTATGAAAAATCTACATGTGAAAATTTTAATTGTAAAAATTTGTTTTTACGATTAAAACATTAGATTTAATCATAAATTTGATTTAATAATTAACAATTTCATCAATCAAATTTTCTCTAACGTTGGTGTAATTTGTACTACTATGTATGTTATATATAGAACCCTCATATGATCTTGGAAAAACCACTCTATAAAAAAAATTGTCATCAATAACAAGAAGAAGAGCTTATTCTTGATTTTGGAATCTCAGATTGATTAGTAGAATAATATGGAGTGAGGAGGTGCATTATTCATATTAAAAGAGGCAATTCACATTGATAAGAAACTAAACAAGGGCATGTAATAACTTCTATACATATGAGAATAATCGCTATGACAACAAAAACAAAAATTATTAAAAATAAAAATAAATAAAATATATATATATATATATATATATTGCACGAAAACGCTACCAATTAGTAAAAACCAAAATAAATAAAAATTATATCCATAATAAAAGGACATGAAATATCATTACTGTCCCAAAAGATGAGCATCAACTACTTTGTTGATGCATGTGAGAGTTAGAAGACAAAGTTCTGTCTTTTTTAATTATTTATAATATACATCCTACTTTGTTGATACCTATACAATACCTACAGGAAACTATTCAAATTCTACCACAATTTATTCGTTCATATCCTATCAAATTCTTCTTCTTTTTGGATAAATAATAAAACAAAAGCAGCTACCGCCCACTATTACGGTCTTTTTTTTTTAATTTAAAATATGCATCCTACTTGGTTGATACCTATACAATACCCATGGGAAACTATTTTAAATTATAAAATAATTTTCTATTAACTTTTAATTAATAGTTTTTCCATACATGTCTCTCTATATGTATTTTTTAAATATATGTGATTTTAAATTTAACTATCCCGTGTATCGCACAGGTTAGCGACTAGTTAAATATACAGTATATTTAACTAGTCGCTTATATACATAGAAACCCAGTGACTATACCAAGTTATTCCATCAAGTTCCTGTTGACTAAGTTTGATAAATTTTCGATTGTAAAATAAAGACAAGTCTTCATACATACACCTAGGACTGTCACACAAAGCTTTAGCACTTTCCAAGATTCATAAATTAAAAAAATTATAATTTAAAAAAAAAAAAAAAGAACGAGTTTAAAAACAAAAACAAAACAAAACAAACCAACCAAACCAAACCATTCTTTGTTGAAATGAGGAAAAAAGTTAACTAAATATTTTTTTTTAATTAAATAAGTAGTTCAATATCAGAATAACAGTTATCAAAATAATTACACTCAAATTTAAAGCCATGTCCAACAGAAAATCACTTTATACAAATAGGGTGGTGGATATTTCATGAAGAAAAAGATATTTAAAGAAAAGATACAAGTGCCTCAGCGTCTTTAGCAGATATGGTAAATAATGATAAAGTACCTCAGATGCTGTTTTAGCCAATGCAAAAGCTGCTTCAATCCGAACTCTCCAGAAGGCCTTTATACCAAAGAATGAGAGTTCAGATAACCAATTTCCATTAAATAATGACAAAATCAAGTACAAATCAGAAAGTAATTAAAACCTTGGAGTCAGTGAGGAAACTATTCAGGGCATTAACGACAGAAAATGAAAGCTGTGGCAATGCCTCTAATGTTGCAATTGCTTGTGCCTGAGCAATAACATCTCTGTCCTTCTCTAACTGATTAATCTGATTAAGCATAACGATGTTACAAATAAAATAAAAGATTGACGAACTAAACATGGTCAACATAGTATAAAATGAAGCACAACAATGTAGCTGAATAAAATATGATAGCACAACAATATATCAGACAAAGTAATCCATACATAGGATTTGGAAGAGCAAACTACAGAAAAGAAGCATTGAGATAATATACTTTCATCCTATTTATGTGTCTCTGTGTTTCAATGACACAAATGTACATATAACTCTGGCTTTTACTTTTGTGTGTTTGTGTCGATAGATATACTCTTGTTATTCTTAGGTCAAAAATTACACTGAAATAATTGAACAGAAATTTCAATTGAACCCTCCCCTTCCCCAGGGATCCTTCATCTGGGATCCCTAGGTGAACTGCCGACTCCAACTCCTGTCCATGTATGATCCATACTAGATCTGACCAACTGCCCATCCTACCTCCCCTACATTCTTAACAGCCCATCTTTGTCTCAGTAAAGTCTTTCAGTGGCATGTTTTGGTCCTCTTTCCCATTACTTAGAAAAAGTGAGCCACTTAAATTTTAGAGATTCTTCTTCTCAGTTCTCTCTATGATTAGATGAAGGCTACTAATTGTTAATCTTTCTCTAGTTTGTCTTGAACACTTAAATTTTAGATGTTGAGTTTTTCTTTTTTTGGTGTTTCTCTGGTATAAATCCCATGTACTAGGGTCGCAATCCTTTATACTTTTTCTAAAGCATTATCAGTTATTAAAAAATATCACACTCAATAACCAACTTGAATTTATTCTCAGATTCTTAAAACTACTTAGGCAAGAGTATAACACTTAATGACCAAGATAAATATAGTTCAGCAAAAGTGTGACGGAAACTACTAAAAATTGGCAGATGAGCTCATTCTTACCCACATCTGTACAGGCTGATGAAAATGAGTTTCAGCAAGGTATTCCATTTCAGGGTCTGCTCTCATCCATAATAAGGGGGATTCAGAACTGCCAAAGAAGGGGTAAAAAAACAATTAAGAAATTCCAAGGAGAGATTTACCCGTAAAACAAAAAACCCCCCATATAGTTCAACTTATGAATGGGATTAAATTCAGAACAATGAACGAGGAATCAGAAAATCATATGACTTATTGACCAATCATGTTACACCAAATGGTCACTTAAAGTCATACATTACCAGTCCTATCATGTCAAGTGTTTAATTAATTTTCATGTTACACCATCATCTAGCTCACCTAATTACCAAAAAATATCAAAAATAAAAGCCAAAAAAAATCAAAGCAGGAATAAATTGCAGCAATGGCAGATCCTTAATCACCAACCCTCACTCAACCTCCATTATGGTTCCGAAACACTTCATCACCACCACCATACTTATCCCACCAAATAAAAACAACTCTTGTTTGTGCCTTTCTCTTATACTCTTCAAATTAACTCACAGTTCTTGATCCAAAACTAAAATTCAATTCAGAGATGGCAAGCTTTAAATCTAATGTGATAGGCCAAATCCCCCAACCCATGAGCTGGATCACAAAGCCTTGGTATGCTACACCTTTGCCAATGACCCAGGCTTCCCTCTCTCTCTCTCTCTCTCACCAATTCTTCTTTTTATTTAATTTTTATAATTTTATGTTTCAGTGATAATGGTTGGGTCATGGTACTCGCTCTATGGCTTTCCTTTCTTCTAGTTCAATGCAACCTAGAACTGAAAAGTGTTGGGAGAGATCATCGACTGTGAGGAGGCGAGTAGAGAGGATGCAGCAATGAAGGGACGGCCATCATGACCAGCTTACGATTTTCATGGTGTAAATAATAAATTAACTCCTACTTGAATACAAAACCGCACAAATACATTTCCTTCAAAATTTAAAAGTATGGGCATAGAACCCAGTTTATAGATAGCAAATTATCATGGAACCTCTATTAGACATTATTTCAAACACTAGACACGAATGATTAACTTCGCATGCAAAGAAATAAGAGAATTGGATATAACTGACTCCAAAAAGCCTGTTACTGGCTTCCATGCAGTAAAGCTGGAGGCCAACATGGCAGGACCGACCATAAAATCATGCCTTGATAACTAAAGGAAGATGAAGGTGATTACATGGAGACTAGGAAGATGAAGATCTCAGCATAAACATTTGGCAAAAGGTCCTGCCAAAACATGTCACTGACTTTACAGTGAATGACTTGAATTGACTTGAGTTGGGCCTACAGCTTATGTGAACTTGCTTATCAAAGGATGCATAATAGATGACCCAAATTTTAGCAATGTTGATGTCATGATTCAAACCCACCTCTTTTCTTTTTTATTTAATTTTTTATAAACTTCTTTTTTTAGTAAAAGAAGCTAATATTCCACACATTTTTTTGGGATTATAGATATCTGCAATTTATATTCAATTCAATTCCAAAGACTGGATTGGTATAACAATTATCCAATCCAATCTAGTCTAGTTCATATAATCTAGTCCCGTGCACCAAAAAAGGCCCAAGTTCTTCACTGAAATGTATTAATCAAGGTGCCAAAACAGTAAAATCAAGATCAGGATGTCCAAGTGGTGACGGTGCTGTCAACGAGATCATTTGCTGTTAAATTGGATGGCAAAACTGTTAATTCTTAATCCAATCCCAACAACAGAGTTTTTGTCACCAGTTGAACTATAAGAAGCTCAATGTATTAGAGACAAACTCTAGGGAGTTAAAATTTCCCCAAAAATAAATCTGATCCTCTTTTAGCTGAAAAAAAAAATACCTGGAGCGCATATCTAGAGCAGGTGTAACATCACCATTATCGTCAGATCCATCAGGTTTTGAACCCTTTTTAGGCTTCTGAAAGCGTCTAGCAGCAAGCTTTGAATGGCATTGTATTTCCAAGAGCTGCCATGTATCGCCAGCCATTGGCAGAATTGGATGGTCATACATACCATCAAGCTCATAAACTCTGATACTCATCATCCCAGGCCAACCAATGTCACCATCTCGGTTTTCTGAATCTGCGTAAACATTAAGAACCGATGCACTGGAATCTGGTGAAGCTGTGCATCCCCGTAACACAGCCAACTCAACCATATTCTTCCTTTTGTTATAGGAGAACCCCATCCTTATAATTATAGACCCAGGACAGATTGTAAGCAAATAAAGTCAGTAGAAAAGTTTAAACATATATTAAAGAGCAAAATTCACCAATATAAACCATACCTTAGAACTGGACACCCACACGATCCTACCCATCGAGGAAAAAAATCTTTAAGAAATGGACGTTCAAGATTTCCAACCTTATTAGCCAAGTGCCGGAACTACATCCCACAATATTAAATACATTTAGATAACTGATTATATATATATATATATATATATACACAACCTTCAACATCCAATTAAAAGAATCATGAATTAATACTAAAGCTAAGCAACAAAAGTCCAGCAGCTATCTCTAACCACATAACTATGCAAGATATTAGAGGATACACATTCATATCATCAACACACATTTCAGCTTCAGCAAGGGTTCTTTACTAAAAACATATGCAAAGACAAAATCACAGTAAAATACAAAGTAGAAGCTGTAACTACAATGATCCTTATTTGGCAGGTATATCAGTTATACAAAGTAGAAGCTGTAACACAATCACAGTAAAATGGGTATATTACCTATACACCTAAAGTGAATCTATTAAATCAGAGTCATCGGACATATTTGACAGCCTACCCTGCCTAATAAGAAATAGAAAATGAGATTTCACTCTTGCGAATTATGTGATGTATTTGGAGGAAAAACGCTCAAAGTGCATTATGGGATGAATCTGGAGGAAGAGAAATGCTTAAAGTTTTGAGGGTGTAAGGCTTCAGTGTTGGAATTGAAGCTTTAGTTTTAAATTTCTCTACATGATTGGATGGCTGTCACTTCTTGTTTCTCTTTTTATAATTTGTTGAAGTTTATTAGTCTTTAAAATAGAGAAGATCATGGGTCGAGTTGAGGATCAACCCACCACCCAACCCAACCAGACAATCAGATCAGGTTGAGCAGGTTGAGAGAAGAGAACCCATGACCAACTGAAAAAAGTCAGGCTTCGGGTTATAAAACCCAATTCCAATTGAGATATCAAGCAAAACCATCCAAAATGTGCCAATCATTTTCAACTGATGATTCGGGTTCCTGAACGACCCTACTTTTAAATATAGAAGCTAAGTTTTCTCTTTAGGTATTTCTCTTGCATAACTTCCATACACTAGAGTTTTGTGGGGGGAGTACTAGCGAATGAATTTAAATTCCACCTTGTGGAGTGGAACAATTTTTGCTCTCCATTCATACATTGAGGTTTGGGGTTGCAAAGAGAAAATTGGATACATTTTTAATCAAGCATTAGTGGATAAAGGTTATATGGATATTGGATGGATCATGGAAGAAAATCATATATGGAAATGGGTTGTCAAATCAAAATATGGGTAAGATAGAGATCAATGGTCAACAAGGATAATGAGATGTAACAGTCTTTGGCAAAGTATCTAGGCTGGTTGGGACATATTTGCAAGCTATATTCGATATGTGCTAGCTGATGGTCATAGAGTGAGCTTTCGGCTTGACATTTGATGCAGGATCTAACCTTTAAAAGATTTGTTTCATGAATTATTCTCTTTTTGACATATAAGTAAGATTTGTTTTAATGCAAAAAGACTGCTCTTATAGTAACTTCATTTGTTCCTTCATAGAGTCGATCCATAATTAGATATTTTTCATTGCCATTCCTTAGGCTACTTTGTGTCTATTTGCACAAAGCAGTCTCTTTTCAATAAAATTATTTTTACCTATAAAAAAATTTAAAAATTTTAAAAAAAATATTTTAAAAAAAAAAAAAGGACATAGGGAAGCCTAAAGAATCCAAAAGAATAAATTTATGTACAGAGAGATGACTATAAAATCAAGGATGGAATTGGTACTAGTGAGTTGCCAGGTTCTAGACCTATCAAATAAAGAACCACTAAACAAAGGTAACAATTGGGTTCCACTTGTTTCCATAAACGTACAATGATTTTTTCCACCAAATTGTCCACATCAAGCATAATGGAACCAAATTCCAAATGCCAAATGAGTACTTACCAATTCAATTCCTCCAACCAAACAGTAGGTCAATGACCTTCTCCAGTAACACCCACTGAAAATCCCAAAAGATCTGAATGCAAAACTCCAAAATTCAAAGGCAATAGAACAGTGTAACAACAAATGATCCACCATCTCCCCATTACACCTACACATACAACACCACCCTACTAGTGTATAGCCACATGTAATGAGATTCTTGTACGCTAGGATCTTTCCCCAATACGCAGTCCAATCAAAGAACGAGACCCGTCAAGGTCCCTTAACACTCCAAATACTCTTCCAATGTAATGTCAGACCACATTTGCATTTTAATGCATTATAATGTAAGCAAACATTAAGGGTCATTGGAGATGCATAGATCCATAACCTGTTAGAGGGCTCTTCTTTGGATGGAGAAATTGGTTTGGAAAACATGGCAGCTATCTAGAATAGATTATGGCCCTCCTATGTCTAATATGGAGAGGAATAGTTGCACTTTTAACTGGATGGATGTTGCAATCATCGAGCTGAAATCTTCATCTCTGAGACCTCTACTTGAGTGGCTAGGTACATGGGAGAGATAGTGATAGCATAGGCATTCACTTGTAGACTTTATAGACTCCCTTGCTTTTAGACTGTACTTTTGTTTTCTATATTGTTCTTTAAAGAGTTTTTTGTATATACCAAGTGTACATTAAATCTCTTCTCTTTACCAATACAGGCATTTTTTTATCAAAAAAGAACAAAGCAATTAAGAGTTCACTAAGTTGTTGATGTAAGTGTACAAGTAGATGAAGCACTAGAGTTGCACCCCCTTACTTTTTGATTGGTAAGTTACACACACCCAGTAGATCTTGAACCCATGAACTCACCCTCCATCTCCTTAATATGGGAGGAGGAAGTACCAATTAAGCTAAAGTTCATTGCTAGGGACAGTACCCCTTATTACAATATCTAAATTAAATTTATTACTTATCAAAAAACATTTACAGGCAGATGATGAGAACATATTTCTATTGTAGAATCTGATTACCTCCTTTGTACTAAGAAATCTTGATGTACGAGTTCCATCTTCAGCCCGAGAAACTATCGTCTGCAAAATCTGTATAAACAAAACAATAATGAAAGCCATCAGTAGGCAAACTTGTGAGTCCACAATCCACAAATAACAGTTAATATTCATATCCATAAATTATAGGCAAGTGCATAACTAAAGATACACGTAACAAATAAATGAACAATTAAAAAAGCATGAACTTCCAATGACATGTTTATAAAAGAGGAGAGGGAGAACGTGGCCTCAACTGCAGCAGAAAGGGGCAAGAAAAATGTGATGAACAAATCATTAGCAAAGCATATTGGATCCCCAGCTTTTGCTAAAAGTTACATGAAAAAGAAGGAAAAAGTTTTCTCCAATACTCTCAACAATTGTTTATATAAGAATGATGGGCATTTGAAATATTATCATAAATTTATAAATCTTAAATCACGAAAGGCCATTTACATCATCTCAAGTGCAGTTGTGCAATATATATTACTAAAGAACCAATCAAAGAAGTAAAGAAAAATAAATATTGAACCTCTTTTTTTTTTTTTTAATTAACAAGTTATACACTCAGTGAGTTTTAAACCGACAACCTCACCATCCACCTTGTTCTTGTAAGATTATTATATTTGACGACTATATAGAAATTTTTTGATAAATAATAAAAATGTCGTACTCAATGCACAAAACTTTCACTTCTGCAGGTCTAGGAGGAGATGATTAGTAGGTAGCCTTACTCTTAATTTTTAAACTCATTAAAAACCTGCAAAAAATATCACAGCCATAATACTACACTAAGGGGATGTTTGGTTCGCTGTGTTGCATCTTTGATGTGATGCACATTATGATAATGTGAAATTAAGGATTTTTGTTTATTTTATTTTTTCTAACATTACCATAATTTAAAATTACAAAATACATCGCATCATCTTAATCCCATCACCTTCCTAAACAATTTAATGTTGTATTCTTGTGTTGAGATTACATTAATGTAAGATTACAATAACATAATATTACGGCGTAATGTAACATCATGGCAAGACAAATGCCCCTTGACTTGTATACAACCAAAGGACCCAATAAGAAGCCTTAATAAAAAAAATTAAGAAAAAAATTTTGGGATCCTTAACAAACAGATCAAGATTGGCCATATATATTCTTTTCCGTCATTCTATCTTATCCAAAATCATACTCTCTGCTACCTTCTTAATTGACATGACATTTTTTACTACTACTACTGTTGTTATTATTATTTTATATATATATATATATATATATAAGTAATAGAATTTTATTGCAAATGAAAAGAATTACTCTATGTTCATTATGTCAATCATAAAGCACCTTGAAGAAATACAAGCAAATCAAATAGAGGATCTAAGAGAGAGTTGAAAATAAAATGGAAGTACAATTTGTAAAAACCCCATGCCTGAGACCATTCAAACAAAGAACGGATAAGCAAGGACTTCAATTGCTCAATATTTCTCACACTCTCCTCAAAAATATGATTGTTAAGCTCTTTCCACACTAACCACATCACACACGCCACCGACACCAAGTTCCATACATTCAAAGAATGTTTTCCTAGCTAGTTTCGCCAACCAAAAAGGAGGGATGCTACATTGTCCGGCAACACCCACTCAACTCACTCTTCCGCACCAGTGCATTAATCGATCTCCTCTACATGACCAAATCCCTCTCTAGCGACTCCCTCATATTTTCATACAACAGGAAGACTCACAAAGAAAAAACTAACATCTAAAATTCAAAAGATCAATGAACTTAAGCAGTTCATGGAAGAGAATGAATTAGTAACCATCATTCAATCAAGACAGACCATAAGAATAAAAACTCAAAGTGGTGCTAGCCAGACAACAAAGTATGTAGGACTCTTACGTTACGAAAAGACTCAGGCCCCATCTGCTTTTCCAACATTTGAATGATAGCCACCTTTAGAAAATTAGTCAATCAGAAACATGATAAAAATTATGTTAATAGGTAAAGGAAATTTGAAAGAGGGTCAAGCAATAATTCAAAGTAAACTTACAGACTTCCATGATCTTATTTTTCCATATAGACCAATGCACTGGGTTCCATACAAATCCTTACAAGATGCAGAGAAGCTCAAAGCAGTTGCACCACTATCATCAGCCATGCAAACAGCACAATTCGCCTGCACTTGTGGAAACAAAGTGGCATTAATTCACATGAAATTATATAGAATCTATATAAATTTAATTCTTGCATTTCTTTTTTCCCTAAAGACAAATGGTTGCAACCATTACCTAGATTTAAACTCAACTGAACATCAACAAAATACAAATTTTGAAGCGTAGTGGGAAGATACTCATAGGTGATAATCTAAGGAGAAGAGGTTTGACAATAGTGGATTAGTGTTGTATGTGCAAGTGTAGTGGGGAGATAGTGGATCATCTCTTGATCCATTGTGAGTGGGCCAATCAGTTGTGGAGTTTGTCTTTTTAGATCATTTGGGGTCTCCTAGGTGCCAGAGAGAGTAATTGATCTTTTATTTGAATGGAGGAATAGGTTGGGGAAGCATTCGTCAAAAAATATTTGGAATTTGGCTCCATTATGTTTGATGTCAATTATTTTGCAGGAGTGTAACAATCGTACATTTATGGATGAAGAGCGATCGGGGAATCAGCTTTTAGCATCTTTTGTTGGCACCTCCAGTATTATACACTCTTTCTTCTTGTACATAATCATTTTCATCTTTTTGTTTTGTAATTATTTTGATTACTCCGTGCCTTTTTCACAAGAAGTAGTTCATTTTCAATAAATTACTCTACTTATCAAAAAACAAACACACACACACACAAATTTTGAAGTGCAACAGCAGTGATATGATAAGAATTTAATAGGATAAGGGATGTTTCGGTCTCAGAGGGTATGTGTTACCCAAATGGGACACTATTTTGGGACTTACAGTTTCGTCATTTAGTGAATGATCAGGAGTCACAATCTTTGGATTTGTTTATGGATTTGATCTATTCCACGGAGGTGCGGGGTGTTGGTTTTGACAAACTTTGTTAGAGGCCAGCCAGAGGTCAAGGTTTCAAGGTGAGAGGGTATATCATTCTTTATCCCCTTCTACTGTCGTATCTTTCCCATGGAAAATGGTGTGGCAATCAAAGGTTCCTCTTTGGGTAGTTTTTTTCTCTTTGACAGCATCTTTAGGCAAGATTCTAACCATGGATAATCTTCAAAAGAGGCATATTGTTGTACTTGAGAGCAATTATATGTGCAAAAGGTGTGAAGAATCTGTGGATCATCTCCTCCTTCATTGTCCTATAGCCTATAAGATGTGGAGTACGGTCTTTTGCTTGTTTGGCATTATTTGGGTGTTGCTGCAAATGGTAATGGATTTGTTGGATTCTTGGCCATGCAATTTCAGGCAACATCGCAATATAGCTATATGGAGGATTGTGCACTGTTTGATGTGGTGTATCTGGCGGGAACGGAATACCAGAAGCTTTGAGGGATGCGAATGGTCCATTCTTGAATTTAAGTTTTTTTTTCTTTTTTACTCTTCTCGAATGGTGTTTAGTTCTACCATATTTTTCTTGTCTTCCTTTCCTATTTTGCTTAATCATTGTAATCTGGTTTCTTGATGCTGTTGCCCTTATAGTACATTTCCTATGTACTTGGGCTGTGTTTTTTTTAATAAAATTTTTATGTTACTTATCAAAAAAAAAAAATTTATTTAACAGTGTGAAGAATATCAATTTTTTGGTAATTGATGTTCAATGAACAATTCTAATAATAGCAAGAGTTTTTCTTTCTTTTAGAAGTAAAAAAAAAAAATTAATAAGAAAAGAGAGGCAACAACCAAATTATGAAAATCTCTCAAGGTCAGGAAATAAAAGAAAATTTGCTTATACTGTAACCACCCAGAACATTGCTCAGAAATGGAAGTAGAAAAACTCACTAAAACCAGCAAAAGTGAAGAATACGAAGGATAAAAGTGACCAAACTTTTTATAGCACTTCCCTCATTTAATAAATCTATTTCCCCATAAACTGGCACTAGCCAAAAGATGCACTTTACTTGCAGTCTGATTCTAGACCTTAATGTAAACAACTTTTTTTTTGGATAAGTCACCTTAATGTAAACAACTTGTTAACATGACAACAGATATTAGGTAAGAGGCATGTGCAGCACAAATGGAAAAGCAAACCTTATAACGCCGATAACGTGCTTCATTGTTCCCCAAATTTTTCTTGATAAAATAATCAGTCAAAAAACCAGCCAGACCATCCAACAGCCACTCTGGACAATGAGCATTAATTAATAGCAGAAGAAAATAAATTTTCTCAACTCTTAACTGGAAAAATCAGTACCAACAATCTGAAGTCAGCAAGGTACAAACCAACATACTCTACTAGCTTACCATCATTTGGTGCCTCAGGAGTGATATATACACCAAACCACTGTCTTGCAAGGGCATACGCAAGTTTAATCCTTGTGTCTATGGTCTGTTATAACAAACATTTACCTATCAATATAATGCAGGAATAGAAAGGAAACCACTAGTTGAAGGCAGCCATTGACAAGAAAAAGGAAGATTTGTCCAATCAGAATAATATGATCATATATGGCTTCAAAATCCTTTGTATGCATTTAAATGATAAACAGCATGCCAATAAGAATAAAGAACGCAATATCCATGACCAGTTGTGCACTGCAATTAAGTACAACTTTGGGTTTAAA
The DNA here is from genome assembly GCA_023736055.1 of Quercus glauca. NCBI lineage: Eukaryota > Viridiplantae > Streptophyta > Magnoliopsida > Fagales > Fagaceae > Quercus > Quercus glauca. Next base: position 26,268,376 of record CM043324.1, on the reverse strand, counting down.
ATAACTTATGATGATGTTGGGAGCCTGAGGAGACGTAGATTTACTTTCAACTTCCAAGCGAAGCAGTTTCTAAAAGGGAAACAAAGGAAAACTTCTTTAGAGTGCTAAAATAAGCCAAACCCTATAGTTCTCTAAAGAACTAAAAAGCCAGACAAACTTTTATTGATGATCTAAAGTAAGAAGTCTTGAAAAAAGCTCCCTATTGTTTTTTAATATGAAAGAAGAACAAAATCAAAACCCTATAAATGATTAATCAAGATGTTTGATTTAGACTAATACTAACCATAAAAAGAATTAAACAAAAAACCCAACCCAAATACCCTTAGATAGCTAAAATAGGTTGAATAGAGAATAATGCTGCTACAGTTCTCATGAATGGTAATGTATTAGCGCTGTGAACAGTGACTTATCCCCCAGTTCTTGTCCTGCATCATCAGTCTACAGGGACTAGAAGCAGTATGTTGCACAAACATAGACCAAAGTGGTGAGTAGCAAGCTTTGGCTTCTTTTGGTTTCATCTTTTAGTTAAAAGCTGTTCTTGCTTTTTGAGACATCTTGCTGTCCTATGATGATGTGAGCACTCTGTTGTTAACTTTCTCAATATCAAAACGATGATTACACTCAAAAACAGAGGTAGTCAGGGCTTGTGATAATAGGGCGAGCTTAAAGAAAAAATGAATTGTAGACCATATCTTTTTTTTTGATAAGTAAGAAGTGTATTTGATAAAAAAACTACTTTATACGAAAATAACACAAAATAGTCAAATAGTACAATCAAGAGAAGAAGAAAAACAGAAAATTAATTACAAGAGAGGAGAACTTATAAACAATGGAAGGGAATCACTAGATGTGAGTCCACAAGCCCGAGACCAGTCAAACATATAACCACTAAATGAAGCAAGCAACGAGTCTCCTGAACTGTCCACATCCTCAAACATGCGTCTATTACACTCCATCCATAAACACCACGTCAGACACAACAGTACAAAGTTCCAAATGTTTGACAAGTGCTTCCCCAAAGAGACATAAACATTATTTATGTGCAGACCAATTCAACTTCATAAATTCTAACAAATAGAACCCCACCCCCCACCCCCGGGGCGGGGGGCATGGGGTGTCATTGAGTGTATCTTTTTAAAAAGTACGAAACAAATTATCTACATTACGTAATCATTTTATTTTCTTCTAAGAATGAAGAAATTCTTTTATTCATCTATAGTCGGCAACAAGGAAGTGTAGTGTTTCCCCTCTTAAGAAATGAAGAAAACTAATATAGATGTGTAGTCTCGTAAACTCATTAAAATAAATATACCGATCAAATTCCATTTTGAAGGCCATAGTTAATTGGAGAAAAAAATTATCAGAATATATGAAGGCAGTTCCTAAAATCAGTTGAAAGTGGTGTTATTCACTGGTACAGCAAAGAGAAAATTATGTAACATGTCACTTGCCTAGTACAATAGTTTTGAACTTCAAGGTAGAAAGAGCCCAAAATATAATAGATTAATGCTCAGATATACCATATACATAATCGCTACTGCTACCCATGCAGCATTTCTCCATACAAGTTTCGCATAGTTGGTCCAGCATATTTCCATCACCTTACCGTATATTTTGCATGCAATGGCCCAACATCATAATTCATAGATATAAAATTGCATGCATCCTTTTCCCCATCATACATTAAGCACATATGCATGCTAACACGTGTGAGTGATTGTGTGTGTGCGCGCGCGCGCGCGCGTATAAGGTAGAAAGTTCAGCCACAACAAGTCTAATCTATGAGAGAAGAAGGAATGCCAAACCTGATCAATGACCTTCTCATCAAATAGCACTTGAGAACTAAAGATGCTCACAGAAGCCCCCAAACTCAATGAGGATACTGCCATCTCAGGCTCTATAAAAACTTGCTTGTATGACTCAAATGGAAAATCCACCGAAAGGTAATCCTTATAACAGCTAAAAAAGGTAAAACGTAATGTCAAGATACAATATAAAAGGGAAAAAAATTACATCTTGAAATCACACCAACACCAGTCACATGACAAGGATGAAAAACCTGAATGCATTATGGAAAAATTCCACAGTATTCCGAAGCTTTAACATATTAGCAGGCAAACACATGTGTGATATGAGATTAAATTGGTGGTCAGGAAGGATTTCAAATGGTGCAACTGCCAAAGATATCCACTGAGCAGCAACAGGAACATTTAATTTATAGACATATGTTTTCCGAGAAGGATCATCCTTGCTCAAAACCTGCAAAATCAAAATGGCAGTATTCAAAATGTTAAAAAAACTAAATGCCTGATTGATACAATATTGGATGACATAACTACCGAAAAAAATGACACTATATTCCTTGAGGAGTGTATCTTTCCTCCACAAGAGCTTACATCTAAAAATAACTAAGAGAAGCACCTACAATGCAAATGATTTACTCATAAGAACCACAAATATTTGATGTTTATGACAAAAGAAGCAAAAGAAGAGATGAACCTCAGCCGAATTGGACCTTGGTTATTTATGCATTGAAGATTCCTTCTTTTCTCTCCCTCTCCCCTCCCCCCCCCCCCCCCCCCTTTTTTTTGGGGGGGGGGGGGGGGGGGGGGGGGGTGGTGGGGAGGAGATAAAACGCATAAAATAAAGAGTCACAACAATGCAAATGATTTGAGGAATCTAGCACTAGGCTGCAAATAAGCCAAGCTACTTTCCACGTACTTGTCTAGCAGCAGAATTTGGCTCACTTGTTTGTTGATTAAGCAAAACTCAAGCCTGGCTTTAGGCAATGTCTCTATCTCTTAAATTTTATTGAATAACATAAACAAAACAACTCATTAAATTTTCTAGACATATATGATGAATAGACGTACCACACTTTTCAAGACATGTATGTCAAAGGAAGGTATCTAATGAATTCGAAATTGTTTTTGAAAAATCATTATTTTCTTCATTTTGAATAATATGGACATATTCAAATTTTGTCACCTCTACATATATTCCACTCCATTGAACGCTTAACCATGCATTTGTAAAAGTCAATCCACGTGGATAAGTATCACAATGAATAACTTAATGTTTATTAGATATTAAAAGGAATTTCCATTTTTATGATGTGGAACTGCACCAGAAAAAGGGGGGGTGGAGGCCTTCGGACCCACACCTGGGGAGTAAACCAAGTTACACCTCACTCGTCAGAACAGTGCATCGAGTAATCCAGGAAAACTCTTGGTGGGAATTTGAACCCAGAATGTCTTAGCTACACCTCATCCCAAGCCTCCCACCACTACCTTGACGGGTGAAATTTAAAGGACTTTCTTAACATTAAGAAAAAAAAAAATACTAAAATAAAACATCAACTTCCTCATAATATGTAGAAACAACACCATCAACTTGTGTACAGTTTAAAGGGGGAAATAATAAAGCTATCAAAACTAAGTTTTGGCAGCTAGCCCCACTCCCCTTATCTAGATATTTGGCATCAGAGCACGCCTTTATCACTAACATTGCCAAAAACAAAGAGTCCTAAATGTCTTTTTTTTTCAATTGCACCTTAAGTGCATATATATCAATTTGGCAATTTGCGGAAGCAGGTATTTGATTTAATGATATTCAACCAAAAAAAAAATTTTGAAGCACTTGTACTAGGCTATATTTTTTTTTGTTTGGCCGGTACTTGTATTAGTCTATTATGTTCATTCTTATACGTTAAGTTAACTTTATTAGTTCACACTTTTGTTAAGGCTTCTGGAGATATCTTTCATATATCCCTGAGTACAAGGTTGATGCTGCCTTTTAGGTTTCTTTCTAATGCATTATTAGTTTAAAGAAAAATATATACTTCTCTTTATTTGCAAGTATGTGTGAAAAAAAACATGTAAGCTTGACAGTATTATCTATGTCACTCTAAATAGAATTTGTGCTTGAAAACAACAAATGAAATCACTAGTCATAAGCAGAACCAGTATATTCTATCAATTTAATTATATGAATTCCTCGAATTTCCCACCAAGAGCCTTGTAGCTCAACTAATTGGCACCTCCTTATGTTTCCAACAACAGCCAAGGTTCAAATCCCCCCTCCCCCAATTATCAATTATCAAAACAAAAAAATAAATGTCTCTAGATAATGACGACATTAGTGGGCAGCATTGGATTATTTATAAGATAGTAACAAAAATGCTTCTAGATAATTATTCAAATTTAAACTAATTGTCAAATATATCATTAGCATGTTTCATTCAAATGGCCTCACACTCCTAAGATCCCCCAACTATATTTGTTTTATTAGCAAGTCTCTATGCATGCCAGGATGGCCATAAGACAGCCTCATTCAAAATGTCATTCACAATCAAGTACCCCATAAAAAAAATCTCACGTATTATAAGAATTGCAGGAATAGCATATCAATTCACCCAAAAAAAAAAAAAAAAAAGTTAGTAAGGCCTTAAATTGAATTGACTTCACATATATTGAGTTACTGTCCATAAGAACCCAGGTATACACTACCCTGTATAAATAAGGTTCTTCCCTTGTTCATGAGAAGAAGGGGGGGTGGGGGGATGAAGGATCTTGCCTCCAAACCAGCTTCTAATATGTTCCAATGAACTATAACTCAATTGGCACTTCCTCCCCCCATTATAATGGTATTGAGGTGAGGTCTTGAATTCAAGACCCAATGCTTGCGTCTACAACTTAGCAATAATAATAATAATAATAATAAAACCCTTATAGTTTGCAATATCTTTACAGAAGAATTCTATGACCACATGAATTTGCTTATCATTTACAATATCTTCAAAAAGGAGTCCTATGGCTGTGTCCTTGTTCATAAAAATAAGGAAGGGGGAAAGGAGATTGCCTCTAGATTATAGCTTATGATCTGCAATATCTTTACAGAAGAGTATTATGACCACATGAATTGCTTATTATTTACAATATCTTCGAAAAGGAGTTGTATGACCATGTAAATTGAAAATTGTTAGCTATTTGTGTTAGACAAGAGGATAAACTCAACTGATACTTCAGCCCTATCTGATCATTGTTGACTGGAAAAGAATATTCTCAAATTGCTTATTTGAAGGCAAGGGATTCCAAAAAGGTTTCTACTTTCCTCTACAGTGCCTTTTTTTTTGGAGGGATGGAGTGCCAGTTATTGATCTCCTCTATAGATTTATGGTTTACAAATCTTTGAATATGGAAACACCAAGCCTGAAAATGGTTCAACTTTGATTCACAAGACCAAAAAAACAAAAATATTGCAAATTTGTTAATAATATTCTTACCATTTTGTTAATTATATTCTTCCCACCAAATATATTCTCTAGTTAGAAAATGGCATCAAACCTGACGACAACCACACTAATTGTGATTTTTTCAAAGATGAGGAAATGTCTCATCTTCAAATATTCTCAAATTGTTTAGATGAAGGCATGGGATTCCAAAAAGGTCAAAATTTCATATTTCTTTTATCTTGCTCCAGGAATCTAAAATGGCCACAGTTTTCTACTGTCCTCTACGGTGCCTTTTTTGGTTTTGGAGGGATGCCAGTTCTTGATCTCCAACAGGTAAAAGAAAATTTCTTTCAATAGATTTATGGATTACAAATCTTTGAATACAGAAACATCAAGCCTGAAAATGGTGCAACTTTGATTTACAAGACCAAAAAAAATTAAAATATTGCAAATTTGTTAATAATATTCTTGGCATTTTGTTAATCATATTCTTCACACCAAAGCTAATCTCTAGTTAGAAATTGGCATCAAACCTGAGAATAACCTCACTAATTGCAAATTTTTCAAAGATGAGATGTCACATCTTCAAATAGTAAGTCAGAAGAAAGATTTAGAGCAGAACAAAAAAGTGCTACTGCCTACTGTTACCAAAGCTATTCTCCTCTTGAAATCAAGGCTGGCAATCCACATAGAGAGATATTATAATAATCAAGGGAGTTTTATCCAATAACTAGTCTATTACTCTAACAAAGCCCCGATCCCAGGGATGCGTGCGGTGAGCGTGGATTGAACACGCGTCCTTCAGAACTTCAGTCTGACGCTCTCCCAACTGAGCTATCCCCGCAAATTATCCACCAGTTGGGAATCGAACCCCTGTTTGCACCATGGGAAGTTATCCTATGAAGTAGGAGTAATAACCCCTGTTTGCACCATGGGAAGTTATCCTATGAAGTAGGAGTAATAACCCCTGTTTGCACCATGGGAAGTTATCCTATGAAGTAGCAGTAATACCCTTTGGATGCAAAGAAGTGTCTATTTTGCTTCCTCAAAACTTACTTTATCTATTTTACCATCCCATTTTACAACTCACCCAATATCCCAGTTTCTATTTTACATACAATTCATTAAAATAATATAAACTATACCAAAAAATAATATAAACAAATCAATTCTCTCTCTTCTCTCCCATCTCTCTCTTTCCTCTCTACCTTTTTGTCTCTCTTTCCCCATTAAAATAATATAAATTTTTTACATCCTTGTGAACAGTTGGTTCTCATATATGAGAACCAACTGTTCATAGTTGATAAAAATAAATAGAGACCCACCCCCGGATGTGGCTAGATTTTGTGTTGTTGTTTGTTAAAATAGCAACCGGAGGGTTTTTACACCCCCATGCTATTGCTCGTTGGTGACCTATAATTACCCCTCCAAACATTATGTAAAACTGAAAACTACCCTTTAATAACCACAAAAAAGAATCCACAGTGCAAGAAATTTTAAAAATGAAAAGAGGAAAAGACAAATTTTTTTGATAAGTGAAAAGAGGAAAAGACAATTAATTGATGAGCAATTTAAGCTTAGTAAAATTTCTTTAGTCAATCTGCAGTCTATGACATTTAGAGTGACTTCGATATTAGGCAGCCATGATCTTCTGCAAGATTGGGAATAATTAACAATTTTTTTTTTTAGTAAGATTTTCGGGGATTAATTTACAATGTCATGACAATGAGTTCAATTTTTGTTTTTCCGTAAAATATTTTTGCAGAAGTCGATCACTTTGCTCATGAGCTATCCCATAGAGGGGAATATTTCAAGTATTATGTGGTCCAAAATTCTCAGAGGATGCAAATTTCAAAACTAGATTTCAGTTTTCTATGAAGGAATAAGGGAGGCCTAAAAGTTCCCACTAGATGCTCCACCTTGTGGTTCACAACCATAAACAACAGACTCGATAAATCAAGTTAACAACAAAATGAATTTAACTTAATCACTTTATGACAAACCAATTTCCCTATCAGTTCAAGATCTTAAATAGTGTATTCATTGATTCATTAGCCTCCCTTTCAAATATCCCTTCCTATCCAATCACCTTTAGTGCTTGCTTCTTTGATCACTAGCTTTTTTATATATATAATTCAAGAGTTACAATGGGGGAGGGGGAATTGGAACCTTGGACGCCGGAGAAAATATTCCTACTGAATTGAGATCTTGGTCAGCTGCATTTGCTGATGAGTGTGAGAGCCATTTTCTAGCCTCTTCAAGTATCAAAATTCAAAATTACACTCAAGGATCATAAGACATGTAGCTGCTATAGCTTGTCCGAGTATCATGATTCAAGATAACACTCAAGGATCGTAAGACGCTAGCTGCTAAAGGTTTCTTTATCTTTTTATTAATATCTTGGTATTTTTCAAGAAAAAACTTATACCTTAGTAGTTTTCAATTAAGGATTTTGTGGGTCAATTTTTGTCTGAACACACTATTCTTTCTGTTTTTTTACCCCTTTCTTGGCACCAGAACTTTCTAGCCAATTCTTAGCTTCTCTATTTTTCCCTGTGATTGACCTAGACATGTTCTTTTTGAGCATAATATTATTGCAACAGTATAAAAGAATATTCTTCTTCAGAATGTAATTACCTACATGTATTCTTCTTCAGAATGCCACAAAGCCACATTGATTCTATTAAAAATATTTTAATTAAACCAGCCCACAATATCATTTGTTAATTTAAAAAATGCGGAATGAGATTTACTGAGTAATGAAAGTGAGAATATAAAGGGCATTTATACATTATGAACAAGACGGTGTTAATGATGTAAAGCATTCAAACAATTACACAGTATAATATACAACGTAAATCATAGCAGAGATTGAGTTTCAACCATTCTATGAAATTTTATTTTTCAAACAACAATAGACTCGTCACAACAACATACATATCTTACATGGAAGTGGTCATGATTCTTGTTGTCATACACAATATAAAGTATCTCACCTGATATAGCAAGCTTCCATTACTGACAGCCACAAGATTGTTGGCAACCGTAAATTCCAGATCATAGCTGAATACGTAACACAAAACCACAATAAATAAATACAGTAATATATTGTGAAATGGCCAAAATTACCAAGAAACACCGGCACAAACATGTATGGTCATACAATCAAACTGTTCATACCAGCAGCGCTGTGAACTGTCGTCCATACAAGGGAACCAGCACCGTGCACGCCTTATCTGGTTATCAGTATGTACAACATTATCCTTAAAGTGAATCCCCGCCTCTGCTTTCTCAACCCAATATTCAATACGAATCAATCTCACATTCTGCACCCAACATTAACCAACATGAGAAAACACTACTAAACCTCATCACAACAACCCATTGTCGCTCTCATATAACAACGGGTCTTCCATCTCCACTCAAGTTCACATTGGCAATCACACTAATACCATAAATTACTTAACACCCGGTAGCTGAAAATGGATGCTTATTGCATAAACACATACAAATAGAAATGGAAGCTACCAGCTAAATTTCAAGCATAACTACCGAAACCCTAAACCCCGAGATAGAAACTATAACCTGCTGCTTGGCCTCGCTGGCCGGATGGAACCCGTTCTCGGCTACTACCGGAGGCTGCTCAGACTGTTCACCCACACTCACACTCTTCAAACCCTTGCAGCAATTAATCAACAAATTGGGGATCAATTCCCTCTCGAGCGCCGATATATACACCGAAGTGGCCACATCGGCAGCAGAGCTCGGCGTGGACACCGCGCTCCACCTCTTGTCGCTCTCCACATTGCGAGCGTACGGGTGGGGGTAGTACTCGAACTCGGCGGGCTCTCCGTCGACCAAAACGCTCCCAATCCCCAAATTCTCGGCGTGTAAACCTACAATCCCGATCTCCGGCACCGCAATTTCCAGCTCCGTATGCCTGAAAAAGCAAGAAACGAAAAGGATATGCGTAATTTGGCAAAGAAATACATGAGAGAGAGAGAGAGAGATAGGGTTTGAGATGTGGCGGACCCGTGGATTTGGCGGTGGTCGAGGTCGATGGAGAGGCAGAGCTTTTGGTGGCGGACTAGGGCAGCGGAATTGTTGTCGGACTTAGCAGCGTCGTCGTTTTTGGCCTTGCGAGGCTTCGCCATGGCTATTTGGGAGTGTGGTGCATGCGTGTAAGGGTGTTTTTTCTTTTGAGGGGGGGGAACGGTGGTATTTATAAAGGAAATGAAGGCACTCACGGGCTCTCCTTGGTTTTTACTTTTTAGAGCTCATCTAATTGGTGACGTGCCCTAGCGAATTGGGATTGTCCTTCTGGTCGCAGATGTGACTTTTTTTCACTTTTTTTTTTTGGGAAATTTTTTTTTTTTTTTTTTGTTGGACTTCATATATATATATATATATATATATATGTATGTAGTGTCCGTTTGTCAAATATTATTTTTGTTAACTTATTTTACTATCTAATTTATTTTTGCTAGTATTTATAGGTCTCACTGCATTTTTTAGTACTATTCATGAGTCTTACTATACTATTTTAGCTAGTTTTTACTTTTATCTATAGTACTTTCAATAAATAAAAAATTCACTTTTATCTATAGTACTTTCAACAAAAAAAAAATTTCAGTTTCAACAAAAACAAGCAGATCCCAAACGGACCGTAGTATATTTGACTCTTTTTTTTTCTTAATTGGCCTTGCTAGTAAGTATTTTAGAAAACTTATGGTGTGTTTGTATAAACCGTTAGAAAATTATGTTTTGAGTTTAAAATAAGTTTTTGTAGAAAAAAAAGTTATGAGGATTTTGGTTATAAATCAAAGTTTTGAATTTTAAAAACGCTATCTTAAATTCTCAAAATACTTAACAAAATTAATCATTATTAGATTTGATTTGATTTGATTGTATTTTTGAGATGCTTTTTTTTAGATTTTTTTTTTTTTTTTTGGGAGATGCTTTTACTGTAAATATTTGCTTTTTTGAATAGTATGTTAATGTTGTACTTTGGGTTAGTAAAAATATTATTGCCCCAATTTCACTACAACGATCACATAATCAATTACTTTCTCAATAGTATCCGTCACAAGCATTTGAATTGTTGTTGTTTTATTACATGTTATGTGCAGCCTCATATGCTTGGCCATGTACTATCTCGCCCACCTTTTGGTTAGAGAGTTTGTTAACCAACACTTCTCGATCTTATTTATGGCAAGACAAAAGATAATGCAAATCAACTCCAAAAGCGAGATTTTATGACTTTACTAAATGAGGATGACAAAAAATAAAAAAGAAATAACATCAACCCCAACTAATTTTGGGAAGTGATTTTCATTAACTTCCATTGCCTCATTGGCTAAATTGGAAACAATAATAATTTATTTTTTGATTATTCTCTTGAATCGAATTTCGAAAAATAATACAGTTGTTGGTCAATACTCAAATATGAATAAACATTACGCCATTTATATTAATTTTGCCCATGAATCTCACTTAACAGTGGAATCATATTTTTCCTACCAACTCAACTTGTTTTGCTTCTAATATAACATATAAAATATATGGTTTGCTTTTATTAGAGCATTCACATTAAAGCTTTCAAAAACTAAAATTACTATTTTTTAGTCTCTCATTCCAAAAAAGCACACTACAACAAATGTGTTAGTGTTAAAATTTTTAGTATCTGAACTACAGTGGACTGCTATGTATAGCAGTCCACTGTAAATCAAATCTTATAAATATAATAATATTTTAATACTACTTTAATTAAAATATCTATAGCAGTCCATTGTAGTTCAAATCTTATAAATAAAATAATATTTTAATACTACTTTAATTAAAATATCTTTTCTCTCTCTCTCACTATTCCTATTTTCTTCTCACCAAACTCTTTCTCACGATCTTTTCTTCTCTCTCTCACTATCTTTAATTAATGAAGTGGTAAAAAATATAAAACATTTGATGTTAGGTGTATTGTAAAGTTTCAATTGATTTTAGTCTTTCATCAATTTATTCTTTAAAACTATTACTCTTTTGGGAATTATCATCTCTCTTTTCTTTGTTGACTACTTTTTATAGACTATCATTATTATATCTCTTTTTTTTTTTTTTTTATTATAAAAAACTCATAAACTTCATTCATAAACTAGGACAAATGTCCATTGACAGTACATCAACCATAAGCTGGTCCGAAATAAAAGGGGGAGAGTCCTCCACCCATATTACACTTTCTAAAATTGATTTGGCTTCTTTAGCCATTGAGTGTGCAGCTGCATTGCTGCTTCGTCTTATATGTAAGATCTTCCAGTTGTCAAACTTTTTAAGCCACCAAGAGATGCCTTCAATTACCTTTTGGATTGAGATAGCAGGGGCGATAATGCCCTTTAGAGCTTGAACAATTGCCAGCAAGTCACCTTCTGCAACAATATTTTTTAGGCCCAAATTCCAAGCAAACAAAATGCCTACCTCCATCGCCTTTGCTTCAGCCTCAATTACTCCCAGTGGACTACTGATTTTCTTGCTCATTGCCCCCATCACCTCTCCTTGAGCATTTCTAATAACCACCCCCACACCTATACTCCTTTGCTCTTTGAATACCGCCCCGTCCACATTAACCTTATACCAATTTGGTGGAGGCAGAGACCATCTCTGCAAGGGCTGAAAGATTTTAGGAAGAGTACAAGGCATGTGTGCACGGAATTCCTCAACATATCTCCGAGCTTCCAGCACTATCACTCTCCCCTGTTTTCCTTGTCCGCTATGTCTGATGACATTCTTGTTATTCGAGAGGCTCCATGCTGCAGTAGCAAAGATCTCTCAATCACTAGTACCAGCATGCTCACACAGCCACCAAAACACATCAATAAATGCCTCTAAGGGAGGGATCAGCTTGGCATGCCGTATTTTCAGCTCCTCCCAGGTGTCCTTCGCTGTAAGACAGCTCCATAGAATGTGTCCTGTAGTCTCTCTTTCGTCGCAAATGTCACACTTATCATCTGTAATGATCTTTCGCTACTTTAGGCTGAACTTGGTAGGAAGGATGTTCCTCCAAGCTCTCCACACAAAGTGCTTAATTTTACTTTGATACTTTAAATTCTAGATCGCCTTCTATAAAGCTTGCATTCTGGAATTTTCTGAGCAACCAGCGCTATGATTCTTCAGGTTAGCTTCCTTCAGCATCTTGTAGGCAACTTTGTACGCACTATTCACCGTAAAAATCCCGTTGGGCGTTTTAGTCCAAACCCGAGAGTCTTCCGGAGCCACGAGGCTTAAAGGGATACCAAGGATCACCTCTGCTTCATGAGGTAGAAATGAGGTTCTAATGAGATTAGTATTCCACCTTCTGCTCTCATTGTCAATCAACGCCAACATCATTTCCTCACCACCACTAATCTAGACTTTTGGGCTTGTTACCTTGTACGTGTCAGCCATAGGAATCCAACCATCATTCCAAATATGCACACTCCTACCATTGCTAATCACCCATCTAGACCTCAAATTAATAACCTCCCTTGCCGACAGGATACTTCTCCAGATGTATGATGGTCTTCTCCCCATTTGAGCCTCCATAAAAGTTGTCTCCGTGAAGTACTTCGCTTTTAGGACTTTATGAACTAAAGAGTCCGGGTTTTTCATGATTCGCCATCCCTGTTTTGCTAACAACGCCAAGTTAAACGTCTTCAAGTCCCTAAAACCCATCCCACCATCAATCTTTGGAGAACAAAGCTTTTCCCACGACACCCAAGCTAGCTTTCTTTCGTTTGCCTTCTAACCCCACCAGAATCTGCCCATCAACGAATTCAAATCTGAGCAAAGCGAGTCTAGTAATTTAAAGCAACTCATAGTGTACGTTGGCGTCACTTGCGCTACTACCTTTATCAAAATTTCTCTACCTGCATTGGACAACAATTTGCCTTCCCAACCAGCAATTTTTCGACTCATTTAATCCTTTATCCGGTTAAAGGCTTTCTTTTTACTACAGCCCAACAGAGGGGGCAACTCGAGATACTTCTCATGTTGTTGGATAATCCGTGCACAAAAAGTTTCCTTAGCCATTTCCTGAATATCCGGGTTCGTATTTTTGCTAAAGAAAAGTGAGGTCTTCTCTTTATTCAACTTTTGCCCCGATTCCTTCTCATATGTGGCAAGCACCTCTGCAATTTGTGCACAATCCCCAGCTGTAGCTCTACAAAAGATAAGACTATCGTCCGCAAAGAAAAGATGGGAAATTCTTGGAGCTCCTTTCTTGATCGAAACAACCTTCAGTCTACCAAGCCTTTCTTTCCTTTTTATCATCGTAGATAAGCCTTCAGCACAAAGTAGAAATAGATACAAGGAAATAGGGTCACCTTGTCGAAGTCCCCTTGTAGGGGTGATAGAGCCTCTAGGTTCCCCATTGATTAGAACGGAATAGGACACCGTTTTCACACACATTATAATTAGTGATACCCATTTATCCTTGAATCCCATTATTTGCATTATAGCCTTTAAATAGGGCCACTCCACCCGGTCATAAGCCTTGCTCATATCTAACTTTATAGCCATTAGCCCCTCCTTACCCTTCCTCCTCTGGTCAATGGTGTGCATTGTTTCAAAGGCAACTAGAACATTGTCAGTCATGAGCCTTCCTGGAACAAAGGCACTTTATGCTTCACTTATAACATCAGGCAGAATCTTCTTCAACTGGTTTGCCAGAACCTTCGACATAATCTTGTATATCACATTGCAGAGACTAATAGGATGAAACTCAGTTATTTTTTGGGGACTCTTAGTTTTAGGAATAAGACAAATGTATGTCTCATTAGCCCGGGGAGGTATAATACCTGAATTGAGAGCCTGTAAAACACAATCTAAACACACATGGTCCAACAATATCCCAATATTTCTGAAAAAATAAAGGGGGCATACCGTCGGGACCCGGCACCTTGGTCGGATGCATCTGATTAAGCGCCCTTCTGACTTCGTCCGGCTTGAACTCCTTAAGCAGCTCCTTGTTCATTTCAGGGGTGACACACTCTTTAATAACATCTATGCTAGCATCAAAGTTGGTAAGGCAGTCAAAAGCGAAAATATTCTTGAAGTAGTCCAGGATAATAGTTTCGGTTTCACCTTCTTCTTTATGCCATACTCCATCAGAGTCCCTCAAGCCCTCAATTCTATTCTTCCTTCATCTTTGGCTGGCTGTTGCGTGAAAGAATTTTGTGTTCTTATCCCCATTTTGAAGCCACTCCACTCTTGACCTTTGCTTCCACATAATCTCTTCTCTACCGAGTACCTCATTGACCTTCATTCTCAATTCGTTGATTTCAGTCTCATTGTCATTCAGTGAATTGAGCAATTTCAGCTGTTGCAGACGGGTTTGTTTCTGCCTAAGATTTTTATTCATATTGTCAAACACTGTTTGATTCCACCGCCTTAGTTGATTCTGGCACCTTGTTAGTCTTTCCTCAATTTGGAGGTCCGACAATTCTCTATATGGATCCCAAGCCTGTTCAATCACTTCTTTGCACCTTCCTTCCCTTGCCCACATAGCTTCAAAAAAGAACCGTTTTTGTCTCTTTCTCTTGGGTTTGCTCTTCTTAAGACTGAGAGCAAGTAAACAATGATCCGAAGCAGCCATAGACATATGGTAAACTGTAGCATCCGGGAACTTAGCTCTCCAACCATCGTTTGCCACCATCCTATCAAGCCTAAGAAGGGTGTGTTGGTCACCAAATCTCCTATTGCACCATGTATATCTTTTCCCAATGAAGCCCAAATCAAACAACCCACAGACGTTCAACGCTTCCCTAAAGGCCTCCATTTGGTTTGATTCCCTTTCTTTCCATCCTAGTTTCTCATCCACATGGAGGATTTCATTGAAATCTCCAAAAACCACCCACGGTAACACAGCTTGAGAATGAAGAGTTTTTAATAAATCCCAAGAGCTAGAACGCATACCTGTGTCGGGATGCCCATAGAAACCCATTGCTCGCCACTACCGTCCATCATCGTCCTCCTTCACCACCACGTCAATATAGGTATGGGAGCAGCTTTTAAAATGGACCACCGTACCTTTCTTCCATAATAGAGCTAGACCGCCACTCTGGCCATCATTAGGCACCACAATACCTTGGGTTAATTCTAGTTTCTGTTGAAGCCCCTTGATTCGGCTATGTTGTGCCTTGGTTTCAACTAGGAACACCAAGGTAGGGTTCTTTGATCTCACCTCCATGGTGAGCAATCACACTGCCAGAGTCGACCCCAAACCCCGACAGGTCCAAGCTAACACGCTCATTGAGCTCAGCGGTGCTGCCTCGCAACCACCGCCTCACCGCCATTCACTTTGTTTTCCTCACACAGAGGTTTGTCTTCTACTCCCTTTCCTTTACTTTTCTTCGCACACAAAGTGTTAGGATCTAAATCCTGGAGAGGCACAAGTCCTTTTCTTTTAACACCGGCTAGGCAACATTTCTCACTTGGGCTTGTTTCTTTGATTTTCCTAGCCAACCTCTTCCAATGTCTGCTACTAGGGCCCAGTTCCTCAGAAATCTAGCCCTTACTTAGGTCTAAACTCATTGCTAATGGGTCCATATTGTCCTTGGCCCAGTTCAGTTGAGCCTCCCCTTCCTCTGCATCTTTTGTACTGAAATTTTCCCGCCCTTTCACATTTAATCTGTCCTCAGACGTCGCTATCTCCCACCTTATCCCTGTGTTTAAGTCTTCGTGCCTTCTTGTCTTATCCATATTCCCCATACTACTTTCATCCAACGTGCCAGCCCGCTTTTCCTCCTTAGATTTAACTTTGCCATTCTCGTGTAACACCTCTGGGTTCTCCTCCCTGTTCCTGTCGCCTCGGTGCAGGGTCTTGGGTTGTGTCCCAATGACTGGGTTTTTCCTGCATCCGTTTCTCCGTCAACCCCAGTTCGCCGTTCCAGCACTGTATTCTTTCTCGGCAATAACCGCATCTCCCTTCCAGCCCCTTCATCCCTGTTTTTGTTGTTCATCCCATTCCTTTCATCCATACTATCATTTTCTCTGTTGGCTCGTCTCCTTGGTTCACCTCTCAACCACGGCCCACACTGTGCATTTCCTTTCTCCCCAT
Organism: Quercus glauca; assembly: GCA_023736055.1. Classification (NCBI taxonomy): domain Eukaryota; kingdom Viridiplantae; phylum Streptophyta; class Magnoliopsida; order Fagales; family Fagaceae; genus Quercus; species Quercus glauca. The sequence continues at coordinate 26,252,060 of CM043324.1, read as the reverse complement.
TCTTCTCCCTCGGCGTGCTCTCTGAGCATGCTTTTTCACCATGGTCAAGCATACCGCATCTATAGCAGAAGTTGGGCAAATGTTCATATTTAAAGAACACCCATCGCCTACTATCTCCCTCAATACATACCTTCTTTCCTCTCACAAATTTCCTCGTCGTATCAATGTTTACCCTCACCCTGAGATACTTCCCCACTGCACCCCTTTCTCAGGGACATCTACTTCTAATACCTCTCCTATTTTTCCTCCAATCGCATAGCCCACTATCTCTCTCTTTGTTTTTCTTTATTATGTCTTTTTCTATCTCTAACTCTTTTCGTAGAGTTTCTTTTGAATTGTTTAGAGTATTATTGCCTTGTTGTCTGTTTATTCTTCTTTCTTTGTCTCCATCAATTGCATTTAGCTTCTTCTTTTGTATTATAGTACTATGATTATTTTGTATTTTTTCCATTATGCCATCTTTCCTATTATTATTTCTCCCGTCATCTTTTCTACATGTAATATTTATGAATCTGTCGGTGCTTACTAAGCTACTATTTTTTCTATCATGCCAATTATCTGTCACTAAAGATGATCTTTGACGGGGTTCAAAGTTTCTTTCTTGTTCTGAATTTAAAACTTTAATTTTTTCATAAAGGTCCAAAAAACTGTCAATTCTATTTTCTCTATCATTTTTCCTTTCTACAGTGGTGGATCTTTCAATAACTTCTAAAGATTCCAATTTTTTATTGATCCTATCTAAGAAACTATTATTATATCTATCAGTCTGACTGTTGATTTTATCTCTTGCTTCTGGAAGATTAATTCAGGCAAATGGAGAAGAGTTAATTAATTATAAATTACTTAATGTTTACATTTGTAATAAAGGTATATGTTTTGAAGTCATTAAAGACCTTTCTTCCAAAGTTGTTTTAAGAAATTCTTTTGTGGTCTTGACTAATGTTCCTTTTAATTTCATCTTACCCTTAATCCCAAAAGAAATTGATTTCCTCGATAATGCTACTATCTTAAAAGATACTAATAAAGAAAGAATCTATAGAACTGAAAGAAGTTTGTCATCTTTAAAGACAGAAATATCACTCGATGACCAATTGATAGAAAATGATATAAAGAAATCTAAACAAGATATAGAGACAGATATTTGTTCTTAGTGCCCTTTTATTTCAACGTTTTGGACCCAAAAAGCCCGTTTTGAAGAAAGATGGAATGGAAAGTCCGTTTGGTTCAACATAAAACGCAACTTTTTGGAAAAAGTTGCGTTTTGGCTAGGCCTAAGAACGCGCAAACCATTATGGAGCTCTGGAGGTATCTTTTAGAAAAAGTCCATGCGCGTTCTCAGCTATCTGTTAGACTCTTCGGGCAATTACCAAATTACCCTTCAATAAAGCTCACTCATGTCTCTCATCTGTTCTCTCTACTCTGCCCTCTCCGTGCTGCTACAAACACAACACCACCTAACTATCACCGGTCTACCACCACACCCCATTTCAACATTTGATAATCCAAACACAAAATCAACAAAATCAAACCAAAAATAACTCAAAATCAACACAAAACAACTTAAAATTAACTCAAACCCCATTAGAAACCCATCCCAAACCCAATTCAAAATCAAACCCAAAATCCACAAAAAATCAACTCAAAATTAAGCCATTAATTGAAAACCTATAACCCAAACCCAAAATCAAAATCAAATACAAACTCAATGGTGGCAGAGACTTAAGGGATTTGAGAATTAAGGAGAGAAATAAGGGATTTCCTTATGTTTCAATCATCTTCATCTTCATCATCATCATCATCATCATCTTCTCTCTTCCTTGATCCTTGTAGCTTTCGAACTGTCAAAAAAAAAAAAAAAAAGAGATGCAGAGAAGTGGAACGTTCTAAAGTGTGAAGTGGTAAGGAAAAAAATGAAAGAAGGAAATAAAGAAAAAAAAAATTAAGGGTACGTGTGTGGAGGAGAAAAAAAGAGGGGGAAAAAAAGAAGAAGGAAATATGGATAAAAATAAAATAAAATAAGGGAAACATAAAATAAAGAATAAGAAATTAAAATTGAGAAATACTGTCACAATATTTTTACAAAATTTTCACAATAAATCTTAAGTGGTAGGTTATTATTAGTTAATATTTGTGAGAAAAAAATAATTTGTTTAGAAAGAGAAAAAAATAATTGTAATAGTTCATTTAAATTAAAATCAGTATAAATTATCACAATACTTTCACAATAAATCTTAAATAGTAGGTTATTGTTAGCTAATATTGGTGAGAAAAAAAATAATTTCACAATATTTATTTAAGTATGAAATAAACTCTCTTATATATACATTGTCCTTTTTGGTAATTTATCCCTCAAACTGCCACTTTTATAAGTGCTAGTAAAACACTCAGCTTTTAAAAAAAACATTTTTTAATAGTTTTTATCAAACACTCTTTTTGAAAAAGCACTTTTTTATTATGCACTTTTTGAAAACTCTACTTTTTCATTATACACTTTTACAAAAAGTTGAACCAAACTCACATTTATTCTCCCATTACTTTTTTTGCGTATGCACCAAAATATAGTCTAAACACCTTGTGAAAAAGACAAAGACATAAAAAATGGAACTATACTTATAATTTCTTTTAGTCAATATGAATGGACTGACAGTCTTACAGATGTGCCAAACAAAATTATAATAAATGATATACTTACACCCTTTATAGTATCCTAAAATACTCATATAACAGAAGTTTTGATAAAAGAAGTCTTGACAAATTATCTTTTATTGATCATTAAAGAAAACATTAATTGTGATAATTTATTGAATAAAGACAGATTTAATTTCTTCACAGTAAAAGTTAATCATAAGCTTTTGACAGATTTTCCCCAGACTATTACAGTTGTTGATGAAAAAGAAGTTCAAAGTAAAACTCGATTTCTCCAAAATTGAGTTTTGTGCAATTCAGTCATAGTTGGCAAATGTGAAACTCAAGGCAAAATTTCAGAAAAATTGAGTTATATACTCATTTTTCACCCAATCCAAACATCGTCTATGTAACTAAATAATTTGCAATAGAAGCTTGTAACAAAATTATTTTTAAAAAACACAAAATTTATCATAAAAGGCCATGGATAAAGACTACCTACAAACAAAACCACAAAGTACGATCAAATAGATTATGAGGGTTTTAGTTAGTTTAATTAGTAAAATTTAAAAAAAAAATAGTAAAGTTTTTTATAATTGAATAAGAGATTACCTTATAAGTTGAAACTTTATCAAAAATAGATTCTGGTTCTAATCTCCCTAGCAACATTAAATTTATTTAAACCCAAAAAAATAGGGAAGAAAATAAAATAGAAGAACAGAAATAAAAGGGCAGATTTTTTTTTTTTTTTTTGAGAAACAAAAGGGAAGATTTAGAAACAAAAAAAAAGTGTTTTTTTTAAATAAAAATTTTGAATTTCATAAAAAAGGAGTTTTTTAAAAGAAAAATTCGACCTCTTCAGAATTTGACTTAACATAAACTAGTCGTTAACCCGTGCGATGCACGGGATAGTTAAATAAAAAGACAATTAATCAACATCACGTTAAGGTAAAAGAATTAGTGAGAGACTGATTTGCCCACCAAGAATTTAAAAGAAAAAAAGATTGATATAATAAAATCTAAGAAATTTATAAATAGAAAATTTGGTTAATAATATGCATATTATAAACATTTTGCTAGTTAGCGTTTAAAAAAAAAATGGATCTGTCATAATTAAATAAAATACAATGGGAATAAATATTTAACTTCTATGCTTTTCTATAGTTTAGAAGTGTTGTCTAACGTAGAATGTTATTGGGTTGTAAGAAATATTTTTATAAAATGTTAATACCATATATATATACTTATATTGTCAATATCTCACTGCATGTGCATAGTTACTGAAACCTACAAAGTAATTTACAATTCTTAAATTAATAAAGCAAAATTTCCAAAAGTTATATATATACACACACTCAAAACTGATATAACTACAAAGATAAAAACAAATCTTATTTAGTCATATTAATAACAATATAAACAATTCAAAATATGGAACATTATCAAATTTATAACACATAATTCTATTATCTTTTACATTGAATCCAAACAAATAATAAATTAAAATTAATCCAAACAAATAATTAATCAACCAAAAATCAAAATTTTAATTAAGAAAATAAAAATCACTTGAACCCAAAATAAAAATTCTTAATAAAGAAAAAACATATAAGGTAAAAAATTAAGATCAACCTACTAAGACGCAAATACCAAAAACCTCAAAACTTAAACCTTCCAAATTTTATAGAATCCCCAAATTCTACTTCAAAACCAAACAAAACCCTTCAAATTCAAAAAATTCATATATAATATACCAAATAAAAATTTACCACACCTTGGATTGGAAGACATAGGTTACAATTTTGATTTTTCTCTAAAAAATATAGATACTTCATCTGCTGTATACAATATAAAATAATTATTAGAAATTTTAACCTAAAAACCAAACTCACAAAAACACTATCAAAATATAGAGATTAACCCAAACACTTAGAAGAAAATAAATTCTAAACATAACAAAACAATAAGATATAATGAAAATTTCAGGCACATATGAAAGCAAATAAAAAAGACAAAACCTACGTTTTTTTTTTTTTTTCTTAGTTGAGTCTCTCTCCTTCTTATTTTTTTAATTTTAAAGTGGAGTTAAGTTTAGGGTTTTGAGATGGTAATTGCTAGGATTTTAAGGAGAGAAGAGAGAGTCCTACCAGGAGTCTAAATAATATAAACAATTCAAAATATGGAACATTATCAAATTTATAACACCTAATTTCATTATCTTTTACGTTAAATCCAAACAAATAATTAATTGAAATTAATCCAAACAAATAATTAATCAACCAAAAATCAAAACTTTAATAAAAAAATAAAAAATCTCATGAACCCAAATAAAAATTCTCAATAAAGTAAGAACATATAAAAATTTACCACACCTTGGGCTGGAAGACATAGGTTGTAACTTTGATTTTTCTCTAAAAAATAGAGATGCTTCATCTGCCATATACAATATAAAATAATTATTAAAATTTCAACTCAAAAACCAAACCCATAAAAATACTATCAAAATATAAAGATTAACCCAAATACTTAGAAAAAAATTAATTATAAACATAATAAAATAATAAGAAGATAGAATGAAAATTTTAGGCACATATGAAAGCAAATAAAAAAAACAAAACCTACTTCTTTTTTTTTTTTTACGTGAGTTTCTCTCTTTCTTATTTTTTTAATCTTAAAGTGAAGTTGAGTTTAGGGTTTTGAGATGATAATTGTTAAGGTTTTAAGGAGAGAAGAGAGAGTCCTACCAGGAGTCTCTCTTTTTTTTTCTTAATCCTAAAGTTTTTTTTTTTTTTTTTTTGGTGAGTCCTTTTAAAAAAAAATAAATTCAAACCTAAAGTGAGTCATTTTTTTTTTAAATTCTAACGTGAGGTATCTTAAAAAATTATAATTAATTTTTAATCTTCAATTTTATATTATATATAGATAATAATAATGATGTGATAGGCCAACAAAATATATCTAATAAAGTTTTACTTAAACTAAACTATTGTAACACTAATAAATATAAGAATATATAAAACCTAGAATAAAAAGAATCTAAAATGAAAAGAAACTATTTGGTATTTTTGTGATAAGTTGATGTAGGATATTGTTATTTTGATATTTTTATGCAAAAAACGTTATTTTAGGTCTAGGTGATTTATTTTCTTATTTTTAGGTTATTTTAATTTTTTTTAGGTCAAATTTGGTTCCTATTATGGTTAGGTATTAATTAGGGCTTATTTTAGAATATATTTTCTTGTCCATCAAGTTTTATGGAGCCCTTAAATAGGCCTCCAAGTTTGTATACGTTTTTCAATATTATTGATATTAATAAAAATTCAAACTTTTGTCTATTGTTTTTCTGGTGAATTCTATATAAGATATAAAACCTAAAATAAAAAGAATCTAAGATAAAAATAAAAAGAAAATAGTGATGATGTGAAAAATTGTAAGAGTTTCAGAAACTTCGGTTTTATATATATATACTAGTATTATGCCCATGCGATGCACGGTTTAATTAAAATTCATATGTAAATAGATTTTTTCATTAATTTACTTAAAATTAGATAATAGAATACATAATAAAAGTAAATAAATATTTTACTTTTAAGTTATATAATAAATTCATATGGTGTGAAACTAAGGTATTATTAAATGCACACACACACACACATATATATATATATAAGTAATAATTTATTAAAAAAGTGCAATAAATATGTTTGTTTTCAAAATGCATAAGATGATTTTTTTTTTTTTTTTGGTCAATATCATGAAACAAAATTTGTAAGCTTTTCTTCAAACTTACATGGATTTGAATTTATCATTTTTTTTTTGTAAAATTTGTCATTATTTAAAATATATATATTAGTTTTTTTGGGTTACTTTATCCTAAATTAGATTTTTAAAAATTAAGTTTATGTTAATGTTAATACATATTAGCTATCATTTGATAGCTTATACCAAAAAAAAAAAAAAAAACAACAACAACAACAACAATTAAAGTTTAAATTAGGCTAAAAGTAAAATTGTTACTTTATAAAAAAAAATGATATAATACTTATTGTTACTTTATCCAAATAAGTCGATAAGAACAAATAGAATTAGAGTCTTACTTAAACTTAAACTTAAAAATTCTGTAATTTTGTGAAGTCACTTGTCGCAACCACGGCGTCTATTTGTCATTATATAAATATATAAATATATATATATATTTCTTTATTTATTTTTGGGTTACTTTATCCTTCTTCTTCTTTTTTGACGTTATCTACATTAGATTTTTTTTAATTAAGTTTTCGTTAATGTTAATACATGTAGGGTAAGAATTTGTTGGGCCTGGTACCAACTCTGTGTTGTGAGCCCAACAAATGCCCAACAATAAATTTGTAGAGAATGGGTTAAACAGCTGGGCTGGGTTATGATTTAGCAACGATTCATGCAGGCTGAAACAATAAAAACGAAGGTAAACCGGTGTTTTATAGACGGTCTCTTTGGTCCGAAGAGGCGTTATATTTGAAAGCTTTCACTTATACAAAAAATCCCTCCCTTTCTTTGTGAGGCCTGCTATCCTTATATAGATCCCCTTTTCTCATCCTCACCGCCCACTTGTCCCTCATCTAGGTGCCTACTTGAGTACTGGTCACATCAGCCGTTTGCTTTAACCTGCAGTGAGTGGTGGTAGGTGAAGATTCACTGTTCAGGTGTCTTCTCCACATAAATGCGGCCAGAAAAGTTGCTGCAGTGCATTAAATGTGGCGGGTGGCAGCTTTATTGGCAGGATATTTCATGATAGCTCCGCAGTTAGGCAAGCTCGGGGCTCGGCTTTCGCAGGAAGATCTTCAGCATAGCTCCTTGGTCAAGTTCTGGGCAGGCCCGTTGGAGATGGTCTCTTCGGCCCAAAAGGTTGTCTTCGGACGGACCATTTATCCCTCGTAGGCTGTATTCTTACCAAGATGGCAACACATTGATGTTTTTATCCTCTTCGGACAGAGAACCTTGTCTGGATTGGGCCTCTGTCCCAACATATGACACTGGGCCTTCTTACCCACAATGAACAAGTGCCTCGACGCAGCTGGAGTCCCTGCGGAATCAGCCTTAAGGCAGCCTTCTTCTCGGCCTCCACTGCCTCCTTGGCCAATTGCGCATCTTCCTTGGCCAACTTAGCAGCGTCCCTGGCCATTTGCAGCTCAAGCCGAAGCTCTTTTACCAACGCCCTCTCCGTCTCCAAATTGATTTCAGTCGTGTACAGCTTCTGACGTTGGTCTTCGGCTTGCTTCTCTGCGTTTTTAAGGCCCGCATCTGCATTTCTTCTTGCCTTTACCTCCTCCTTCAGTTGATCGGAGAGACGGGTGTTTTCATCCCTGGCCTTGCCCAGCGCTCTTTCAACGTCCTCCCTGGACCGGATCTCAGCTTGCACGTCAACCTCCTTCTTCTGAACCCACTCTTCAGCCACGTAGATTTGCTGGGCAATCTGCATGGCAACCAAAGAATGTTACGAAAAATATGAATACACAAGGACTACGAAAGAGCTGCGAAAGGGCACCAGTTGTCTTACCATGCCTAAATCTCGTTTAAGGGACAGGAAGAGCTCTTTTTCACTGAAACGCCGATAGGACTCCATATCCTTCGGAAGAAGAAGGGGCTGCTCTAACGCTTCTGCTATGTATCCGGCCTTCCCTCCAGCATAGTTTCTGAGGGAGGCGTCGAAAGGGATGGCTGCGCCATCCAGAGTAAGCTTCGGGGACCAGTCATGGGTCCCTCGCCGCACTTCAGCCGTCAAATTTTCCTCCCTACTCTCAGTAGAAGAAGCCCGTTTGTTCCTGGTATCATGGGCCTTCTTCTGCTGCTTAGGTCCCTTCGGAGGAACCACTTCCCCCTCCTCGATGTCAGCCACGTCTGTCACTACCCTCTTTTTCTTCAAATCAGGCATCGTTTTCAAACCTGGATCTTTTGGGGCCGGAGGAGGGGGAGGCGGTGGTGGGAGATTGGCCGTGGGCTGGGACGTGCCAGTGCCCTTAGCCGCAGGCGTCGACCTTCTATTCTTCATCAGCTGACCAAGAGTCTGCATGTCCTCCTCGTCAGTGTCTTCTGGCAAAGCTATATTCAGGAGTGGGGCGGTCGAATGTCCGTCGAGGGCCTCTTCGGCGGACAAGATTTGAACCTCCTCCGAGTCTTCCTCTTCGAACTTGAACTGATCGATTTGTTCGTCAAGCGAAGGGGTAGAAGAGGCGACTCTTTCCTCGGCTACTGGTTGAAATGGCACTTGTTGAATGGGTTGAACTAATGGTGGAATGCCCTGCGGATGGGGATGGGGCACCGGGGCGAGATCAAAAGGGGCCAAAAAGGTTTTCCTTGCCACGTCAATACGGTTTAGGCGGAGATCACCAAGTGTTATGGCGTTGCCTCTCGGCTGGAGTTCAGTCTTTGGGGTATAGCCGAGGATAAGGGGAACGAACCTAAGCTGTCCATCTTCGCTGGCAAAGATCTCCGACCGAAGAAGGTAGTTCAAGGCCGCAGTATTTGTGAGGCTCAGCCGAGGATTTACGTACCTCCTATCTGCAAAGAGGGCGATGAGACTGTCAATAGATTGCAACATAACAAAAAGAAGTCCGAATAGCTAGAAACTAGAGAGTCAGAAAAGCTCAAGGGGGAGTGTCCCACCTGGCGTTCCTGGCGTGGTTGGGCAATGAACCCCATCATGCCAGGCACCCGAGACGATAAGAAAATCGTCCTTCATCCCTTTGTTGGACTTGGGAAGACCGGAGAGAAGTCTGACGACATCGGATCGGGACCTTAAATAGTATCCCGCCCCTTTTTTGGTACGACATTCGTACATATGTGCCACGTCGTGCCAGGTTAACCCCAAGCCTAAGTGACGGTTTAGGTCATCGACTGCACCTAAGATTCTAAAGGTATTGGGTGCGCACTGGTCAGGACTAAGCCTATGGGCTGTAAGGTAACTCCTGGTGACTGGACCCATGGGAATGGTCATTCCCCCCTCCAAGAAGGCGATAATGGGGATAATGACTTCGCCCTCTTCCCTGTTCAGTAGCAACCCCTCTGTGGAGCAATACCTTAAGCCCACTTCCTGAGGAATGCGATATGTCGCCCTAAACTCTTCTATCTGGGAGGGGCTGTTCACTAGATACTCAAATCTACCCATGGTTAGCAAAGTCAGAGGAAGGGAAACACGAAACGGCGACTGGGATAAGCTACCACGGGCCGAAGAGGCAATCTCAATGTAATACGAAAATCTCGGGGAGAGAACTTACGAAGAATGAAATCGGCGAATGAGCTTTGGTCTCGCAGGGAGATTGTGGCGGATTCTGGAACTGGTTGAAGCGGATTACAGGAAGGGTTTTGAGAGTCTGAGCGCTTGAGTTCGCCGGGAGTTCTGAAGTTTGCAAAGTGAGAAGACAATCCCATCTGGAACTTTATATAGTGGTAGGTGAAGTGGTGAAACTTCGCCCGCCCAAAAACTTCGAGGAGAATCTCGTCCGTTGATTTGAAATGGACCGCTAGATTTCAGGGACAAGACGCCGCCTGGAGTAATTAATGACGCCTCAGAAACGGCGCGACAGCAGCGGTTATAAAGAAGGCGCCCAAACTCACGCGAGCACACGCGCGGAGTCAAAGTGGTGCCCACATCTGTCAAAAGGTCAAAACCTCACTTTTTTCTCTTCGGATGCGAGGTAAAAAGTGAAATTTTGAGGGGCTATTGTGGGTAAGAAGGCCCAGTGTCATATGTTGGGACAGAGGCCCAATCCAGACAAGGCTCTCTGTCCGAAGAGGATAAAAACATCAATGTGTTGCCATCCTGGTAAGAATACAGCCCACGAGGGATAAATGGTCCATTCGAAGACAACCTTTTGGGCCGAAGAGACCATCTCCAACGGGCCTGCCCAGAACTTGACCAAGGAGCTATGCTGAAGATCTTCCTGCGAAAGCCGAGCCCCGAGCTTGCCTAATTGCGGAGCTATCATGAAATATCCTGCCAATAAAGCTGCCACCGCCACATTTAATGCACTGCAGCAACTTTTCTGGCCGCATTTATGTGGAGAAGACACCTGAACAGTGAATCTTCACCTACCACCACTCACTGCAGGTTAAAGCAAACGGCTGATGTGACCAGTACTCAAGTAGGCACCTAGATGAGGGACAAGTGGGCGGTGAGGATGAGAAAAGGGAATCTATATAAGGATAGCAGGCCTCACAAAGAAAGGGGGGGATTTTTTGTATAAGTGAAAGCTTTCAAATATAACGCCTCTTCGGACCAAAGAGACCGTCTATAAAACACCGGTTTACCTTCGTTTTTATTGTTTCAGCCTGCATGAATCGTTGCTAAATCATAACCCAGCCCAGCTGTTTAACCCATTCTCTACAAATTTATTGTTGGGCATTTGTTGGGTTCACAACACAGAGTTGGTACCAGGCCCAACAAATTCTTACCCTACAATACATATTAGCTATCATTTGATACTTTATACAAAAAAAAAAAAACAATAATTAATATTAAGATTAGGCTAAAAGTAAATTGTTACTTTATAAAAAAAATGATACAATACTTATTGTTACTTTATCCAAATAAGTAGATAAGAACAAATAAAATTAGAATCTTACTTAAACTTAAACTTGTTTGTTAAATAAATTAGATGAAGAATTTGGATTGTAATCAAATTAAAATTAAATAAGAATTATATGGATTAGATGAAGAATTTGGATTGTAATCAAATTAAAAAATTTATCAACTTATAAATTATAGGAGAAAAAAATGATATATATATTTAAAAAAAAATCTGCAATTAAAGATGCATTAAAACGTGTAGTGTAGCAATTAAAAACAAGTTTTTTTATTTTTTATTTTTATAATACACTACACGTAAAATAAAAAAGGATTAGATGATGAATTTGGATTTTAATCAAATTAATATTAAATAACAAAACAAAATAGCACACTTACATCCAAATTAAAACACAAACAAAGAGAGCGAGAGTTAAGAGAGTGATAACACTGCAAATCTGTAGGGAGTCAACACCGGTAAGTTGTGAAGCAAACTGTAGAGCACTCGTTGCTCGTGGCTTTGCAAACTGTAGAGCACTCTTTAGTCAGATTTTGTATATATATAGATTAGGAAGAGTCCTGATTTACAATGGTTTTTTTTTTTTTTTTTCCCTTAACCAACTACAGCCGAATTTGAAGGGAGGTTTAACGAAATCAGTAACCTTTTTATTCATCTCAAAATTCTAGGGGGGACAGTAGGCATATATTTACTATGATTTGTTTTATGTTTATCCATATAAAAACCGTATGCCAATGCATACACCTCTATTATGTTACGTAGTGAAATTCTTTATTATCAATTTAGAAATTATAGGAGAAGAAGATAAGAACAAAAAAATTATATCTATTTTTTTAATAAAAAATCTAAAAAAATTTCTGCAATTTTGTGAAGCCACTTGGCGCAAGTATGGCTTTTAAACCCAATTTTTATTATATATATAATATAATATGATATGATAACTAAATAGAATAAAAAAGAAAAATAAAACGCAAATGAAACATGTATTTCATTGATCCTTTGAGAGATTTGATTCCATGATGAAAAAAAACATTATTTCCAAATTACTAAGAATTGGCTTTCAGTTTCTCATCAAAAAAGAAAAAAAAGAAAAGAAAAAAAAAAAGAATCACCAACCTTTATTGTTTATTGTTGGAATGAGTTGTGATATGGTGATAAATCGAACGTATTCATCTTAATACACAAAAAGTTCCTTACCTTTCCATCTTAATATCAAAAATTGCTTTTAAACAACTGAAATTAAAATAAATAATAGATCTAAAACTATATAAAAGAAAGCAACTGAAACATGTATTTCATAGATCATTTGAGAGATCTGATTCCATAATGAAAAACAACATTATTTCAAAATTACTAAGAATTAGCTTTCAATTTCTCTTTGAAAAAAAAAAAATTTGAGAATCACTAACCTTTGTTGTTTAAATCCTATGATATAATTATAGAGTTTAAATCTTATTGAAAGTATAATTTCTAATCAACGTTAACGTTAAAAAAAACAAAAACAAAAAAACGTGATTGATGGCTATAATCTGCCAAGGAAATATGATAGAATATATATATATATATATATATAAATATATATATATTTTTTTAAAATGGAGTTATTAAACGGTTTGTTAGCATTCTCTAACTAAAGTAAAAACCCTAGCTTTCATATACCTAAAGCCTAGTACGAAACCAAACCTCTTGCTCTTCTTGCTTTGCTCTTTGCTTTGCTTACCATGTTGAAAGTAAAAACTCTGAGAAGCCAAGGGTTACTATATAAAAGAAAGCAACTGAAACATGTATTTCATAGATCCTTTGAGAGATCTGATTCCATAATGAAAAACAACATTATTTCCAAATTACTAAGAATTAGCTTTCAATTTCTCTTTGAAATTTTTTTTTTTGAGAATCACTAACCTTTGTTGTTTAAATCCTATGATATAATTATAGAGTTTAAATCTTATTGAAATTATAATTTCTAATCAACGTTAACATTAAAAAAAACAAAAAAACGTGATTGATGGCTATAATCTGCCAAGGAAATATGATAGAATATATATATATATATATATAAATATATATATATATTTTTTAAAATGGAGTTATTAAACGGTTTGTTAGCATTCTCTAACTAAAGTAAAAACCCTAGCTTTCATATACCTAAAGCCTAGTACAAAACCAAACCTCTTGCTCTTCTTGCTTTGCTTACCATGTTGAAAGTAAAAACTCTGAGAAGCCAAGGGTTATGAGATTTTTATATATTCACGCGAGTTTTTCTTCTCCAAAAAAATAGATAATATATCAACTTAAAAGATGTTTAACTAATGTAGAACTTTAAATTATAATGAGATTAAGATTTTTAATTAATTTAAAAATAATAAGATAAAGAGAATTTGGAAGTGAAGAGAAACCTAAGGCTAGAAAAAGAAGTGTGTTAATTGATAAGAAGAATTTTTATCAAAAAAAGATAAGAAGAAGAAGAATAATTACGTGTAGCAGTTTTTTATCAATTAAGATTTTTTATCAACTTCTAAATTATAATAATAAAGATGAAGAATTTGGATTATAATTAAATTACGATTGTTATCAATTTAGAAATTATAGGAGAATAAGATAAGAACAAAAAAATTATATCTTTTTTTTTAATAAAAAATCTAAGAAAATTTATGTAATTTTGTGAAGCCAATTGGCGTGAGCACGGCTTCTAAGCCCAACTTTTATTATAATATGATATGATATGATATAATATGATATGATATATATATATATATATATATATATATATATATAGACTATTGGATTCCTATGAAAACTTCATACCTTTTTTTTTTAGAAGGAAAAACTTCATACCTTTTAACCAGAGAGTAAACAATTTTTTTCCAAAAAATCTCACACTCCTCCCTCTCTCTCTCTCTCTCTCTCTACCAACTCACCCCCAAGCGGAGAACTCGTCATCGGAGACGCCGCTACTCGTCGTCGGCGCCACCGCCCGCTATATGACCGTTGAAGTCGTCACCGCCCACAAGTAGATCTCTCTCTCTCTCTCTCTCTCTCTCACGAATCAACCAGCAACCTCCAAGAACATGAGCGTCGAGCCTTTCAACAAGTACACTTTTCTTGAAATCCCAACAAATTTTGATTTTTTTTTTCGAAAACTTAGTTTATATAATTTGAAAATTTTTGTTTTGTTTTGTTTTTATTTTTTTTGGTGAATTGAATTTTGAAACACAGGTTGGTGAAGCTAGCGGCGAGGGCTTTCTACGATGACATAACGACGAAAGGAGATAATCAACCCAAAACTGGCCGCAGTGACAACAGGGGAATCGCCGTCGTGGTCCTCGATGCCCTAACTAGGTTCGTTGCTTTTGAAAACAATTTTTTTTTTTTTTTTTTGGGTAAAAACTGAACTTTATATTGAATTCATAGACGGCAATGGGTAAGGGAAGAAGATTTGGCAAAGGACTTGAAACTGCACTCGAAGCAGCTTCGTCGAACTCTGAGATTCTTCGAGGAAGAAAAACTAGTTACTCGAGATCATAGAAGAGAGGTCTGTGTTGTTCAACTAGTACTAGTTCTGTTTTAGACTTAAATTGAGCATACAGTGTATTAGTTTGTCTGTAAAATATTGTTCAAATGAAGAATTCAATGATTAAACCAAGTTGTTACAGTGCAATTTAGGCGTTATTATGTATATGCGTTCTAGTTTGGTAATGGTAATTATATTCGTGGAAAAGAAGCATAGGTATGAGGGCTAGAATCTTGTTCTCTTCTTTAAGTTTTTGTGCTTTTTTACTAACCCTTTTAATCTCGTAACCGGGCCTTGTTAACTACTCAAACTTCAGCCCCGGGCGTCACCAACTCTATGAAAAAGCCTCTAATAATATTTGTAGTAGGTGTTAATACCTTCAATACAAACTTTTTTGGTGACAACCGTGACATCTAGTACAAATTCTTAGCTCAAATTATTTGATAAGTAAAGAAAATTGCATCGAACTAATATGACATACAATTCGATAGGGGCAACATGAAGTATGCCAGTTGTACCCCCCACATGAATCCCTAGAAATGACAGTGCAAACAGTCGATAAAATCACATGAATATGAAAGCCTCCTCTCACCCAAAGGAATAAGGACGCAATAAATTGGGATTTTAGCTTCTCAATATTATCCCTTCAAGGTCCTATTTCTCTCCCTCTAAATGTGCCACAACACAAGGGAACCATATTCCATACCATATTTTTAAAAGAAATAGGTCTTTGACATATCTCTTGCCTTAATCAAACACATTAAATGAGCTTGAGGTACTCCTTCGGAGCTGTCCTATATCAAATAAGAGAATTGATGTTACCCTTTTTGTAGGGCCTAGAAGATGATTTCTTCTTTTTCTTTAATATTCTCTTTTATTTCCTGCAATATGCTAGCATTAGACCTTCACCCTAGCACTCCTAAAGGTCATACTTAGTGCTCGAAGCTCCCTCTATTGTGAGGTCTGGGAGAGGTGATTGGTGGGTGGTAGTCTTACCCCCTAGCTTTAATTTGGAGAGGCTGATTTCCGAACTTGAACCCGTGACCTGTCGCTTTGGGTGGAAGCTATTTGCCATTACACTAAGGCCCAATCTCTAGCACTCCTAAAGGTCAAGTTCCTAATAAAGTTCCTGGAATTTCAAGCAAAGCCACTTTTCTGCCTTCTAATCACAGCCCAACAAAAAACCAATAACTTAGAATGCATAATAAAGGCTTTTATAAATGGAATCCATAAAATTTCCAATATTCATAACCTTTGCTTACTGCATAACTAATCAGGAGAAATAATATTCACATATGCCCCATTTCTAAGCAATACCCCCCCACTCCCCTGGGTTCTACATTGTGCAATTCTTCCCATTTCTTTGATGAGTGTTCTTTTGTTTCCACTAGAATTATTTAATGTACATGTCATACTTATCCTACTAGAAAGTAACCTTCTTTTGGTTCTTCAATGTTTTCAGCCGCTCTTGTTGTTGCTTGTTCATTTTCTCATGAAGTTCATGCATACTAGCTGTTGGCTCAATTATATAAACCCTTTTATTTAGATATATTCTTCATACGCCATATGTTGTCTGGTTTTACCACAGACAGCTAAGGGTGCGAAGATATATAGTGCTGCTGTTGCTGCCACAGCTGATGGTCATCCTCTAAAAGAGGGGGAAGAAAAGGTTAAGATGCACACTCACTCCTACTGTTGTCTGGATTATGCTCAGGTCTCTCTCTCTCTCTCTCTCTCTCTCTCTCTATATATATATATATATATTTTAAATTTTTAATAAGTTCATACCTTCATTTTTTTAGTGATTTAATTAGACAGAAGGAAAAATGATCCTTTTCTTTTTCTGGGTTTTTTTTTGTTCAATCGTGATTATCCATTTCTCCAGGTAATCAGATGTTGACCATATTTTGTCTACTGCTAAAAGGCCTAAATGAAAAATGGTTTTGGGGTGTTGCAGATCTATGATGTCGTCAGGTACAGATTGCACCGTATGAAGAAAAAACTGAAAGATGAATTGGACAACAAGAATACAGTTCAGGAGTATATATGCCCCAACTGTGGGAAAAGGTCTCATTAACTGCTGATTTTTCTTTTTAATTTTCTTTTCTTTTTTGAATGTGTAAGTCACACACAAACACATGCTTGCATGCACACAAGTCTAGATGAAGTTTATATTTCTAAAAAATTGAGTTTCAAATGTTCAGGTACACTGCATTGGATGCATTACGGTTGATTTCTATGGAGGATGAATTTTTTCATTGTGAAAGTTGTAATGGAGAACTTGTGGCTGAGAGTGACAAGTTAGCTGCTCAAGAAGGAGGAGATGGAGATGACAATGCAAGAAGGCGAAGGCGTGAAAAGTTAAAGGACATGCTTCAAAACTTGGAGGTTTACTTTTATCATAACTATATGTGTGTGTGTGTGTGTGTGTGTGTGTGTATTAATGTGTTCATAACTTTCTCTTGCCTTGGATGTGATGTCTAAATATGAAATGATAGGAAGGCTGTAATCTTTTTGTTAAATTGGTTATGGTTTATGATAGTTACTGTTGTTATCCAATTTTCATATTTTTCTATAACTCAATTTGTTATAATTCTTACAAGAGTATATTTATCTGTAGTGTGCGTGTGCAATTTGAAATTGGAAGGGAATTTCCCTTCAAATTTGCAGTTGTGAAGGAGGGCTAGCTGGGGTAGATAATAGTTATAAATGTTACTAATCGAAAAAAAAAAGGTCAAAAAAAAGAAATGAAAAGAAAAGAAAATTACCTATGGGTTTAGACAAGTTTATATAGCTATATCTAAGATTTTTATGTTTAGTGACCTCACTGGGTTATGCCTAAGAGGAAGTTGGATTTGTTAGCTTGTTTGAAAGAGAGTTTTGGTAGACTCTGAAATGCTGATTTATGGGGGGCTGTTCCTTTATGCATCATGTGGACCATTTGGAAAGAACACAACCAATGCATATTTGAAGGACCTGAACACTAGTTGGATTTAAAATTGTTTTTTGATTTGTTGAATGGCCATTCATTTTCCAATTTGGAGGAATTTTTAGATATTTGTAACTCTCAGTGGTGTTTTGTAGCGACCCCAGTACGCTGCCTGTGTACATGAGGCACACTGATTTAAGATTTCACTTATTAAAAAAAATTTCCTACATTTGGACCCATTTTTTGTTGTAGTAGGATAGGGTTTGAAGATTATCCTATATGTAATAGGCGGTTTAAACTGCTGAAGTCCAGTTAATTGCTTGAGAATACCTTTCTCTCTGGTTGATTGTAGTGGCCTTCCTGGATCCAGCATAATTCTCCAAAATGGAACTGTGTAAGTAGGAAAACGGTGTCCATAAGGACTCGATTATCTGTATGAATCATTTCAAAGAACTCCAGAATATCCACTTGCTTTCTCTTGCATAGAGCACATGATTACCTACTTGAGAAATCTTATTATAGGTTTTCAGATGTTGGATTTGCATTATGTTTGGACCACTCTGAAACTGAATTATTGATCCTTGACAAAACCTTTGAATTGTTGTTAGATATTGCATTTGGAAGATGTGTGGAAATAAGAATATTGTTGATATTTCAAAATACACTATTTACTACTTTTCTTGTATACATAAGAAAAAGCGCTGCAGTTGCATTATGTATGTAGATTTAAGATTTTTCATCATACACAATTTCAGTTTCTACAAAATCCATGAAAGGAATTCATAGGTATTCCCTTTTTTTTTTGATAGTTAGGAGTCCATAGGTATTTGTGCATCTCCTTCAAGTGCTTCAAACATTTTACCCGGCACTATGTAATGTTGGCATTCATTTCTCTAGCCCTTTTTGTTTTTGTATGTGTATACGTGCATGCATGCAATGGCCTTCAGCATGATGACATATTACTTATGTGTCAGTTGTACTTGTTTTTGCTATAGAAGTCATTCATCAATGGGTTGGCAGTCATTATCAAGATTATTATTATTTTTTATTTTTTATTTTTTGGGAGAGCTGGCCTCCATTTTGGTTTGCTTAAAGCAGCTCTTCTCATTTTACATGAAAATTATGCTGGTTACGGTTCTTCTTATGTAAACTACATTGTCATTCTTTCTGAGCTGGCAAAATGGAATGAGTGCAGGTACAGCTTAAGCCATTAATGGATCAACTCTCTAGAGTGAAAGACTTACCTGTTCCTGAATTTGGCACGCTTCATGCATGGGAAGCTCGAGCAAGTGCTGCTGTGCGTGCAGCAAATGGTGATTCCGGTGCTATTGATCCTTCCAAATCTTCCCAGGGACTGGGTTATGGTGGAACGTCATTGCCTTTTGTTGGAGACACCAAGGTAACCTTGTTCTCATCTCTCTTGCCCATCTTATCTATTAGCTTTGAGGTTTGAGATGGAGCAATAAAAGCTTCCTTGTTTCTTAAAATTCTATAATATTGATTTTTTAAAAATAATTCAATGGTTTTTTGTTTGGGGGGGGGGGGGGGGGTTGGATTTGAACCTTGGATGTCTTTGTTGGAAACACTAGGAGGTTCCAGTTGAGCTACAAGGCTCTTGACTATATAATATTAATTTTAAACTTTAATCATGTTCAATGTTTTTGGTCAAGATCTCTAGCTGTATGTAAGTTTCCTAAATTGCATGTCTAATTAAATGCCAGTCAGAATTTCTGACCTCATTAATAGCTACTTTTAAGGGTCATAGTTCTGATGCGTGTTCTTTTCTTGAGTAAAGATTGGTGATAGACCTCCTTCATCCTTCTTGAGGACTTTGTACATGCCATTCAACTGTAGGAATATTCTGATTATTCGTATCACTGGTATCTGATATACATTGGTTGATTTACTTTAATGCTGCATTATTTGTTTTGTCCAAAATAGATTGGGAGGGAACTCTTTATCAAATTATGACTAAATCTTTAGCAATGACTGATTTATCCCCAAAAGTTTGGTTTGCGGCCAACAAACAGTTTGGGTTCATAAATTCCCTAAACTGAAGGAGATTTACTTGTTGTATTACCAAAATATGTGATCTTGTTATTAAAAAAAAAAAAAGAATGTGAACGTGTATTCTATCATTGTAACGTGTAAACACCCGAGATATTCTGCAGAAGTGATTTTCTGGCAATCAATTATTTATAGACCAGAGGTATATCATCCTTAATTGTTGGGTGACTCCTTTTTAGGAAATCATTCTATTTTTTCGGTCTGTGATTTGATGGATGTTTGTAATTTATGTATTTGATTGTTTTGGTCCCCTGCTGTGTACTTCCTGTATACTTGAGTGACTTTTTTTTATGACTTTGAATAAAATTTTCTTTACTTATCAAAAAAAAAAAAAAAATGTTGGGTGTGGAATCCCATATTTACATACTTTCAACATCTCCTTCATTAAATAAATTGGATGGTATGAGATATTGTCTTGTTCATTAACATCTAGGAAATATTCTGCTAAAGATATGGCAGTTAAACCAACTGTCATACGAGCTCCAAGCGGGTCATTCATCTGACCATATACTACAGCCACTTTTGATTATGCAGTATTTTGTTTGTTAATTACTAAAGATTATAATCTGTTTATGGCTGGGTCTTGGCAGGTTGAAGTTGACTTTTCTGGGACTGAAGGCAAGGGAGAGAATATTAAATCTGAAACTGAAAGTTCATCTCTGAAAGTTTTGCCACCATGGATGATCAAGGAAGGAATGAACCTCACAAAGGAACAACGGGGAGAGGTCAAGCAGGAGTTGAGGATGGATGGCAGTTCAGCAGCTGTAGAATTTTTAGATGACAAAAAGCCAACAGTTGAAAATGATGATAAGAAGAATATACAGGTTCATGCAATAAGAAAATAACAGAGATGAACTATTATTTTATTTCTTGTCTTGATCTGATTCGTATAGTTTTTTTTTTTTTTTTTTTTCATTTCCCCCTCTTTTTGTTTCTTGTTTTTATATATGCCAAAAAGGTTTTTTCCTCTTTTTATTAGTATCTTTTTTTTTTTTACTAAACAAATATTTTCATTTTTTTCTTCACCCAATATCACTTCATTTCTGCTTCTTAATAATGTGGTAGGATGAGTATATCAAAGCATATTATGCTGCTTTACTCAAGAAACAGCAAGAATTGGACGAAGCTGCTAAGAAAGAACATGAATTGTCAAATACACACTCTTTGAACGGTGTTTCTGACACGACTTCTAATCGCCAAGTTGGAATAAAGTCAAAACGTGATGAGGATGAGGGAGATGATGATGTGGAATGGGAAGAGGCTCCAGTTGCAGGTAAGTACCAATCTTTTCATTTGTGTTAAAGCTTCAAGAACTTTTCTGGATGTTTTGGATTTTCTTATAACCTTTTAATAATCAGTTAACGTCCAAGCTAACAAATGATTAAGATACTTATATGATTTCCAGCTTTTACTAATCGGTAATTATGAAGTTGTCATGTGATAGTTGTTCAGTAAATGACCTGATGTAAATAATGACAAATTACTAATATGTTTGAAAATTTTCCATGCTACAGAAGTTCTTACAATGTCGGAATTGTTGCTGTAGTTATTTTTCCCCCTTCAAACAATAGAATTGATCTCCTTATCCCATAGATCACAAAAATCTTCACATTTATCATAGGTTGAATGTTGCACCTCCTCTATTACAAGGAAGAGAAATATCAAATATTATTAGGCTACAAGGCTATTGGTTGCTTCAGTTGAATTGTTAATTGTCATAGAATGTAAATTTGAACTAGTGATTTTATGCTGCTTGAATCTTGTGCTTTGGATTTCCCTAGAGGTGATGTTCTGTATTGGCAGCTGAAAAAATTAGTAAAGAGTTATTGGAATGGCTAAAAGCCAGTATGGAATTTTGTAGTGGCAAATAGGGGTCTGTATATACCCATTCAACCCATGCCACCCACCTGACCTGAACTGACTGGAGGCCGTCTATGATTGGCTTCAAAGGCCTACGAGGTTGGAGGTTGGGTGTTTTCTTTAAATTCTTTTTGGGTTTTGGTCAGGCATTGGGTGTGGAAATTGAAAACACGAGCAACCTATGCTGATCGAAATAGTTTTTTTTTTTTGATAAGTAAGAAGAAAATATTATTAAAAAAGAAAAGCAAGAGAAACACAAAGAGTTCACGGTAGTGAACAATGGAAAAAAGAAACAACAAGACAAAACAGCCCCTAATCTATTCTAATAGAAGAAATAAAATCCGTAAGGGAAGAACAATCCGAGAAACCCCAACAACGAGACCAATCAAAGAGGGTCCTCTGGCAAAACTCTAATAACTGAACCACAGTTTTCCCCTTGTCCTCAAAAGCCTGCCGATTCCATTCAGACCAAATAGTCCACATTAAACAGCCTGGGACCAAATCCCAAATATCAAAACTACGCTTCCCAAGCCAATGAAACCAACAGAATAATAAGTCCTCGACTGAACCTGGCATGACCCAAACGATCCCAAACAACCGAAGCATATACATCCACAAAGAATGAGCTATCGGACAAAAAAGTAATAAGTGATCCATAGATTCCGCATTACAACAACATAAATTACATCGATTCGCCAATGGACGACCACGAAGCATAAGATTATCCAAGGTTAGAATCTGACCATGAGCTGCTGTCCACATAAAGAAAGCCACCCTTTTAGGAACCTTAACTTTCCAAATACCCTTCCAAGGGAAGGTGGAGGGAGTTGCATTACGAATCTTATGATAGAAAGATCGAGTATCAAACTTCCCACTGCCATTAAGATCCCAACACAGCCTGTCACACCCTCCACCCCTCGGGATTCAGGTTTGGATGAAATGAAGAAGGGAGTAGGAGGCCGCCAACTCCTAATCATTGAACTCTCTCTAAAATCTTAAGCTCCACACTCTGTCATTATCGCCCACTGAAGGGCTTAACACATCAGAAATACAAGCCTCCTTGTTAGTTGAACACAAAAATAATTGAGGATAAAGACTTTTAAGAGGGACATCCCCATTCCACTTATCATGCCAAAAAAGAATACGAGATCCATCCCCCACCACAACAGAGAAATGCTTAGCGAAAGATTCCCACCCTTCACTAATACTTCGCCATAACCCACACCCGTGGGCCCTACTACAAGCTCTAGTGCACCAACCCCCTTTTCCCTCCCCATATTTCATGGCTATGACCCTTCGCCACAGATGAGAGGTTTCATGGCCATACCTCCATGGCCATACCTCCAAAGCCATTTCCCTAAAAGGGCCTGATTAAAAGGCACCAACTTCCGAATACCTAAACCGCCCAATTCGTGCGGTAAGCAAACTTTTTCCCAAGCCACAAAAGGATATTTGAAACACTCAACTGATGAACCCCACAAGAAGTTCCTTTGAAATGCGTTCCAATCTAAGTGCCACAGCTTTGGGGATAGTAAAAAGGGAAAGGTAATAAGTCGGAAGGCTTGAAAGGGTACTCTTCAGTAAGGTGAGTCTACCACCCTTTGACAAATATAGCCGCTTCCAACCTGAAAGCTTCTTTTCCATCCTCTCTAGGATCGGATTCCAAATGGAGGGTGTTTTATACAAAGTTCCCAACGGCATACCCAAGTAAGTCATAGGCAAACTGCCCACTCTGCACTGAAGGATATTAGCCAAAGACCGAATGTTACGCACCTCCCTAACAGGGATAATTTCACTTTTCCCCACATTCACCTTCAAACTAGTAAAAGCTTGAAAACAAGTCAAAGTTAGCCTAATAGATAGAATCTGCTCTCTAGAGGCATCACAAAAAAGAATGGTATCATCAGCAAATAAAAGATGAGAAACATGGATACCAGTAGAATTAATAGGACCCACATGAAAACCTTGAATGAAACCACATTCCTCAGTTTTCTTCATGATACGACTTAAGACCTCCTTGATCAAAAGGAAAAGGAGGGGAGACAAAGGATCACCTTGTCTGAGCCCTCTAGAGCTACCAAAGAAGCCAGCAGGCGATCCATTAACTAGAACTGAGAAGCGAACGGTAGAGACACAAGTTTTTAACCATCTCCTCCATCTCTCCCGAAAACCCATCCTCTCCAACAAATAAAACAAAGTGTCCCAATTCACATGGTCACAAGCTTTCTCAATATCTAACTTACACACCACCCCCGGGGTGCGACACTTCAGTCTACTGTCTAAACATTCGTTGGCAATAAGCACTGAATCCAAAATCTGTCTGCCACCAACAAAAGAATTTTGAGACTCCGAAATAAGATTATCCATCACCCGCCTCAATCTGTTAGCTAAAACCTTGGACAAAAGCTTATAC
Source organism: Quercus glauca (assembly GCA_023736055.1). Lineage (NCBI taxonomy): Eukaryota > Viridiplantae > Streptophyta > Magnoliopsida > Fagales > Fagaceae > Quercus > Quercus glauca. The sequence goes on along the minus strand of CM043324.1, from coordinate 26,228,094 downwards.
ACACTGCCTACTAAGCGGATAGGCCTAAAATCTTTAATATTCAAAGCATTATTTTTTTTGGGAATCAGAGATAGAAAAGAAGCATTCAGAGACCGTTCAAATTCTGAGCTCCTATGAAAATGATCAAAGAAAGCCATGACATCTATTTCCACAACACTCCAGCATTTTTGGAAAAAAGCCATAGTGAAACCATCAGGACCTGGGGCTTTATCACCCTCCATCTCTTGAAGAACCTTTACCACTTCCTCCTTAGAAAAGTCCCTCTCTAATTCAAGCCGCTCGTCCTCTCCAATGCTATTAAACTCTAATCCAACCATAGAAGGACGCCAAGTAACTGACTCAGTGTACAAACTCTGATAAAAGTGGACCACCTTAGACCGCACCTCTTCCTCCTCCTCATAGAGGACACCATCCACTTCTATACCCCGAAGATAATTAGTTCTTCTATGGGAGTTTGCAACCCGATGAAAAAAGCGAGTATTATTGTCCCCCTCCTTCACAAATAAGAACTGGGACTTTTGTCTCCAAGAAATCTCTTCCAAAGAGGCAAGATGTGCAATCTCTCCTTTAATTTGAGTACGACGAGTTTGATCCTCAAGAGAGAGGCCTGACAGGTCCTCCCTAGCATCCAAACCCAACAATTCCGATAAAAGACATTTCTTCCTAAAGGCCAAATCCCCAAATTCCTCCTTATTCCACTTTTTCAAGTCCTCTTTAGGAGCTTTTAATTTACGACCCAGAATAAAGCTAGGAGAACCCGAAAAGCAATACCCATTCCACCAGTGCCGAACCCTTTCTACAAAACCCTCTTCTTTCAACCACATATTCTCGAACTTAAAGGCACTCCGGCCTTTATTAACACTACCCGCCACCACCAACAGAGGGCAATGATCAGAAACTACACGAGGGAAAACCCTTTGAGACACGTTACCAAAGTGATCCACCCAATCCACCGATGCCAAGGTTCTATAGTTAAAATGCTTATAGGTTTAAATGCAGCATGCAGGCATTGTTTATTGAGATTTCATTTCTACCTGATGTTGACACGTGCCTCTGACCTTATCCTTCCCCCCTTCAAATGATAGAATTGGTCCCCTTACCCCTCATTTATTCTCTCTCTCTCTCTCTCTCTCTCTCTCTCTCTCATGTTGTTGACAATCCTTTTTTTATTTATCTATTTTTTATAATTTTTATAAGTAATAACTTCATTGAAAAAAGAAGAGAAAATATAGAGGGAAAAAAAGCACACAGGCCATGTGCTAGAAACAACAGGGGAAAAAAAAAGGTAACAATGAAAGCACAAAAATCAAGCATATCTAGTAAAGAAATAAACGTAAAAACACTAAACTAAGAAGGCTATAAATATGCAGTGAAACTACTAAACTAATTTTTAATATTTCAAAATGTATATGTTTCTTTACTCTAATTTAGTTTACTTTTTCTTTACAATATATATACAATATTATCCAAAACTGTCTTATATAAAATATCAAAAAATTATCTGTACATTGCACGGGCAACTTACTAGTTTTATTAAAAAAGAAGCCAACCTGACCCCAAATACTGAACACACTATATTCCACAACTCTTGAGATATTGGGCAATGTAGGAGTAAGTGGTTAGTAGTCTCCCCATTCCTCTTGCACATACAACACCAATCCACCACCACCACTTTTCGCCTCCTTAAATTATCAATGTTTAAAATTTTCCCCAAAGCCGCTGTCCAAATAAAGAAACTAACCTCTGGAGGCTCTTTTGGTTTCCATGGAAAAGAATCTGGATTTTGGGGTTGTAAGGCCCTATAATAAGAACGAACATCGAAAACACCCCTAGTAGAGAATTTCCAACAAATTTTATCCACCCTATTCCTTCTCCAAGATCCAAAATAAATAAGGTCCATAAATGATACAACCGACTTCAGCTCCCAATCTTGAACCGGTCAAGTAAATCTGATATTCCAATAGTAGTTTGCCTTTGAGGACAACAACAACTCAGCCATTGAAGCATCCTTGTTACTAGCAATATTGTAAAGTTCTGGGAAGATATTTTTCAAAGGAAGCCCCTCACACCATGGATCACTCCAGAATTTAATACAAGAACCATCCCTCGCCTTAAAGATGATAAAAGGATAAAAATCATCAAATCCCTCTCTGATGTAATTTCATAAACCAACCCCGAAGGCCCCCCTAAAAGAGACTTATTAAACAAAACCAGATTACGCACACCCAGTTCCCCATATTGAACTAGTACACAAATAGTCTTCCACTTAACCAAATGATACTTAAAACTCATCCCCTAATCCGCCCCACAGAAAATCCCTTTGTAATTTTTCAATATGTCTAGCAACACTTACTGGGATAAGAAACATAGATAGGTAGAATGTAGGCAGGCTGGATAAGGTTCTCTTCAATAAAGTGATTCAGCCCCCTTTAGAAAGATACAATCTTTTTCACCCGGCCAGCCGCCACTCCATTTTCTCCAACACACCAGTTTAAATAGCTTTCGCCTTGAAAGTAGCACCTAAGGGAAGCCCCAGATAAGTCACGGGTAATGATGCCACTTTACATCTTAAAATACCAGCCAAAGTTTCAACATTCTATACATCTCCAACCAGAACCAGTTCTGATTTCCCCAAATTTATTTTTAAACTAGATACAATCTGAAACCAGACAAACACTGCTTTCAAATGCCAAATTTGCTCTGGATTCACTACACAAAAAATCAAAGTATCATCTGCGAGTCAAAGATGAGAGATCTCTAACTGGCCCCTAGATTTTCCACCCACTGAAAACCCGAAACAAAGTTGCCAATTCTAGCTCTCTCAAACATCTGGCTGAGGACCTCCATTACAATCACAAACAAGGGGGGGATAGAGGGTCTCCTTTTCTCAAATTCTAGCTCTCTCTAACATCCGGCTGAGGGCCTCCATAACAAGTGCAGAAAAACGAACTGTGGAAATACATGAAAAAATCCACTGCCTCCATCTAGAACCAAACCCACACCTTTGAAGCACATACAACAGGGAGTTCGAATGCACATGATCATATGCTTTCTTCAAATCCAACTTACACAAAACCCCAGGAATTCTAGATTTAAGGCGGCTGTCTAATCATTCATTTGCAATCAACACTGAATCCAATATTTGTCACTCTTTGACAAAGGCATTTTGAGGTTCAAACTCCACTTTATGAAGCACCTTTTCAAGCCTATTAGCCAAAACTTTTGCCAGGATCTTGTAGACCCCAGAAATCAAACTAATTGGCTAGAAGTCCTTTATCTCCACTGCCCCAGGCTTTTTTGGAACGAGGGTAATGAATGTAGCATTAAGACTTTTTTCAAAATAACCGTGAGCATGGAGATAATGAAATACCTTCATAACATCTTCCTTTAGAATACCCCAGCAAGATTGAAAAAAAGACATTGTGAACCCATCCGGACCTGGTGCTTTATCCCCATTCATATTGGATACCACCTCAAACACCTCATCCTCTGAAAAACATCTTTCCAGCCAGCATGACATTTCATCTTCCAAAACAGAAAATTCCGTTCCATCCAGCAAGGGCCTATGGATACTTGACTCCAAATAAAGAGCCTTATAAAACTCCACTATCTTTTCCTCGATGGTATCCTGATTGTTTATCTCCTCCTTATCCACCACTAATCGCCCTATGGTGGTGTTGCGGCGATGAGAGTTTGCAAGTCTATGAAAGAACTTCGTATTTTTATCCCCTTCCTTCAAACAAAGCAGCCGAGATTTTTTCCTCCGTCAACATAATTCTCTCAAGATCCGCTTTAGCCTGATAGCGTTCACTTTGTTCCCCTTCTAGCAAGGTTGTAGTCTCTTCAATCTCATTGACAGCCGAAATACATCCTAGTAGAGATACTTTCTGTCGAGCTATATCATCAAAAAATGTTTCATTCCACTTCTTCAAATCTAATTTGAGGGCCTTGAGTTTATTAGCCAAAAAAAAGCTCAGCGTACCATGAAACTGAAGAATCCCACCAATTTTTTTACCAAGTCAGTAAACCCATCTGCCTTTAACCATGTATTTTCAAAACAAAAAAGGCTTCGTCCCATACGTAAGACATCGCACTCCAAAAGAATTGGAAAATGGTCTGATAATAAACGTGGGGGTCGTCTCTGAGTCGTCATGGAAAATTGCTCCTTCATAGTCAAAGATACCATAAACCTATCAATCCAAGATCTGGATAAACTATTAGACCATGTGAAAGCACCAACCTCCAAAGGGAAATCCACCAGCCCATGTTCGAAAATAAAGTCTGAGAATCCTTGCATTGCAGGAGTAATAAACTCTGCACCCATTCTTTCTCTAGGGAAATGAACCACATTAAAATACACACCAAGGCACATCCCACCAACTATTCACCCCAGCTAGTTCCTCCCACACCAGTCTCTTATCAGCATTGGAAGTTGGCCCATATACCCCAGTGAATGCCCATTCAAAACCTGAAGACAAAATCTTGAAACGACCAAACACAGAATAGTCCCCCACTGCTTCATCCACCTTCTCAATAAATCTTTTATCCCACATAAGCAGGATACCCCCAAAAGCCCCAATTGAACCCACAAATAACCAATCAACAAACTGGCTACCCCACAAGGAACTTAAAATACCTCTAGTTACGTACTCCAACTTGGTTTCCTGTAGACAAATTACATCTGCCTTCCATTGCTTAAGTAAATTCTTCACCCTCAACCTTTTTGAGATGTCATTCAGACCCTTACATTCCATGAAAGTAGCTTCAAATTCATAATTCTGATCTCACCCTCCCACTGTTGTTTGTTCTTCTTTTGGAACTCCCAACTTCGTTGTTAACATTAGTAATCAAATTCTTCAACTCACAATGCCCTCTAGTTTCTGAACTACCTTTTATTTTCTTTGGAGTAAAACCTTCAAGATCATCTTCCACATTAACTTCCATAGCACTCATCAACTCCATGATAGCCTCCTCAAAACCATTGGTCCTCACACTCATATATTTCCCAAGCCCGTTAAATCTTTTCATCACCCAGCTAGATTGTTGTTGCTGTTGTGATCTGCTTTCATCATCATTAAAGAAAAATCTTCCATCTCACTAGCCACTGGTATCCGACACCATCAATGGCTTCACCCAAATTGGTTCCTCCCCATCAAGCCCAGTCAAAGCCAACTCAGAATTTGGGCCAGCCGTAACATTCTCACCTAGACTTGGAACTGATGAATTGTTATCAGTGTCATACGCTCTGCCCTCCCCCATGTTGTACCAGCCCTCACCAGAGTTTGGCATCTCTTCCACCGCTATCAAAGCTTTTTCCTTCTCAAAATTATCCCGATCATCGCTCGGTGATACATGGAACCCGATGAAGATGACAGCCCTTCGTGAGAATTTAAAGGGAGAATAAATTGCCTACCGTCGCTAAATTGCAACATCCAGTTACTAGAGTTGCTGGAGATGTGATGGACAGCAGCTGCGGTGGATGGGTGAAGGTGACAAAGCCCCGATGAGATTGGCTCAATGAGACTCTCGCCTTTTGTTTTTGGTGATTCTGTGTGGGAAGAGGTCTGTCCTTTGCAGAGAACTAAATCTCGCGTTTGAGGCTCCAAAGGAACAGTGATATTAGTTTCTAACCAATCGGGCTTTGTTGTTGGGCCGGTTGAGTGGTGCTGCTGCTCTTTTGGTCTCCAAAATTTTTTAGATGCTTGGCCCACGGGAGGAAATTTAGGGACAACTCCTCCACATCAGCCCATTTCACCACATATTTCCCATTCGGCCCCATTTAAAAAAAAAAACGCACATTTAATTCCGGGTGATGTATCCCTAATATCTCACTCCACGCTTTTAGTGGTTTCCTTCTTAGTAGCTGTTGGTGTAAAGGCAGTATTAATTACTACATTTTTGAAAGACCGCAAATCACACGATTTGACCATCCTATCGCCCTTCTCTTCTCCTTTTGTAACACTATCAAGGATGGTTGTGTGGATTGTGTTTGTGGTGCTCTTGTGGTGGTGTCTTATTGTTATGCGGCTTCTAGGGTGGGCTGTGGTGCAACATTGGGGTTGCTGTGGCTGTGTGGGTGGTGTTTAGGGTGTTGCTACCATGGATAATGATTTAGAGGGATTTCATAGTCGTGGGTTGGGTGTATGGTGGATGATAGTGATTGATAGATTTTATGATAGGATTTTGGGTGGGTTGGGTGTATGGTGGATGATAGTATTGATAGATTTTATGAGAGGATTTCAACTGAACTGTCTACCAATTTGAAGGCGGAGGTTGGTCAGAAAGTTGATATTTTTCATTTAGAATCAGGTTGAGAGGTGGTTTACCCTGATGCAGGACAAATCAAAACTTTGTAACATGGAAATTAAACAACAGGATATATAGGGATAGATGACCTAGGAGCAGCACCTAGGCTTGCTTGGAGTCAGCATTAAGTAAAGGAGAAACATTAGAAGTTAGCTCCTTGGGTTGGCTGTAGTCAGCACCAGACCATGGGAAAAACTTCAATAGAAACTTTACTCATCAAAATAATCTCTCTTTAATAGGAGTACACTACTTAGCTTATGTAGGAGTACTATCCCTATTTCTAATTGCTATAGAAAACCTACTTATTGAATTATAAAAATAACCCTAACCTAAATAAAAATACTAATAAAACTAATTAATCCTTTAGTTGTCATTGGCATGAATCGTTGACACGTAACAGACAAGAATAAATAGCTGTTGATGTAACTAATCCTTTAGTTGCTATGCTATATGGAATCACTAAGGGCATGTTTGGCACAATGTAATGATTATTACATGGGAATATGAATAAGTATGAATAAGTATTACAAGAAATACATTAAGTTGGAATGTAATAAATTTACTATTCATTAGTTTGGTGACTATTTATGAATAGAATCCTAAATATGCATCCATAATTTAGTTGAGTATAAAAAGAAGGTGTAATTAAATCATTTTTAAGCCAAATTTTCTAAAATACACTTATTTTAGGGTGTTCAAAATAGAGCTAATAATTAACAACAAGGAAAATTTATTTTCTTTCTTTTTGAAGATGTGGCAACTAATGACTTTTTAGGAAAAAATTTTAAAAAGTTATTACATAAGGTGAAGGAATAGATATTCAGTATTTTTGATAAAAAATAGTTATTCCTCATTTTGAAGAATAACTATTCATAAGAAATAACTATTCATAAGAAATAACTATTCATTGTAATAAAAATATAACCAAACAACCGAATAGTTATGTCATAGAAATATCTATTACATTACAGTGTCTATTACAATTTACCAAACGTGCCCTAAAGATTTTCACATTACGGACTCTTTCATTTTTTCTTCCTTCCACAAATATTCAATGTGAGGAAGGACTCTTCAATGACGAGAAAATGATGAATAAAAAAAAAAGTTTTAAATGAAAATCTTTAAGGGATTTGGAAAACTACGAAATGTTGTACTAACTTAAGTGGTATCTTATCCTCTCTTAAAAATGGGGATGAGGGTTCAAGTCATAGGATAAATTCCCATTCATGTGTCCCTTTGTATACAGCTAGTGTACATGGGTGGCTCTTTTTCTTTGATTTGTAATTATTTACTTATAATAAAAAAAATACCCATCAGGTGTATGTGTAATCTATGCGTTGAAAATAAATTGTTGTAGTAGCATATAAAGTCTCTATATAATGGTGGTTAGCTACTTCTTATTAATAAAGTAGGTGGGGTAAGGCAATCTACTAAAGGTAGTTTTTGGTAATTCTATTGGTGGAATACATTCTCACAGAACGCATTTGAACAAAATGCATTATGATAGAATGCATTCATTTGAAAAATTGTGTTTGGAATGAAGCTGAAAAATCTAGTGAAAGGTTATTATGTTGAATATATTTAAGTGCGGTTATGAATTCTTGTAGAATGCCTTTTTTTTTTTTCCCAATAACAGGTAAATATTGTTGGATGGGTTACTTCATTTTTTAAAATAAATATTAAATTTTACATCCTAATACTTATAAAAAGTCCAAAGGTAATTACACTAGTTTTATATATTTAAATACAATTACCATTAGTATAAATCACCTCTCCCAAACCCCACAAAAAATGGAGTTTTGTTCATTGGCTAAGACTTTTTTATAATAACACAAAAATACATAATTCTATAATCATCATTTGCACTCCCCTTATGAGCTAGTGGAGATGATGTACGTGCTTCATGTGTGTGTGACCAATGCGATGCTGCACATTTCTTGCGACTACTAGTTGTCCTGTGATCCAAATGAAATCATTCTTGTGATTTGTACAACAGTCACCAAAAATTAAATATTTAAAAATTAATAATAAAAAAAATTTCAGAGATTGGGCATATAGTACCAATCATAATAGTTAACAAAATCTATCATACCAAACACAGTGGACACCGACAAAACCATCTACCATGGTTTTTCTCCCAGTTCTGGCCATGTAAAATATCATGTGTCCACGTCCACACACATAATGTTGCCTTAACCATGCCTACCTGTGGGCATGGGGATACCCATGTGTGATTGCTTTCTCCTCCATCTTTGTTTCTAACTTTAGTGGGTTGATCATCCATAAGGAGGAGACTGGAGAGGCCTTTATGTAATAGTGTTGATCACCAAATGCCTAATCAAGGTAAAGAAGTTCTATGGACCAGCTAGGTAGCACCAACCATATTCATGGTTCAAAATACCTTACTCTATCAATAACAGTTTCCTGGCTGAAACTTAATTGTAACGAAAAGCAGGGTGTTTTGATGGATCATTGGAAAGAAAGATGATCATGAGTAGATTCTTTAGAAGGAATATAGCTCAAATTAAGGAGACTATGGAAATCGTTTAATATAATTTGATTATTTGCGACAGAGACCAACCCATGACCTTGCTTCAGCATCTTGTTTATGTGGGGAGGTGATGTCACTTAGTCCCAAAATAAATTATTTAAAATGACCATTTTAAGAAGGGGCCTGTTATCAGGAATTAGTGTAAAACACCTTGTCATGCATCTTATGCAGATAATTTAGGAAACAATGTTCAAGCAATGTCATTGATCCACTCTGCAAATTTAGCTCCAAAAAAGCTTTTCTTTAATTGAAGATCATTGTGAAATCAGAATGGTACAAACTGAAGTTTAAATTACCATTTGTTTGACTGAAGCAAAGCTCCTTGTTTGAGTTATTTTGCTGAAGGTGCAACCATCATTGTGAAAATTAATGATGGCTGTTGATGAAAATCATGCCTTCCATTAGGGTTTTTTTTTGTTTTTGTTTTGTTTTGTTTTTTGGTATTGATTATCCAGTAATGGATGACATAGTTTGGTGGTTATAACACTGTTTCTCATAAATTATTACAGGCAATTCAAATGAAAATTACAAAGTGAATGACTTGAATGTTCAAGCTGATGCTTCAGGAGATGATGAGGATGATATAGACTGGGAGGAAGGTTAAAGAGCACAGCTTTTCTCTCCTTGTAGATGGATTAGCATGACTTCCTTTTACCAGTACAGTTTTTGGGAAATTGAAGCCGTGATCAGTGCAAATGTTTTTTCTAACTTGGCACTTTTCTAAATGTTGTTATCTTATAGCCATATGTTATGTTTACCCTCGATTCATGAAATACAATGTGTTCTTGATCTTGGTCTTCTTGCAATGCCTTCTATTAATGTGGATGGAGTCTGCGCTAAGCACCAAAGCATGCATGGCATTGTTATAAATTATGATTCAATGGATATAATACTCATTTTTTTGTTTTGTTTTTGTCAGTAATGGCATGTTTTGTGTAGACAGAACTGTAGAAAAGAGCAGCAGTAATAAATAAGCTTAAGTTTTTTTCAAGATCATCTTCATCCTGTGTATTCTACACTAATATGGGTAGGCGTTCTGTATTCACTTTTTTTTTAAAAAAAAAGAAAGTATTTACTCTATTCAGTTGTGCATTTTTTAAGCATTTCCGGAACTTTATTAATTTTCAAAATTCATTTTTCCATGATTAGTTTATGGAAAATTCTGTATATGTTACAGAGTGAGTCTTATTGTATGGATTTTATGAGTAGAGGCAGGTTGATCAAAACCCAAATCTTGTCTATGTAAATATGCATTCAAATTATGTATGAAATCTTTGTTGTCAAGTTCCATGTCATTTATGGTCCCTGATGTTGCGCACTTAACTTGGACTAAACCTACCATCAAAAAAAAAAAAAAAAAAAAAAAACTTGGACTTAACCTTAAATTGCCTAAGGCTTTAAATTGAAGGATAATCCAATGGTTGCAAATTTCCTTTTCTTTCTCGTGGGGTGGTCCAGATTTGATATCATAGTTCGGTGTTCTTGGTTTGATATCAGTCTTCGATTCACTAATAAACCCCGAACAAAGTCACTGTTTTAGTCAATCAAATCAAAGACCTCTTCAAAGGAAACGAGCTTTAAATTAATTAAGCGATTAGCATTCAAAAAAAAAAGCATGTGCACCTAGAAAAGCCACGCTAGTCACATTTGGTGGGGGTGTGTTTGTAGTTTAGCGGTTGACTTATTAAATCTTTAAACAAAGTTGGTAATCATCGTTTTCCCCTATTAGAGGACGGCCAACCACTCTTTGAAAATTTATGGATCTTAAGGGTTCCCACGTTAAGATGTTTAAAAATCAAATGGTCAAATTTGATCAAATCAGGATCAGCATTGAAATGGTAAAGGTAAACCTATGGTAAAGGTAAACCTATCTTTCCAATATGGTCTACCCGACAAGGGCCTCTCATTTTGCAAAATCCCATTCAAAGTCCTTTTCCACTTCCGAAAGACATGCACACGGAGAGAGAGAGAGAGAGAGAGAGAGAGAGAGAGATAGGGTCATGGGTTTTAAGTTCAACAACCTAGCTTTTGGAGGTCGTGTAAGCACACACAACCATGATGGATCTTTGTTCTAAGCGGGTATATTTATGTATTAGTTGTGCTGCTTAATGTCAATCAAATGTAGTTCCAGCAGTGTATTTGGGAAGAAAAAAAAAAAGAAGCTTCGTTTGGTTGGCGGAAAAAAAAAAAAAAATGGTTGTGGGATGAAAAATAGAATTATGGAAAACTATTTTGTTTTGTTAAGAAGAAAAATGAGATAATAGAAAATGTTACTTGTATAAATTTACTTTCATGCCTTTATTACATAAAAAAAAAAATTAATAGTTTATAAGGAAAAATGAATATTAATATAAAAAAAAATTGGCTAAAATGCAAACTGCATTGTTTGGCTGAAATTGATTTCAATCCTCTAACTTTATTTTTATTCAATTGAGTTCTCTAAGTTTCTTTAAAATCTTCTCATCTCTCCCCGTGTGTGTTAAAAATACTTAGTATTTAAAAAAAAAAATTTGAGTTCTCTAAGTTTCAAATTTATTTAATTTAGACATTTTGTCAATTTTTTTTAAATTGCCATTAAAATAAAATTATTTTTCACATGAAAAAAATCTATAAAATTAATAAAAATATTTTATAGATTTTTTATGTGAGAAAATTTTTTTCATTAGTTAATTGCATACTTAACATCATTTTTTTAATGGAATTGGACATAAGGCCTGAATTGAATAATTTTGAAACTTAGAAGACTCAATTGAATGAAAGTAAAATTAGAAGACTGAAATGAATTTTAGTCAAACTTAAAGGGTGAAATTTACATTTTAGTTACAAAAAAAAAAAAAAAGCAAAAAAAGAGAGGAAATTACTGTGGAGGGAGGAGAGGGGTAGATGGGTAAATTCTTATTTAAGACCTCTTTCTTCCCAATTTTCTCCTCTATTTGGAGAAAAAATTAAACACGCCAAAGCGGTGGACCCGAAGTGTTTTGGTTTCCATACTCCTATTTTTTCACCCAGTGACACTATTCAAATAACCCCATTATTTCCCCCCACTCCTTTTCCATTTCCAAAATCGCCCCAACCAAATGGGGCTGAAAAGTATTAGTATATAAAACTTAATTATGATCATGGGCATATGGTATTTAAATTTGAAATTTATGAGATCTGTGAAAGTAGTCCATTCTCAACCTGTAGCCGACAAAAGATAAACATATATAAAAAAAAAAGTCATTTTATCTTAACTTATTAAAGTCATTTAAAGTACAGCATTCAAAAATACTTTTACACAACTTATTTTTTTCAAATGAAGGAGCAGAGTTTGTGTGCAAATCCTGACGTAAACCAAAAGAAACAGAAAAAAGTAATTCAATAGATAAAAACAAAAACAAAAACAAAAACAAAAAATGCAACAAAACAAAAGAGAAGGTTTGAGTCTAATTGAAGGAATTGTTTTCTCCCATGCAAGCTTTAGCTTGTTCCAACATACTTATAAGCGTGCGCATTTACATTTTATATAATTCCACGCAATTGTTTATTGAAACACATTCAAGGCCATTGTTCCTATGAATTGCTTTGTGATACTAGGGTCAAACTCCTCACATATTCATTATGCTATGAAGATAGAGGACAAATCTATTTCCTAATATAATTATAAAAGGTCGGCTAAAACAAAAATACTTTCTTTCTTGATGTATGACTTTTCCTTTTATTTGTTTATTTATTTATTTTTATAATTTCATTCTTCCTGCTATATAATGTGTACTCAAAGTTAGACCAGACTGTGTTGAGACCAGAGAATCCTGCCAACTGTTTCATGCATTGACAATTTACCATGTAACGTATGCTTGGATTAATCATGAAATATTAATTTTCAAGGAAAATACATATATAAAAATATAGTAGCCTATGATAGGTGTAATAAACTAATAATTGACAAGTTAACTTGCATGAGCATGACTAAGAATTTGTAAAATGTCTTCTGTAAATTTCACGCATCTATTTGCTTAATTAATAATTTTCAATTCATACATTTCGCGGACTTTTGTGCCATAATGTTCAATTTTCTTCTGCTGTTTACAATGAAAAAACTGAACCATTTTATGCTTTGGGTACATCCGATAAAATTGGAACGATACAAAGAGTCAGGTAATCAATGATTTAAGTACTATCAGTTCTTATTTCAATTAAGTTTAGGGTTCCAGTTAGTTCAACTGATAAAGTCTTTGATGGTTGAATAAAAGATCTAGAGTTTAATCTCCGCCTACACCAAAAACTGATTGGTGTCTTGGTTTGATGATAAAGAGCTATCATCAGGAACAAACGTTATAGATTGAAACTCTCTAAAAAAAAAGTTCACTATGATAGACATTATGGAACAATCTCGATTCTTAGACATCGAAAAAATTAAATAAAATCTTGTAAATTTTTAATAACAATAATAACAAAGTCTTAATTAGTCACAAAATTATGGGATTGGTTATGAATATCCTCAATAGAATAATCGAATCGTTTATGTGTATTTTCTCCATTATTCTATCATATCTAAAATTATACTTTTTATCATCTTCTTAATTACTACTATTGTTATTTTAGGTCTTTCTATTCATTTTATTCCTTTGATTTCAATCACATCACTCTTTTTTACTAGTGCATTAATCGCTCTATTTTGCATATGGCCAACCCATCTCAAGCAATTCCCTCTCGTTTTTTTTTATTTTATTTATCAATGGGGAGCCATTCACATCTTGAATTGAATCTCTTCATTTCATATCCTATCTTTCATTGTATTTCTGCTTATCGATCTATCTTTATATTATTATTTAACAATGCTCAGTTTATGAACATATTGTTTATTAATAGACCAACATTCAATACCACTACCATATAGCATGATTAGTCTATATGTAGTAGTTTTGTACAATTTTTTTTTTTTTTAGCTTAATACATATTTTGACTAGACAATATTCTTAATACACATTTTCACTTCATTCACCTTGCTTTTATAATATGATGTTCTTCGATTATAGGATCAATTTATGAAAAGTGGCTAAACATTATATTGATTGTCAACCTATCACAACCTCCTCCTTTGTCCAAGATTGAGACTAGCTTTGAACAAAAAAGATCTTCCAAATTTTTAAAAATTAAAATACTAGGATCTTTGATGAAAGTTCACATGTTGATAATAACCCCTAAACTACAAATCTTTTAACTTTTAAATTTTTTATTTTAAATGAAAAATTACTCCACCCGCATATAGGTAAAGATATTAATGGTGGTGAGAATATTGAGTTCAAACTTAGTTGAAACCTCTATTGTTTTTTGCGTCACTGTGATTATGCAGATTGAATTGGATAATTGTGTTGTACAGACGAATGTTCACTAGATTGAATTGAGCAATTAAGTGATTAGGGAGAACATTTATTGTAACTTGACTAGTTCTTTTAGGGTATATCGCAAATATTGCTAACTTTTCATGGTATGTGGATTGGATTGGGTAAGTATATCATATAGATGTTTACCAAGTCAAACTAGGCTATATTCGACATGTCTCTATTTTTAATGTTCATGTTGGGAGAAAAATCAAATCATGGATGGGATATGTGTTAGCCTTAAATTAAAAATTTTCTTATAGGCATTATAAACACGTCAAATGGCTCGACAGGTAAACTACACTTGGAAGTGATGTGCCCACATACATGGCAGTTCTCATAAACAGCCATTAGCCCATGAAAAGTGCATGCAAAAAGAATGTAGTTTCAAAGCAGCTTTATGCAATTAAAAGCTACCATATAAGGACGCAACAAGTGTCATTTGAGCCCTAGTAAAGAGAGACACTTGAAAAAACTAATTGATAATAACCACGAACATTAAAGAGAGAAAGGCACATGGAAGGAACAACTATCAGGATCAGCTTAGCCTTAAAGTATAAATAGAAGGCTTGTTTACAAGGAAGGACACCACTTAATAATGACAAACCTGCATATACATAAATCATATTTTTGTAAAAATTAGTTCCTTAGGGGATTCTTTCAAAGTTCATAGGGTTTAAGAAGGTGTTCATGCTTGTAAGAATGAATATACATATTGGTAATCTTTTTACTCAGATTAATCTTGTTTATTGAAGTTTAATTCAAGATCTCGGTTGTTATTCTCATTTTATTTGAAATATGTTTACTTTGAATCATTTTGATGTTAGTGTAATAATCTAGGCTTTGATCTATTCACCACAAACCTTCGAATCATTAATTGTTGTTAGACTTTGATTTGATTTGTTAGCTGTGGGGCCAGTTGCCCGAAAAACTAACAGAGCCCATAAAAGTGGGCTTGTGGCCCAAAGGCCCAAACCGAGGACACTCATCCATCCAAAGATACTCCTTTGTCCGAGGATACTTCTCCGTCCGAGGATACTCCCCTGTCCAAGGATGAAATCCATTCCTCAAACCAGCTTTAGAAGTGGATGTAACTATCTTAGTTGTCAGGGAGTTTCGCAGAGTTACATGCAAACTAAACTAAATGAATATTGATCAAAGGAGGAACCAGAAAAGGTAACAAATATCTCCTAAAGGCTGCTGCTTCTACATTAAATGCATCCCACCTAACTCTCTGGCCGCATTAATGTGGAGGTGATACCTGAACAGTAACCAAGCAGCTTTATAACCATCAAGCGGAGGATCCGGGACGTGCCGGATGGGACAGAAAGAAGTTCCTAGAAGGGAACTTACACGTGTGCGGTGAAAATAGAACGGGAAAGTAGTATATAAGGTGAAGTCGAAATACTCTGGAGGGGACTTTTTGGAAAAAAGGAAAGGAGGAGCACTGAAAACCAGGCTAAGGGAAAGAAAGAGAACATCTGTCCCTCATTACCTTAAAAATTCCTTTTGCTGCGCCAGAACTACGTCTTTTTCTATTCACTGGAGCTAGTTCTTACGTCCACACTCTACAAATTTTATTGTCCAGGGTCCAAGACAATTTGAGTCCCTACAATTGGCGCCGTCTGTGGGGAGGAACTTGACCCGACCGTAGAAAAAGACAAGTGCAACAGCTGATGGCAGAAGGAGCACCACAGCAGGTGGACACTAGTCCACATCAAGCAGAGTCTAGGGGACCCCAACATGGCACACCGTTGGTGATCCGTGAACGAAGGGGAGATTGCGAGGGAAGCGTGCGAACAACCCATACGGAGAAGAGCCGGACTCGAGGGAAGAGCCATGTCTCCCATGCGAAGGATGGTAAAGACATGCAGCGTGAGATCGATATGTTAAGAAGGGAATTACGGTACGAATGACGAAAGCAAACGAATAAGGAAGCGAAGCAAGCCTCCGATGAGTCAGACGATACAAGTTACAGGCGACGGTCCAGAACCCCGCCCAGTGAGCTTTTTTCCCTTGGTAAAGAGCGTTACAGTCGACGGACGTATAAAAGTCCACCTCAGCAGGGCTTGGGGAACGAGGCTTTGAACAAGGCGCTGAGTCAAGTTTCCAAGTCGCCGTTCACGCAACGCATAGAGGACGCAAGCCTTCCTCGGAGGTTCCATCAACCTACGTTCACCATTTATAATGGTCAGACGGACCCGGTGGAGCATGTTAGCCATTATAACCAGAGGATGGCCATTCACTCTAGGGACGAGGCCTTGATGTGTAAGGTTTTTCCCTCAAGCCTAGGCTCGGTGGCGATGAGGTGGTTCAACGGCCTGGAGGAGAATACTATTGATTCCTTTGAGAGACTCATCCAAGCTTTTGGGGCTCGCTTTATTACCTGCAGAAGGGTTGTCCAGCCCTTAGGGTCGTTATTATCCATGTCTAAGCGAGAGGGAGAAACCCTGAAAGCATACTCTGACAGATATTGGGAGATGTATAACGAAGTAGATGGAGCCAACGACAGGGTGGCTATTAACACCTTCAAGGAAGGCCTTCCAACTGACCATGAGCTGAGGAGTTCCTTAACCGGTAAGCCTGTTACCAGTATGCGACAGCTTATGGACATGATTGACAAGTATAGAAGGATAGAGGAAGACAAGATACGGGGTGGAGGAAAGACCAAGGTCATCCCTCAGGAGAGGAGGGAATTTAGGTCGGATCGGTATAACAACAACCGACCTTGGAGAGACTTTGTGGGGTAGTCAGGATCTGCTAATTCCCAGGCAGTCAACGTTGTGTTCCGAGAACCAGTCCAGCGGGTTCTAGAAAAAATACAAAATGAGCCTTTCTTCAGATTGCCCAATAGGATGGCAGGGGACCCTGCGAAACGCAACCAGAACCTCTACTGTCAGTACCATCAGGACCATGGGCATACAACTGAGGACTGCAGAAACTTGTGGGACCACTTGGAAGAGCTGGTCCGAGAAGGGAAGTTGACCAACCTTCTGCACCACACCAGTGCCCGAGGAGGGCAGGTAGGGCCGACGTTGAGAGGAAATGCCTCTTCAGGGGCCCCCCTGGGCACCATAAATGTTATATTTGCGGCCCCTGGAAGGACAGGGTTTTGTCCCTCCAGAATACTGTCCGTATCTCATTGCTCGGAGGGGAGCTCGGATTCAGTGCCAAAAAAAGCGAAGCTGAACACCTCACTGGTACTAGGCTTCTCAAAGGAGGACAAGAGAGGAACTATACTTCCGCATGACGATGCTTTGGTGGTTACGCTGAGAATTGGAGGGTATGACGTAAAGAGGGTGATGATTGATGAAGGGAGCGCAGCTGAGGTGATGTATCCCGACCTATACAGGGGGTTGGGTTTGACACCCCGAGACCTGACGGCCTATAGCTCCCCGTTGGTAAGTTTCGAGGGCAGATCGGTCATTCCGTTGGGTATGATTAGATTACCTGTACAGACAGGTTCTGATGTGGTAGAGGTGGATTTCATCGTAGTTGACGTTTTTTCCCCCTACACGGCGATTCTGGGAAGGCCTTGATTGCATACCCTGGGGGCTGTCTCCTCCACTCTTCATCAGAAGGTGAAGTACTCGTCAGGTGGTCAAGTGTTAGAAATATTGGGAAATCAGGCCATGGCAAGGCAGTGCATGGTAGCGGCTATTCAGCATAAGCCAGAGATAGGCTCGTCGGCCAGGGCCGAGGACGAATTATAGCAATTAAAGGACCGAGGAACCTTCTCCAGCACTACCGCTGGGGAAGCTGAGTGTGAGGAATTGGAGAGGGTGACTGTCGGTAATGACCCGGATAGGTACTTCCAGGTTGGAGTGCTATTACCCTCGCCGAAGAAGGAGCAATTGGTTGAGGTCCTAAGAAGGAACATAGACGTGTTTGCATGGAATGCCTATGAAGCCCCAGGGGTTGATCCCGACTTCATCTGTCATCATTTAAATGTTAATCCTTCAGCTATTCCGAGGAAACAGCCACCTCGGCGTCCGTCCAAGTTACACGCTGAGGCTATTAAAGACGAGGTGGACAAGCTCAAGCAGGGAGGGGCTATCAAAGAGGTGTTTTACCCTTAATGGCTAGCGAACACCGTTGTAGTGTAGAAGAAGAGTGGGAAATGGCGAGTATGCGTTGATTTCACGGACCTTAATAGAGCCTGTCCCAAGGATCCTTTCCCTATGCCCCGTATAGATCGGCTGGTTGACGCAACAGTAGGCCATCCTCGGATGAGCTTCCTAGATGCCTTTCAGGGCTATCATCAGATCCCATTGGCACTGGGCGACCAAGAGAAGACAGCTTTCCTCACTTCCAATGGAAATTATCACTATAAGGTAATGCTGTTTGGCTTGAAGAATGCGGGGTCAACGTACCAGAGGATGATGACGAAGATGTTTGAGCCATAGTTGGGCAACAACATAGAGGTTTATATAGATGACATGGTAGTAAAGAGCAAGATAGTGTCCGAACATGTGAAGGACCTCATCAGCACGTTCGAAGTATTAAGGAAGCATAAGTTACGATTGAACGCCTCCAAGTGCTTCTTTGGGGTTTCCTCTGGGAAGTTTCTGGGCTACATGGTGACCCACCGAGGAATTGAAATGAACCCCGACCAGATTAAAGCCATAAATAGCTTGCAACCACCTAGGAATCCCAAAGAAGTTCAGAGGCTGACTGGGATGACCGCCGCGCTGAACAGATTTATATCCAGGTCGGCAGACAGATGCAGACCCTTCTTCCTTTTACTCCACAAATGGAAAGGGTTTGAGTGGACGGAGGAGTGCGCATTAGCGTTTCAGCAGCTCAAGAAATATCTATCTTGGCCGCCTATTTTGTCCAGCCCTAAAGTAGACGAGGTTCTTTTTGCCTACTTGGCGATAGCCACCTATGCTATTAGTTTTGTTATGATATGGGTGGATAATGGCATACAGCGGCCAGTATACTATGTGAGCAAATCACTTCATGAGGCTGAGGTGCGGTACCTGCCATTGGAGAAGGCCATTTTGGCAGTGGTGCACGCTACCAGAAAACTTCCCCATTATTTTCAAGCGCACACTGTGGTTGTCCTGACTCAGTATCCACTTAGAGCTGTACTTCGGAGTGCCGACTACACTGGTAGGGTTGCTAAATGGGGCACAATACTTGGGGCTTTCGATATAAAATATATGCCTCGTACTTCTGTGAAGGGTCAAGTTCTCGTCGATTTGGTGGCCGAATTTGCCGAGGGCCCTGAAGAAACGGTTGCAAGCCCACTCGGCGTGGACGAAAAATCTGTTCGCCTTATATCCACACAGCATCTCACTCCCTGGAGGGTGTATGTGGACGGAGCAGCAAACCAAAGGGGGTCAGGAGTTGGATTGGTCCTAGTATCTCCCGAAATGGCCGTTGTTGAGAAGTCTTTAAGGTTGGGATTTCCAGCCACCAACAATGAGGCGGAATATGAAGCTTTGTTAGCAGGAATGGCGACAGTCAAGAAGCTTGGTGGAAAAACGGTGGAGATGTTCTCGGATTCAAGTCTGGTAGTGGGCCAGGTCAAAGGAGAGCTGGAAGCTCGAGACGCCAGAATGCAGAGTTACTTGAGCCGAGTTAGGCGCATGCAAACGGATTTTGAATCTTTTGAACTATCTCACATCCCTAGAGGTGGAAATGCGCATGCAGACTCTTTGGCTACCCTTGCTACCTCCTCGGCCAAGAACTTACCTCGGATTATCGTTGTTGAAGATTTAAGCTCACCTACTCCAGTGACGGAGGACCCTATTCAGGTCAACCAGATCAGTTCAACGCCCAGTTGGATGGATCCTATAACGGTATACCTTGAGAAGGATATACTGCCCGAGGACAAGGTGGAGGCTAACAAGATAAGAAGGAAAGCTCCTCGGTTCTGGCTGTCTGAGGATAAGAAGTTATACAAACGCTCTTTCTCTGGGCCTTATCTGCTTTGTGTGCACCCTGAAGCATTAGAGGCACTTCTAGAAGAGCTGCACGAAGGGATTTGTGGGAATCACATAGGAGGGAGGTCTTTGTCTCATCGAGCAATCACTCAAGGGTATTGGTGGCCAGGCATGCAAAAGGAGGCTCAGGAATATGTCAAAAAATGTGATCAGTGTCAGAGGTTCGCACCGAATATCCATCAGCCTTGGGGGGGTCCTTAACCCTCTTTCTAGTCCGTGGCCTTTTGCGTAATGGGGCTTAGACATCGTTGGTCCTTTCCCTAAGGCAATTGGGAATAAGAAATATCTGCTAGTCGGCACGGACTATTTTACGAAGTGGGTGGAAGCGGAGCCCCTGGCTAATATCAGGGATGTGGATGTCAAGAGGTTTGTTTGGAAGAACATCGTCACCCGATTTGGGGTTCCTCAGGCCCTTATATCGGATAATGGTCTTCAATTCGATAGCAAGGCCTTCAGGGAATACTGTTCCGACCTGGGAATAAAGAATAGATATTCCACTCCGGCTTATCCACAGGGAAACAGGCAAGCCGAGGCCGTCAATAAAGTCATTGTGAGTGGACTCAAGAAGAGGCTAGACGATGCGAAGGGAAAAAAGGAAAGGAGGAGCACTGAAAACCGGGCCAAGGGAAAGAAAGAGAACATCTGTCCCTCATTACCTTAAAAATTCCTTCTGCTGCGCCAGAACTACGTCTTTTTCTATTCACTGGAGCTAGTTCTTACGTCCACACTCTACAAATTTTATTGTCAAGGGTCCAAGACAATTTGAGTCCCTACATTAGCTATATGGAATTAGCATTTCCTTTATTTGCTTTCATCATTTTTCATTGTTACTTGCATTTTCTACAAAAAATTCTTCTTAATTAAGGCTTCTGAATTCCATCCCTAATCTACAAAGTCAAATCATCCACTGAACGAATACAAATCCTTTATACCAATTTTTGTGTCTCACCTTATGTTTCTCCAATTATAACTTGCTATACATTTATTTTGACTTTCCTTAAAAAATAACCAAAGTTTAAAATGAAAAAAAAAAAAAAAAAAATCAAATACATGACATACCATATATTGATGGAACACAAAAACATAAGATTTGCATTCCCTTCAGACCACCACTTCAAAGATTGAAATAAGGCATTGAGCCATTTGCAATTAATACATTTAGTGAGCACACTTAAAAATATTAATTTGAATCAAAGAAAATAGTTGAGATTGAGATAGAAAAGAAACAAAATTAGAAAACAAAAAGGCTAAAGTACAAAATGTACCCTCTAAAGTTTGATTGAAATTTATTTCAGTCCTCTAATTTTACTTTCGTTCAATTAAGTCTTTTAAGTTTCAATTCAGGCATTTTGTCAAATTTCATTAGAAAAATTGTCGTTAAGTATGCAATTAATTAACTAATGAAATAAGGGTTTTTGAAAAAAAAAATCTTACATAAAAGACTCAATTGAATTAAAATAAAATTGAAAGATTGAAATGAATTTCAGCTAAATTTTGAAAAAGCAATTTGCATTTTAGCCGAACAAAAATTATAACTATAGATTTATAATGCTCCAATTTCCACTTAGTTGATTTTTTGGGTCTGATTTGGTTGCTTACCTTTTTCGAATCATATATATAATATTATGGCGTCACCTCTACACTGCCCCATCTATATTAATTTTCTTTGTTCTGGTCATCCCAATATATAATTCAAGGTTTGACAATCTGCCTTCAATGGCCCTCTGTTCCTTGAACGCTAAGGAAGTTTCATTGGAAGTAGAATGCTCGACAATTCTGCCCCCTCCCCGCATCAACTGGACCTTACAAAACTCTCTCTCTCTCTCTCTCATGTAATAAAATACCCTAAAATTTTTACCAGAGTCTCATGGAAGCAAACACTCTCCCGTGTCAACTTTCTGCAACATTTCTTATGCTAGCCTAGCTGCTCATTCAAGCTGTCATCATAGCTTCTAAAACCTCCTTACTTCCTCTAAAATCCCAATCTCTCTCATAATTCACATATTCTCTCTCTCCATGCACTCCCTTCCTTCTCTTCTATTCACTCCCCCACCATGGCTTTAAAGCTAAATTCTCGTCTCTTTACTCTCATTCTTTGGCTCTCTCTTTTCCTGTTATTCTTTCATGGCATGTGGGTCACTTTCAATACCAAGAATAATAGAAGCATCCACAACAACCAAATACCTCTCTCTCATCAAACTACTACTACTACTACTTTGATTAACAGGAAAGTATTGATTAGCAAAATCGACTTCTCCCAGTTCCTCCAGCACCAGCAGCGGCATCACGTGGCTGCGCCGCCTGAATCAGCTGGAACAGAGATCGACCCACGTTATGGTGCTGAAAAGCGCCTTGTCCCAACTGGTCCAAACCCTTTGCACCATTGAGGTTTTTTCTCATATATATGCTTGATGTTGTTGTAATATTCTTCTTCATTCTTCCAAAAAGAAAAAGGAAATATCTGCTAAGAATTATTACATTATTACTTGTATTGTATCATTTGTAAGTTTTTTTTTTTATATATATATATACCTCAAACTAAGAAGTCCTAATTCAGATTTATTCATTCTCCATTTATATGGATAAATGTATGTTTTAGTACATATATATGTCTATGTCTAAGTCTAATATGAATGAGTAATTACTTTGTACTGCTGAGCATATTTTAATCAAATATTTAATTCACTATCATCTGTTTAATATATGTATGGAATTGTATTCATTTTATTATATATGAAACACATGATCATTAAATTAAACTTGAGGTTTGATAATACAAAGAGATTTTTTTGATCAAGTTGAGTTGATCTATTCTGGTATGACTATGAAAGTTGAAAGATGCCAGAGTGGCTGTGACGGCACGGCACGTCATGGGAAGCAGAAATTTAGCTACATTGCGAAAGTTGCTAGGAGACATTTTCATATTGTGAAAGTAACTTATTAGAAAAGTAGTATTTCATTGTATACTCACAAGTTTCGAGGCACGGGGTTGACTAAGATGCATTACGATCATTACAGATTGGTTAGGACAATGACTTGATTAAAATATTGTGTACTCTACACTACAACTGTAGGATTGTAGAGAGTTAGAACTTGGAACCATTGGGGTTGAAATATATATTGAACATTAATGAATCACCACCTTGGATCCTAACTTGGGTTTCTAGTATTCTGACCCAAAATGCTTAACATTTATCCTTCAAGGTCAATTCCATTGGTATGTTTGTTGTATTAATAACCCTTTTTATTCCTTTTGAGCTTCATGACCATTCAAATTTCAACATAGGGTTGGTATTAGTTTTAAAAACGGTAAACCACTCCGTTTCTCTCCTAGGACTTTGTTTTGATTTTAGCTAATCCAATATTGGCACATGGTCCAAAATCATTGGTGTGAGAATGTCCAATTGCCAATAAAATTTGTTTTGTGGGATTTGGAATTGTGTTTGTGGACTAAAGTTCTGTCACCTGTGTGTTCTATCATGATCTGGTGTGAAACTGTTACTCAGCTTTATCAGGTTGACTTTGATACAATTAGTGGCAACACCACTTGGTCGTGGAGAATTCTCTTTTTTTAGGCCATGATAAACGTGCATTTTGACAGAGAGCAACATGTGGCAATCCAATTCTCTCTTTAAATCAATGACAGAGAATAGATTTTCATTTACATGTTGCACGTTATTATATACACCATTGGTATTCCGTATTCATTAATTCAAAGCCGGAGTGTGTGAAATGCCAAGTCAAAGATAGCCTCCCTTCTTCTCCAACAAAAAAAAAAAAACGCCCTCCCTTTTTCTCCCTTATGGTTATAAAGCTTATTTATTCGAAAAAAAAGGGGAAAAGATTAGAAAAGAAATGCCAAGACACCAACTGGATAAACAATAGTGGCCAGCTATGATTGACAATTCAAAAAAAAAAAAAAAGAGAATAAATGTGAATTTATTGGGAAAACACAAAAAGGAAGAGAAATTGGCCTTATCGCCTTATGAACTTACTACAAACGTACACAATCCAGATTGATATGATCCTAGAGTTCCACATGGATTAAGTGTAAATTTAAACATGTGTATATATGCTCTTAGGCTCCCTCCCCTTACAAGCTAGTTTTCAAGGGTGAGTTCTGCGCATGAGTTTGTAACACATATGAAATAAAGGTATATAACAAGTGTCATTAGTTTATAAGGGATACATGAGGCAAATTAGGAGATAGACTTTTGCGAAAAGGTATGATGTTGTGGCAGTCCAAATAGGATGAAATAAAGTCAGAAACAATGCCCAGATTAATGACAAGTGGCATTGGTTTAATCTGTCTTGAAGTAATGGTGAAGAAAGTAGGGTAGTTACCTTGAGGAAATTAAGGATAGTTATCTTGAGCTGAGATCTGCTGGCTACGTGAAGTTCAACATGGAAGCAACATGTGGAAGGTATAATTGGAAATAACGACTGAAGTCTCAAGTATAAATAGAGGCTCACTCTACAAGTAAAAGACACCACAAATGTACTTAGTTATTGTGATCATTTCTGAGAACAAATGTACTTAGTTTCTTAGGAGATCTTCTAGTTCTTAGGATTTGCGAATAATCTGTTTGGTGTTTCCCTTATACTTTGTGAGTAGTTTAATGATTTAATCAAATTTAGTTAAGTTTGATGCAATAATTAATTATTTGTTAGCCCCTGTTTGATTTGAATTAATGATTACTTCGAATTAGTTTGATTTTAGAATAATAAAATTACTTCGGTGACCTATACTTTCATCTGATGTAATTTACTTTGAATTGATTTACTTCGAATTACTCTACTTGGAATATTGCACTTTGAATTAGTTTACTTCAAATCAATGGAACTGAAAATAACTTAGACTTAGGAATTTGAACTAAATGTCTTAGGTATGGTAGTCAATTTAGTTTCTCGTTTTTCCCTGTTAACTTGTGAAAGCTAGAATTTGTGTGAAAATACAAGAGCTAGTTTAGACCCCCGATTAAAAGTTATGACTCGGTTGTTTTTACTCTAACTTAAACTAAGTGTAGAATAAGAGTAAATGCGAGTGAACAAATGATAAAACTACTCTAAGCCATATTCAACAAATATCAACAATAAATTGAAAGCTAAAAGAGTAGGGAAGAAGGATGCAAACACAAGATAATACCGAGACGTGTTATCGAAGAGGAAACCGAAGAACTCGGCAAAAAACCTCTCTGCCGTCCTCCAAGCGGTAAATCGATCCACTAGAGAATAAGTTGGAGTATACGAATGACAAAAGACCCTCAAAGCCTAGTCTACCCCATGTACTTGAGCTCTCCAAACTTCTGCTACCAACTGACTAGACAAAGCCATGTCTTCTCTAGCTTTCCGGATCACGAAATTCAGCCCGATTGCATCCACCAAACGATTGACTTCTATCAATGCTTCCCAGCAGCACCAAAACCTCACTTTACACTCCAATTGGGTGTGGTAAATATTTGGGCTATCAACCTTTCAAGGATATGGATATAGAGAGGTAGGAGTAGAGGAAAATCACAAATGATTGTGTAGATAATTGTGGGTATGACAATCTCTAACTCTCAAGGGTAATATCTGGGGTTTTCTCTCTGAAAAGCACTCCTTATAATATGTGGGTAATGAGAGTATAAATAGTGTGGGTGAAGACATGGTGGAGCAGATATGCTAAAATAGCAAAATAGAATATTTTGCGGGAATGCCTTACCCGCGAATTATTCGTGAAAACCAGCTGTCATGACTCTTCGTATTCCAGTTATGTGCTTTGCACGTGGCTTACTTCGTGGGATAGCTTTTCGTGAATCTTCTCGCGAAATCCAGTTGGTATTCAATGAGATCTTGAGTCTTCACACTCTCTCACACACACAACCCTTACAATAAAATCCCACATCAAATACAAGGTAAACATGATTGAACATAATTATAATCAAATTTGGCATAGAATTAAAGTCAACACAAAATTGTTGTAAATAACAACTTTACAACTTGCATTACACACACACACACACACAAACTCTTGATTGAGGCATTTCTGCACCCTGAACCCTAGTTCCTGAAGTCTAATTCATTTTCAAACTAGATTTTCACCTCAAGCTTCACTTAAAAAAACCCATGAACATTAATATATAAGAGACCAAACTTTATAAAAAATTGATGTCTACTCCAACACATGTAATATTAATACACGTACACACTAAAATCAAGTTTCATACTTATAAGTTTGTTCACAACATATTATTATGTTTAAATTTTTCTCATTCAATAGTCAAACTTAAACTTAGTCTTGAGTTTGATTTGCCTGCTAAAAAAAAAACTTACATTTACAACCCTAAGCAACTACCATTAGCATTGCAATTAGGAGATTAGAGATGGTGAAAGGCACAATTAACTTGGTTGTTTTCAGACAGTGACAGAGCTATAAATTTTTTCAAGGGGTCAAGCTACATTTATAAATAAATTTTAAAATTTTAAAATAAAATAAATATATGTATAATTTATATTTTAAACATGTCTTTACATAATTTATTCTATATATTATTTTATTGTATAAAAGTTAGTTTTTTGTAATTCAAGAAAAATATTTTCTTTTAACTGGTGTGTAATTATTTCTTAAAATCATATTAATTGCAATTAATATTCTTCAGGATAAGGTTTGAAACCTATGGTGTCTGCTATAAGATAATTGTTCTTTATCATAAGGCTAAGATATTAATTGGTTTTTTTTTTTTTTTTTTTTTTTTTTTTTTTTTTTTTGTAGAAGTAATTTGAACTCAAGTCCCTTAATGTCCCTTATTCGAGGGCAAGACACATTCTTTAAATCATGTATAGTGCTTGTGGGTGTGGGGGGTAAGAGTTGAGATTCAAGTTTTCAAGAGGGAGTTTCACATACATATACACTTAAATTAGATTAGAGTAGAATTTTTATTTTGTATAAAAAAAATCAACGTTCTTTTATTAATTATAATAAAAATACACATTAGTATATATTATAAATTAAATTAAAAAATATGGAGAAAAACTTATTTTATGTTAATGTATCTTGTTTTTATCCGTAAAATACAAATTAAGCTATCCAAAATTTATCCTCAAAACATATTATTTAATATATTTTTTTTAAATGATAAGAGAAAAAGAGTTGTGTATTAAAAAACTATATTAATAAAAAGTTAATTTCGTAAAAATAAAATTTTTTAAGTTGGCAATATGCTATGAGCAAGGATATCCACTTGATGCAACCAAAGCTTTTACAACCAAACTTTTATTATATTAGTATGTATTTGTATGTGATATCATATGATTTAGGACAAAAAGATTGTAATTTTTTAAGAAAATATGAATATGGTTCCTCAATATATACCACTAGTCACTAACCCGTGCGATGCATGGAAATTGCACATTTTTCAAATTTTACTTGTCAACCTTAAAGTGTGTTCAAAACTTAATTTCCCAAGCAAAAAAGCTGCTTCTTAATTTATTGAATGATTTCATTCTGTCCATATTTATCTATCATCTCATTATGCACTATTTGAAGCCTTTAACGGTCCAACCTTCCAATTGTGACATCTTAGAATACCCAAATTCCTGTCATAATTCTACTATACATTGCATAGGTTAGCAGGAAAAATGTGAGAGGAGGGAGGGAGCACGCATTTATGGTACTCCAGGAGTACCTAATAATTTTCCAGGTTTAGCAAGTAGAGTCGAATGCAAACTTCAATAAATTCGATTCTTATCCATACATAATCACTATGATAATGAGGAAGCTGTTGACATAAATATTCAATATCTTTGATAGGGCCAATACAAATGCGAGGTACTATACAATTTCGCAGTGGACTACCTTTTCCAAAAATAAACCGTAAAACCGTAAATAAAAAAGGATAATGAATTCCAAATCATATGAATCCCAAAAGGCCAATTATTACACAGCCAATTGTAGCAATAAAAGCAGACTAATTTACCAATAGAAATAATCAAACAAAGTAAAGCTCTTAAAACTACTAATTCTCTCAAACCCTGAAGTAACAAATCAACTTTTGAGACTCTAATAAATAAACATGAGATACATCAAAATCTAAAGCATTATTTCCTATCTTGAAACTAAGCTTGAGCATTATAGGTAAAAGTCAGTGGTCGGCTTATCTAAATGATTTATTATCGCTTTTTCCTTTTACTGCCTTCTCATTTTTTTTCATGGGGTAGGATGATCAGTTCATCCTATTTCAGTCTCATCTTTTCCTCTGAACCTATATGCAAATCAATTTATTTAGTAAAAACTATTCATTGACCAATCATTAACATATTAATAAATCTGGAACTTTTTATGAGCATCAAGCAAGCAACCACAACCCATATTAGCATTTCTCACTAAGTCCTTAATTTTGTTAAGAACCTGTAGTTCTTGATCAATTGGAGTGATGAAGTGTGTGAATTGTGAATTGTAATGGCTGATTCGAGTTAGCTTGGCCTCCTAAGAATTGGGGGGAAAGAATAGAGAACAAGAGAAAGAAAACTTAGATTATTATTCTTCTGGTATTCTTTCTTACAATCATTGTAGCCTTTTAAACTAAGCTGCAACTGAAACTGCTTAACTAAGTCCTAATCTATCACATGCTCTATAATACATTTAGCACATGCATAATTAGTCAGGTCATCTATAATAGAATGTGACCTGCCAATAACTACCAAAACATCCTAGGACTTCATATCAATTCCTAGCACAATGCTAACAGCTACCAAGTATCATAATACAGCTAACACTAAGTACAACAGAAGCATAATGCATATAAGCATGTACAATAACATTAACAACGCACAAACAGCACCAGCCCTTAGTATAGCAGCAGTCGGTAGTAGCTGCAGCACACAGTAGCAATGTACACAGGTAGTAAGACTAGCAGATTGTAATACTTTTGTCATGATACCCACTGAGAAAGCATCAAACAGGGGCCAAAAAAAAGCCAACAAAGAGTAGAATCACTCACCAAGAAGATCAGGATTAATGCTATAGCCTTAGATTTTCTAGGTCCTATTCCTTATGCAATACACAAAAAATTCTAAACCTAACCCAATTTGGACTTGTTTTCACTCTTTAGCCAACGACTTGGCTGGGTTGGGCTCGGAACAAAGTCTGAGATGGGCTGAGGCTGGACCAAACTTGGACTTTCTTATTCTAACCTGTATCTACAATTTCGAAGTCATGAGGGTGTATTCAGGAACGGAGGAGCTGCTACACTTCACAATTGTTGCTGTAAATGGCGCACGTGTGTCGTACCAAAAGGAGTACTACTTTGGGTGACTTTGGCTGAGTTGAATCGGACCAGAAGGAGTTTGAGTCTAATTGTGTGAGTCGGAGTGCGGTGGGAGTTTGAAACTGTTGTGAAGAATAATCGAAGGGTTGACTCGGTTGAGTTATAAAATTAGAACTTTAAAAAATTAAAAAGAAAATAACAGTGACATGTAAATTTGTGAGAGCTCTAATTATATGGTAGACTCTCAAAAAGTCAATAAATAGTTAAAGACTTCGGTTTTATAGTCTACTTAGATAAAAGTTATGTAATTCATAATGAACTTGGACGGCCAGTAATTAAATAATAAATATAATACAAAAATGTGACAGCAAAACAATAATAAAAAAAAAAGGAATTTTATGATGATAAATTTTACCAATAAAAGGGAGATAAATGTGATTAGAATAAAGAGATAAAGAGATATGTTATGGTTAATTAAGTTGTATCCATTTATCCAATGACATTT
The DNA here is from genome assembly GCA_023736055.1 of Quercus glauca. NCBI lineage: Eukaryota > Viridiplantae > Streptophyta > Magnoliopsida > Fagales > Fagaceae > Quercus > Quercus glauca. The sequence goes on along the minus strand of CM043324.1, from coordinate 26,198,170 downwards.
TTTTTAACAAAAATTTAATTTCTTTTTTAGAAGTATTTTACTCGTAGGACTACAATACTAGTAAAAAGTGTAATGTGCATTTCAATTAGTTAGGATATCCATTTGGAAAATTAAAATAAATATTAAAATTTTCAAAATTTTTGTTGGATAGTATTTTAAATTTCTTGAAACTTGGATAAAAGAGTTTACCTTTGAATTTTTGATTCAAGGAACTATATCCAAACAATTAATTTAATAATTAATGAGTGTGCACGGTTTTGGTCATTCACTTAGAAACAATTTTTATATGAATAGTTGTTACACAACATACAGACTTTTGTATCACCAAATTCAACATACACATATTACATATATATGATAAGTTTTTGAATAACTATTTAAAAAAAATCCATTAAACAATTGAATATAGAATCTTTGATTCAATAATAATTTTAAAAAAAATACAAAATTTTAAACATAAGAAAGGAAAAACAAAAAAGTCGTGTATTAAAAATCATTGGTAAAAATATATAGTAAGGTTTTTTTTTTTTTTTTTTATACAAGATAAAAATTTTACTCTTACTTAATTTAAGTGTATATGTGTGTAAAACTTCCTCTTGAAAATTTGAATTTTGGCCCTTGCCTCTCACACTCTATAAGCACTTATACAACCATCACTCTAAGGGCGTGCAATGGTAAAATTAATAGTAAGTTAATAGTATTTATTGGGGAAAAAGGATTAATAGCACCTACATCAAAAATAAAAAACCAATTGATGTCTTGACATGAGGATAAAGAATAATTAGACGCCATAAGTTGAAATACTATCCTATCTAAAAAAAAAAAATAAAAAAAAAAATTGAGAAACAAACACACATACACACAAAGGAGAGAGAAAATGGTTCTAAAACAAAAATAAAAAAATTTTGATTAGGAAAAAAATTGTGACAATTAGTGTGAGTTTGGCTTCAAATTAAAAAGTCAGCTTATTTTTGCTACTATTCATGGGTTTCACTGTACTTTTTGGTACTATTCATGGGTTTCACTGTACTATTTCAGCTAACTTTTACATTTTCAGCAAAAAATTTTCAATTTTAGCAAAATAAGCGGATCTCAAACAGATTAAAAAACAGAAAAAAAGTTGAAAATAAAGATTTTCTATTCAAAAATTAAAAGAACTGTTTATTAAAAATTAAGTAATAAAATACCAAAAAAAAAAAAAAATGATAAAGCAGAAGAGGTTTATCTGTCCGTCATACTTGAGTAATTTGATAAATCAGAACTCACTCCAAAATTTTCCACATAATTTTAATCAAGTACTAAAAACAAGAGTGCAAATTTAGCAATATATATAGGGAGTAAGAAACAAGCTCAATGGGATAATTATATATATTTTTCTTGATATTTATGAATAGATAAACTTTATATATATCATATACTATATAATAAAAGTTTGGCTTAGAAGTCATGGTTGCGCCAAGTGGCTGCACTAAATTGCAGAAATTTTTTTAAAATTTTTAAAAAATAAATATAATTTTTTTTGGTACTATCTTCTTCTCTTATAATTTCTAAATTGATAAAAAAACTTAATTTGATTACAATCCAAACTCTTCATCTAATCCTTATATTATTATAATTTATAAGTTGATAAAAAATTTTAATTTGATTACAACTCAAACTCTTTATCTAATCATTTTTTTTATTTAAATTTTATTACTATGTGTAAAAAAAAAACACAATACACCTAAAAAAAAAAAAAAAACAACAACAACAACAATCTTCATCTATTCCTTTTTTTTAAATTTAAATTATATTACTTTGTGTTAAAAAAAAAAAAAAAAGCAAAGTATTCAATAGCATAGCAAAATCTCTCTTCATACATGACTTTTTTTTAAGATAATTATTGTTTATACAGATTTACCAAAAATGTTTTTGGATAAAATTAAAAAAAATTATAAATAAGATAATAAAAATTTAAGTTTAAACTAAACACCTTCTCTTTCTTCTCAAAAAAAAAAAAAAAAAAAGTATCTATATATAATAAACGTTTGTTCTTCTTAAAAAAAAAAAAAAATGTTTGTTTGTTTGTTTTTTTTGGTTATAAAAGAAAAGTTTTTTTTCCCCCCATAAAATAACGTTTTCTTTTTTCTTTCTATTCATATGACCTTTTTTTTTTTTATTCCAGTTTTTATGGGATTTATGAGATAGCAACAAACAAATTGATTAGAAATCTTAATTCCAATTGGATTTAAATTCTATATCAAATGAAACTCTACCTCTCTCTCTCTCTCTCTCTCTCTCTCTCTCTCTCTCTCTATATATATATATATTGTAGGGGCTGGATTTGAGCACTTCTTTTATTAGATGAATGGACTCAGGCTCAACTAGCCTAATACAATAAATTTATAGAGAGTGGGCCAAAGAGTTAGGCTTTAGCGCATGGACAACAGTTAACATGGTGTTCATGACAATCAAACAGGGATGACCTGAGTTTATCAAAGAAAGGTTATTCTCGGTACAATCCGAGGAGCTTTGTTTTAGGGAATATTGAATGATTCTTGTAGGTGCTGGGCTTTTTCCATGCGACGCGGGGGTTTAGGATTTTCACCCCACAAAGGGCTGACCTTGTAGTGTAAGGCTTGACACCCTAGTCCCACATCGGCAAGGAAAGCGCCCCTGGGATGAGGTGGACTCAAACCCAGCTAACCTAATACAATGAATTTGTAGCGTATGGGTTCAAGAACTAGGCACTGGTAAAGATGGCAACAACTAAACAGGGTAGGGGGTGGGTAGGACGACAAGAACATAAGCTAAAGAGTAAGATATGGTTCCTCGGCCCTCCTCTTAGAGGTTAGAAGCTCTTATTGCTTCTTCAGTGCTTGGTTATAGGGGTCATGTGAGTGCTGCAGCATTTTCTGCTTCTCTTTCTCCCCTCCCCCCCTTCCTTTCTAGAGGACTTCTTACATCATATACCTCTTTTCAGTTGATCCTAGCCCTACATTTGTTGACCATGCAGGTCACTACTTGAGTGCTTGTCTTATCAGCCGTTTTTCCATCCTTCTGTGAGTTGCAACTACCAAGACTGCAGTGTTCAGGAGTCATTTCCTCATTAATGCGGCCAGAATGCCAGCGGCGGGCATTTAATGTGGAAATGACAGTTTGTCTTGGATTTGCTTTTCCTCCGTCCTCCCATGATCGGCACATTATGCTCATTCTTTCTCATGGGGTGCTCTTGGGGGTTGCCTGTGATGGGGCGTTGACTCTCCCTCCTCTGGTTGGGGTTGGCTGAGGACATGATTGTCCTCGGCGGTCAACCTGGGTGATTCGGACTTTCTTACGTCGTCCTTGGAAGTTTTCTTCATCCTCGGAAGTTTTCTTCCTCCTCGGCATGGGCCTTGGGCTTGGTACGAAGTGGGCTGGGGTTGCCTAATCCCTTGGCCCCACATATATATATATCCTCTACAATAATTGGTTCAAGTTTTAGTTACATACTCACACTTTCATCTCTCAAAATGATAGAGAAAACAAACAAGTTTATTTTTTGTTCTTTTTCTAAATTTATATCTTAATTTATAATTTGTGTTAATTTATTAATTTTAAATTATGAATAAGTTTGATTATATTCTTTATATTGAATGTAAATTGTTGTTTATAGGTTTTAGGTTGTGTTATATTCTTCAAAAAAAAAAAAAATAAGGAAAAAAAAATAAAAGAGTTTATATAAATTTGGCAACAAAGCTAAATAGATAAGCTTAAGAAATGTTTACTAATAATAGTTTTATCAGTAACTTTTTTATTAACATGATTTGAAAAAAAAATTGAATAGAGAGATAATTTATTAACGTGATTTAAACTCTACTAAAAATTTTTTAAGGGATTTTTTAAAAAAAATTTCAAAGTAATTTTCTAATTATTAACTACTATGCACTAATTTCTAATTACCAAAACCCACAATTGAAATACTAATCTGTATGAGATATCACTTCCAAAGATTAATATCTTAGTTATTATATATTATACGCTGATTTTTTTTTTCTTTTCAAAAGAAGCATTTCTCTCTATCCCCGCAAAACAAATGGATTATAATAAGAATTAACTAAACAGAGGTAAGACTACACCACCTCTTTTCTACAATAGATGTTAAATTTAGATAATTTTTCATGCATATACACACGCTACATAAATGGATTATAACAAGAAATAGCTAGACAGGGGTAAAACTATACCACCTTTTCTCTACAATAGATGTTAAATCCAGATCATTTTTCATGCATATACATATACATGTAGCGTGCAATGCATAGGACTTAAACTTTAGGTTTAAACTTAAACTTGGCAGGGTGAAACTCACTCAAGTTTCCATATCTTCTTCCATGCTTTCAAGGACAAAAATTAAATTCTCATGTGAGTCCTCTACTTCAAATTTTTAAATGTTTAATAATTTAGATTATTCTTAATTATTAAATTGAGGTTTCTACTTAAATATGATTTCAATTATTGTTTTGAATAATTTTTAACTATTCAATTCAAGTTTCCATTTAAATATATGTGATTAATTGAGCCTTAAAGTTCAATGTATTATTGAAAATCATTTTTATGGGGATAAAAGCCCAAATTCGGATATTGGGCCTTAGGCCCGATTTAAAGATATGGATACATCCGAGGAGGAGTAAACGATTGGGAAAGACCCCCGAATAGAGAATCGCATAAGGAAAGGATAGAGGAAGATAGTCCGAGGAGTGTATACTCCTCGGACTTAAAGAATATCGGTCAAGCCAATACCTGGGCAGTTTGGGTGAACTTCCAGGAAGTTCCAACAATAAGGATGAACTTCATGCACGTATGTAGATGATAAGAATAGAGAAATATCTAAAGCAAAAGCTGCTACCACCGCATTTAATGCCCTGCAGCAACTCTTCTGGCCGCATTTATATGGAGAAGACCCTTGAACAGTGTGATCTCAGCGGCTACCCCTCATAAAGAGCCAAAGAAACTATCTGATGGGACAGGTACTCAAGTGAATACTTGGATGAGGAACAAGTGTACGATGGAAATGTTAGGAAAGAAGATTATATAAGTGTAAGAAACCTCTCATAAGAGGGGGATCGGAAAAAAAGGAAGAAGGAGAGTTTACTGTAGCTCTAAGAATGATATTGACCTTTCAAACAATAATACACCTCTTCGGACAATAGTTTGTGTAATTTTCGAGCATGTTTTTTATGTTGACTCACATTTTAAAACCTTGATTAACTGTTGCTTATTTCACAAACAACCCAGTTCTTTCACTCACTCTCTACAAATTCATTGTATTAGGCTTGTTGGGCTCACATCCAATATCTTTTTGGCTTGGGCTACAAATCATGTCCCTACAATTTTATATATATATATATATATATATATATATATTTTTTTTTTATGATACCTTAGTCTCACAAAACATGCATTTATTATGTAACTTAAAAGTAAAATATTCATTTATTTTAAGTAAATTAATAAAATAATTATTTATATATTAATTTTGATTAAGCAGTGCATCGCATGGGCATAATGCTAGTACAATAATAAAAGTTGGGCTTAGACGCCGTGGTTGTGCCAAGTGGCTTCACCAAATTGCAAAATTTTTTTTTTTTTTTAGATTTTTAGATTTAAAAAATATATAAAATTTTTCTTCTCCTATAATCTCTAAGTTGATAAAAATATTAATTTGATTACAATCCATATTCTTCATATAATCCATCCAATCCTTATTTAATCTTAATTTGATTACAATCCAAATTCTTCATCTAATCCTTATTTTTTTAAGTGTAGTGTATTATAAAAAAAATCAACAACTTTTTTTTTAATTACTACACGGCACGTTCTAATGCATCTTTAATTGCATAAATTTTTTTAGATTAAAAAAAAAAAAAATATATATATATATACATATATATACACACACACATATATATATATATATAATTTTCTTTTCCTATAATTTCTAAGTTGATAAAAATTTTAATTTGATTACAATCCAAAATTTTCGTTTAATCCATTTAACAAATAAATTTAAGTTTAAGTAAGACTCTAATTCTATTTGTTCTTATCGACTTATTTGGATAAAGTAACAATAAGTATGGTATCAATTTTTTTATAAAATAACAATTTTACTTTTAGCCTAATTTAAATGTTAATTCTTGTTTTTGTGTGTGTGTGTGTGTGTGGATAAAGTATCAAATGATAGCTAAAATGTATTAACATTAACGTAAACTTAATTAAAAAAAAAAAATCTAATTTAGGTCAAAACAAAAAAAAAAATTAGGATAAAGTAACCCAAAAAAAAAAAACTAATATATATATATATATATATATATATAAAATAATGACAAATTTTGTAAAAGAAATAAATGACAAATTCAAATCCACGTAAGTTTGAAGAAAAGTATACAAATTGTGTTTCATGATATTGACAAAAAATAATATACAAAAAAAAAAAAAAATCATTTTATGCATTCTGAAAACAAACATATTTATTGAACTCTTGTGAGTTTTTCTATTATTGAACTTGAAGAAGCAATGTAGTTTCAAAATGTCGCTTTTTATTTGAGGTGATGGTTGGAAATATGTGACCCAATCTAATCTCAAACTTGTGTTGATCATATCTCCAAATGAAAATCAACTTCATTTGAAGCCATCTCTGTCAAAGCAAAAAATTCTCTTCTTAGAAAGCTAAGCTTTGAAAACTGGCGGAAGACTTGCAGAACACCACATAACTTGGGTCCCATGCAAACCCATTTAAAACGGAGGTCTAGTTAGAAATTAATATAGTCTTAGAAGTTGAATCAACTTGCACCAGTTATAATTATACAACATTATCAGACAGAGTTACCTCGAAAAAACATTATCAGACAGAGAAAGGTCGAATATATCTTGGAGTTTCAATTGATTGATAACAACATGAACGAAAAGGAAATGCCCAGTTTTTTACAACCTGAATCTCTTCATTCCGGTGAAACAAGGCACAGAAGAAAATTTAAAATTTCAATCATCAAAAGGTCTAGTCCGTATCCTTGTCAGTCACCCCACTCCAAGCAATTTAATTTCAAGGAATCAAATTGATTAAAATTAATTATAAGGAAAAATTGATGCATAAATTTAAAATATTTCTGCCCATATTTAATGAGCAATACTGCATTTGCGTGCATATTGCAAACCAATATATACAATGACAGTAACAAACGTCCTCAGGTAAACAAAGACCATATAAAGCGAAAGAAATTACATAAAATCAGAAAAACACCCTACTAGGCTCCACAAATATTTATAGCAATGTCACCAGATAAAATTATTACTTTTGCACAATTTGGATCCCCTTCATCTTTCTACTTTTTTTTTTTTTTTTTCTTTTTCTTTTTTGAGTCATCATCATTGCTTTCACAGCTCATAGTTCTTGCCAACCACTCAGATCAAAATTTAAATGTAAAACACACATATATAAGACACAAAGATAGAGCTGCTGTGCATTACAATATTTGCCCTTGATCCTTAGTAGGGAACGTCCCCCTTTTGTGTATGTGTGTGTGTCCTAAGACAGTAGCAACAGTCATTGAAGTAATGTAACTTTGAAAGAGCTTGGCTGTGAAAATGTCTTTTTATTTCATTTTATTTTATTCCTTGAATAGTTAAACAAAAATTTAATTGAAAATGAGCAAAAACCTCAAGTACACGGAGTATACAAGAGATTTTCCTAAAACCTTAACAGGAAAAAAAAAAAAGACCAATTAAAAAAAAGGATGAAGGATGCTGGCAAAAGCAGTCATCTCCCAATCATACAAAACTTAACCCAAATAAAAGACAATACAATATGACCAGAACTCTAGTACTATCGACCAAAAAAAAAAAAAACCTCTTGTGCTACAAAGCAATGGATTCCAAGATTTTTGTATTTTTTATGGATTTATTATTTTAATTTTTGGTCTAGTGGTTCACCTTTTTCATAATTAATTTTTGTTTAATTTGATTTTTTTTTTTAAATGTTGATGTGTCTTTTTTTGTCATCTTTAGCGCTGACGTAAACACTTAAATTTAGACACAACAACATTATTAGGCATGCCAAAAAATGTATACCGTTAGCCATATATGCGCTTTCCGTTATTGTTTTAATTTTTGGTCTAGTGGTTCACCTTTTTCATAATTAATTTTTGTTTAATTTGATTTTTTTTAAATGTTGATGTCTTTTTTTGTCATCTTTAGCGCTGACAAGGACACTTAAATTTAGACATAGCAACATTATTAGGCATGCCAACAATGCATACCGTTAGCCACGTATGCGCTTTCCGTTGGTTCCTAACCTTTCAATTGTGTCAATTTGGTTTCTAACTTTTCTGTGTCGTGCCAATTTAATCTATGTTGTTATATTTTGGATGAAAATTAATAACATATCAAACGGTGGGGAAAATGGGCATTTGCCCTTAATTTACAAATTATGCAGTAAAATGCCCCTGTTTTGAAACAATTTAGCAAAATGTCCCTTGTGGGTGAGAAAGCCCAAAGCCATGTGTTGGGCCTGGGGCCCAGTCCAAATACGACTGTCCATCCGAAGAGGCTATTGGTATCAGCGCTTCACCACCCTGATGAAAAAGCAACTTATGAGGGACAAAGGCTCCGTCCGAAGACAACTGGTTGAGCCGAAGGGGCTATATCCATCGGATCAGTCCAGAATTTGATCAAACGGATATGCTGAGGGTTTCCCTGCGAGGATTAGGCTCCGCGCGTGTCTAACTGAGTGGCTATCATGAAATCCCCTGCTAATAAAGCTGCCACCACCGCATTTAATGCGCTGCAACAACTTCTCTGGCCGCATTTATGTGGAGAAGACACCTGAACAGTGCATCCACACCCATCACCACTCACTGCAGGATAAAGCAAACGGCTGATGTGACTGGCACTCAAGTGGGCGCGTAGATGAAGGACAAGTGTGCGGTGGAGATGAGAAGGGAGCGCATATATAAGAGAGACAAGCCTCACAGAGGAGGGGGAGAGAAAAAATTGTATTCATTAAGTTCTTAAATACAAAAGCTCTTCGGACCGAAGAATTTCTTGTTAAAGGCTAGTCTAAGTTTCTTTTCATTGGTCTGCTTGTATGTACCGTTGCTAAATCCAAACCCAGCCTAGCTGTTTAACCCGCTCTCTACAAATTTATTGTTGGGAATCTGTTGGGCTCGCAATACAGAGAGTTGGAACCTGGCCCAACAAATTTGGACCCTACAATTGGCGCCGTCTGTGGGAACAGCTCGAGCAAAGGTGGGAGCAACACCTCAAAAGATGGCTGAATCAAGACAACGACCAGTAGAATCCAGGTCATCTCAACACACCGACCCTTTTGTCCATCTGGAACGAAGACACGATCGCGAGGGGGACCCGCACGCCACCCGTGGCGACCAAAACCAATCACATGGAGAGAGCCACATGTCCCATGCAGAGGAAAACCAGGCCATGCAGTTAGAGATTCAGAGGCTGAGAAAAGAGTTGCGCCATGCAAAAAGAAAGCGCGTTTCCTCGTACTCTGATGAGGGTTCTGAGGACGAACGGGACGATAATTACAGGCGGAGGTCTCGAACACCAGTCAGTGAGCCTCCCCTCTATGAGGAAGCGTACGACCGCGAGAGAAACCCTCAGAGCTCCTTTCCAAGGGGCACGGGGAACGATGCTATGAGCAAAGCCCTGGATCAGATCTCCAGGTCTCCTTTTACACGTAATATCGAGCGAGCCAAACTTCCCAGGCGTTTCCACCAGCCCACATTCACCATCTACAACGGCAGGACCGACCCAGTGGAGCACGTGAGTCATTTTAACCAGCGGATGGCAGTACACTCTAGGGACGAGGCCCTAATGTGCAAGGTTTTTCCATCCAGCCTAGGACCAATAGCCATGAGATGGTTCGACGGTTTAAAAGCGAACACCATTAGCTCCTTCCAAGGGCTGACTCAGGCTTTTGGATCCCGTTTCGTCACCTGCCGAAGAGTTCCCCAATCCGTGGCCTCCTTGTTGTCCATCAGTATGAAAGGGGGTGAGACGTTGAAGTCCCATTCAGACAGATTCTGGGAAACGTACAATGAGGTGGAGGAAGATTGCGAGTTGGTGGCCATAAGCTCTTTCAAGCTGGGCCTCCCCACCGAACATCCTTTGAGAACGTCCTTGACGCGCAACCCTGTCACCAGTATACGCCAGCTGATGGATAGGATCGATAAATACAAAAGAGTTGAAGAGGACCAACAGCAGAGTAGGGGAAAGGAGAAGGTTATCCCTCATGATGGGAGGGATTTCAGGTCGGACCGGCAGAATCACAACAGGCCAAGGAAGGACTGGGCCAGCCAAAGCGCAGCGAACTCCCAGACGGTCAATGCAGTTTTTCGCGAACCAGTGCACCAAGTCCTGGATAAGATAAAAAACGAACCATTCTTCAAAAGGCCGAACAAGATGGTGGGAAACCCTGAGAGGCGCAACCACAATCTTTACTGTCAGTATCACCTGGATCATGGGCATACCACTGAGGATTGCAGGAGCCTGTGGGATCACTTGGATCAGCTGGTCGGCGAAGGCAGGTTGAAACACCTCCTGCACCACTCGCACGGTCAAGGAAGTCAAACTAGCACGGGGCCCAGGAGGGATAATTTCGTGAAACCTCCCCTGGGAACAATCAATGTTATTTTTGCTACACCAGGGAGGACGGGATCTTGCCCATCCAGGATATTGTCAGTCGCTCGGGTGCCCTCTGATAGCGGCAACAGAGGGCCGAAGAAACCTAGGACAGACATCCCAGTTTTGGGATTTTCGGAAGAGGACAAAATAGGAACTGTACAGCCGCACGACGACGCCCTGGTGGTCACTCTGAGAATAGGCGGATATGACGTGAGAAGGGTGATGGTGGATCAGGGCAGCGCAGCAGAGATAATGTACCCAGATCTATATAAGGGGCTGAACTTGTCCCCCGAAGACTTAACTCCATACAGTTCCCCTTTGGTCAGCTTTGATGGCAAGGTGATCATTCCGAAGGGCCAGATCAGACTGCCTGTGCAGACCGGCACGGAGATTGTGGAGGTGGACTTCATAGTGGTGGACGCTTACTCACCTTATACCGCTATCGTCGGCAGACCCTGGCTTCATACCCTTGGGGCTGTATCCTCCACTCTCCACCAGAAGATTAAGTATCCCTCGGAGGGAGCAGTTGAAGAAGTCTGGGGGGACCAGGCTATGTCCAGGCATTGTCTAGTGGCAGCCATCCAGCATGAGCAGCATGCCGAGCCCTCGAACTGTGATAAGGAGAGTTTATAGCAATTAAGACCTTCGGCGCTGGAAGCCGGGGCCTCGGCCGAAGAAGCAGAGTGCGAAAACTTAACGAGGGTTATTGTTGGTGATGATCCAGAGAAGTTTTTTCAAGTTGGATCCATGCTTCCCCCACAGGAAAGGGAGGAGTTGATAGAATTCCTCAGAGCCAACGTTGACGTATTTGCCTGGGACCCCGCGGATGCCCCAGGAGTAAGTCCAGATTTCATCTGCCACCACCTAAACGTTAATCCCACCACCATCCCCAAAAAATAGCCACTCCGACGACCGTCGAGAGAACACGCTGACGCGGTCAGGGATGAAGTGATGAAACTCAAGCAGGCGGGAGCCATCAAAGAGATCTTTTACCCCGAATGGCTGGCTAACACGGTGGTAGTGAAAAAGAAAAGTGGGAAATGGCGGGTGTGTGTGGACTTCACCGACCTTAATAGAGCTTGTCCGAAGGATCCATTTCCAATGCCGAAGATAGATCAATTAGTTGACGCTACTGTCGGGCATCCTCGGATGAGTTTCTTAGATGCCTTTCAAGGTTACCATCAGATACCCCTGGCTCTCGCCGACCAAGAGAAAACATCCTTTGTAACTCCTGTAGGAAATTACCACTACAAGGTAATGCCATTCGGCTTGAAAAACGCAGGGGCTACCTATCAGAGGATGATGACGAGGATGTTTGAGCCACAGTTGGGCAAAAGCATGGAGGTTTATATTGACGACATGGTGGTTAAAAGCAAGATTGTTGCCGAACACATTGGGGATCTCAGTAATATATTCGAAATTCTGAGGGGACACAGATTGCGCTTGAATGCCTCTAAATGTTCCTTCGGTGTTGGATCAGGCAAATTCCTGGGGTATATGGTCACACACAGGGGAATCGAAGTTAACCCCGATCAGATAAGGGCCATCAACAACTTACGAGCTCCTCGGAATCCCAAGGAGATTCAGAAACTGACTGGGATGACCGCTGCCCTTAATCGGTTCATCTCCAGATCAGCAGACAGGTGCAGGCCTTTCTTCTCGTTAATCAATAAGTGGAAGGATTTTGAATGGACACAGGAATGTGCTATTGCCTTCCAGCAACTTAAAGACTACCTGGCTAAGCCCCCCATCATGTCCAGTCCCCAGCCAGACGAAGTCTTGTTTGCTTACATTGCCGTGGCCCCTAATGCTGTAAGCTTGGTGCTGATCCGAACGGACTGTGGAGTACAAAAGCCAGTTTACTACGTGAGCAAGTCACTATAAGAGGCTGAAATCCGCTATTTGCCATTGGAGAAAGCCATCCTGGCCGTTGTGCTGGGTACTAAGAAGTTGCCCCATTATTTTCAAGCTCACACCGTTATAGTCCTTACTCAGCTCCCACTCAGAGCCGTACTCCGAAGCGCCGACTACACTGGTAGAATTGCTAAATGGGGGACGATGCTAGGGGCTTTTGACATCAAGTACATGCCGCGCACATCAGTAAAGGGCCAGATCCTTGCAGACCTGGTCGCCGAGTTCACAGAGCCTCATTTAGAGGAAGTAGCCCAAACTCTAGGCACAGAGGGGAGGCAAGTCAGCACAGTTTCGTCACAAAACACCTCACCCTGGGAAGTATATGTGGACGGCGCATCAAATCAGAGGGGCTCAGGCATAGGGCTAGTGCTGATATCCCCTGAGAAAATTATCATTGAAAAAGCCTTAAGGCTAGACTTCTCGGCAACGAACAATGAGGCAGAATATGAGGCTCTATTGATGGGGATGAAGATGGTGCGAAGAATGGGAGGAAAGTCCGCCGAGATATCCTCAGACTCAAAGTTGATCGTCGGCCAAGTGCTGGGGGAGTTCGAGGCAAAAGACGAGAGGATGCAGGAGTATTTGGACCTGGTCAAGTCCCTACAGTCAGAGTTTGAATATTTTTCCCTTCGGCACGTCCCTAGAAGCGGCAACACGCATGCCGATTCTCTGGCTACACTCGCCACCTCTTCGGCGCAAGAGTTGCCAAGGGTCATCGTAGTTGAAAACGTACGGAGGCCCACGGAGATAAGAAAAAAGGTACTCCAAGTTCACAGCGTTGGAACCAACCCATGCTGGATGGACCCCATCATCAAGTTCTTGAGGGACGATGCGTTGCCCGAAGAAAGAGTGGAAGCAGACAAAATACGGAGAAAAGCCACAAGGTTCTGGCTGTCTGAAGACCATAAACTGTACAAACGATCCTACTCTGGCCCGTATCTGTTGTGCATGGCCCCCGAGGCGGCTGAATCGATGTTAGAAGAACTGCATGAAGGAATCTGTGGGAGCCATACTGGAGGGAGATCTTTAGCTCACCGAGCCATTACCCAAGGCTATTGGTGGCCAAATATGCAAAGGGAGGCGCATGAGTACGCTAAAAAGTGTGACCAATGCCAACGTTTTGCGCCAAGCATACATCAACCTGGTGGAACCCTTAATCCGCTATCCAGCCCGTGGCCTTTTGCTCAGTGGGGGCTGGACATCGTTGGCCCTTTCCCTAAGGCAGCAGGAAACAGGAAGTTCTTGCTGGTCGGAACGGACTACTTCACCAAGTGGGTAGAAGCTGAGCCTCTGGCAAATATCAGGGACGTAGACGTGAAGAAGTTCATTTGGAAAAACATCGTCACCAGATTTGGAGTCCCACACACCCTCATCTCAGACAACGGGCTTCAGTTCGACAGCAAAGCTTTTAGAAGCTATTGCAGTGAGCTGGGGATCACAAATAGATACTCCACCCCCGCCTATCCCCAGGGAAACGGGCAGGCCGAAGCCACCAATAAAGTCATAGTCAACGGGCTAAAGAAGAGGCTAGACGATGCAAAGGGTAGATGGGTAGAAGAACTACTCCACGTATTGTGGGCATATAGAACCACGCCTCGTAGGTCCACTGGGGAGACCCCTTTTTCAATGACCTATGGAGCTGAAGCCGTCATACCTCTCGAGACTGGGTTCCCAACGCACAGGATTAGTTCTTTTGACCCAACAAACAACGACAGGCAGCTGGAAAAGAGTCTAGATCTGATTGAAGAACGAAGGGAAAGCGCGATGGTCCGATTAGCACACTACCAGCAGAAACTCAAACAGGGCTACGACATCAATGTGAAGATGAGACCCCTCGAGCCTGGTGATCTCGTCCTAAGGAAGGTAGTAGGGAATGCGAAGAATCCAGCATGGGGAAAACTGGGGCCGAATTGGGAAGGTCCGTATCGTATCACTTCGAGGGCCGGCATTGGAGCATACTTCCTGGAAGACCTGGATAATCACGTAGTGCCCCGGCCATGGAATGTAAATAACCTCAAAAGGTACTACTATTAAAAGAATTCTGCTTTCAATCATGATTGTTCTTTTGTTATACTAGTGTTTCTCAAGTGTTTAAACTTAAATCCCATCATGCCTGTAGTCCTCGGACCAGATGATGAGGGTTAGTTAACACTCCTTTACGTTTCCTTACAAGTGTTTAAACTTAAATCCCATCATGCCTGTAGTCCTCGGATCAGATGATGTGGGTTAGTTAACACTCCTTTACGTTTCTCAAGTGTTTAAACTTAAATCCAAGCATGCCTGTAGTCCTCGGACCAGATGACTTGGGTTAGTTAACACTCCCTCACGATTCTCACCAGTGTTTAAACTTAAATCCCATCATGCCTGTAGTCCTCGGACCAGATGATGAGGGTTAGTTAACACTCCTTTACGTTTCCTTACAAGTGTTTAAACTTAAATCCAAGCATGCCTGTAGTCCTCGGACCAGATGACTTGGGTTAGTTAACACTCCTTCACGATTCTCACCAGTGTTTAAACTTAAATCCCATCATGCCTGTAGTCCTCGGACCAGATGATGAGGGTTAGTTAACACTCCTTTACGTTTCCTTACAAGTGTTTAAACTTAAATCCCATCATGCCTGTAGTCCTCGGACCAGATGACTTGGGTTAGTTAACACTCCCTCACGATTCTCACCAGTGTTTAAACTTAAATCCAAGCATGCCTGTAGTCCTCGGACCAGATGACTTGGGTTAGTTAACACTCCCTCACGATTCTCACCAGTGTTTAAACTTAAATCCAAGCATGCCTGTAGTCCTCGGACCAGATGACTTGTGTTAGTTAACACTCCCTCACGATTCTCACCAGTGTTTAAACTTAAATCCCATCATGCCTGTAGTCCTCGGACCAGATGATGAGGGTTAGTTAACACTCCTTTACGTTTCCTTACAAGTGTTTAAACTTAAATCCCATCATGCCTGTAGTCCTCAGACCAGATGATGTGGGTTAGTTAACACTCCTTTACGTTTCCTTACAAGTGTTTAACCTCGATTTCGATTACACCGGTAGTCCTCGGATCAGAGGCTTTAGTTTGGTGAGCGCACTCAGGTTACCAGTCTAATTTCGCGGAATATGTGGACTTGGGCAAAACTACGTCAGTGGTTATTCCCACAATTCTTTGTCTTAGCCATACATGGAAGATTATCGCATTTATGATTCATTCTTAATCACTAAACTGTCATTATTAGCCGCAATAATGCAATATGATAAGTACTCCACAAGCAACAAGTAACGAAAATAAGCTGTTTCATTCATTTAAATGGTAATTTTCATACAAAAAAGGTCAAAAAATATGCTAGCACTACACAAGATGGAGGTTCTAGGCTTTATCTTGAGAATCTGGGTGGACCTCTGGCAAATTGCCCGCATCACCGATCTGAAGAGGGGCCTGGCTCGTCTCAGCTGGCGCTGGGGGGTTCTGATCTGCCGAGGATGCCTCCAAGGCCTCAGGAGCGTCACATAAGTCCGGATCGTAATAGATGCTCCCAGGCTGCCTTAAAGCCGACTCTGCAGGGACTCCAGCTGCATCGAGGCACTTGCTCCATGTGATGTCACAGTAGTCCCTGCAGACCTTGGCGAACTCCTCGGTCAGCCTTACTTGGGTATCCTGCACCCCCAGCATGTAGGCGGCCTTCTTCTCAGCCTCAACTGCTTCCCTGGCCAATTGCGCGTCCTCCTTGGCCAGCTTGGCGGCGTCCCTGGCTTTTTCCAGCTCAAGCCGAAGTTCCTTCACCATCGCCCTCTCTGTCTCCAGATTGGTTTCAGCCGCGAGCAGCTTCTGGCGCTGGTCTTCGGCTTGCTTCTCTGCATTTTTAAGGCCAGCCTCTACATTTTTTCTCGCTTTCACCTCCTCCTTCAACTGATCGGAGATGCGGGCGCTTTCATCCTTTGCCTTGCCCAGTGCCTTCTCAACGTCCTCCTTGGACCGGATCTCAGCTTGCACGTCAACATCCTTCCGCTGAACCCACTCTTCAGCCACGTAGATTTGTTGAGCAAGCTGCATGACGACCAAAAGACAGTTACATAAAAATATACATGCACGAGGACTTCAAGATAGCTGCGAAAGAGCATCAGTTGTCTTACCATGCCTAAATCCCGTTTGAGGGACAAAAAGAGTTCTTTTTCGCTGAAACGCCGATAAGACTCCATATCCCTCGGAAGGAGGAGGGGCTTCTCGAGCGCTTCAGCAATGTACCCGGCCTTCCCCCCAGAATAGTTTCTGATGGAGGCGTCAAAAGGGATGGCCGCACCATCCAAAGTAAGCTTTGGGGACCACACCTGGACCCCCCGCCGCACGTCAGCAGCCACGTTCTCCTCCCTGCTCTCAGTAGAAGAAGCCCGTTTATTTCTTGTATCGTGGGTCTTCTTCTGCTGCTTGCGGCCCTTCGGAGGGACCATTTCCCCCTCCTCGACGTCAGTTACTTCAGTCACCACCCTCTTCTTCTTCAAATCGGGCAGCACTTTCAGACCTAAATCTTTTGGGGCTTGAGGAGGGGGAGGCGGTGGTGGGAGGTTCACTTGGGGCTGGGATGTGCCAGTACCCTTGGCCGCGGTCGTTGTTTTCCTGTTCTTCATTAGCTGGCCTAGGGGCAGCATGTCTTCCTCCGAGGAATATTCTGGCAAAGCTAAGTTCAGAATTGGGGCAGCTGACTGCCTGTCAGGGGCCTCTTCGGGAGATAAGATCTGAACTTCCTCCGAGGTATCCTCTTCGAACTTGAACTGATCGATCTGGGCGTCAAGCGAAGGGGTAGAGGAGGCGATCCTTTCCTCGGCTGTTGGTTCAAAAGGCACTCTTTGGACTGGCTGAACTAATACTGGGATGCCCTGTGGATTGGGATGGGGCACTGGGGCGAGGTCAAAAGGGGCCAGAAAGGTCTTCCGTGCCACGTCAATGCGGTTTATGCGGTGATCTCCCGCTGTGATTGCGTTCCCTCTCGGCTGAAGTTCAGTCTTCGGAGTGTAACCGAGGATGAGAGGAACAGATCGAAGCTGTCCGTCTTCACTCACGAAGATCTCCGACCGAAGAAGATAGTTTAGGGCCGCAGTGTTGGTGAGGCTCAGCCGAGGAGTCACGTTCCTTCTATCTGTAAACATGGCAAAAGAACTGTCAGGGGGAATGCAACATGATGAAAGGAAGTCCGAATAGGTGAATGTACAAAAGTTGGAAGGGCTCAAGGGGAAAAGTCCCACCTGGCGTTCCTGGCTTGGTGGGGCAGTGAATCCCATCATGCCAGGCACCCGAGACGATGAGGTAATCGTCCATCATCCCTTTGTTGGACTTGGGGAGACCGGAGAGAAGTCTGACGACATCGGACCGGGACCTTAGGTAGTATCCCGCCCCTTCCTTTGTACGGCATTCGTACATATGCGTCACATCATGCCAGGTTAACCCTAAGCCTAAGTGGCGGTTTAGGTCATCAACTGCCCCCAAAATCCTAAATGTGTTGGGTGCGCACTGTTCGGGGCTAAGTCTATGGGCGGTAAGGAAACTTCTGGTGACCTCACCCATTGGAATGGTCATGCCTCCCTCCAGGAAGGCGATAATGGGGATTATCACCTCGCCTACCTCACGGGCCAATAATAACCCCCCCGTGGAGCAATACCTCAGGCCGACTTCCTGTGGAATGCGATAGGTCGCCCTAAACTTCTCTATTTGGGATGGACTATCCACTAGGTATTCGAATCTACCCATTTCTAACAAGGTTAAAGGAGGGGGGACGTGAAACGGCGACTGGGAAGATCTATCACGCGCCGAAGAGGCAATTCGTACAGATTACTAAAACCTCGGGAAAAGAACTTACGCGGAATCAGTTCGGTGGACGAGCTTCAATCTGGAAAAGAGAACGGCAGTGGATTGAGGAGCAAGCCAAGGCAGATGACAGAGAAGTCTCTGGGAGTCTGAGCGCTTGAGTTCGTCGGAAGATCAGAAGTTCGCAAAATAAGAGAGCAACCCATCCTGGGGCTTTATATAGGGGGAGGCGAAGTGGGAAAATATCCCGCTCGAATTTTCAGGAAAGAATCTGGTCCGTTGGATTTGAAACGGACCAATAGATTCCACTGACAAGATGCCGCCCGGAGTAATTAATGACGCCTCGGAAACGGCGCGACAGCAGCGGCAATAAAGAAGGCGCCCAAATCCACGCGCACATACGTGTGAAGTCAAAATCCAGGGCCCTCACTCGTCACAAGGTCAAAACCTCACTTTTCCCCTTCGGGCGCGAGGCAAAAAGTAAAATTTTGAGGGGCTATTGTGGGTGAGAAAGCCCAAAGCCATGTGTTGGGCCTGGGGCCCAGTCCAAATATGACTGTCCATCCGAAGAGGCTATTGGTATCAGCGCTTCACCACCCTGATGAAAAAGCAACTTATGAGGGACAAAGGCTCCGTCCGAAGACAACTGGTTGAGCCGAAGGGGCCATATCCATCGGATCAGTCCAGAATTTGATCAAACGGATATGCTGAGGGTTTCCCTGCGAGGATTAGGCTCCGCGCGTGTCTAACTGAGTGGCTATCATGAAATCCCCTGCTAATAAAGCTGCCACCACCGCATTTAATGCGCTGCAACAACTTCTCTGGCCGCATTTATGTGGAGAAGACACCTGAACAGTGCATCCACACCCATCACCACTCACTGCAGGATAAAGCAAACGGCTGATGTGACTGGCACTCAAGTGGGCGCGTAGATGAAGGACAAGTGTGCGGTGGAGATGAGAAGGGAGCGCATATATAAGAGAGACAAGCCTCACAGAGGAGGGGGAGAGAAAAAATTGTATTCATTAAGTTCTTAAATACAAAAGCTCTTCGGACCGAAGAATTTCTTGTTAAAGGCTAGTCTAAGTTTCTTTTCATTGGTCTGCTTGTATGTACCGTTGCTAAATCCAAACCCAGCCTAGCTGTTTAACCCGCTCTCTACAAATTTATTGTTGGGAATCTGTTGGGCTCGCAATACAGAGAGTTGGAACCTGGCCCAACAAATTTGGACCCTACATCCCTATTTTTGAAACTTAATTTTAAGAAAATCGAGTTATGTGTAAAGCTCGATTTTAACAAAATAAAGTTACAGGTACAACTCGATTTAAGTAAAACTCGACATTGCTAATGTCGAGTTCCACTTAAAAATATATATACACATATATATACAGCAAAAACTCGACATTGTAACTTTATTTTGTTAAAATCGAGTTTCAAAAACAGGAGCATTTTACTAAATAATTTCCAAACGGAGGTATTTTGTTGCATAGTTTATAAATTAGAGGCAAATGCTCACCAAAATAAAATTTTAGTGTATTGTTATATCAACAAAAACTAATTTTTTATTTTAGCCATTATACGTGTCATCAATTTTCATCTAAAAAATAATGGTAATGACTAAATTAATATAGTGCTGAAAAGTTAGGGACCAAAACAAGAAGCTCATGAAAGCAATTAGCCAATTACTATCATTTGGACAAGGCGAATGGCACCAATCTTATGAATCTAGAGGCCCATGTGGGCAGAATGACCTTCCAAGCCTAAGAGCCCACTAAAGTAATTAGCGGGCTTGAACAAGTTTTATACCTGGAACGGGTTAATTGGGCTAAAAGTTTCAGACCTCATGGTGCTGCCGCACGAAGTTCCTGCAATTCAAGCATGGACCGCACTGGCCCAACAAAATTGAGTGTACGTGGTTGAATTCACAAGTGTGATTAGCCGCAATGACTCGCTACTACTAAGCCACACCCTCGTATTATGTGAGGTGTAACATTTCACATTATAAGAGTCTGTTTGAATACTGTTTATTATTGAAAATTAAAAATATTGTAATAAAATAATTTTTATATGTGTAAATAGTGTTGTTGGACTTAGCTTTAAAGAAAAATTTGCTGCAATTCGTACTTGCGGGTCCCGTGAATAGTGTATGGGAACCACAAAAAAAATGCAAATGCTAGCTTTTTTTCCTTTTCATCGCAATCCAAACCCAGCCTAAATACTCTTTCAGAATTTCACTTGAAATTTTTATTTTTTATTTTTCTCAAAATTACAGAAATAGATATGAATAATTTTCAAATTAAAGGAATGTCTATGGATGATAAATAATTATAGATAAACATAAATTTTTTTTTATTGAATTCCATATAGCCAGGTTTTTGCTAAAAGATTATTTCATCACAAGTAAATGAATGTAGAAGTAATGTACCAAAGCCTAGCATCAATCAAATATATAATGAATGAATGTCAAAATTATTATTATTATGTGTTAAGGTTGGTGACACATTGGTTCATAAATGTTATGTAATAAAATTTATAGTATTTCTGATATCACTCATACTAAAATTTTGATGTAGAAATAATCATAAAATGTACAAAAGCCAAGTTTCTCATTTTGAAATTTTTATAAATTGTATTGTATTGTATAATTTTTACAAACTAATGTGATATTAATCACAAAAATGTAATTTTGACATTAATTTATTACATTGTGGACCATTACTTATATATATATTATCATGTTGTTGACATCCATCAATTACATTCTTTGTCAAATAAGTTTGTAAATGTTTTTTTTTTTTTTTTTTTTTTTTTTGAGAATGAAGTTTGTAAATGCTATGTAATCAATATTTGTGGTATCTTTAACATTTTACAATGTTTTTAATCCGATCAATCACATTCATTATCATATTTATTTGTAATGGTTATATAATAAAGTTTGTACGTAGTAACTTTAGCATTTTTTTTTTATAAATAACTAATAGATGTATAGTTTATTTTATTATTGTTGTTGTTGTTGTTGTTATCATTATTATTATCATTATTTTGGTTATACGTATTCAAGTTTGGGGTTCCTTCGGACTTCAATCATTAAAGAAAAAAGATGAAAGAAGAACAAAAAGGTATAGTTGGATGCAAATTTTGCTGAAACTTTTTTTTAGGAGGAAACAAGTATAATTGTACCTTCCGGTAAAAAAAAAAGTATAGTTGAACATTTATAAAAATGTTAAATTTTATAAAGTTATAGATAAACAAATAAACTGAAAAATAAAAGAAAAAATTAGTGAAAAACAAACATGTGCTGGAGTCGATTCATTTTCATCTGATTGTATTGGTGGTTTTGGTTTTTAATATTCCTTTATTTTTCAAAGTAAATGCACTAGCAATAGTGGTGCTAAATAACTATATTGCTATTTTTAGCACCACTAATACTTAAAATACATGCTACAGCAATGGTGCTATAGCTAAAAAAAAAAAAAAAATTATTAAACTCTCTCTCTTCTCTTGTTAAAAAAATATTTTATCTTTTCTTTCTTTTTCTCTCTCTCC
This sequence comes from Quercus glauca, assembly GCA_023736055.1. Classification (NCBI taxonomy): domain Eukaryota; kingdom Viridiplantae; phylum Streptophyta; class Magnoliopsida; order Fagales; family Fagaceae; genus Quercus; species Quercus glauca. Next base: position 26,176,265 of record CM043324.1, on the reverse strand, counting down.
GGCTTCTCTTCTTTCTTCCTTTTTCCTTCTCATTTTTTTTTCTCTCTCCCTCATCGCCGAGACCCATCTCGCCCAATCACCTACAACAATAGCAAGTGCCATTGTCTCATCTTCATCTTCATCCTCATCCTCCTAATTCATTCATTTCCCTCTCACCTCAACCTCACCCTATGGTGGGCCTTTTGTGATTTTGGGCTGGACTATCTCCTGTTGTATTGTGGCCCAAGTGTTCTAGATGAGAAAGTCGGGACCGGCCCAATTGCAACTCACTTTGGTCCGGCTTGTCGAAACTTTAGTCACATGTCCATGGCAGGCAGAGTTGCTACAGAGAAGTCATGGCAGATGATTATGGTTGGGTAAAAATAAGTAAGAAATCTTTAATTAAAGCAAGGGAAAAGAATGCGTTATGAGTGCAATAGTAGAGACAAGAGAAGAGACGATAGCAATAATTGATAAAAGAAGAAAACAATTATTTTGCCGCATCTAGTTCTGTCATGGGACTAAGGCTAAGGAGTAAACCACTTCCTTAACATGGGTAACTTCACAAGATGATCCTGCCATGGAAATTACCCACTTTGAGGGAATGGGCCTGAATGGTTTATGCCCAAAATAAGTCCATTTTCCTAACAGAGGGTAGGCTTTTTAGAGGGAGAGAGGGGATTACGTTATTGGTGCATGCCTGCCATTCTACACTCTCTGTTTTCTCTTCCTAATTCTTTCTTTCTTCTTTGTTTTCGTTATTTTTAATCATTTCTCTCTGCTTTTCTTTTTCTTAAAGCTTACCCATGTAGCAATGTTGTAATTCTTCTTTAGTGGTTATTATTGCTATCCTGATGATCTACTATGCACGACAAGGGTCCTTTATATACTGCTTGTCGTGACTGACTTTTACCATTTTAACCATTAACTACTTTTGTCTGGTTTGGGTGTCCTTGTCGACCACCACTGGTTTGTCAGCTGTCTAGCCACTACCATTTACCTGTGCTAGCTGTGCCACTCCCCATTACTAGACAAAAAGGATTATTTTGTTTGCTTGCTCATCATGGCATTCTTATCTGCCACGGCGTGGGTGTTCTCTCTTCCTATCTCTCATGACATGCACCTAGTGGTTTCAACTCATCCTTACTTCTTTTGGGTAGTATGTCATCCCAGCAGGACATTTCTTCCAAAAGAACTTGAGCGGGAATGCCAGAATAGGTTTTCCCCTCTCTCCACCACCAGACCATACCCTTTTTTACCTCTGACCCATGACTTACCATTTCCTGTATTGGTTGGATACAGGCTGGTGACGTCTGAGCTTTGCGTGTGCTCCACTTTTGAGTATATCCAAAACTTGTCCGCTGGTTATGCGTTTGCTGTGGTCTAGAGGCTCGTCTGTGCATTCTGCCGCTCATCCTTGACTTATTATGGCGTGAAATGCTTTTTGATTTCTCATTCCTTACATTTTGCTTCTTTCAAGGGCTAGGCCTTGCCCGGTTGTGGGCTTTCCCTTCTTGAGCCCACTTTTTACTCTTTCTGTAATCTTGCTGCCACCTTCTGTCATACTATTTTGCTGTTCCTGCCTTGACATTATTTGACTTGTGCCTGTTAGGCCTTTTTGGGTCTACTGCTTACTCTTTTCCCAACGACTCAATATGGTCATTGATTTTATGCTACCTAGGGCTTTCTTCTTGACCCATTTCATTGCTCGTGGGCTCTTTTGTCCCATTTCTTTCTCCTTGAGCATCCTTCGCCCATTTGCTTTTCCTAGGCATCCTTGGCCCATTCTTCTAATTCTGCATACGCATGGGCTTTTACCAACTCTCTTGGGCTTCTTTAGCCCAATTATCTTATTTCTTATCCTTGGGGCTCATAGGCTTCTCACTAACCCCTTGTTTTCTTACTTCATCACTTCGGGCCTGCTATGGCCCATCCTTACTTTGCTACATCACATAATGCCCATGAGTTTGCTATCTCTCCCTTCGGGCTCTTTTGGGCCCATCTACTTTCCTCAAGGCCCACTTGTGTACTTTATGGGCCTGCGGACCATTGTTCCTGCCATCCAGGCTTAATGGTTTTTCTAGCCATTTACTAACTCTTCTTCGCCCACATTGTTGGGCTTCTTCTTTCTATTGGGCCTAAAAAATAAGCACCAACATACCCAAAACAAAACCCACCACCAAACTCTTAGTCAATTTCTCCAAAACCCAAACCCGTAATCTCACTCTCAAAACAACAACAACAATAACTCGATCTACAGTTTCCATCGGAAAAGAAATCCCAAAAATCGAACGACCCAACACATTCCTTCGCGAATCCGACGACCATGATTCCTCATCATCATCATCCTCTTCCACCGTTTGATCCTGCTTTGAGAAAATGATAAAGGAAGCACAAGATAGTGTGTGCAAAGCAATCGAAGGCGCCAATGGTGGAGCTAAGTTTAAGTAAGATGTGTGGTCAAGGCCTGGTTGCGGCGGAGGCATAAGTCGAGTTCTTCAAGACGTTGCCGTTTGGGAGAAAGTTGGGGTTAATGTTTCTGTCGTTTATAGGGTTATGCCACTAGAGGCTTATCGTGCCGCCACCGCCACCGCCGAGTTGAAGCCGGGCCCTGTTACGTTCTTTGCTGCTGAAATTATTCCCGTAAACCCAGTGGTTGTGGGTGGTTGTTCTTGGCTTGCTAGTTGTTGTTGGGTAGTTGTGGGTGGTTGTTCTTGGTTGGTAGTGGTTGTGGATTGTGCCATTGATCGGTTTGTGGTGTTTTTTTGGTAATGGGAGGTATTATTTTATTATAGTAGATATATTATTTTATTGTGATGTTTATATTATTTTATTATGTTGAAATACCGTTGCTAGATGTTTTGTAAAATGAGTAGGTAAAATATATAAAATAGATTTTCGTGGTGTCAAATAGCTAAAAAAATAGCTCCACTATTGTGGTTGCTCTAATATAACAGTTGTAGCTCAATAAAGTATAAGACATCTCAACTCAAACAAATATTCATCAATAATGTGACAACTTTGTGGCATATTTCTCCTCCCACTATATGTGGTTAACAAAGTTTGTGCCACATATGTCATTTTCATTGCTTTAAAAAGGGAATGAATCATTTCACAATCTTTGATAGGTAACTTTTATGAGAGCCTTGTAGTTTAATTGGTATATTTTAGTATTTTCAACGGAAACATTTAAGGCTTAAATTTTTTCATCCTCAGCCATTGAATTATAAACAAAAAAAAAAAAAGAAAAAAAAAAAGAGGGCTTTTGCATTAAAATATATGTGACTTTCTGTAGTTATCAAAGATAGTATCTAAGAGCCAGCTCAAGAGATGAGGTTTTGGTATATGAATATGTTATCAATATTCTGGTTTCCCAATAAAATTCCTTTTTTTTTTTTTTGAAAGGTCCCAATAAAATTCCATGGCATCTGCGTGTGATGGGAATGGAATTTGGATAATATATTATTATATATAAGTTGATTTTTTTTTATTTATAATATCTAAGTTGATTTCAATCAAGGAAGTCAATTCCGTACTGAACCGGCCGTACCGGCCGGTATATTTCGTACTGGCAAGCATACCGGTACATAAACCTCCCTGTTTCGTACCGGAAAAAATACCGGGTGTATCGGCCATGTACCGGGCGTACCGGCTAATTTCGGGCAATACCGGCCAGTACCGGGCGTACCGGCCCGTACCGGAAATTTTTTTTTTTTTTTTTTTTTTTTTTTTAAGTTTTGTAATTTTTGAATTTTTGTTAGGGCAGAATGGTAACTTATTTGCATTAACTTATTAGTATTATTTGTTTTCTTAGTATGCAATGGTAACTTTTAAGCTTTCTATATTTTATATTGTGTTTTTTTTTCTTCTTTTAATTGATACTAAAGTTTAAAACCATGAATAATTAGTTCTGAATTGAGGAAATGTTTTATGGTAAACTTTTATATTTATTATAATACACACACACATACATACACACACACATACATACATACATACATACATATATATATATATATATATAAAATAGCGGTAAACCCGAAACGGTACACCGGTATTGACCGATATCCGAAATATATCGTACCGTTGGCCAAACCGGTACAGCCTCCGGTACGGTATTGACTCCCTTGATTTCAATACAACTTCTATATACAATCCTTCCTATCTTTTTTAAACAAAGTATTTCACCAAAATCATGCAAAATTCTTATATCCATTCCCAAACCCTCTTCTGTTTTCAATTGTTCTACATAAATTGGACCGGCATTTGGATTCCTTTTTTTGAGGTTTTTCTTCTTTGTGAATATTCAACTTTTGAATATTTTGATTGATTGTAACCTTGGGTCATCTTTTTTCTTTTTTTTTTTTTTTTTTTTTTTTTTTTTTTTTTTTGTGGAGAAAATGAAACAAACACGTTCATTATGTAAAGACATTCCAAATTTTAAGAGTGACCACACATGGAAATTTGGCTTTTGGGTTATGACCAGATTAAGGTTTTGAATTCCTGGATAAAATTGACCCAAATTTGGTCAAAGGGGATGAAGTATACGACTACACATTTGCATACTAAAGGCCATTGAATGTTTGTGAGAGTTGATTATGACTGTTGACCTAATTAGTAATCAACCAAATCTTAGCTAAAAAATCTACAGGGGAATGGAAGGTAGCCTAACACTGGATTGCTGCTAATGCTAAGGCTTCTTCTTATTAGTATACTATTGTTAGGTAACCTGCCATTGTTTGTTTCATTAGTATATTGCCTTTAGTTTTTCCAGTGGACAATTGCAAACCAGCAAAAATTGCTTCTCTAATCAAGCTGTTTCTGAATCACAACTATACAATGATATAAAATTCAATTTGATTATTTTATCCTTGGATAATTAAAGTGTATAAAATGATAATAAAAAAACTAAATAAAAATTACAGTATACCTAATAGGTAAATATTGGAGGACTTACTAGTCTCCGTTTCACATTGAGATAGGAATAATATTTTTTACTAGTCTCTGTTTCACATTGAATTCTTTACAGCCAAGTTTAGACACAAATGTGATTTATTTTTTGTTAGATCGGAATTTTGAGGTTTTATATTTAAAAAGAAAAGATAAAATGAAATTTAAAGAATTTCCTGCCAAATATGGAGAATTGTGGAATTTTATGCAAGAATTAAAAATTTTATATCCAACCCGACCTAAGTTAAGGATTTTGAAGAGTTTTGGGTGGGTTTGGGTTAACATTTTGAAACCTGTTAGGGTTTCATTTTTATATCCAAATCTGACCCGATTATGTATTTAAATGACTAAAATACATTTATTATTAATTTTTTTTTAAACTAGGATTTCTACAAAAGTAAGTCTGCATCTCTCTCTCTTTGAAAATATTTTTTAATTCAATGTACAAGTGTTTACCAATACCTTATTCAATCCGTTTGATCCGATTTATGGTAAAATAAATCTGCATGGATCTTTTTAAATATAAATGGGATGAGTTTAGTTTTTCGGTTTTTAGTAAATAAATTTCTAAAAACCACATGTTTAGCCTGTAAAATATTTAAAGAGTTTCCAAAATGATTTTCTTTCCAAATTTGACCAGCTGTCCTTCCTAGAACGGCAGAGATAAAGTTCCATCAAAGCTAGTGGGACTCTTAGGTTATCATCAACACACGTCAGTCAAGAATCAACTGCCAATTTTTAGCTCCATCAACACAATTGCGCCACTAACTTAACGATAACTAATAGAATTTAGATTAAACTACTAGCATAAAGTTGTATCATTAAAAAACTGTTTTGCTACAGACACCAACATTTTCACAAAAAAAAAAAAAAAAAAAAAACTCTCTCACAATTGATTTCATTGTGAGTTGTGACCAAACAATACAAAAAATACATCATTTTATTAAAAATGTCGTTGACAATCTTTGTGTTGCCAAATTATTTTTGAAAAACAAACACATACATACAAGAGAAAGAGAGAATGAAAAGTCCTAACTTGTAACACCGACGCATCACAAACTTCACTTAAACATTCATGATGTCGTATAATTTTTTTGTTAAATAAAAAAAGGTGTTAAAAAAGGAAGAGAGAAATGCTTGCAAGACTTTAGTCACAGCTCACAAATATCGGTGGGCCCAGGAGAAATGAGAAACACAAGAATTTCCAATTCGCATCCATGAACTTTCCCACTATCGCCACTAGTCCACTATCAAGACATAGATGGGCTTTAAACATTGCATGAATATCCAAGATTTTATTTATACTTTTCTAAAATGCTAGTTTCACATAAATTTACACAATTTTTGTCATAACTTGTCATTTAATGAAATAAGTTGTAAGCGATTAAGAAAAAAATAGTGGATTCACGTGTGTTCACGCCACCTAGCAAATTATGATTAAAGTTATATAAATTTTTGTGGTCTTAACCTTTTTTTCGCTTCTAATCCATTATCTACCATTTGGAGAGAGAAGACTTTAGCGCCACCCTCCGCTGACTCAACAATCACTTCTTTGCTGATATAGGTTTTCTACCACTGAGTGCACGACACGTGAAACATAATGACCGGTGCTTCACTACTGTCAACCCTTACCCACTACCACTTTTCCATTACTACAACCCGTGAATACTCCAGTCTCCATTATATCATGTTTAGTCAAATTAGAAAGCCCAACTTTTAGTATTAATATATTTAACTATATTTTTCTCAAAATATATATATATATATATATATTTAACTATATAATTATGAGCATAGTGTTTATAGTTTTAGCCTTTTAGGCTTTTAATTGTCACCTTTCGTTAATGAGGACCTTCTTATTCATTCAGCAGGGCAATTTTTTCAAACGGTTGAGATCCTAATTATCATCGAAATTTCCTAGATTTCAAAAGCCACCAAAATCCAAATCTTGGCATTTTAGCACTCCAAATTTCCAATGAATAACAATATACCGGTTACAAATGTCGGTTCATTTTAATCAAATGTTTTTGAAAAAGCCAAATTACTACTACTACTACTACTCATTATATTATATTATTATGATTCCTTTCTAAATATAAGTAGCGAAAAAAGATGGAGTTAAGTGAAGTTGATTTTAAATTTACATCTTCTTACTAGTCAACCCATCCTATTTATAAAAAACAAACAAACAAAAGTACTATTAATACAATTATTGAATCTTTGCCAAAAAAAAAAAAAAAAATTATTGAATGACTTTTTTTGGTCTTCTAATAAAGTATTAAATCTCTCCAAGCAAGCAACTATTAACCATAAACATGTGCAATTGCACAATAGGTTAAATTCTTTTTTTTTTTTTTTGATGATTTGATAATTAGAGGTGGGAATATTTGAATCTTGAATATTTCCATTAAAAATTTGAAACACCATGAGATATTAATTGAGTTATAAAGTTCTTGGTAGTTAAATATATTTACCTCTCAACCTTTGATTGTGGTTTTAAAATCTTATTTTTATACTTTAAAATATTTTAAAAGGTTGTTACTACCATTTGATTGATGATGTGACATGAAGTCAGAAATTTTCATTTATAGGATATTGAAAAGATTTTCTTTTAATACAAATTTAAAAGTATAGGCATTAAAGTGAAATATTTTAAAGAAAAAGAATGATTTGGACACAGATGTAAAAAAATAACTAATCAATGACCAAACATGTAGATTAACCTTACCAATAAAACTCAGAAAGAGCAGTTGTTTTTAAAGCATTTTTAGATGATTATATTCAAGGACGGATCTAGGTGGGACCAGTCCCCTGGGTCCATTTTTTTTTTTTTTTTTTTATAGTTAATATATATATATATATATATATTTATAATTGGATCTCCTTCTAAAATTTTAGGCTTTTCTTCTCTTAAATAAGCCTAACTAGCTTCACCCAAATGCATTTTTAGATGATTACATTCAGGGACGGATTTAGGTGGGGGCCCAAGGGGACTAGTCCCCTGGGTCCAATTTTTTTTTTTATAGTTATAATATATATATATATATATATATTTTATAATTGGGTCCCCTTCCAAAACTTTAGGCTCTTCTTCTCCTCAATAAACCTAACTAGCTTCACCCAAATAGCAACTATCCAATTAAAAAACTTAACAAAAACAATAAAAATATTCACAATGATGATTTTATTTTAACAAAAAAAAAACTATTTTACTACCAAAGAATGTAAAAATCATGTGTTATTGAAGAAGTTAAAACTAAATTTTTTCCAACTATAGTAAACTGGTATAAATACCAGTTGACTGTAACAAGTTGTTAAAAATAAAATACAATATTTTATTAAGATTATATCTCTTCTTTCAATTAAAAAACTCAAATTCTCTCACTTCCTTTATTATTTTAATGAATTGTTTATATTATTTTAAATGAAGTGATAAAAAAATAGAACATTTGATATTGGGTGTATTATAAAGCGAGGTGGCAAAATAGATAGAGTAGCTTTTAGAGGTGCTAAAAGTTAAAATTTTTAACACCACTACTGTGAATGCTCTAACTTCAAGTAAAAAAAGAAATCATAGCCAGCCTAGTATTAAAAAATATATATTATTTTGTTTTTGATTGTCTTCATTGGTAAATGATTGCATTTTAATGTATTTAGATACAACGATTTTGAGTATTTATAATTTTTTAATACTATATGGATGCCTATTTGGAGTTTTTTTTTTTACTCCGGCTCTAGTTAGCTTAAAATCTTGGGTCCGTCCCTGATTACATTAATTGTTTTTGTTAGAATATATAATGTAAATAATTTTTTGATTTTATAAGGCAAGAATATCATGAATTAATGTAGCCCAAGCTACATCCATTCTTTTTTTTTTTTTTTTTGTTGAGAAAAGCTACATCCATTAAAAAAAGAAGAGAAATTCTGGTCCCATACCCAATTACACAACTTTGCCCACAACTTGCCCACGTGGCGAGTTATGGGCAAAAATTGTGTAATTAGATGTGACACTAAAATTTTTCAAAAAAGAAATCCAAACAATTTTATTTTTAATTAAATTTTGTTTATTATAAACTAGGTGTACTATATTGTATTTTATACTCTATTTGTTATAAATTATGCTAAGATCACATAATTGAAAATAACCTTGTACCACAATTTACCACATAATAAATTATAATTAGCAAAAATATATTAATGGTCCATATATAGATACACCTTTATTAATCACAACTAACCTACAAAGTTGTCCTCAATTATGCACAACTCCTTTTTTATGTCTCTGATTTTCTTTTTTGGGTCCATCACAGTAATCTAGGCTGTGCTGTTGTTGGTCCGCTAGCTCGAGTTGATGTGACTTGGCCTTGACTTGTATTTACAGTTTCCACTTTATCAATACAATTTCTTAACTTTTCTATAAAAAAAAAAAAAATAAAACTCCCATTTAAAATATGGAACAAAAATAATCTAAAAATAAATAAACTTTCTTTATTTTTTTATATTATTTTTTTTTTGAGAAACACTCTAGTAATCTAGTTAGAACTTAAAAGTATAAAACATGAATTTAATATTTCCTGTATTTTATTTGTACAAAGATACTTTAACTTGACTAAATTTCAAATCGTTAATATAATTGTTTGTTTTGCAAAGTTGAGTCATAATATATGACTATAAATTTATCAACATAATTATTTTAGTTCCATATTTACTATTTATATTAAAATCAATACTTTCAGATTTTTATTATCTATTATGAATTTTTCTATAATTTGATGGTCAGATCTTATTGTCATATATAATTTGAATGTATGTATGTGTTTATTCTATTTTAAATAAATAAAATTAAAAAATATTTTTTTGATAATATGAGATAATAAATACTTTTTTGTTTTATTTTATTTGGTTAATCAATTGAATGGAGGAATATAATAAAATATCATACCTTTCATTAATAAGTTTTTATTGTTCCGCAAAACGGAGCTAAAAATTGCACACGCATTTAATTTAATAAAATAGATTAATTAACTTATTAAAATGCATGCATAGTAGACTAGGAAATGCAACTGAGCAACAAAATTTATGGCTATAATTAACTATCTTTTTTTTTAAAAAAGTTATAATTAATTAAATAATTAAAACAAACTATCGCATATTTTTGGTGCGATGGTCACTATACAAGTATAAGTGCTTGTAGAACGTGGGGGAGTAAAGGCTGTGGTTCAAGTTTCTAGGAGTGAGTTTCACATACATATACACTTAGATTATACTATAGTAGAATTTCTATCTTGTATAAAAAAAAAAAAAAAAAAAAATTAAAACGCATGTATAGGAGGTTGACCCTTAGGGCAAGAGCGTAGGTTGACCCTTAGGGCAAGAGCATTGTAGATCAACGACATTGTTTGCTCTCTTTATTAGCATAACTAGGGTTCAATTCCCTTTCTAATTTTGTAACTACCAATTTTTTTATAATAAAAAAACTAGCATATACCCTAATTATAGGATTTATATACATATTTTTTTAGTTTTTTAAAGAAATATAAACAAAATAAAATTCTAACTATAGCATTCGCTTTGTGTTTTTTTTGTTCTTTATCACCAACCAAGATATCAATTGATTTTTGGTAGGTGGGATTTGAACCTAGATATTTTATTTGCGACAATAGACTTTATGAGTTGAACTAACTGAAACTCATAAAAAAAAATATAATTAGGACTATGTGTAATACTATAGATTGACAATATAATGAATTTGGACTATATTAATACAATGAAATTGGATGTTGATTATAATTTGCAGTTTTGTTGATTCCTTTTAATGTTATTTTTCATATCAGCCTCTATATATTTTTTTATAGTAAATTTAGTAATATTATTAATATGTTTCTTTTTTCTTATTTACAATATAAATATTTTTATAGTAAAATTGGTAGTAATTTTAACATATAAATCTTTTATAATCTACCATATAAATCTTTTAAATTTTATAGTAAAAGATCACAATCTCTATTTGTGTTGATACTTTTTTATTATATTTTCATATAAGTTAATAGGTTTTCAATACCAAATCTAGCAATATTATTAATATAAATCCTTTATAATAAAAAAGTGGTAATAATTTAAAAATTTTCCTTTTAAAATTTTCCACAAACAAACAAGTATTATATTTTACCCTTTTTTTTTTCTTTCTTAAGGAATAAGAATAGGAGGATTACTCTATTTACTATTTTCTATGAATACATAAAAGTTAATGTAAAAAAAGCAGACTAAAATTAAAAACAAAAACAAAATTACAGGAAGTCAACCTAAGAGCCTACTGGCTATAACCGGTCACCAAAACCTGTTTCCTCCCCTGTATGGTGTATATAAATACACACTCCCATTCTCTCAAGGTGAAAAATAGAAACAAGAAAATCTTATTATACATGTAACAATTAGACACACAACACAACACAACAGCCACAACCTCGTAGCCAATTTTCTCACACACAGACCCAAAAACCAAAAACCAAAAACCAAAAACATGTTTCTCAAAGCACCAGAACACGGCGGCTCGTGCACGCCGAGGGTATCTTCACATGGCAGCTTGTTCATATCCGTATCAGCTTTCATGGCTCTATGTGCCAAGAAAGCCGGTCGAGTCTCACGCAAGCTCAAGCCCAAGTCTGGCAGTTTCAACCGGAGAATCGAGCAGCTGGGGGTGTTGGGATCGTCGACTCCTTTAGTTTCTCGACCGAAGGAGCTCATAACTACGCTAAGCAACAAGGCGATCACGTTCATGAATCGGAAAAAGGTCGGTGAAGAAGAGATGGGCGGTGGTGGTGCTGGTGCTGGTGGGCCTAACAAGGATAGGCACCGTGAGCTGGAGGAGGACGACTGGGGTGACGGCGGAGTCTGGCAGCGGTCGATCTTGATGGGAGACAAGTGTCAGCCGTTGGATTTCTCCGGCGTTATATATTACGATCATAACGGGAGGCAACTCGACGAAGTTCCTCTCAGGTCCCCACGTGCGAGTCCACTGCCCGGGTATCTCACTCGGGCTGGAAAATCCGAGCTTTGATCACGAAAAATACAATATTTTTACAACTATTTCATGACTGACAAATTGACAGGTATGACTGAGTTAAGAACTCGCTACTTTTGAATAGTTGTGAAAATTTTTGTGGTCGATGATTTTGGAGTGTGTGTCACCTGCTGCGTCAACGTGAGGAAATAGCATGTACCAATTGCAAGCACCAAACGTCAAACTTTTGTTATTTGTATAGTTAATCATCCCATCTTTCTATGGTTTCACACCTGTCGTGTTGAGGTTTTTATTAGTGGTTGGGGAATATTAATAGGACCCAGATGACTGAGTCAATCTCTTTGCAAAAGTAGTTTTGTTTTTTTTGTTTTTTTGTTTTTTTTTACTTTTGTGGAGATTATAGTTGGGCATGCACTTGTTGTATACTTGTAAGAGTTAAATACAGGTTTTGCTTTGTGCTTGTAAATTCTGTTTTCGTTTTTTCTTTATTTTTTTTTTTCGTTTGTCTTTTTCTTCGCTAAGATCAGAACCAAAAGCACTTTTTTAGCACACAATTTCTTATTTTTATTTTTGATAGGTAAATGGTGGAAGAAAATGAGATTGAGATTCAAACAACAAACATAAAAACACTACCAAAAAAAATGTCAATACTATATCGCTTGAAGCCTTGAACCCTTTAGAGCATTTTCATTGGAGATGCATAAAAGTTGTATTTACCATCTAAAAATCTGTTTTATCTATTATATTAATTTACTTTACAATAAAATAATAATAAAAAAATATGTTAATCATCTCTTTCCTCTGCTACCAACCAAGACCACCACTGTTCACTCAACAAACCACCACCATAGACCACCACTATACACCAAGCAAACCACCACAAACCACCATATTCAACCAGTAAACCCAAAAACAATCCATACCAAACACCAGCACCTCCATCATCAATACCCACAAAACCCACCACCACCTCCACCAACCATACCCACAAAACCCACCACCACCTCCACCAACCATATCCACAAAACCCACCACCACCTCCATCAACAAAACCCACCATGTGAGGCTATTAATTAAAAAAAAAAAAAAAACCACCGTGTGAGTGAGAAAAATTAGAGAAGAGACAAGAGAGAAAGAGGGAAGAGAGTCAGAGCTTGAATAGAAAGAGGAGGAAGACAGAGAGAAAAAGTGAGAGAAGATAATACTACGTATTATTTTATTGGGTAAAATATTATTTTAATCTCTAAATTTTATTAAAAGTTTATTTTTTGTCAATGAACTTTTTAAAGTCGAGGGGTGAAAAATGAAGTACTTAAAGTTTATGGATGAAAAATAAACTTTTAGTAAAATTTAGGGACCAAATAGTATTTTACCATATTTTATTTATATATATAGCTAAGTTCTAAATACCCATTCTTGCTGCAGTTAGGATGTAAAAAAAAGTAAAAAAAAAAAAGGAAGAAGAAGAAGAAGAAGTTTACATAACCAAATGTGAGTGGTTTTTAAGGCTCAACTTGGGGTTTTTTACACCCCAATGCTAATGCTCTTAATACATAAATTATTAGTTAAAAAATTAGCCAAATTTACCATATTCATTGTCATCCACATGCTAACCTTCAAGAGATAAATTGATTTGTATTAAATATTAGTCATCGATCAAAGATATAAGAATTTAGTTAGTCAAGAGGCATGAATGGTGCTGAACTTGAAATTTCCATTGCTTTTATGAGAATAAATTGGGTCAGAAGCTGGCGTAAAATGTGTGTTTTACACCAGCCAATCCTGACCCACCACGTCAGATTTTTACCCATTAAACAATAAATTTTAACACACAATTACCCCCAAATTTTCATAAATCAAAACTCAATTTTATCGTGAAAATTACAGAAGTGACCATTGAAGATACTGATGATGATGATGCTTATAGTCTGAAAGTGACATCAGACCAAACCACCTGGACAAGGTGGTTGTGCCCATGATGTTGGCCTTTTTTTAAATCTTAGTGACTTTGAGTTCTGGACCAAGTTTCTCTTCAATCTTATGGAGAGTAGCTAAAAAAAAAAAGAAGCAATAACTTAGGAAAAAATCCTACTGTTTACAAATCTCCAACAACTTCTCAAACTATCTCGCCGGACTCATTTCCAAAAGCCCTTGCTGTAACTGTTCTTTTAAACAGTAAGATTGGGTTTTGGTTTTCTGCAGATTTTGGATTTAATTTTTCTTTATTAAATTTGGTAATTGAGAGGGAGTGGTAGTGTGTGTTATCGTTTATTGTTTTTATGGGTAAGAAACTAAAAAAATTTCAGCTTTCACAGTCCACACTACAATGATGTTCTTTGATTTTTTTTTTTTCTTCTTAAAATAAAATTTTTAATGACTGTGTTTGGTAGAGAAGAAAATCAAAAGGAAAAAGCCACATAAATCTTCTCCACTTGTGTTTGGTAGCCTAGAAAATTAAAAGGTAAAGCTAAACAAAGTTTCATCTCCATTTAGTGTTTGGAAGCCAAGAAAACCAAAAGGAAAACCCTCACGTTCTTCGCAAAGAAACCCAAAAAACACTCGGTGGCCTTGATTCAACCACATCGGCCCAGGGCCAAACCTCTTACACAAAATTGCCATCAACCACCACATCAAACTCCAAATTCCCACTTCCACACCCAAAATCCAGTCAACCCAATTGCCAAAAGTAAGAAAAAAAATTACTAAAAGAAAGAGAGAGATTCAGTCGTGATTTATGAAGATTTAGGAGTAATCGTGTATGTTTAAGTTTATTGTTTAGTGGGTAAAAATCTGACACGGTGAGTCCTGTCCCAATTTATTCTCTTTTTGAGAATATGACAAGATTGGAACTAATCAAAGCCGCTTCCATTCTATTAAATTAATGCTTTATCAGTTATCACCTTAGTTAATTAAAGCCTAGTGTATTCTTTTCCCCACCAAACATGCTCGTGGACTTTGTTTTCCTCTTCCTCCAATGTCTATTTCACTAAATACGTGAGTGAAAAGATTGATTAATTATTTTTTATATTTTATACAACTGCCAAACAAGTGAGAATTTTCATGATTGTCAAGGGACTCTAAAAGGACATCGCAAACAAGGAGGATGGAAAATAGGGAGAGAAAAATAAGATGGAAAATTCCATTATTTGGTTCAGGAAAGAAAATAAGAGAGACAGAAAATAGGGAGGAAAATTTTCCCTCTGAGCCCACTTTTTTTTATCCTCCCAATTTGGGAGGAAAATGGAGAAAAAAAAGTGTTGAATGATGTACTTTACACAAATACCCTCGCTTTATTCATCTCACCTACCCCTCATGTTTTTGCAGCACACGTTTTTGTTGCTCAGTTAAATACTTAAATTATTAGTGCAAGATTTGATTTATACAAGTTTTAGTGCAAGTTGATTTGCTCAGTTAAATTATTAGTGCAAGTTTTGATTTATATAAATTAGTGCAAGTTTTAGTGCAAGTTGATTTGCCCAATTACATTATTAGTATAAGTTTTGATTTATAAGTTTTGCCCAGTTGAATTGCTTAGCTTATTTGTTTCCCACGTTATAGGAATACCCTGGTTACAAAATCTTTTACCAAGTTAAATTTATATGTAAACTATTGTAATTTTTACATTATAATAATAAAAATAATAAAATAAATTTATATGTATGATGTGGTAAATTTTATATTATTTGATGAGTACAAATAAATTTATTTCTTACATATTATGTAACAAGGGTATAATAGTCAATTTATATAAATTACATTTTCTATCCTCCCACTTTTCTTTTCAACCAAACAAAAGAATTTTTCACCCTCCCACTTTTCTTTTCAACCAAACAAAATAATTTTCCACCCTCCCACTTTTCCACCCCTCCAACCAAACATACGAGGGAAAACTAAATTTTTTCTATCCTCCCACTTTTTTATTCTCCCACTAATTTTCTATTCTTTCACTTTTCTAGAGACTAGAGAGAAACAGAGAAAGAAGAAGAAGATAATCTTTTGATTTTACAGAAGCGTAAAGTGTGTTAAAGGGGTGGGAGTTTGAAAATTTTCAAGGGCATTTATGTACTTTTAATTTAAGTGAGCTAGTATCTTGACTTGTCATTTTTATACCGGTGTCAAGTTTTAATTGGACCATGAAACACCAAATAGATGCTGACTTGGTATTCTAGAAACAACATATACTTTCTCATTTGTATGTCGCTTAACCAATATTCAATAGGTTGGGTCAATCATGTATGACTCATAATTTATTTTTTACATTAAAGAAAACATTAACATGCTTCCTAACTTATTTATATTTATTTATTTCAATAAAAATAAAATAATAATTAAAAAAACTTTAAATAAATGTTGTACAATACATAAATCCTGCAGTTTATATTCTTATAGTTAGTTTTAATAGTCTATTAGACCAATAATTTCACAAAGGAACATAAGAAAATTCCTATATGCAAAATGAAATAAAATTAAATCACTGATAAAAATAAATAACATAATACTTTAAGAATAAAATATAACATGTTTGGTAAAGAAAAATAATAATTAGGAAAAAAAATATATAATGAACTTACCAAAAAAAAAAAAAATACTCAATATTAGTAGTAGAACTGATATTGAAAATATTTATATTTGAGAATCACATGTCAAGTTGGTGATTAATATTATTAGTATTTTTATTTCCAATATAGAAAATCTAATATATAACTTTAGTATAAAAACATATAGTGAATATGAGTCAATAAAAAAAAAAAGGTTAAGGTTTACATTTTATAATAAAGACTTGATGGACAAGTTAGGTAAAAATAGAGTAAAAGCTAAAAACTTATAAGACTAAAACGAGTTGCTACCCTTGTTGCCTATTCTCTTTTTTGTTTGTTTTGGCTTGGGTTAGCAAGTTCAGGTCTAATATTGCCTACTCTTCTCTCTTCCCTCTCTTTATCCTCTCTCTTTATTTTGCTATAAATGATGCATTTTAAATAAGCTTGCAAGTACCGTGTGTGGGGTTTTCATATGGTTGTCCAAGACTAAGGGGCTGTTTGGTTCACTTGTTTCCGTAACTCAATTTTCTGTTTCTATAACTCAATTCTCAAAAATGGTGGGACCCATACAAAAAGTTTGTTTGGCTGCACCAATTCTCTGTTTCCATAACTCATGTTTTCATCTCTCAATTCTCTACTTTTTGAGTTATGAGTTGTGGAAACTGAAAACAACTTTTGGCTATTTTCAGTTTCCAATTCTTTGTTTTCAACGGCAAACTTGCAAATAACATTACACACCCGGTCCCACTTGTCGTAACTCAGCCGCAACTTTTTGACCAATCTACCTCTTTTTTTTTTTTTTTTTTTTTTCCTTTCTTCTGATCAGCTTGTCTTCTCCTTCAGTTCTTCATTTTTTTTCTTTTTCTTTTTTTCCTTTCTTCTTTCTTCAGTGGGTTCGGTCCTGGGTTTTTTTTTTTTTTTTTTTTTCCTTTCTTCTGATCAGCTCGTCTTCTTCTTCAGTTCTTCCTTTTTTTCCTTTCTTCTTTCTTCAGTGGGTTCAGTCTTCACCTGGTTTTTTTTTTTTTTTTTCCTTTCTTCTGATAAGCTTGTCTTCTCCTTCAGTTCTTCATTTTTTTCTTTTTCTTTTTTTCCTTTCTTCTTTCTTCAGTGGGTTCGGTCCTGGGTTTCTTTTTTGATCAGCTCGTCTTCTTCTTCAGTTCTTCCTTTTTTTTTTTTCTTTTTCTTTATTTCCTTTCTTCTTTCTTCAGTGGTTCGGTCTTCTCCTGGGTTTGTTAGTTCTTTTTTTTTTTTTTCTTCACTGGGTTCGAGTTTCTGGGTACTGTAAAAAAAAAAAATGCTGCACCAAGTGACAGAGCTGGGGCCCACAAATAGTGTGAAAAATTGTTGAGTTATGGCATTTCAGTGATAGGGCCAAACGGGTATTAATTTTAGAGTGATGGGTGATGAATGATGAAAAATGAGTTATGAGTGATGAGTGATGAGAGATGAGTGATGGAAATTGAGTGACGAGAATTGAGTGATGAAAATGGTGGAGCCAAACAGCCTCTAATAGACTATAGACACCTTATTTTGTAACAGTTTATAAACTTAAGTCCTAGGCTCTAATGATAAGATGATATCTTATTTTTTAATGGAAAATTACTTTTGGTGAATCCAAAACAACTATCACTCAAGAAAACACAAGAAATAATATCTATTATTATAGAAGGGAGAGTTTGCACATAAGTTGTCACGTCCCAAACTGATACTTAAATTTGCAACAATGACCGACATTCTAATAGAAAGCCCGAGCACCATATTAACACAAATCACCTAATTTGAAATTAAAAATTTTCTACTCTTACCCTTGATATACAGAGCATTTACCATTTTGCTCAGTGGGTTGGTATGCATTTCAATTTTTCCTATTTCCTATGATGATTACATTTCGTTATTGATATTTACGTGCGAATGTTTTGGTAGGATTTTAAGGAAATTTTAAATTAGGCATAATTAATCAATCATATGTGTTATTCCATGTAAGCGTTTGATTGATTATTTGAAAATCAATTGAGTTCGAATGGAATTTGGGTAAATGGCTAAAAACTAGGTTTATGGAGAAAGTATGCATACACATGTATGAAAGATGATTATGAACTTCAACTCCAGATTATAGAAATTTCGAATTGTGCTTGGTTTTCATTATCTAGTTATTGCTTAGCCATGATTTGATTGAATTCCTTATATTTGTAGACCTAACAAAAATGGACTCGAACTCATTAACTTGACCTGAACTCGAAGAAAAACACTTAATCCGACCTGAGATTTTTTATTACCCAGAGTAAAAATTTGGGTCAACCGAGTGGACCATTCTTTTTTTTTTTTTTCAAAATAACATTAAAAAAAAAAAATCAGACCAAATGTCCAAATGGAACAATTCATATATAAATATATATATATATATATATATATATTGAGATAGTTTCAACTTATGGAGTCTGCTCCTAATGATAGCTCTTTATCATCAGACCAAGACATCAATTAATTTTTGGTGTAGGCGAAGGCGAGGATTGAATTTCAGATCTTGTATTCAACCATCAGAGATTTTACCAGTTGAGCTAACTAGAACCCACAGACAATTCATTGTTGTTTCATATGCTATCCAAATAGTTTAGTACACTGCGCCATTGAAAAAAAAACCTTAAAGTTAAATCTAAACATTTAGAATGTCATTGTTTTTAATTTTGCCTTTTAGTCTCACTCTCAAATCTCAATTCACAAGTACAAAGATTTTCAATGTTAGATCTCAAAGCCGGCTTAACAAATTTTGGGGCTTAAGGCAAAAACTTCAAGTGAGGTTTAAAATATATATATATATATATATATATATTATTTTTGTATAATTTTATTATCTTCTAACCCTTTTTGATGGATTTCTTGTTCATTTGTTATATTTTCACTCAAAATTTTTATTGTGTCTTGTTTAATATTAGTAATAAATTTATCAATAGATGCTTTCTAGTAGACATAATTAACAAATATTTCTAAATAAATGAAACATAATTTATAATAGAAAATGATAATTTAAATATAAAACAATAGACATGATTTATCAAAAGTAAGATTGCAACTTTACTAAATGACGTGGTCACTTTATACTCTAAACCTACAAACTTTATTTATCATATAATTTAACAAATCAGTGCTATTACAAAGAAAGTTATTCTTAAATTAAGGATATATAATGAAAATATACCTCAACAATACAAATTAAACAAATTGCTTGAAATATTAAAAAATAAATAAAAACAATACCAATGAAAATGGGAAAAATCAAACTAATTAAAATATAATATTTTTTAACAAAGTAACAAATGGGTTGATGTGACGTGACAATGGCTACAGGCCTATAGAGGCCATAGATTCTAATACTTGGTGTAGGGTCTAAATTTGTTAGGCCAGGCACCAACTCCCTGTATGGTGAGCCCAACAAATTCCCAACAATAAATTTGTAGAGAATGGGTTAAACAACTGGGCTAGTGGTGGATTTAGCAACGGTCCATACAAACAAAACCAATAGTGAAAGAAAAAAGGATTGAGTCAGGCATTCAACAAGAAAAATCCCTTTAGTCCGAAGAGGCTTACTATTTAAAGGCTTAGTGAATACAATTTTTTCTCCCCCCTCTCTGTGAGACTTGCTTCCCTTATATATACACCCCTTTTCCCATCTTCACCGCACACTTGTCCTCCATCTAGGCGCCCACTTCAGTACTAGTCACATCAGCCGTTTGCTTTAACCTACAGTGAGTGGTGGTGGGTGAAGATACACTGTTCAGGTGTCTTCTCCACATAAATGCGGCCAGGAAAGTTGCTGCAGTGCATTAAATGTGGCGGTGGCAGCTTTATTGGTAAGATATTTCATGATAGCTACGCAGTTAGACATGCCCGAAGCTCAGCCATGGCAGGGAGATCTTCAGCATATCTACTCGATCAAGTTCTGGGCAGCTCCGTTGGGTAGGGTCCCTTCGGCCCAACCAGGTTGTCTTCGGACGGAGCGTTTGTCCCTTATGGGTTGCACTTTCACCAAGATGGCAAAACATTCATACTTTTAATCTCTTCGGACAGTGAGTCGCATTTGAACTGGGCCTCAGGCCCAACATATGGCGTTGGGCCTTCTCACCCACACTTGGTTTTTTTTTAAAAAGAGATTTATTAATATGTTTCCTTAGGGTATACATTATGAAACTTTTTATGAAAAAAAAAAGTAATTAACTGTTATGACAACTTTTTCAATTCTCCATAAAAACTTTTCAAAAATAAACAGTTAATGTGTGTATAAAGACATGTGCATAAAGACAAACATGTGTCAATCCAAGAGAAACATGTTTTGTCTAATTTTAATTTTGTTTCTTTACCTTCTTCTTAAATGTATTGGGATACAGTGAGCTCCTTTTAATATACAGCGCAAACTATTAGCCAACAGAAGGGGCCTTAAACCTTTTTTATTTATTTTTATTTATTTTTATTTTTTTATAATATGGGTAAATGGGTAAAGAAGACTTTTTTTTTTTGATAATCAGAAACTTTTATTAGGAAGGAAACAAACTACAACAAGCCATTGGACTCTCTCAACACAACAGCGGAGAAACAGTCTAAGCTAAAGCTGACATAAAAAAAGCCATAAAAATTGCAAAACAAAGACCACTTGGCTAAAATGTGGGCAGCCTCATTACAGATCCTAGGCACCCATCTAACAGCTACATTACTATAACTAGACAAAAAGGACCTCAAATCAGAGCATAAAAACTTGATTCTCCAAGGGGAAGGCGCTACTGAGTTCGAGTTGAGATTGGCCACAACTTGAGAGTCTGTTTCCATAGAGACAGAATCACACCTCAAGTCTGGAACTAAAGAGAGTGCCCATCTCACTGCTTCCGCTTCAGCTTGAAGAGGGACGGTTGTGTTCACTTTCCTTGAACTAGCAAATACCACTTTCCCTCTCCAATCTCTTGTGACCGCAGCAATGACAGAGAATCTTGGACCTACCGCAGCATCTACATTTATTTTTAAGCCATGCCTTGGTGGAGAACTCCAACCCAAAGCTGATGCAGCTGAAAATTCTAACTGCCACACCTTCCAAATTTATGTCCATGTTCTCAAATATGGAATGGTTTCTTTGCTTCCAAACAACATCACAGAGGATGACATCAAATAACAAAAAGTCCTCTCTTTGGCTAGGCAACAGATTACTCACAAAATTCGGAGTTAAAAGAAAATTGACAAACTCCGAAGGGGATTCAAAATTCAAAACTTCCATTCTCAACCCCTATTGGCTTTGGTACCACAATGATTTAGAAAAGGGACAAACCGTGAATAGATGCAAGGTTGTCTCCACTGCTGAACTGCAGAGATGGCAGCATAAATCCATTCTCTCATTAAATCTGTTAATTATCTCTTTAGATGGCAGCAAGTTAGTAGCAATCCTCCAAAGAAGCATCTTGAAATGTTCATGTATTTTTGTCTTCCAAATCTGACCCCTAACAGCATCAATATTGGAGGAAGGAGATTCCACTCTCGAGAGCCAATAAGCAGATTTAACAGAGTACAGCCCGGAGTTTGAAGCTGTCCAAGCCTAGCAATCTTCCTTTTGGAAAATAGGGATGGGAATGCTTAGAATTAGCTCAACCACTGATTCTTCAAAAAAATAATTTAATTTGGCCATGTCCCAATTTCTTTGCTCTGGCGTTAAAAGTTGAGAAACCACCAAGGTCGAATTTGAGTTAGCGCCCTCTTTAGGAGAAGGGATAAGAAGACTTAATCAATATATATTTCTTTAGTTGCTATATGCTTGAGCCTACCTGTTAGACTACCACTAACATCATGTAGATTGAGATGCAATTCATACAAAATTTATGTATGTTATGAAGATTACTAATATGTTATATTTTACTCGTAATTTTTTTTCGTTATATTTGTAGGTAATTTAATTTTATTATTATTTTACATGCAACAAGATTACAAAAATAGGTGTAGCAGAGAAGGTTGATTTATTGATATGGTCCATGGCATTAGTGAACTTTGGATTGTATCAAGTAAGCTTAAGAATTTATGTATAATTTAACTTATATTTTTTTAGTATTTTGTTATTTTTTCTCTTATTTGTATTGACAAGAAGAAAAAGTTGTTATCATTATTATTATTATTATTTTTTTTTTGCATGTGAAAAGGTATTGGTCGACTCATAACTCAATCAACTTGATTCGCTTGCAACACGTTTAGGATCACCTTTTTTTTTTTAACCACAACATATTTTCCATGCCTTTTTAGTCTTAATTTAAACTATTTTGATTGTTCCATGATTAGGTCGACTTATTCTAATTTAGCATTTTCTCCTTTTTAATAGAAATGATTTGATTTAGTTATATATTTCAAATAAGGACAAATTGCCATATTTAATTTGATTATGCTAATTAGCTAAATTTCCTAATTTAACTTGATTTGATTTGACTTGATTTCATATTTTCATAATTGATTATATTTAATTTGAGATGCGATTTAATGTTAATTTTGAATTTCAAATATATTTCCTTTTATGTTGTAGTATGACTTTTGAAAATAAAATCTTTCCTTGTGTGTATTTGTTCAAAAAAAAATTTTTGAATAGTATTTGTTCAATTTCATAATTGTGTGACTTAACTAAATATGGCTTAGTTACATAAGTGGAGGTTGATCCATTGCACTAGCCAGGCTTGGGTACCAAGCAATTTCTCAATCTCATAATTTGACTTCTGTCTCAACGCCTAGTTAAGTTAATCATTTGCATGGTCAAGTTGGTTCTTGGACCCATGGCCAAGTGACACTCCTCCCTTCACCCTAACCCTAGAGTTGGTGGTGTATTTCTAGGTTTATTTTTAAGATAGGTCCATATTGTTCCCTAAAAATGTTAACCACGTGATAGATGGTAACATTCAAGGGTCTAAAACATGGGGCGATCATTTGGAGAGACAGTGGAAGTGAGTCGTTAGTGTAACATGGCATTTGGCCTTCGGGCTATTCACGAGTTGGTTCGGGATAGATTTGTGCCCAACTCAGAACCAACCCGACAACTTCGGGTGATAAGGAAACTGACTTGCAGCCGACTGTTGGAAACCACGGGTCAGGTCGATAGTCTAACTTCGGATCTTGACAGATCTCGACAGATCTTATCGAGATTTGGCCAGATCTCGAAGGATCTCGTCAAGATCTCACAGGATTTGGACAGATCTTGTTGGATCTGCGTCTGAAAGAAAAGGGGAGAGCGATGAAAGGTGATGCTTTGGAGGGGAGGTCAGTCGGGTCAGTTGGAGTCAGTTTTTCATGCGAAGACCCTCCAACCTACTTGCCAATTTCAATTTTTGAACTTGGAAATCCACCATTGATCATTGCCGATGTTGGGTTAGGTGGTTTTAGGTCCATGTTGGGCAGTTTAAGTAGGTGGGGTGGCGGGTCAAGATGGACAACCCTACTTGGCCTTACCATAGAGGGGTAATTGGGAGGTTTTGGGTTTTGTGCCAGTATGCATGACCTGGCAAATGAGCCGGGTTAGATCAAGTTGTCTTAATAATAATGTTAAATTTCCTAGAGAGATAATTAAAGAAAATAAGTTTTAAGAATAAAACATAACATATTAGGTAAATTAAAAAAAAATATATTTCATATGAATTGCATCTCAATCTGCTCGATGGTAGTAATAGATCACACACAGAAAATATGCATACTTTAGAATTACACCTCAAGTTGGCAAGTGATTTCGTTAGTATTTTCATTTGTAATACAAATTAAGTTTTAATATAACTTAAGTATACAATGAAATTATTTAATAAAAATTTTAAAATTTATAACTATAAGTCTATAACTATTTTATAAATAAGTTAAATTACCTTCAAATCCATATAACCAAAATCTCAAGTCAAATTGGGTTTTTTCCTTTTGATTCAAGTTGGGTTAACGGGTCATCTTTTAATATTTTCAGTTTAGTATAGTGGTTGGGTGCTGGGTCTTTGTGTTAGACTTGTTTAATTTGTGGTGGAGTTTGATGGTTATGAATTCTTATGGTTTAATGATGATCCTAAGAGCATTCACAGCAGTGGAGGCATATTGCTATATTGCTAAAATTTAGCTCCACAAACACAAAAAGTAAGCTCTAGTAGTGGAGCTATAATTATTTTTTAGCTGATTTGCTATAGTGCACATCTATTGATAGATGTGCACTGTTCATGAAAGCTAAAAAAATAATAATAATATTTTAATAAATTTCTCTCTCCTTTTTCATTTAAAAAATATTTTCTCTTTCTTTCTTTTTCACTGTTTCTCTCTCCGGCTTCTCTTCTTTCTTTCTTTTTCCTTCTCATTTTTTTTTTCTCTCCCTCATCTACTCTCTCGACTGTTCTGGGTTCATCTTCATCGCCCAGTCCTTCATTGCCGATCTTTATCGCCGATCTTCATCGCTGATCCTTCATCGCCCAGTCCTTCATCGCCGATCCTTCATTGCCCAGTCCTTCATCGTCGATACTTCATCGCCCAGTCCTTTATCGCCGATCTTCATCGCCGTCCCATCTCTGGGTTTCGTGATGGCAGTTTGGCTAGATTTCATGGTGTGGTGATGGTTGTGGTTGTGTGGGTAGATCGGCATCAATAGGTGGTTGGGTTCATCGGTGGGTGGCTGGGCAATGGGCGCCGATCAGCACTTTTTGTTTTTTTTTTTTTCCTGCTGTGGGCTGTGGTGTAGTGGTGGTTGTGGTTGTGGGTGTCGTGGTGGTGTGGTAGGTGGTTGGTTGATTTTTTTTTCTTTTGTTGTGGGCTATGGTGGTGGTTGTGGTTGTGTGTGTGGCTGTGATGTGTGGACTTGGTTGATTTTTTTTCTTTTGTGGTGGTGGTGGTGGTGGTTGTGGCTGTGGTTGTGGTTGTGATTGTGGCTATGATGTGTGGACTTGGTTGATTTTTTTTTCTTTTGTGGTGGTGGTGGTGGTGGTTGTGGTTGTGGTTGTGGTTGTGGTTGTGTGTGTGGCTGTGATGTGTGGACTTGGTTGATTTTTTTTCTTTTGTTGTGGGCTGTGGTGGTGGTGGTGGTGGTGGTTGTGGTTGTGATTGTGTGTGGCTGTGATGTATGGGTGTAGTTAATATATTATTTTATTGTAGTGAGATGGATTATTTTATTGTAGTAGATATATTATTTTATTGTGATATTTATATTATTTTATTGTGTTGAAAGCTAAAATAGATCCACTGCTGTAGTATGTGTGTAGGTAAAATAGATAAAGTAACTTTTGGTGGTGCTAAAAAGTTAAATTTTTAGTTCCACTACTGTAAATGCTCTAATAAAGGTAGAAGATTGAATATTTAAATGAAAAAAATATAAAATAATAGAGAAAATATTTAAACGAAACAGAAAAATTAATAATAGAAAGATTATATATTTGAAAAAAATTATATACTTAAATAGAAAAGTGACTTTGTTTTCATCATATTTGGTTCATTTGTGAGGAGCTGTTCTTCGGGAGATTGGAATTTGGTACAATACCCAAGGTTGTAATCTAAATCTATATATATAATAACAGGTGAAGTTAAGAGAAATTCAAATTAGAATTCCAAATTAAAGTTTCAGTTTTGCGCCTTGTTTCATAAATTATTTATTCTTAAAGAGTTTTATTTCTTAATTTTAGAATCAAATGTGGGACCACATCATAAATATTCATCAAAGTGAGTTATTAAGTATAAAAACCAAATAGTCTAAAAAAGAAAAAAAACTGTTTCACAATAATTAAAAAAAAAAAAAAACATGGACAATTTACCTTTTATACCTAATAATATCCTTACAAATTTTTTTAAAGAGTTAATAAAATATAAAAATGACTATCAATAGTATTTAAATTATATATATATATATATATATGAATTATATTATGTATCTTATTGTATATCTTTAAGTGTATTCATACATATAAATGGGGTTACAAGCTAGTTTATATATATAATAATAGGTAAAACTAAAAGAAAATCCAATTAGATTTCAAATTGGAATTCAATTAGAGTCTAATTTTGCACCACATGTTCTATTTAATCTATGTTTTTAAATTTTTGTGCCAAGTGAGTTAATTCAATGTAAAAATTGGATTTTAATTAGAGTTTAATTTTGCGACTTGTGTCCCATCAAATCTAAGTTTTTTTTTTTTTGGTACCAATGAGTTAATTTAGTGTAAAAAACGATGAGTCCAATATAAGTAAACCATAAAAAACATAATTTTTGAATGATTTTATATTTATGAGCCTTTTTTTTATAACTTAAAAACAATTCATTTGGTACAAAAATTATATATATATATATATAAAATATATATAATAATAATAGGTGAAGTTAAGAGAAACTCAAATTAGAATTCCAAATTAAAGTTCTAATTTTGTGCCATGTGTCTTAAATTATTTATTTTTAAAGAGTTTTATTTCTTAATTATTTATTTTAGTTTTGTTAGAAGCTATGTGCCTGTATTCTTAGAATCATAAGAATAGTAAAAGCTTTAGTATCTCTTGTATACTATGATTTTTCTTTGAGGTTTATCCTACTCCAAAGTGTTGTTTGTTTGGTTATAGGAAAATGCCACACCGCAATTCTACCCCTTTTGGTTCTGAGCAAAAATCTGAGAGCCTTAAGGGTGTTTTAAGTGCTATCAGAAGTCTTGTTGAGGTGGTGGAGAAGCATATTAGTACAAATGGAACAGTTAAGCCTAAAGATGCTGAGATTGAAGGATGTACTATTGAGCAATTTAGGAAATTGGGTTCTCCTTCATTTTTGGGCAACCCTGATCCTATAGAAGCAAAATCCTAGATAATGCAAATGGAGAAATTTTTTGATGTGATTGGTTGTACTGAAGTGCAAAAAGTCTCTTTTGCTTCCTTTATGCTGAAGGGGGAAGCAGAGCATTGGTGGAGATTCACCAAAAAGACTGTGCCACTTGAGGAAGATGAGATATTGACTTGGACTGTTTTCCTTGATGCTTTTTATGAGAAATATTTTCCAGAAAGTGTACGAGATGAGAAAGAAGTGGAGTTTATGGAGCTCATTCAAGGGAATAAAACAGTGTTACAGTATGAGGCTAAATTTATTGAGTTGTCTCGATTTGCCCCTCACATTGTGGCTGATGATGTTATGAAGGCTAAGAAATTTCAGAAGGGACTACGACCAAGTATCAGAACTAGGATGGCAGCCTTACGATTGAAGTCATATTCTGAGGTTGTGGAGACTGCAAAGGTTGTTGAGAAGGAATGTGAAGACTATCAAAGGATTAGGAGTTAGAATAACAAAAGGCCTAAAACTGAAGGGTTTCATAGAGGGAATGAACACAACAAGCCATTTAAGAAGAAGACTACAATAGAACCAGAGACTAAATGGTACAACAGGTAATAAAGGTTTGTCAGCAGTATGGTAAAAAGCATAAGGGTGTTTGCTATCGTGAAAGTAGGGCTTGTTTTGAGTGTGGTCAAATGGGTCATCGTATCAAAGATTGCCCAGCCATGAAGAGTGAGTTGGTGACTAAGCCTACTGATGTGAAGCAAAGGTCAAAAGTCCAAGGACGCGTGTTTGCTATTACTGAGCAAGATGCTAAGGCATCCAAGTCAGTGGTAACAGGTACCATTCCTATATTTTCTCATACTGCATGAGTTCTTATTGATCCTGGTTCTACTCATTCCTTTGTATCTTGTGCTTATATGAAATATGCTGATTGTGTGCCTAAATTGTTTGACTTTGAACTTTTTGTTTCTACTCCTTTGGGTGAAACTATGGTTGCTGAGTTTATATGTAAGTTTTGTGTGATTAAGATTGGAGGAAATAAGTTGTTGGTTGATCTGATTCTCTTAGAAATTTAAGAATTTGATGTAATATTAGGCATGGATTGGTTAGCAGCTTATCATGCTAATGTTGACTGTTACAAGAAGGAAGTGGTGTTTTGTATTCCAGGTCAACCTGAATTTGTATTTCATGGGTCAAGAGAGAGCCTCGTGTATTTCTTCCATTCATGCTAATAAGTTACTTTAAAAAGGTTGTAAAGGCTATCTTGCATATGTGGTGGATAACCAGAAGGAAGTGATTTAGATTGATGACATTCCTATTGTGAGGGATTTTGTTGATGTATTTCCTAAGGATCTCCCTGGGTTACCATTTGATAGGGAGATAGGATTTGCCATTTTCTTGGTGCTAGGAACTGCACCTATTTCTATGGCACCATATCGCATGGCATTTACAGAGTTGAGGAAGCTTAAATTGCAATTGCAAGAGCTTTTAGAAAAGGGATTTATTCGACCTAGTGTATCTCCTTGGGGTGCTCTTGTTCTTTTTGTAAAGAAGATGGGTCTATGAGATTATGCATTGACTATAGGCAGTTGACAGTTGAATAAGGTCACTGTGAGGAACAAATATCCTTTACCTAGGATTGATGATTTGTTTGATCAATTATAAGGTGCTAAAGTCTTTTTGAAGATTGACCTTAGATCAGGTTACCATCAACTCAAGATTAAGCAAGAAGATATACCTAAGACTGCATTTTGTACTCGTTACGGACACTATGAGTTTTTGGTGATGCCGTTTGGATTGACTAATGCCCCTGCTGCCTTCATGGATTTAATAAACCGTGTGTTCAAGCCTTATTTGGATTGGTTTGTTATTGTTTTTATTGATGATATTTTAGTATATTCTAAAACTTAGGAGGAGCATGTAGAACATTTGAGGATGGTGTTGCAGATCTTGAGGGAGCAAAAATTATATGCCAAGTTGAAGAAGTGTGAGTTTTGGTTAGATGAAGTAATGTTTTTGGGGCATGTAATATCTAAGGATGACATTTTTGTGGATCCTAAAAAGGTGGAAGCTGTGGTAAATTGGCCTAGACCAACAAATGTATTCGTAGTTTCTTGGGTCTTGTAGGTTACTATAGGAGGTTTGTTGAAGATTTTTCACGTATAGCAAGTCCCTTGACTAGGTTAACCCAAAAGAATGCTAAATTCTTATGGAAAGATGAATGTGAAAAGAGCTTCCAAGAATTGAAAGACCGGTTGGTTTGTGCTCCAGTTTTGACATTGCCAATGGGTTCAGGAGGGTTTGTAATTTACAGTGATGCTTCACAGAAAGGTCTTGGTTGTGTGCTTATGCAACATGGAAAGGTGATAGCATATGCTTCTAGGCAGCTAAAAAGGTATGAACATAATTACCCTACTCATGACTTGGAGTAGCAACAATGGTCTTTGCATTGAAGATATGGAGGCACTACTTATATGGGGAGACGTGTGAGATTTGCAGTGACCATAAAAGTTGGAAATATTTATTTTCTCAAAAAGAATTGAATATGCAGCAAAGGAGATGGATTGAGTTGTTGAAAGACTATGATTGTACAATACATTGTTACCTTGGCAAAGAAAATGTGGTGGCTGATGCCTTGAATAGAAAATCCTCTAGTATGGTGGCAAGTATAATTTTGAGGAAAATACTTTTTTTTTTTAAGAGTTGAAGGAGATTAATGTGGAGCTCCAATTTAATAACTCAAGAGTACTTCTTGCTCATTTTCGAGCATAACCTACCTTAGTTGAAAAGGTGAAGATTGCTCAAGGATCTGATCTTAATTTGGTAAAGATTATGGAAGAGGTAAAGGAAGGTAATCAAGCTGAGTTTGAAATTCATGGTGATGGTGTTTTACGATTTAGAAGTCGATTATGTCTTCCCAATAATGCTGAATTAAAAAGGGAAATTATGGAGAAGGCTCATAAATCTGCATACACTGTTCACCCAGGTAGCACCAAAATGTATCGAGATCTTAAAGAAGTGTATTGGTGGAAAAAATGAAAAGAGAGATTGCAGATTTTGTATCCCGGTGTTTAATTTGTTAGCAAGTTAAAGTTGAACATCAAAGGCCTGCTGGATTACTTCTACCTCTTAGTATTTCGGAGTGGAATTGGGAACATATCTCCAAGGACTTTGTGATTGGATTGCCTAAGTCAGTTAAGGGTCATGATTCTATAAGGGTTATAATGGATAGATTGACCAAGTCTTCCCATTTTCTACCAATCAAGACTACGTTCTCATTGGATAGATTGGCTCAATTATACGTTTTTTTTTTTTTTTACAAGATAGAGTTCTATTCTAGCCTAATCTAAGTGTATATGTGTATGAAGCTCCCTTCTAGAGATTTGACCCCGACCCTTGCCCCTCACACCCTACAAGCACTTATACTTGTGGAGTGACCATCGCACCAAGGTTGTGTGATGGTGGCTCAATTATATGTTATGGAAATAGTGAGATTGCATGGAGTTCCAGCCTCTATAGTCTCTGATAGAGACCCTCGTTTCACCTCTAAGTTCTAGAATAGTTTACACAAGGCTATGGGAACCAAGTTAGATTTTAGTACAACTTTTCATCCTCAAACTGATGGGCAGTTAGAAAGAACGATACAGACACTTGAAGACATGCCAAGAGCCTGTGTGTTAGACTTGAAAGGTAGTTGGGAGACTCACTTGCCTTTAATTGAGTTTGCTTATAATAACAATTACCATTCCAGCATAGAGATGGCTCCTTTTGAGGCATTGTATGGCCGGAAGTGTAGGTCACCTATTTGTTGGAATGAAGGCGAGACTTAGAGTTTCAAGTTGGGGATCATGTATTCTTAAAGGTATCTCCATCAAAGGGTGTGATGAGGTTTGGGAAGAAAGGCAAATTAAGTCAAAGGTATATTGGTCCTTTTGAGATCTTGGATAGAGCGGGCAATGTATCGTACAGGTTGGCATTGCCACATATTCATAATGTATTCCACGTATCAGTGTTACGAAAATATATGTTTGATCCATCACGTGATTTGGAATATGAGCCGATCAATGTTAGAGAGGACTTGTCTTATGAGGAGCAACCAGTGTAGATTCTTAATAGGAAGGATCAAGTGCTACGTTCAAAGAATATATCCTTAATGAAGGTATTGTGGAGAAATCATGCAGTTCAAGAAGCGACATGGGAAAAAGAGGAAGACATGAAAGAAAAATACCCTTCATCTATTTTCTAATTGAGGTACGTCAAGTTTAGAGGACTAAACTTATTTTAAGAGGGGAAGAGTGTAATACCCCACGTACTTTTATTTGAGGTTATTATTATATTTTCTTTTAAATATAATTGATGGGCCATGGGTATTCTTTTTATTAGTAACTGCAACCCACTACCCCACTAAGCCTACATCTCTAATACGAACTATGGGGTAGAGGAAGAGATAGTCGGGGTTTTCATAGAAAGGGTTTTATCAAAGAGGCTAAGAGGGGTTTACCTTGGAGTTTAGAGCACATACAAATGAAGAGGAAATCAGATTCTTCAAGGTATGATTTCTCACCGTTAGAAACAAAGAATTAAGGAATTAGAATTTTATCATGGAAAACTTTAGTGATGTGTGGATTGTTAAAAATAAAAAGGTTTTTTTTTTTTTTTTCCTTGAATTGTGGTTTACACTATTAAACCTTGAATTGCCCATTGCCCAGTATGTGGGTTCTTGAACAGATTCATGGAATTTCAATTCCTAATTCAAGAACATGGCTGTAAAACTTCAATTGTGGTTAACACATATATATATATATATATATATTGTGTGGGCCCATGTGGTGCAGACCTGTGTGTGTGATTTGGGCCTTGGGCTAACAAAGGGGCCCAAGGGCCTGACGACTGGTGCCCCCGGGGTCCCAACCTAAGTCCACCTATGAACGAGCCCGGTTCAAACGCCATTCGAGGACCCAAATCTTGTACCGAGCACAAATATGACTGCTGAGATGATTGCCCGGTTTGACTTGCTGAACAATGTTGCATTTGTCCGGACGCACAGCCAGACGACTGTCCGGTGGTGCCTTAGGAGTAACGCTGCCGTACACGTTTGCTATAGTGGGGATCATTCCCAAAGCTACTCCCATCTAAACCCCCACTAACCCCTCACGAGATTGGACCTTTCAATCCAATAACGTTGAGGGTAATCACGATCACCCTACTAGTAATCTACTATAAATAAGAGAATCAAAGAAGAAGCAGGGGTTGGAAAAAACAGGGAGGAAAAGAGATAGAGAATAGAGTGACAAAGGAGTGATACAAAGAGGAAGTGATGAGGTGTTCTAAAAAAAGAGAAAAGTGATCTCATTGAGTCTCCTAGCTGCGAACAACCCAAAGTAGGAATCTCTATCCCACCATATAAATAGGTTGCGAGCCGGAGTCAGGCGCAGCCCATTAAGCCTCATCTTTGCCCTGCACATATATATATATATATATATATATATATATATATATAAAATCCAAGATTTGAGCCACGGAATTTCAAGGATCTATGGTTATGGCATATATCTTCCTTCGGATATGTACATATATAATATATTTGAAGTCAATGATTTTGCCACCGTGTGTACCCATGAACAAAGTCATGGATCAAAATATTATTAATGAATATGGCCTTCACATTTTTCATCGAAGTTATATAATTAAATCCTAGGTTGGCCACTGTGTGTCTCTAGAACAAGCCATGGATTACAAATCTCTATTCAGGTATATGGCTCTTACATTTTCATTGGGGTTTTATATTAAATCCTAGGTCAATGATATTTTGGCTACTGCCTTCCTCATGGCAATATGAGTTTCGATTAATACAAGGGAATATTATTGGTTAGAACGTCATTGGTTAGAGAAACTTTAATTTAGTGTTAAGTGTTATTAGTTTAACAAAGTTTAATACTAGTAAGTCAGTTTGTATAATTCTATAAGCTCTATATTTTTGTAGAGGATATTAAGTATATTTCCTGATTGATTATAGGTCCTATTTAAGAGTATTTTGAGACTATTTGGAGGATGTTTCAACTGAATTTTCAGAGTGATTCAAGTGCTGCAAGTAATTATGCATAATATGCACAAATTTTGTTCTTTAGGTTCGTAGAAGTTAAGATTTTCAAAAGTTATTTTTTTTTTAGCTTACATTTTTAAAAGTTTATCAAAAAGCATTTTTACATCATCGAAAGAGAAAATTTGATTTTTTTAAAATAACATTTTAAAGAGAAATTTCAAATTTTAAATAACGTTTTAAATGTCCAAATCTCATTTAAAAGATGATTTCTAAACTAAATTATTTTCTGAAAATAATTTAGTTTCAAAGTAAGTTTTCTAAAAAGGTTCTTGTTCTTTAAATTTGTTAAAACCAAGTTATTAATTTTAGTCATATTCCTATTCTCCAAATGATATTTAAAATGTTTCTTTTAGCAAATTAAATTTTCAGACTTATTCAAGAATTGTAATATATTTATATAAACTTCTTACTTTCTATTCGTTTACCAAGAAAGTCAAGCATCTTTTGATTTATGTTCTATTCGATATTGCGATCTTTGATATGCCTCTGTATTTGGAATAATTGTTAATATCAAGTAAATTATTATATTTTGTATAAATTTTGCTTTTGTAATATGTGACTCAAAATAAGTGTTTTAGAATTGATTAGATATATCAGATATATGTGTAAATTTGCTCACAAGATAGTATGTAAGAATATGTGTTGACCCCTCACTGTATCCGCTCACAGGATTGTATGTGAGAATATGTGATGTGTATATGTGACACTGTACTCTGATCAACTATATGTATGTGATTTCAAATGATTTTGAGATGTGATTACGTATGTATTAAGTGATTCATTATATGTTTTGTGGAATAATTATTTTTGATGTCATTGATTGAGTTTGTGAAAAAGCAAAATACTCGTGCTTTGCTTGACTCTATTCCATCGTGTATTTTGTATAATTACTTACTAGATGTGTGGCTCACCCCATCAATTACTATTTTCAGATTAAAGTGTAGTTGGAAATATAGATTTTCTGGATCGCTTTGTAAGGTGCAAGGTAGAGTGTGTAAGTTGTAGGCGACTTCAGTATTACTTGAAGATTTATAGAATTTCAATTACCTTTATTTTGTAATTCATGTTTTATATGGTGGAGAATATTTTCAATTTATGGAGTTTAGATTTTTGTAAGAGGTTTTTAAGAGTACTTGTTTCTTTGGAGTTTTAATTTATTTGGGATCACTTATGTTTGTTGAGTTATATAACTTCAGCAAGTTTGTCATGCATCTAAATTCATGTTCCATAGATTTGGGTTGTGACAGTGTTCATCCAAGTGAGTTATTAAGTACAAAAACCAAAGAGTCTAGAATAAATAAATCATAAAAAAAAAAGTGCTTCACAATAATTAAAAAAAAAAAAAAACATGGACAATTTACATTTTATACCTAATAATATTCTTACAGATTTTTTTAAAGAGTTAACAAAATATAAAAATGACTCTCAATAGTATTTAAATTATATATATAGGATGCATCTTATTGTATATCTTTAAGTATATTCATGCATATACATGGGGTTACAAGCTAGTATATAATAATAGGTAAAGCTGAGAGAAAATCCAATTAGATTTTAAATTGGAATTAAATTAGAGTCTAATTTTATGCCATGTGTTCCATCTAATCTAAGTTTTTAAATTTTTGTGCCAAATGAGTTAATTCAATGTAAAAATTGGATTTCAATTAAAGTTTAATTTTGTGCCATGTATCCTACCTAATCTAAGTTAGTTAGTTAGTTAGTTAGTTTTTTTTTTTTTTTTTTTTTTTTTTTTTGCATCAAATGAGTTAATTTAGTGTAAAAAACGAGGAGTTCAATATAAGTAAACTATAAAAAATATAATTTTTGAATGATTTTATATTTATGAGTTCTTTTTTTTTTTTTGTATAACTAAAAACAATTCAAGTTTATAAGTCATATATATATATATATGTGTGTGTGTGTGTGTGTGTTAACAGCCAAAACTAAGAGAAAATCAAAT
Organism: Quercus glauca; assembly: GCA_023736055.1. Classification (NCBI taxonomy): domain Eukaryota; kingdom Viridiplantae; phylum Streptophyta; class Magnoliopsida; order Fagales; family Fagaceae; genus Quercus; species Quercus glauca. The sequence goes on along the minus strand of CM043324.1, from coordinate 26,140,949 downwards.
TAAATTCTAAACTGAAGTCTAATTTTGCGTCGCGTGTCTCATCTAATTTTTAAATTTATGTTTCAAGTGAATTATTAGCTGCAAAAAATAAAGAGTCTGAATTCAATTATATTCTAAATTGAATTTTAATTGGAGTTCAATTTTGCGCATGTGTTCCATCTAATTTTTTAATTTTTGTGGCAAGTAAATTATTGAATGCAAAAACAGAAGAGTCTAGATCTAATTAAATTCTAAATTATATATATGTAATTGTGATTATTTTTAAATATATCCGTGCATATGCACAGAGTTGCATACTAGTTAATTTAATAGCAGAGGTTTTCATCAACCATTGTACCGTATACAATTATACAAAGTCAAAAAAAGTTAAAAAGTATTTGATCCAATGTTAAAGGAAAAAAGCTTTCTAGTTTTTATTTTTATTTTTATTTTTATTTATAAATTACCATTGAATTCAATGGCACCTAATTTGTAAAAAAATTTATAACTCAATTGACATTTTCAAATGTTTCTAATAGGGATGTTTATGATTTAAATTCCTCATCTCATATTTTTTTTTTAATTTATTTATAATTTAATAGTTACCAGAGTGAAGATTATCATTTTTTCCGATGATTATTCCCAAAAAAGAAAAAAAAGAAAAAAAGAAAAAAAAAAAAAGAACTCTTAAAACGTCCAAATGCGTAGCTTTCAAGATATCTAGATGCTCATAAAGCATCCCATTATTGAAAGTTGCCCCTTTCGGAGTGTAGACGACTAAATTTCTTAGTTTGAAATAAATCAAATAAGTAAAATAGTTTCACAAATGCGAATTTGTATTGATGAATGTGTAGTACAATTCTCTATGATTACAAAAGAGTGATCATCTGATTCGATCTTCTTGCAAGACTTATTGATTTGGATTTGTGGTGATGTGATTTTGATTCGAACAACAAATATACTTCAATTTGGTCGAGAGATAGATCGAAGATTGCTAAAACGAAATTACAATGAATCTCTAGTTATGAGCTTGTTAGAAATCATTTATTCTTCATGTTCTTCGTGTGTTTTTCGTCTTTGAAGGTTTTGTGGTGGAAGTTCTTCGGGGCTTTAGAGGCTTGAATCCGTAGAGCTTCGTTGATTTGTGATTTGTTGATGTTTTCGGACACTTTGAGCTTGATTCCCGCAAACTTTTGGATCTAGGAAGATAGTTTGGATGATTCTGCTTCGAATGTTCTTCGATTTTGAAGTTGAAGTTCTTGGAGGCTTTAGGGCTTGGTTCCAGCAGAGCTTCTAGACTTCTGAGTGCTTCAGATGGCTTGGTGTCCTCCTAAATGTCTTAGGAATGCTTCTATTTATAGGAATTTGGAGGTGGATGAGCGACACGTGGCAGAGTCTGATTGGTGATACATGTCACAGCCTAATTGGTCCACTTATGTCATCACTTACACGTGCTGGACTGATTATGTCATTGCTTACACGCGCTGATGCATAATTGGTTTTTGCATGATACTTGGCAAATTTCTGTTGGTTTCTGAATAGTGATAATAAAATCTAGCAGCAATATGTGACGCTTTGTAATTAGCTGTATTTTGTGGACTTGGTAGTATGACGTGTCAGTTTATGATAGGTCGGGAATTTTCCCTCTCTACACGGAGATCCTATCTCTCTACATGGAGATCCTATCATAAGTAGTTCTTTTAATTTAAAAAAAAAAAAGATAATTTCTGTAAAGAACAAGCCTGACATTTACGTCATACTATCTCCCAAAAGAGTATAGTAGCTAGTAGTGGAATTGCAATGTCAGGATGCATAGGTTAGAATAGTCATAATTAGAAACTTGCACGTATTAACTAAAGTATAATGTGTAGTACGTAGAAAGTTGGAGTGATTGGAGGGACCGTATGAATTTCTCTCAACTCAGCTACTTAAATTTGTAACTAAGGATGAAAATGACAGATCTTTTATGTTATGATATTTCAATGAATTGTAAGAATAAATTAAATTTATTTTAGTTTAGAGGTTTACTAAAATATATCTTAACAATTGGTTAATAGAGATTCTTTTTTTGAAAGATAGTTTCAATCTATGGATCCACTCCTGATAATTGTGTTTTATTATCAAATTAAGACACTAATTCATTTTGAAAAATGCTATGTTCATAACATTTTTACAATACTTTTACAACAAATTTTAAGTGACAGATTATTGTTGGCAGTTAATTGTGGGTTGAAAAGTAATTTCAGTAGTGGATTCAAATTAAAACCAATAATAATTTAGCACCTATGATTTGTTATGAAAATGTTGTAAAAATATTGTAGATGTAACACTACTCATTGGTTTTTGGTGTAAGGTAGGGATAGAACCCCAAGTAGAGTTAATTGAAGAAGGAAACAAACATCTTATTGCCCATAAAAAGAATGAGTAATTCTTAGGTACTCTTAGAACATGGAGAATAATGCTCTATGCTCTCACATTCAAAGTGAGGTCTACTTATTTAATTCATGATAAGTTTATTTATCTATGCTTCGAAAGTACTTAAGAATTTTCTTAAAATTCTTACCAGTAATATAGTTACTAGTAAAATTTTGTATCTTAGATAAAATATACAAAAAAAAAAAAAAAAAAAAAAAACCCTAAACGTTGATGTAAGGCTGTTACAAGCATATATATTTTAATAGTAATAGAATAAGAAAGAGAGTAAAATAATAACTTGGAAGATGTCAAGGTCAGCTTAACAATCCTTCAATTCCTGAGGAATACAGTTTTACACTATTACAATATTAATTAACCCTTAATATATATACCAAACTTACCTTTCCATGAAGTTGCACGTAAACAATATTTTATTATTTAATTCATCACTCTCTTAAAGCTATAAGAATATTGTAATAGTGTTTGTTTGAATGATTCAATTTCAACCTGAAGTTGCAAATATTTTGAATTTCAGAGATGGCAATGGCATTTGACTATTTGAGCTTGTTTGAAGAACATTATTTTTATTACTATTTAAAAAAAAAAAAAATTAAGTGAAGAAGAAAATTAAGAACTTCTACATTTCAAACTTTCAAAGGTCGCATCGGCTAGAGTCCTTAGTTGACTGCATATATTCCATTGACTTTCGTATTTGTACTAAACTTCATTGGAGTATAGACTTGGGCCGAGTGAACAAAAAGTCACGGTCTGGGTCAACTTACGGGTATGTTATGGGGCTTTTAAAGTTCTGCATCCAGAAGAAGAAGAAGAAGAACATGCAGAATCTAGCTTATGTGAAAAATTTTGCATTTTCATTTTCAAATAAAAACTGTATAATCTATTTGTAATTATAATTTTTTAAGAGAAAAATTGAAGTACAATTTCTATAGTACATTAATTTTTTAATTAAATTGAAACACATAATAATCACTTTGACCAATAATATACAAACAATGTGATCTTTTTCCAGAAGAATTAAATTCAATACAATTATTTAAATTTAATTTTAAAAAAATTACACCTATATAAGAAACTTATAAACTAATTTACCCAAAAAAAAACTTATAAACTATACCTAAGTTTCACTATTTTTAAGAAACTTTTTTCTTTAAAGTTCCTAAAAAGATTAGTCTACTTTTCAGTAAGGGGGCCAGCCATATTTTTTGTGAGGCCTAAACTCTAATTAAGGGGAAATTCATATTTTTTGAGAGACCACAAATTTTAATTTTAATAAATAGAATTATTAAAGAATTATTCAGTCGAGAAGGAGATGTTTTCTAACAACAAGAAAAGTAGAAAACATTGTCCTCTTCAATACAAAGTCCAAACCCAACAGAAAATAATTTCGTTCTCTCCAACCCAAGCCCAACACACAACCCAAGCCGTCCATGTCCAATTTTACCCTTCGAGAGCCCTGTCCATTTTTAGGTCTACAAATTTTATTCATCTATTTTTAAATACTTAAAAATATATCAATATAAATGCTTATATATATATATATATATATATCAAAATAATGATTAGTATAACATTTTCTTATTTAAGAACTCAGACTGGTAAAATTACCCTATCATCAATTCTAGAAGATCTCCATCATCATGAAACACCCCACGATATAAAAGTTTGTAAATTTTTATTTATATATTTATAAATCAATTAAGAGATTCTACAAAAATGTGATATAAAACCCAAGTTACGTGCTTAGTTTTTATTTAATTTTATTATTTAAGATTTTATTTTTGTTATTAAGAGTTGGATAATCAGATAATGAATAGGATAAATTGTTAGTTTAGTATTTGAATAAATCTTATCTACTTGTTGTAGATAAAGATTAGGATTCTTTTGAATTTAAATGTTAGCTTTATCTTGTAAAGTCATCTATTTATATGCCTTTAATTTTATTATTTAAGATTTTATTTTTGTTATTAGAAGTTCGGTAATCAGATAATGAATATGATAAATTGTTAGCTTAGTATTTGAATAAATCTTATCTTCTTGTTGTAGATAAAGATTAGGATTCTTTTGAATTTAAACGTTAGCTTTATCTTGTAAAGTCATCTATTTATATGGCTTGATTTTTTTTTTTTTTTTTTGAGATAGTTTCAACCTATGATGTTCGCATCTAATGATAGCTCCAATTGGTTTTTGGTGTAGGCAAAGATTGAACTCCAAATCTCCTATTCAACTACTAGAAACTTTACCAGTTGAGCTAATTGGGACCCACAATATGGCTTGATGTTGATTAATAAAGGAAGCTGAAAAATATTATTATTGAATGAGTATTCACTTTGGAGGTCTGGACTCCCTCGAAGTAGTTTATCTATCAATTAGGAGGTCTTGGTTCCCTCGAAGTAACCAACAAACTCAATTGGCATTGCATAGACAAACTGAAAGAGATACAATCTCTAGTAGTTGAAAGTGTAAAAAAAAATGCAACTAATATGGAATCCTTGTGTTGGCTAGATATGAACAAGAGACACCAACTAAAGAGGGTAGTGGGCAATGCGCAACCAAAGAGAGGAATTTGTCTCTCTATGAACAAGAGAAGCTAACTAAGGAAAATGATGGGCTATGCAAACTCAAAGATAAGAAGGCCATGGGAGCTCCACAAAATAAAATCAGTCTACCTTCACACTATTCAAGCATGCAACACCTTTTAAATCAGGTTAAAGATATTTTTGCAACACCAAATTGTTGGAAATATTTTAGTGAATAAACAAGTTTTGATACATAAATAATAAAAGGAGTTTAGAATAAAACTCAGTGCAACTGGTTTTCTTGGCTAAACAACCCTCCATGATTAGACTATAACATCAACTTTCGTGATGGACGCACTTCCACTCACGAAAGTTCAAGAACAACCCTCTATTGCCTTTCCTTAAAACAAATATAAATTGTAGAAAAATATGTGGGAGAGAAAGATAGTAGAATTGTGTATATGTAAAATATAGAGCAGTAAAAAAAAACTTATAATAATGGGTGTGATGATGGGTATTATATAAGATATATGACAATAATAACATATAGTTATTGGTAACTAATATCCATAAAAACCTAACAATTATATTATCTGTTATTGCACAATGGCTATTTTTCTCATAATTACCAACGGTTAGAAAAAAAATAAATATAAAAGTGTTGGGAAAACACACCCACACCAACACAAATAACTTCCACCTCTGAAGATACCTAATCATAGGATCCTTTTAAGCCCAAGAAGTATTCCAGTAGGTGAGAGGCAACTTGGGAAGATCAAGCCCTTATGCAATAATCATTAAGGACAAGGGTTGATTTCAAGGAAGGAGGAATGTTATGTGCTTAGTTTTTATTTAATTTTATTATTTAAGATTTTATTTTTGTTAATAGGAGTTGGGTAATAAGATAATAAATAGGATAAATTGTTAGTTTAGTATTTGAATAAATCTTATCTATTTATTGTAAATAAAGATTAGGTTTCGTTTGAATTTAAATGTTAGTTTTATCTTGTAAAGTCATCTATTTTTATATGACTTGATGTTGATTAATAAAGGAAGCTGAAAAATATTATTATTAAGTGTATGTTTGGCAAAAATTATTTTTGCCAATTTATTCTACTATTCATATCCCATTGCACTTTTTAATACTATTCATGGGTTCTACGATACTATTTCAGCTAACTTTTACTTTTATTTACAGTACTTTTAGCAGAAAATTTTTAGTTGCAGCAAAATAAGCGGATCTCAAATAGACCCTAAGTGAGTATTCATTTTGGAGGTCTAGACTCCCTTGAAGTAATCTATCTATCAATTAGGAGGTCTTGGTTCCCTTGAAGTAACCAACAAACTCAATTGGGTTTGTAACATTTACACACTCCAATTCTAAGATATCACATCATCATATCAACCCAAGTTTCACACTCTCCAATTCTCACATGCCGCATCATCATATAACATATTAAAAAATATGCACAACCACACCTAATTAATTCTAATACCCATATGAAAATCCAACCCAATTTGAAGTTTGTTGAGATATTATTAAATGTGATAAAAATATCTTATTAGATGATGTAAAACATGAGTTTTATATACACCGTTTGATTGATTGAACACCCCAAATCAGGGATGGACCCAGGTGGGGGCCTAAGGGGGCCCGGGCCCCCTTGGGTCCAATTTTTTTTTTTTTTTTTTAAAGTTATAATATTTTTCATTGTTTTTGTTAGGCCTCTTTTTCCACAATAAGGCTAACTAGCTCACCCAAATAGCAACTATCCAACCAAAAAACTTAACAAAAATAATAAAAATATTCACAATGGTGATTGTATTTTAGCAAAAAAAAAAAAACTATTTCACCACCAAAAAACCAAAAAATCATGTGTTATTGGAGAAGCTAAAACTAAATTTTTTGCAATTACAGTAAACAGGTATAAATACCAGTTGACTGTAGCAAGTTGTTAAAAATAAAATATAATATTTTATTAAGATTATATCTCTTTGTTCAATTAAAAAACTCAAATTCTTTCGCTTTCTTTATTATTTTAATGAATTGTTTATATTATTTTAAATAAAATTATAAAAAAATAGAACATTTGATATTGAGTGTATTGTAAAGTGGGTGGTAAAATAGATAAAGTAACATTTTAAGGTGCTAAAAGTTAAAATTTGTAGCACCACTAATGTGAATGCTCTAACTTCAAAAAAGAAAAAAAAAATCCTAACCAGCCTAGTATTAGAAAAAAACATTATTTTGTTTTTGTTTATTTTTGTTGATAAATGATTGCATCTTAACCATAGGGTTCGTTTGGATACAAATAAAAACTGAAAACACTATAGTAAAATAATTTTTAAATGTGTGAATAGTATCGTATGACCTATTTTTAATGAAAAAATTGCTGAAAAATGAGGTTTGTAGGTCCTGTAAACAGTGCATGGGGCCCACTAGTGTGCATTGTTCACACAAAAAAGTCAACAATCACAACTCCAAAAAAAAAAAAAAAAAAAAAGGCAAACACTAGACGTGGGAAGCGCAAAACGCTCACCATATAGATGCCTATTTAGAGTTTTTTTTTTTTTTTTTTTCTTTCTCTTTATACTTTAACCCTCTCACTATATAGATGCCTATTTAGAGTTTTTTTTTTTTTTTTCTCTCTTTATACTCTAAGGGTCCGTTTGGATACCGCTGAAAACTGAAAACTGAAAACTGAAAACACTGTAGCAAAATAATATTTAAATGTGTAAATAGTACCGTGGGACCCATTTTTAATGAAAAAGTTGTTGAAAAGTAAAAGTTGTGGGTCCGTGAACAGCAAAAGTTGTGGAAAAAGTCACATGTTGCGGCTACTGTTTAATGAACAGTAGCTGCAACAGTGATGAACAGTAACAAAAATGTCTGGGAAAGCTGAAACGCGTGAAAAAAAAAAAAAAAAAAAAAGCTGAAAACGTAACGCCATACGCAAAACGCGCTGGCCAAACGGAGACTAACCCTCGCTAGCTAAATTATGGGTCTATCCCTGCCTGAAATATATATATATATATATATATATTCTTCTTTTGTTAATTTGATTGAACTCCTCCCAACTCCCAAGATATATATATAAATCTTGGAAATAGTAAAATCTTTTTTTTTGGAGGGAGATGGAAATTTGAACCCTAACTCACTGTTCACGATTCAAAAGAGACTAAATCATTTTGACAAGGAATTCGAAAGAGAATGATTCAGTGTCAAAATGATTCAGTCTCTCGCATCTCCATAGAAAATGAACCAATTGTTTGTAAAATCTAATTCGGACCAATTGTTAAACACCCCCACACGTTACAAATCTTTAATTATAGTTAGATTACTTTTTTCATGGAATGGTTTGGGTTTTAGAACCTCTTAAAAAAAAAAACTCTTACACATAAAGACTAACACACAACTCTACACGCATATTGTATACACATCTATAATATATTATATTATAAAAGTTAGATCCCACGACTAAAACATGCACACACAGTATACATATGCTTCTTTTAAAACAAAATCATAATTTCATTTTAAAACAAGTGTGGCTAGGGTGTGAGTAATAAGTAATAACCATTGCTCTCAGACAAATCTTAATATCTCTTATCCTGGCCCACCATCAACTCTCCTCCATTGCATAGCATTAAGGGAGAATCTCACCCGCCCAACCTCCGTGCATTAAAATCGAAAACATCAAACATTTTGAGATTGATAAACCCAAGTTCCATACTTTCAAAGAAAATCTCACTGTAAAACACAAAAGGGCATTTAAAGAAAGAAATTTAAAAACCCATGCAAGAAAACGAGAAAACCCGGTCTGGTTGGGTCCAGAAATCTTCCAAGCCGCTCAAGCTCAAGCTCCAGGAGCCGCATCCTTCACTTTACTCTGCAAGTACCCACCGTACTGAGTTGCATAGTCCTTGACATGAGACGCAGTGTCGTAAATCCGGCTCCTCGCGTAGTCGAACCGGTCTGAACCGGGCGGGTGCATCCCACGGAAGTAGCGGTATATCCATGACAGACCGGCCACAAGGGCAACACCAAAGCCACACAGGAACACGAACCCTGCAGTTACAACAAAGAGGAATGCCCCAATGGGGAACCATATGGGGCTCGTGAAAAGGATTAATGGGGTGAAGAAGATGAAGCCGAGGACAGTGGCGGTGACGGTGAGGCCAGCGAGGAGGAGCAAGATGGAGCCGGAGATGAGGAGGGTTAGGAGGCCAACGAGTTGGGAGGAGTTTGGTGCATGGTCTTGGAGTTTACGTAGGAATGCAGAGGTGGTGGAGTTGGAGAAGGTGATGGAATGGTTTTGGTGGGGGGATCTTGGGGCTCTAGTACTCTGGGTTTCGGCTGAGTTTTGGTGGGGACGATCAGCCATGGTTGAGCACTTGAGGTATTGTGAGAGAGAGACAATGAGAGTGAGAAACGGAGAGGGTTTGAGAAAGAGAGAGAGAGAGGTGTTAAAGAAGGGGAGGAGATGACTGGCACGTGTTTGGAGAGTTCTATTTTTAGAGACATGCAAGGGAACACGTGGAGGGTATGGGAGTTTTGACAAGTCCTAGATGTGAGTGTGGAGGACTGACTTTTTCTTTTGCGGTTCTGTCTGTAAGAATTGCTTTGAATAGTAGGAGTAACGCTGGTATCACATAAAATGGCACTATTTGTGCCATAACTTACATGCGTGATGAGTTGTAAATAGTAAAAATGTAATAGTAAGTTTAATTGTAGAGAAATTATACAGTCTTTTAGTGGACTACGTTACTTGTCCACCATTCCACTAAAAAACTTTTACTTGTTTAAAATTGCTAAGTCAGTAATTAGTTTTTGTTTAAAATTTTTTTTAATTCAGTAATTTTAAATAGGTGTAAGTTTTTAGTGGAATGGTGGACTACGTCACTTATCTACCATGTGAACCTTATAATTTCTCCTAATTGTGAGCATATTCTTACCACTCATAACTTGCTATGTGCATGAGTTGTAGCATAAGTTGTGTCATTTTATGTGGCACCAATATTACTCAAATAGTAAACTTATCAATTCCCATTAGAGTGTCCCTATCAAAATTATATCAATTCAAAATCAAATAATAATCATCACGTGACAAAGAGTTAATTAACTTAGATCATTCCAATCCATCGCATTTTATCTCACTAAAAACTACTTTATTTATTTTACATGATAACTTTTTTTACATCTCATTCTTTATTTTAGATTAAATCACATTAAAATAATTTATTTTTTACCCACACCAACAAATACAACAAAACCCAAAACACCACCACTCATGTCTAAATTTGCCACCAACTCTACTACCAAGTCCAAAACCCAACACTAAACCCATCCTAGGCCTAGCAACAGCTGTCATCAACAATCACAGTCATCAACGATTATCAAAACTAAATCGAAAAACTCAAATCCAAGGGCAGAGCCATGTAGTGAGTTGGTGGGCCAAAAAAAAAAAAAAAATCCAACAATAGATAAAAATAGAACCCACTCAATTTTTTAAGGAGCTAACTACAAGAACAAAGCTTCCACCCCCCCCCCCCCCCCCCAAACATGTTAGCCAAATTTGGCTCCCAAAATCCCAACTTTGCACTTGTTTTATCCTTTTCCATTCCTCAATATCTCATATCTTTGTTTCCAATAAAACAAGAGAGGCATTTTTGTAAAATAAAATAAAAAAAGTGTAATGACATTTATAAACAAATCTTCCTTCCATGTGAATGTTTGCCCCTTTGTAGCACCATTTTATATGTATTTTTTATTCTTTTCTTTTTTTCTCAATAAAACTAGTACCACACATTTTTTCAGACTTTTTATCACAGTTGTCTTACGTGATAGACTATGAACGGTAGATAAAAAATGGTGATCTATGTGATAGTAACAGATAGTCAACAAAACTCACTTTTCATTTGGCTCAGAATTAATACGATAGTTTTACATCGCCCATCCCAAACACAAATTCTTGGCTCCAACCCTACACAATTCTTAAGAAAAAAGCCTATGGACTACCACTAGTGACCCACCCCAATCACCTATAAGCTCGACAACACCCACCCGACAACCCACGACTAATCGCACCACCCATATGTGACCCACACTACCCAAATCCAATGACTTACAGTCACCATAAATTTGATGAGAGAGACCTTTCAGATAGAAAGAGAGTACAAAAGGGACAAGGGACCCACAACTACCACATATCTGTATCGCCGATAGTGGTTGGTTCTAACGATTTGGCAAAGAGAGAGAGAGAGAGGTTTTCTTGATTCGCTTGGCACAAATAGAAAGAATTTAAAAAGAAAAAAAAAAAACTTTTAGATGATGCTATAGTCTTGTGCAAATATGCATTATATTGTAGCAAGTTGAAAAATCTAAATGCAAAATGCCTCATCGGATGTAATGGGTTTTTTTGTACATTTTGTGAACAATCATATCTATTTTGCATTCTTTGAGGCTTCTATGCACACAATAGATAAATGACTATATACTATATTATACAATTTTAAAAAAACTAAATATCAAAATCGAACATTTTAAAATTGAGGGGCCGAAATCAAACCAAGCCCATATTTGAAAATATAATTAAGGTAGGATCAAAATGTTAGGAAATTAATAGAGGCTGAAACAAGAAGAAAACCAAAACCAAAATGGATTGCCTATCAACGCATAGAGTGCTCCAATTAGTAGTCCAATCCCACCTTGAAGTGCCAATAGACACTTGATGTTCCAACTTCCAATTTCTCCCAAATTTTAGGTGAAGCCCATCCTAACTGCCATACATTTGAGGGGAAATTTTGATTGGCTAGAATTGAGCTCATTACAATTGTAAGATTGATTAAAGCACACGTATTTTAGTTTGTTCAAGAGTTAGTTATACTTAATTAGGGTTAGTGCATATAAGAACACATTAATCACATAAACATATTCGTTAAAGCATATGTATGCCCAATATTGTTGGGGGTGGGGGGCCAAGGGCTAGGATCCAAGTATCCATGAGGGAATTTCACAAACATATACTTAGATTAGGTTCGAGTAGAGTTTTAATCTTAAAAAAAAATCTAAAATAATGTGTAGCCAATAGGAATAAGGCAAGAGTGGTATTAATAGAACCACGTACTCATAATTTGGCATAATGAAGAATAAACCTTTTGTTGCTTAATTTATTCTCTCTCTAGTCTTTCTCTTCAGAGTAGAGACCCTTGAAGTGGTGTGTGTGTGTGTGTGTGTGTGTGTGTGTGTGTGTGTGTGTTTTGGACATGGTGACTCCTCGAAGCAAGTCACAACTCATACAACCATCAAAGCTTCATACAACCATCAGAGCTTCAAACACACTCTCCACAACTAAAACCTTAAAACCATCAACAAACATAAACATATACTTAGATTAGGTTCGAGTAGAGTTTTTATCTTTAAAAAAAAAAAAAAAAACCATGTGTAGCCAATAGGAATAAGGCAAGAGTGTTATTAATAGAACCATGTACTCATAATTTGGCATAATGAAGAATAAACCTTTTGTTGCTTAGTTTATTCTCTCTCTAGTCTTTCTCTTGGAAGTAGAGACCCTTGAAGTGGTGTGTGTGTGTGTTTTGGACATGGTGACCCCTTGAAGCAAGTCACAACTCATTCAACCATCAAAGCTTCATACAACCATCAGAGCTTCAAACAAACTCTCCACAACTAAAACCTTAAAACCATCAACAAACACAAAAATCACCTTAACCCAAAGCCAAATCCAAACCCTTTGGGCTGCAACACCTAAATTCTAACCCTACTAATCCAAGAACCAACTTTTGACATCAAAGAGCCGGATCCTAAACCTAAACCATGTTCCTAACACAAATTAATGTCTAAAACAAAAAACTGAGTTTGGATGATTGGGAAAAGTTCTACGCACCACACTGCGTCCATCTCATGAAAATACCTCATTTTGTTTGATTCTTGGTGACTAATCAATAAAAATAGATTAAAACATTTTTTTTTCAAATTCAAGTATGAAATGTATCACTGTCATGTGTATGTACAAAGAATTAAAAAAGAAAAGAAAAAAGTAGGTGACACGGATGGGTTTACCAAAGTACGTGCTTAAAATTTTTGGAAAAAACATAGTTTAGATTTTAGATATCATTTTTGAAAACAAAGAGTGGCATTGAGTGGCCTCTACTCAAACTTTAAAAAATTCTGGTTGTATTTTCGCGGTGGAAATATAGCAGCATTATATTTTGCCTTATTTTTATGTCGGAAATTAGGCACAATTTATGTGTCGTTGCACACAATATGAGTGTTACTGCACTTCCACAATAAAATTTGCCTTATCTTCACTGTGAAAATCTGACATAACTTTGCGTTAGAAACTCTGCAGCGCACACCAGCAAATTCCCGAGTTAGTGTAGCGGCGTGCACCAATAGCATTCTGTGTACATTGAACTGAAACATACCGATGATTTCTTCCTTGGTGCGTGTCATAATGAGACCCAGCATCTCTGGTTGATGCAAGTAGGAGCAATCACATAAATGGATCAACGCACTAAATCTACTTTTGAGGTCACACGCATATGCTTACAGCTTATGCCTTGGGTACATGTGTGGGATCACACTATCAAGATATCCCCATCCAAAGGGATTGCCCTGCATCAGGTTATCGACTAGCAAATTTCATTGCTTTTCAGGTTTTCGAATAAATATGATGTTACTTTTGGTTTTTCCTGAATTGATGCTACTCTATTGTTTTCCCCCCTTAGAATAAGTGGAGAGGGGCTTCATTCATACCCAGGTTCACACAAGAATCTTTACAAAACTACTCTTATCAATTAAAAGAAAAACTTCTATTTCAAATCAATGTGAAATTTACATATACAATGGTTTATGGGATAGGCATTTGTTGGTGATTACATGCTACTTAGCATCCTTCCCTTAGCTTAAACATGTCATTTGGTCCATTATTTACACACACACACACACATATATAGATGAGTTCAAATTACACCCAGTATAACTCTTTATAGTTACACATTTTTTAAACTGCTAGATTTAAGTAGATTCAACGGTAAAAAAAAAAACCCTTATTAATGCTAATATTCTAATTCATCTCATTTATTATCCCTTGTTTAATACGTTCCATACTTATTTCTAAACCTAAAAATATTTATAACACAACTATTGCTTTTAGTTGTTCTCTATCTCTACGTTTCTCTCTCTAGAACACTCTCTCTTTTGTTGCATCTCATGCCCAAATGTTTATCATCATTAGCAAATTGTTACGAAAGTTAAAAAATAGATAAACATAGGGACAGTACTCTACCAACAAAAACAAAAGTAAAAAACAAATATAAAAAACTTTGATTTTGATGATAAATTTGATTTTTTAAGGGGCTATTACAATGACCAATGGCTTATTTCGAACTTTCTGCCTCAGAAACAAAAGGGTAAATTAGTTGATCTTCATAGCTACAACATCTAATGTTGTTGCAGCGGATCATGTCCAATTGTTTGTCATCATCAGCACAAAGTTTACAAATTAATTTACACAAACATAATAACGTAAGGAACTTAAATCTACAAACAAAAACAAAAGAGAAGGAGAAACACTTTCTTAAAGAATAAAAAAAAAATCCAAAGAAGAGTGTTCTAGAGAGAGAAACGTAGAGATAGAGAACAACTAAAAGCAATAGTTGTGTTATAAATTTTTTTGAGTTTAGAAATAAGTATGGAATGTATTAAATAATAAATAATAAATGACATGAATTAGAATATTAGAATTAATGAGGGTCTTTTTTTTAATGTTAGATCTACTTAAATCTAATGGTTTAAAAAATGTAAAATTTTTTAAAGTTACACCAGTTGTAATTTGAATCCATCTCATATATATATATATATATATATATATATTCGGGGCAGGACAAGATGACTCTCATCATCTCTTCAGAGCTGGGGAAACTAGCACAGGGCAGAATGGGACAAGACAGGACATTTTTGTCATCCCCAAATTAGTCTATGAAAAATGAAAAAAATTTAGTTCGAAAGTGAACTTTACAGAACCCTTTCTTTCTCAAATCTGTTACTCTAAAGTATAAACTTTGCATGACATCATAAAATGGATTTGTTTTTGGGCCACACAAGTTAACAGATACTTGATTAAACAAAAAAAAGTTAAGCTGAGTACTTTCTAGCAGAAAGATAATCGAAATAGCACAAAGATAAAGAAGAGAGCAGCAGCAATATTTACTAGAGCATGGCTCCTATCTCGGTTATCAAGAGGAAGCACTTCGGACATCATTGAATGCAGCTTGTCTCCAGGAACAATTTCAGTCCTTCCTAAGTGCAAATTGATGCTATCATTGTTATTAAGTTCTTCAGTTGTACCACTTGAATGGCCATCCTTGACAATTGTAAGGGTTGCTGATGAAGGCTCATGTTTCACCCCCTCAAGTTTATTGCTACAAATGGGGCCTGAGTTCATATTTGAGCTGTGGCCAAACCTTGCAGCACTAATTTCCTTTTCATCTAACATTTCTTCAACTGATATTGGTGTACTTCGATATGTTGATTCCACTGATTTAACAGAATCATTAAATGAAACTCTTCTTGCACGCTGAAAAGTTGGTCTCTCGAGTGTTTTATTTGAGTCATGCACTTCTATTTTCTCAGATAAGCTGCTGACTGGTGTGATACCTTTTGTCCTTCGCATTGGTGTATTTGATGGAATTATTGACAAGGAAAACCTGCGAAATAGGCCAGAGCTCAAAGAATTCCCTCTGGAGGACCAAGCCTGGGGATGTGATAGAACTGTGCTTGAATCATCCTTGCTTCTTCCCCACCTCTTGATGTTATGAGTTACACCGAGTCTCTTAGCACACCTTCTTTGGCTACTTGAAGAGCTATCAATTGTGGTACTGTCCATTTCATCACTTTCAGTTGAGGAGCTGGAAAAAATGCTGCCAAATCCAGGATCAGACATTACAGGTTTAGTTTTCTCATGAGACTTTTTGCTTGAATCCTTTCTGGAATCACATCTTGAGGTCTTTCCCAATTGGTTTTCTTGATTTTGAATTTCAAGCCTTAAGCAAGTGCGGATCCAGCGTTGATACACAAGTTCTTCAACCATATCAAATCTGTCACTCTGCAATCTTTCGACTCGTTCTTGAAGTTCTTTATTGGCATGTCTTAAAGTAATTACTTCCTCTTTGACTCCGGCCATTATCTTACTCTGCAACAGCCCAAAAGGAAAGCATTAGTAATTTATTACTCTAAGAGGAATTCTGAAGGTTTTTCCAATTCTCAGTCTTCTGGGATGCAGGATTTCTTATGAATTCAGATTAAACTGGGGAGCAATATTTGGCTAAAATTCAAGTATAATTTGCTATAAATATTTCTGAGATGGTTTGAGGCAAGGTAGCCCCTTCCATTCCAGTATATACAGAAAAAAAAATGCCGTGATAATTTAGGTACATTCCAACTTGTGATATCATGTGAAGCATTGAAATATGATTAGAATTACATTCGCAAAAGCATATTGCTGTTATTGCTTTATGCAAAAATCATGCATAAAAATGGAATTTCTTTAAAATTCAGATAATTAAAGTGGTTCTTAAACATAAGAAACTTGTACACACATACATTCATGTACTGTAACTGATAGTAAAGGGCATGAATCTCATATACAGACTAACTAAATAAAATACAGGATTTAAATTGTATCTACCTCTTTCATGTTGGAAAGAGCTGCTATTCTTTCTTTAGCAGCAATCAACTTAACTGCTAATTCCCTCTTTTCTAACTCAAGCTCTCTTTTCCTCCTCTGCATTTCTGCAATTTCTAGCTCTACATCTTTAACTTCTTCAAGCTCCTTCTCAACAATGGTATCTCTAAAAGAGATTTCACCACTTTGAAAGCTGGAAACTTGCTCTTGGAGCGCAATCAACCTTCCCTTTACGTTGCTTGCACTGGCATCTATCTTCTCTTGCAATCCCTTTAACATCTTCTTTGCCATTTCTAGCTGCTTCTCTGCCACTAAACCCTGTTTGATTTCTTCATGAAGCTTCTTTCTCCCATCCTGCAATGAATCAACAGCCATCTTTCGCATGTTAATCTCTGCGGTTTTGTCCTTTAATTGCCTTTGCAACTGGCCAATGTATGATTGCCGTTCTTTAAGACCATAATATTCAAACAGTTTCCTTTCAAGGATCGCTTTCCTTTGCTCCAGTTCCTTCTCTAGACTCTGTAACAGCCCTTTCTCAATCACAATGTTCAATTCCTTGTCAGGTATCAGAAGCTTAAAATCCCCCGATCCTCTTTTCCTTGCCTTCAAGTTCTGTTTCATTTTATTTATGATCATTTTATTCTCTTCCTCCTCTTCATCCTGCAAAATGTAAAATTTGTTGTTAAATTCTTAAAATATAACTAGTTAACTACTTTTGTGTGTGTGTGCGCGTGTTCTACAGAGAGAGAGAGAGAGAGAGAGAGAGAGAGTAAACTAAAACCATGGAATATTCAAGTTTCTCTTCCTCCTTTTCTTCAATCTGTTGCTGTTTGAGGTCCGATTCATGGGCTTCTGAGTTCATTAATGCATCATTGAAATAATAAGCCACTATTTTGGGGAAGCAGTAAAGAAGCATAAGAAAAAATCATTATGCAATTGACAAATAAAACTCTATAAGCACCTGAAAGTTCAATTACAGTGTTTTGCTTCATGGACGATCCTATGTTTATCAGTGAAAATGAAATTGCAGCAACTGAAGCAACAACCAGGCAGCTTACTTTGACTAACATGTAGTGTTTTTGCTGAATCTGATTATCATGTAGTTGTGCACAGGTTAGAACAGATTAAAGCTGTACATGTACTGTGAAACTCTTTCCATGAGATTTCACCAACACAATATTCTTATCAAATGTAAGTCACAACTCAGTAGCTCATCAGCAAGTTTGGCTTATTTTTGTCGGGACAGTGACATTAAAGACTTTCACTTCGAATGAAGCCAAAGAAGAAAAAAGTTAAAAGGGACTTTGATATAACGCCAAAGTTATTGAAAGGCCATGGTTTTGTTTGGATATCACATTTGCATGCAAATTAGTATGAGATATTTTTTTTTCCAAGATACTATGAGAATTTTTATACGTATCTAAATAAGCTCTAATCTTACTATGATCTTGTATGATCTTGTATGGTTTAGACACAACATATAAACTAGATATGTTAGTTGCAGAATCACATTATGGGTCCATGACCTGTCCAATTCCGAGAGAACAATGCTTCGCATTTTTGAGAAGACAAGCACGATATTTGCAAATTAAATTGGGAAGGAATGAATCTAAAGGATCATTAATGTTTGTGGTCCATATGTAAATGCAAATTATCCGCAACTTCACATAATAAAAGTGACGCCTCATAATATACGAGACGACTAAGGATGATTTATAGGATATTTAATATTTTAAAGCCAAAGCACCACAAAAATGTGGGATATTTGTAAGTTCCTTTGAGAGAGAGAGAGAGAATACTCCAATATTTATCTTAAACATCTTATTGATATTTTAACCTTTCTTTTTTTGATATCTGATTGATATTCTAACTTTAAATGTTAAATGATACAGACAGCAACACCAATAAGTGGCAATAACAGAGACTTCTCCGGTGAACACAAACAAAATGTTAAAGATCTCCACTACCTAAATCTTAGCTAAAAAACATCCCGATAGAGAGAGAGAAAGAATAGTCCCAATACTTTCGTATTAATGTTAAGGTCTCCACTATCTTTATTTATTTATTTATTAATCTCTAGATGTTGCTTGCGAAAACACTACATTTTAGGGTCACGGTCAATTTAGTTCCTACATTTTAGTAGCAATTAATTTAGTCCCTATTAGTGTTAAGTTGCAGTTAATTTAGTCTCTACCGTTAACTTATTACTAACAGAAAATACTTACGTGGCAAATGGTTTGTCTCGTTGGTACACGTAGATAATATAATAATATAAAGTTAAATATTTAAATATTTAAAAAGCCACCTAAGCATTTAATTAAAAAAATCCATTTGTCAAACCAAAAAAAAAAAAAAATGAAAAGATTAATTGGAAAAAAATATATTATTTTTTATAACAATCCTCAATTTCTTTTATTTTCTTTTGTATTCTTAAAAACTTTTTTTTTTTTTTTTGGTAAACTGGATATTATATTAAAACTTAAGTGGGTAAGGCCACTTCATTGCAAACACGCTCCTGGGTCAAGCCCAGTTTGTCCAGACTTAAAAGAGATACAATACAGGGGGAGGGGTATCAAAGATAACAAAACTCTCCTCCATTTTAGCTCCTAACCTTGCTAACTTGTTAGCACACTTGTTACCTTCCCTGTAGTAGTGCTTAACCCAAGTAAGAGGAATTTTCTTTAGCATGTCCCTGCAATCATCAACAAGGGAAGAAATCTCACTATTAGTTACTGCTGCATTAGCTAGTAAGGAAACAGTGTAAGAAGCATCCACTTCCACTTCCACGGCATCAAGTCCTAGTCTTAGGCACAGCATTAAACCGTCCCTTAAAGCCCAACATTCTGCAGCAAGGCTTGTGGTGAAACCAATAGATCTAGCAAAGCCACTAAGCCACTCCCCGTGGCAATTCCTAATTAATCCTCCTCCACTTGCGAGTCCCGGGCTGCCAAGTGCAGACCCATCAGTGTTTAGTTTGGACCATAAAGGCTGCGGTTTGGTCCAGCCCATTGATAACCGCGAGGTTCTAGTGGCAATTCCATGGTCCATCACACAGTAAAAAAACTCAGCAACCTGATTCTCCACTGCCTGACGAAGGTTAAAAGAGGAAGGCCTCGCAAATAATCTCTTATTTCTAAAAAGCCAAAGATTCCAAACACCAAAGAGAAAGAAAGTTGCCCACTGGTGACCCTTACCAGGCAAGTATGAGGAAGAGCAGGCATTCAATCTCAACCATTCTGAAATATCAAGATCAAAGGAGTTATGGAGTTGTGGGGGGCATTCAGACTCAGACCAAAACCTGGTTGCAATCGGACAATCTCTAAGCACATGAGCAATCGATTCTTGATCCTCATAACACCAATCACAGTATGTGTCACCATTAAAACCTCTCTGAGCTAGAATGGACTTCGTGTGAATGCTTATTTGCAGACATTTCCACATAAACAGTTGGATTTTTGGCAAAATTTTTAGCTTCCACACCCAATTGCCAGCAAAATTGGGCTCATTTGGGCTTAAGTCGGTGGCCAAAATATATGCATTTTTTGAATCAAAATCCCCATTCAAACTATAAATCCAGCATAAATGATCTTCCCTACTTGAGGTAGCCCGAATAGGGATGGCTAGGATAGATTGGACCAGGAGAACGGGCAGCTTAAAGGAAATATTGTGTAAATCCCATATACCATTATTTTGGACATTAGTGACCCGAAGTCCTTCTTCTCCCTTGTTCAGAGGTCCTTCCACACAGCTTCTGATTGACCCAAAATCCAGCCACTTGTCAGCCCAGAAAGAGAGTTGACTGTTGGAACCAATCACCCATTTCGACCCTTTCTCACACAGAGGAGCTCCCTTATTAACTACTGCCCAAGTTCTTGACTTTGGTGCTTTGCTAGTATCCACTCTCCTGCAATACTTATGTCTTAGTACTTTGACCCAAGGTTTCTCCCCTTCATTCTTCATTCTCCAACACAACTTCGCTGCTAAAGTGAGGTTTCTTTCTTTTGCTGCATGAAGGCCGAGCCCCCCTCTGGTTTTTGGTTTAGTTACTTTGTTCCACCCCAACATATGAATCTTTCGTTTCTCTTCAGTAGAGCCCTATAGGAAATTCCTACTAATCCTATCCAAATTGGTGAGAACCCTTTTAGGCAAAACGCACCCCTGCATAACATAAGAGGGGATGGCTGAAAGTACTGCTTTGGTTAAGGTTAGCCTTCCTGCCATAGAGAGCAAATTGGCTTTCCAACCCTGAAGTTTTGCCTGAGCTTTGTCAAGAATAAAGTCAAAATCATGGGAGGAGGATTTTCCAAACTTAATGGGGAAACCCAGGTACTTCCCAAAGTTGATAGTGGGCGAAATTCCCAGGATATTACTTAAGGTTTCTCTGGTATCCGAATTAACATTAACTGAAAATAGCACTTTGGACTTGCTCAAGTTGACTTTCTGCCCCGATAGTTCATAGAAGGTGTCTAAAACATCTCTCACACTCTGACAATTCTTCCTATCCGCCTTCGCAAAGAGAACCAGATCATCAAAGAAGAAAAGGTGAGAGAAAGCAGGACCAGATTAGGAAGCCTTGAGGGGGTTTCAGAGGTTATTTGCACACATGTCATCAATCAAGAAACCCAACAATTCCACGCACAAGATGAACAAATAAGGGAAGAAAGGGTCCCCTTGTCTGATACCCCAGGATGGAAGGAAAGGCTCCAAACAACCTTCGTTAAAGAGCACAGATATGGAGGAACCTGAAATGCAGCTCATGATGAGGCTAATCATCTTAGGGGGGAAATTATACATATTTAACATATCACATATAAAGTGCCATTCCATTCTATCATAAGCCTTTTCAAGATCCATCTTGATTGCCATATACCCTTACTTCCCTTTCTTCTGTTTCATGGAGTGAATAAGCTCTTGAACGATAATCATGTTATCCATTCCTTTCCTACCCGGAATAAAAGCAGTCTGAAGAGGCGAAACAAGATTGTTCAGTATGGGTCTCAGCCTCTAAACAATGACTTTAGTGACAAGCTTGTAGATCGTGTTACATAAGCTGATAGGTCTAAATAGACTCAAGCAGTCAGCCCCTGGGCATTTGGGGATCAAAGTAATGAGGGTCTTGTTTAAATGGTTTGGCATGGACCCACTCTAAAAAATATCAGCTACAATCTTGACAACCGAATCTTTAACAATGTGCCAATTCCTCTGGTAAAAGCCCGCATGATATCCATCAGGACTTGGGGCTTTGAACGGCTTCATTCTCCAAAGACTAACCTCAACCTCCTTCCTAGTCACATCTCTCGCAAGAACAACCCTATCCTCCTCCAATAAGCGGCAAGACCAGCTTAGAATGTTCCAAGAAAGCCTCGGTGCCATATCATGGCAAGTTTCAAACAGAGTACAGTATCCATCCCTCAACAAAACAGCGATCTCCTCCTTCATGTGAACCAGATTACCCATTCTTAAAAACTCTTCTTAGCTTCCAAACACTATTCCCAGCAACACAACAATTTAAAACTAAACAATAATCACACAGACTCAATTTTCTTTCATATTTTTCTCTTTTTATATATTTTCCTAGCAAATTCACACAACCATCAACACCCCACATTTAACCATTTACAGTCACCATCAATATCCAAACCATTGAAGGTTGAAAAACTCAACCACCCAAGACCGAAACCCCTCAACTACCAGAAATTGGTTTTGCCATTTATAATCAAACAGTGCATTCAAAACCACAAGGCCTAGATCTATTCGCCAATATCAAATCCCAATCGCCCATCACGAAGTGAGTGGAGGTAGATATGTTCCAATGAGTTATCGGAATGGATGAGACCCACTTCTCCTCCTCGCGTCGTCCACGGTGACGTACTCCGCGTCCATAGTTCCCTTTGGGCATCTGATGTCGAATCCTCGCATGAAGCCACTGATGTCCCCCTCTTGCTCCACCATGCTCAGCCTATTGGAAAAATAGATTTGGATTTTTGCTTGTGTGGGTATGTGTGTGAGAGAGAGAGAGAGGTGAATAAGCAAATAAAAGAAAGTGCTACTGGAATATTTTTCAGATTGTTGTTTTGTTGTATTGCTGGATATTGTGTTTTGTATCTAAGTAAGAAAGTCCAAGGATGAAAAAAAAAATTAAAGATTAAAAAAATTATTTTCTTTATTTTTGTACTTTCCATTTTCCAGTGAATCTTTCAGGTTTTTTTTTTAATGGATTTTTTTAAAAAATTAAAATGCTTAGGTGGCTTTTTAAATATTTAAATATATACTTATATATTATTATATTAGCCACGTGTGCGCCAACAAGACAAATCATTTGCTACGTAGGCATTTTCAGTTAGTAAGTTAACTGTAGCGACTAAATTGACTGCAACTTAAAAATAAGTAAATAACAGATACCAAATTGATTGCTACTAAAATATAAGGACCAAATTGACCGTAACCCCAAAATATAGGGACCAAAATAGTGTTTTTTCCAAAAAAATAACTCTAGACATCGAGACATGTTTGTTTCAACATTTAACTTATTTTTGTAGGATTCAATTAGCTTAATTGATAAAAAATTTGTTGTCAAATAAGAGATATAAGGTGCAGGGACGGGGTTTGAGCACTTCTACTGTTGGATGAATGAACTCAAGCTCAACTAGCCCGATACAATAAATTTGTAGAGAATGGGCTAAAGAACTAGGCTTTAGCACATGGCAGCAGTCAATATGGCATTCCCAGCAATCTCACAGAAATAAACTGAGACTTAAAAAGTTAGTCCTCGGCACAATCCGAGGAGCTTTGCTCTCACCATTAATAAGTAAGAGTCGTTACAGGAAATTCTCCAGCCCCCCCACTTGCTGCCTTATAAGTTGTGAAGCCAAGGGAGTAGTATACCATCGGTTTATAGTTATTCGAATAACTATAAACCGATGGTACACTACTCCCTTGGCTTCACAGCTTATAAGGCAGCAAGTAGGGGGGTTTTCCTTCGATGTGGGACTCCTAGGACCCCGTTCGAGGACGTTGCCAAGCATGCCTAGGACGTTACAATGCATGCCTAGGACGTTACAATGCATGCCGAGGACGGCCTAGGACGTTGTCTTGCATGCCTATGGTACCCACAATAAAAAGGGCCCTTTTATTGTGGGTACCATAGGCATGCAAGGCAACGTCCTAGGCCCCTTTTTATATTGTAGGTACCCTAGGCATGTAAGGCAACGTCCTAGGCATGCATGGCAACGTCCTAGGCTGTCCTTGGCATGCTTTGCAACTAAGCATGCATTGCAACGTCCTAGACATGCTTGGTAACATCCTCGGACGGGGTCCTAGGAGTCCCACATCGAAGGAAACCCCTCCCCCCCCCCCCCCCCCCCACTTGCTACACGTGATACAAGTTGACATTGTACTACCATTAAAAAAAAAAAAAAAAAGAGTTGACATATAGTATACAATATGACATCTAAGAATGTATAATTTCCATGATGGACTGGCAAAGAATGGATGTATGCAATAAGAAGAGTTTGTCATTTTGTTTTTCCCCTACCCCTGATATTGTAACTTCTGTTAATGAAGATGCTACTGGTCTCTACTGTGTAAGGCATGTTGCCAATACTTTGTCTTTCATGGCTAGCTAAGTTTAATGAATATCCCTTTTAACCAAAAAATAAAAAATAATTTGCTGGTGACCTCATGGAAAGGTGGAAGCAATTAGTTTTCTTGTAATAGATTAAGACTATAATGGTGTACAAATACCTTATACATGAAAAATGACTACTAAGTTTTTGTTGTATAGCTTTTTGTAATCAAGTTTGAACCTTTACCATCCCCCTCTTTAACATAAATTTTTGTATTATTCTTGTGAAGAAAATTTAGATCCCTCTTGTAATTTGTTTGTTTTTGTTTCAATGAAATCTAGATCATGTATTGAAGAAAATTAGCATATATATTGTCTGCAACATTTTGGCTCTTTATTAGGTCATCACACACACCCAATTGGTCTAAACCCACCATTTTGTTTGTAAACTAGCAAAAGCTAAAACTGATTACAAATTCTTAAATGGAATTCACCATAAATTAATTAGGATTAACGAAACACTAGTGTGCAGTATAGCAAAACACAGTGTTGCAACAAATTAGTATTACAAATATATAATGTATAATTCAGCGACACATTAGTAGTGTGGGATTAGGATTTTGCACTAATTTTTGAAATCTTTTGGCTAAATATTGCTGAATCTCGGGTTTATTTGCGTTATGGGCACTATTCCAACTTATTTAAGGAATTGAGGAAAGAGAGTGAATTTCGGCAAAGGTGTTGCCGAAATTCTAACAAAAGTATGAGAGAGAAAGAGAAAAAGTAAGAGAGAGAAAATTTTGAATTTCGGCAATGGCGTTATCGAAATTTGGTCCCTTCCTTGTTTCTCATAATTTTCTTCTTTTGGTGCTTTTTCTCCAAAAACCTCTTGCTGACTTTCCGTTTTGGGGTGTCCCTAGAGAGCTGACCTCTAATCTCTCTTCCTTCAAGGCTTCTAAACCTTACCTTTTCAGACTCATTTTTTTGGCTGCCTTTCCTTTTGTCATTTTTCCAAAGTGAGCTGATCCCATCCCTGCCAGGTTGAAAGTTTTCCTAGCTACTTCCTTTCATGTTCTTCTTTCTAGGTTCCTCGAGGTACCAGCCCTTTGTTCATGAATTGTTAGTCTCCAAGCTTTCTGATTCCTTTCTAAATCGTTGGGTGGCTGATAAGAACGTATATGTTCTTCATCCCTTGTGTTTCTTGGTACTCCTTTTGAGCTGTCTTAATCTCATCCTAACTTTGCTACACTTCTCGAGGACCCCGAGCTCCTGGTAGTCCCTGGGTATCCCGGCCCAGTTCTTACCACTGGACTCCCTAGTAATATTCTGATCTTGGCGAGCTGAGCTTTTTCTTTCTTCCGTTCATTTCATGGGCCCTAAGGCCTATCCATTTTTTTCTTTCCTATAGTAAGAATCTATATACTTTCTTTGTTTTTTTTTTGTTTTTTTTATTTTTTTTTACAGCATGCACATCAATCATTTTTTTTCTTCTATAAGAATCTATGTACTTTTTTTGTTTTTATTTACAGCGTGCACATCAATTATTTTTTTCTTCCGTTTAGTATTGTAAGAATCTATGTACTTTTTTTAGAATAAGAATCAATGTACTCATTGTACTTGAACCTATCCTTATTTGTTTCATAGGGTACTTTTACAATACGAAATGAAAGAACATGACATATACACAACCCAAACTGTTTCGGTCAAAAAAATACTGAAGAATAAGAATATGCGTAATTTCTTTGATCTCTCTCCTCTATTTCGGCAATGCCATTACCACAAACCAATTGCAACATTTTTTTTCTTCCCATTTTGGTAATGGCATTGCCACAATTGCCACAAATTCCGCCCTGTTTCGACAATGCCATTGCCACAAACCAATTGCAATAATTTTTTTTTCCTCCTATTTCAGCAATGACATTGCCACAAATTCATTCCACAAATTTTTTTTTTTTTTTGAGAAATGAGATGTGCACACAATTTTTACAACATTTTTACAATAAATTCTAAGTAGCAGGTTGTTACTAGTTGTACGTAGCACATTATATAGATTTCGGCAACCACTATTTTTTTCCCCCTCCCATTTTCGGCAATAGCATTGCCACAATTGCCACAAATTTTCCCCCTATTTCAGCAATGCCATTGCCACAAACCAATTGCAACAATTTTTTTTCCTCCTATTTTGGCAATACCATTGCCACAAATCCATTATACTTTTTTTTTTTTGAGAAATGATAAGTGCACATAATTTTTACAACATTTTTATAACAAATTCTAAGTGGTAGGTTGTTACTGATTGTTATTGTTGGATTAAAAAAGTAATCTCAATGTTAAATTTAAATTTGAACTAATAATAACTAATTACTTGTGATTTGTTGTGAAAATGTTGTAAAAATATTGTGTACGTAGCACATTATATATATTTTTTAATTCCTCCACAGATTTCGGCATCCACTTTTTTTTTTTACATGGGCTCTAGTACCCAGGGGAGCAAATGAGGGGAATCAGTGATACCTCGGAATCCCAAGATGACACTATAAAAAGGGAAAGCAGCCAACAGTGAAGGGGCATTTAGTAACAGTGAATTAGAATAGAATCATTGAGAAAACTCTATAAAAAACCCAAAGAAAGTAACGAAAGAAGGGAAAATACTGCCTGATATCCTCAAACAGCCACTATAGAACATATTTGGATTCAAAGAAATTCAAACTTTACAAGTCTTAAAGGCTTGGAGAGCCATCTAAGTTTGTGATTTTTGAGCTTATTTGGACCTTGTAATACGACTTAGAGAGCATATTGTAATACACAATTAAGAAAAGTAATGAAATATCTCACGTTGTCTTAAGGATCCTTAATGTTTATTCTGTCTTTTATTTATCACATTGCTCCTTTATTGTTTCTTGCTGTTCTATGCATATATATTTCTTGCTTGTTAGTATGTATGTATTGTAGGATTCCTGCTCTGTGCACCACTTGGTTTGTAATCAGCCCATTTAGTTACGGTGAACCAAGCCCAATCTCTTAAAACAACAACTAAAAGGCCCAGGGTCCTTGTTTCTACTTGGGCCTGGAAACCGTCCAAAAAAGGACCCTCACACAGTCCTAACACAGCGAATGAAATAAAGGAGTCAATCAAGACAATGTTTGGTGCTAATGTGATTCAGCCTCATGAATCCTATCTTGGGCTACCATCCTTGGTAGGTCGATCTAGAAACAATACATTTGGCAATTTAAAACAGAAGGTTGCTGATTAAGTTTCGGGTTGGAAGGAGAAACTTTTGACGACTACTGGTAAGGAAATCTTAATCAAATTTGTTGCACAAGCCGTACCATCTTATTCCATGTCTTGCTTTCTCTTGCCTAAGAAATTATGTGATGAACTCACTGGCTTGATTTGGCAATTCTGGTAGGGCTAGGTTAAAGATGAGAAAAAATTATCCTGGCTAAACTGAGACAAAGTGTGCATGCCAAAGGAAATGGGAGGAATGGGGTTCAGAGATTTATGGTTGTTCAATTTGGCGCTTTTGGTGAAGCAAGGCTGGAGGCTACAAACTAACTCCACATCATTGTTTGCCCGAGTGTTTAAAGCGAAGTATTTTCCTCACTGTTCCTTTATAAAGGCAGATTTGGGCCGTCACCCCTCATATGCTTGGAGAAGCATAATGGTGGCTCAAGGGGTGGTGAAAAGGGGCATGAGGTGGCAAATAGGCTCGGGTGAAGGTGTGAGAGTTTGGAGCGACAAATGGGTCCTTAAGCCAACAACATACAGGATTGTTACAAGTGAAGACTCTTGCCCGAATGTGGCTATGGTTTGTGACCTCATAAACAGAGCATCTATGGAGTGGAAATCAGAGTTGATCCGAAGCTGCTTCAATGAGGAGGATGCGGATGCTATTTTAAGCATTCCATTAAGTTTACTCCACTTTGAAGACAAGATAATATGGGCAGAAACTCCAAGTGGAAAATTTATGGTTAAAAGTGCATATAGATTAGCCTATGACGAGAACAGAGATGGCAGCAAGGTTGATTGCTTGAACCCCTTGGCTAGGAAGAAAGTATGGAAGGGACTATAGAGAATGAACCTACCTCAAAAAGTCAAGCATTTTGCTTGGAAAGCTTGTAGGGACATTCTGGCTTCCAAAGAGGCTTTATGACAGAGACACATTACGGTGGAAGGTGGTTGTGTCCTATGTGGAGACCCGATGGAAAACATTATCCACATTCTCTGGTTTTGTGCTTATGCCAAGGAAATGTGGGCTTCAAGTAAGTTTACTCTTCCTTTTGATATTGGACCCAATTGGAGTTTCTTGGATGTAATGGAGAAGTTACAAAGGCACGAGGAATCGCGGCCAAGTCTAACGGAAAGGTTTGTGTCTGTGTGTTGGGGTATTTGGAAAGAGAGAAATGTCGTATGTACCGGTGGAATGGGTAATCCTGGAAGGATCACATTGAAAAGCTCTTTTGGCTTAATGGATGAGTATCAGATGGCCAATGAAGGATCGAGGAAGCTAGTAGCAGTGATCCCGGAACTAGTTCGATGGAAGCCACTATCGCAGGGACAATACAAGGTCAACATAGATGGTGCTGTCTTTTCAAACTAGAGGAAGGTGGGTCTGGGTGTGATGATCTGCGACAGTGCTGGGAGTGTTATTGCTGCATTAAGCAGCCCTATGGTGGGCTCCCTTAGTGCACTTGAGAAGGAAGCCAAAACTATGGAGATTGGTATGCGTTTTGCACAAGATGTAGGCATCCAAGATGCTATTTTTGAGAGTGATTCACTGGAAGTCTACAATGCAGTTCAGGGTACATCGACGCTGAGCTCTTTAATCTAGTTCATCGTGGATGGCATTCATCAACAAGCACGCATGTTCAGATCATGTTCTTTCTCACACACCAAAAGACAGGGAAATGTCCCTGCTCACATGTTAGCCCAGTATTCAAAATCCTTAGTTAGCTATGTTGCATGGGTAAAGACCTGCCCGAGCCATATTGAGCAGGCTTGTGCTGAAGACAATGCTGTAACTACTGTTCCTAAATTCATGAATAAAAGTTTAGTATTTCCCATTAAAAAAAAAAAATCAATTTGACCACTTATTATCTTCCTACATTTGTATCATAACTTTGGGCCTAAAATCTGGATTAAAAAATGGTCTTTGGACCTATAACTAAGTGGTGAGTTCATTTTTCATTCAAATCTCAAAGTTAGTGGTGAATTTCTTAGACCAGGCTTTGGAAGGCCTCTTTCTTATAATTTATCTATACTACTAATAAAAGGATTCCCCTCTTTCGTTTTCAATTTTTAACTTACTAAAATATTCTCATACAAATTCTAAAATAACTTACCCTTTAGTTTAATATTTTTTTTCCTACAAAAAACAAAAAAAGGTTAAAAGAGTAATACTATCTCATGTACAAAAGGGGGAAAAAACCGTTATTCTCATTTGTATTCAAATGTTTGATACCTATCTATATTTGTTATCTATTTGAATTCAAATACGTATATATAAAAAAAAAAAAAAAAAAAAAAAAAAAAAAAAAAAAACAAACAAACAAAATTACTTCTTCCAAAACAAACCCACTACCTCACGTAAATTCTACCCATTCTTATCCTATATTCAAATATTTGATTTCTATCTGTAATTGTTTTCTATTTGAATTCAAATACTTCAATTATGTTTTAGGCTTTTTCTTTTATCTTGTTCATTCTGCCTAAAACTTAGGACACTATCTTTATTTCATTTTTAAACATTATTTTATGTTACCTTACTTTTCTTTAAAAAAAAAAAAATACAATATATCACTTTTAAACATTATAACACTAAACCAAAAAAAAAAAAAAAAAAACATTATTACACGTGCAAAACATGTGTGATGAGTCTAGTAAAAAGATAAGGAACTAATTAAGACTTCCGGTAGATATTCCTTGGAGCTTACATGAGAAATTAAAAGATTTTGTTATGTGTCATAAAGAGAAGAGAGAATTACTTATAGTAGTGTGGAGCTCCACCAAATTTGAGGAAATTGAGTTCTGCCCCTATTTTTGTATCCATATATAGGCAGCAAGCTATCAGATGCCATTTTTACTAACAATGCAATAAATTCCGAAGGAGCTCTACCATTTCATTTTTTATTTTTTTTATATATAAACCATTTCATTCTTGATATTGTGATATTATCCTCATTTTATTCTACACGTGAAGAAACATTTATTTGTTATCCTGTCATGCCTCAGAGTAATGCATGACACTTCATCAAAATATAATTTAATTTTAATCATAAGCAAATTAATTATCCTAAAAGTGAAATATTACAATTTAAACTTGAAAATTTATGTGTTGTGTTTCTAAAAAACAGAATAATCATATGTCATAAACAACTTGCATAGTTTTGTGCTTCATATAATGTTATTTTTACATTTATTTCTCAAAGCAAATTTCTCTCAAATTTTTTTTTTCTCAAAGCAAATGATGGACCATTTTTATTGGCTACAAGCTCTGGCTAATATTAAACCCCAATATATATATATATATATATATGATTTCCAAAACAAGATTGCATTATGCATACACCACCTATACACCATAATCCAAACTACCAAAAAGATAAAAGAAACCCATACATTGTAAAGAGCACATGAGCAACACAACATTTAGGCTTCATTGGGGAGTTCATAAAAGAACGGAATGGAATGGAATAGAATGATCATAAGAGAATGGAATGGAATGGAATGTATTTAAGTAAGAGAAAGGGATGAAAAAGAATGGAATGGAATAAAGTAACCTTGATTGGATGTTTTAAAATAAAGAAATGGAAATGAATGAAAATAAATGGAATGTAAGTAATCTTGTTTGGGAGTAACATGGAGGGAATATAATAAAATCATTTTATGACAATATTACTGTTAAACTCTTATTTTAAAATAAATGGTTGAATGTATAGGGGTATTTTAGGAGTTTTAGTAAAAAGTTCATTAAATATAATTTCATTCCCTTCCATTCCTCTCAATTTCGGGGAGAATGAAAATTTGAGGTTTTAAGAGAATAGAGAGGAATGAGTGTTCCCTCTTACCCATTCCATTCCCTCCCATTTAGGCATCGCTTGGGAGGGGGGAATGGAATGAAAAGGAATGAAAAGAATAATTTTAGAATATTCTTCTCTTCCCTTATTTGGGAGTTTTAATGGAGAGAATGGAAAACGCATTCCCTTGTTTGGGAGTTTAAGTGGGAGGGAGTGGAATGAGTAGGAGAGAACACTCGTTCCTCTCTATTTCCTTAAAACCTCAAATTTTCATTCGCCCCGGAATTGGGAGGAATGGGAGGGAATGTAATTAAATTTAACAATTTTTTTACTAAAACTCCAAAAATACCCCTATATATTCAACCATTTATTTTAAAATAAGGGTCTAATAGTAATATTGTCATAAAATGATTCCATTCCATTCCCTCCATGTTGCTCCCAAACAAAATTACTTGCATTCCATTCATTTTCATTCATTTCCATTCCTTTATTTTAAAACATCCAATCAAGGTTACTTGATTCCATTCCATTCCCTTATGAACTCCCAAGCGGAGCCTTAAACTCCCAAACAAGGGAGGGAATGGACTTTCCATTCACTCCATTAAAACTCCTAAACAAGGGAAGGGAAGAATATTCTAAAATTATTCTTTTCATTCATTTCCATTCCATTTCATTTCCTCCTCCCAAATAAGGCCTTAAACAAAAAAAAAAAAAAACGCATAAGTTATTAGGAATCTTACATTCCCTAATTAATCACAAACATAATTGGGACATACATTTGCAATAACAAGTCATTAAATTTGTGTCTTTTTATGAAGATGGACAAGAATTTTGGTTGAATGAATACAATGGATAAAAGCAACAATATGGGGGATTAAAAACTAAAATAATATAGAAAAATGGTTAGGCACAACGGGATAAATTTGTGTAGCTTCAATCACCTCCATGAACGACAATTAGTGATTATGTCTAACTGTCTAAGAGCATTCGTATCAGCCTCCTCAGATATTTAGCTAAATTTATCGATAAAAAGCTCTACTTTTTCTAGTTTAGATATTCATGTTTTTTATGCACACTCGTCAAACTCGATACTTTATTTTTTTACTCCATTTAAATATTATATTTTATCTCTCCAACATCCCATAAACAAACACCATATATTGACATACAAACCCCATATTTTGTCAAAAACAAATTCAAACCTAGATTAACTAAAATTCCCATAAACAATCCCTAACCTAGAATAAACACAACCCCAACTGCACAAAAATCAATTCAAAGCAAATAAATCAACCCACAAAATCAACCAAAGCCTCAACCCACAAATTTTGATCTATAAGCATATAAAAGCACATCAACCCATCGTGCACCACTACCAACAAGTGAAACACGTTGATCTAGATGGATGATTATTGAGAAAGAGAAGAAACAGAGATAGTCAAACTCAGAGAGAAGCTCCACCACCTCGCACCACCACTAGGCCACTAGCACCCCCTAACAAATCAACCACCATAGATCCATGTGGATCGGTTCTTGAGAGAGAGAGAGAGAGAGAGAGAGAGAGAGTCAAACCAAGGAGAGGGAGACTGTGAGAGAGAGATTGGGTATGAATTGAATAAATTTTTTTTATTAATAGCGATGAACAGTACCTTCGCCAATAGTAATGAGGTACTATCCATACGCTACTTCTTTGTTCTAGTTTGAAGAGGCTGACGCACGACAGAATTATGTGGGTTAGCTATTTATTTAACTGAATACTAGTTTATATAGTCTAATGGAAATGCTTTAAGATTTGGAAAATAAAAACTCTCACAATAGATAAGAGTAAGACTAATGGTGATTATTGCGAGTTAGGGAGTAGTGGGTTTTCATTTTTAGTGATAGGTTATGGGTTTTTGTTTTCCAATTTGAGAGTGTGTTTTCCCATGGTGGATTTTTGTTTTTGAGCCACTTCCCCAAATGTTCCATTGGTTGGAATTCATTTTGGATCTCACATATATTCACTTATTGGTGACTTGTGAAAGCTTAAATGGAGAAAGAATGAATTTAGAGAGAAAAAGGGGTTGTGGCGGTTTTCCTCTTTTTTTTGTTAGCCTAATATGATGTGTTGGCTTTGACATATGGGGGAGTTGTGATGAATGGTGTGGTATAGGGATTTGAAACATCAAAAAATGTCACTTAGTTGAAGTTGAAGTGTTGAACTACAAATTGATTGGATGATTAACAAAACAACACCACAGCCTCATAAGCTCAGACATTGTTTGGAAGAAACTATGGAGAATCAAGGCCCTAAAAGAGTCAAGATGCATTTATAGAGAATTGAAGCAAACACTCTACCTACCAATGAAAACCTTAAAAGGAAAATACCCAATCATAATCCTTTGTGTGCCCTGTACCACCAAGAAACTGAATCATAGTCCATTTATTCCTTAAATGTCCAACAACCAAGGCTTTGTGCATTCTTGTTGTTGGGGATTTTATACCTGATGATCATCCTTTCTTTACAAGTGAAGGCATCATCAAATTGCTCATTGACCCGCCAAAAGCTCCATGCCGCTTGAAAGACCAATGGCTTATTACTCTTAATATGGCTGTAATCCTTGATAAAATTTGACGGGTAAGAATCATATATTGCACCATGGTGGGATAGTGGATATTCATGCCTTCATCAAACACATACATCCAAGCCTTACAGAGTTCTCCTCAGTAAGCACTATCAGGGGTGCACCCTCATGCAACAATGTTGCTCTCCCTTGCAGATGGCATTCCCCCCCCCCCCCCCCCTCTCCCCCTCGGCTGGATAAAGCTAAACGCTGATATTGCCGAAACCAAGAATAGCACTGCCATTGTTGTTGTTGCTAGAGCCTATAGAGGTGAAGTTCGGAAGATATGGGCAAGAAGCAACGACCATTCTTTGGGCTATCTAGCTTGCTAAGGATGAAAAATGGCCCCACATTGTCATTGAGGGAGACATGAAAATTTGTTTTGATCCTTTATCCTCCTCATCAACCACCCAAAATTAGTCCATCAGTAACACCGTTAGTAGCATTCTTAGTCTTAGAGTCTTTTCTTATTTGTTCTTTCAATTGGGTCAAGAGAGAATATAACATAGCAGCTCATGCTATTACTAAACTCTCACTTTCTAATTTTCAGTCATTTTGTTTCAATAATCTCGGTCTTCCATATGTTTCAAGGATAGTTTTTGAAGTTGACTTTTGTTCCCCTATTTTAGTTTGATTTTGATTTAATAATATTGAAAATTATCAAAAAAAAAAAAAAAAAAGTTATTGGATGATTTATTATATATGTTCACCTAACTTCTTCATGAGTTGGAAAACACAATCACTAATTAGGCAAATCACCTCATTAAAAAATTGATTGACCATACCAGCATGAGAAGAATCCATCTTGATTGCTCATGAGAGAGTCCAATGGCATCGATGGAATATGTATATGTATATTTATATATTTTTTATGAACTCATAAAAGTTAGAGATCATATCATAAATAATAATAATAATAAACAAACAAAAAATGTCAAAGTTTAGTTATAATTTTTTTTTGAGAATGAGTTTAGTTACAAAATTGGTTGTAGTCTTTATTATATATATAAAAAAAAACCAAATATGTGTTCTTTATTTTATATGCGTTATTACAAACCAAAAAAAAAAAGGACAAAGTTTATATGCATTACTACAATTTGATTATATCTTCTTCTTATATCTTTCATACTTGTAAAATTTCTAGAAAAGTAAAGATTAATAGCTATGTCATCAATAAATTGTTTAAATTACAAGTTTTTATAATTTAAAATTATGCATAAAATATAAACTTATAAATCATATAATAAATAATATCCTATTAATACAAAATTTGACATGTGTATAAAAGCGTAAAGAATATGTAATTTATCCATTAAATTTTGAAAATACGTAATAATGTTTATTTTATTAATTAAGATTATAATGATAAGATATAATTAATTTTGTAACTAAACTTTATTAAAAAAAATCTTAAAAAAATAAAATAAATCAGAATCTGATAATCACGGTACACAGTACAACCAAATTGAGCCGCCAAAACTGAAACTGCGGTCTGGTGACATTTTACATTCACGCGGCCAAAAAAAAGCAGTCTTCTTTTTGCGTTAACGTGACAGAGTGTCACTCCAGTTCCCAAAACCCTGCCTCCAAATGCTACACTATGAAACGGAAACCCCAAATTGCTTTTTAAACAAAATTCTCTAATCCCAATAACCTGTTTAATTTTATTCACTACCATATAAACCAATATTCCAAAACCCTAGCGATTGAAATCCACGCTCCTCCCTCCTCCATGGAAGCGCGTCGCGTCTCCAGAACGGTCAGCGACCCCAAGGTCCGCCACGTCGGATTCTTCACCCCTGACCCGAATCCCCAACCGGGTTGGGACCCTCTTGCCTCCGACCCTGCCGTCAGCAATTCTCTCTCCCCAGTCATGATCCCGCCGCCGCGTCAACCCTCCGACCGTACCGCCGCCGTCCCTGTCCCCGAGACCGGGGTACGCCGCCAGACCGGTGCGGATCAAGTGCCTGTTGGGAGCTACAACCCGTCCGAGTCTCTGCTCGGCTCGTCGCCCGTGCCTTCGTCTCCGTCGAGCCGGGTCGGGTTGGTTGATGGGGAGTTCTCCGAGGAGTCGAATGGGTGGTTCCGCCGGAGCGAGTCGGGGAAGTACGCTTCGAGTCTTCCCGATACGACGGTGGAGAGGGCGCCGGAGAATTCGGCCTCGGCAGCGCCGGTTTTGGAGTCGAAGAAGTCCGTCGAAGCAACCGGTAATGCTTCAATTTTAGATACAATTGAATTGTGAATGAGTTTGGATTTGTAATAATATGAAGTATTGGTTTTAGTGTATAATTTGCAGTGTTGTAATTGTGGTTGCATTGTTTTAGATTGAGATTTTTAGTTCATTGGAATTGAAACTAGGTAGTATGAATTGAATTTGGTATGTGGGTTTTGGGACATAGAGCTTTTTTCAAAAGTCCATTCAAATTCTGACCCCAAAGTAATGCTTTTGTTTGTGAGAAATAATTAATTTGAATCGTCAAGTATTAAAGTGATTTTATTCTGTTGGGGTTGGGATTTATTTTATCAATGTGTATTTGAGTTCATAATCATGTGGAGAATGTGAATCACTTGTTCTTGCATTGTGCTTTGGCATTTTTTGGCTAATGCTAAAGTCGGTGCAAGAGATGTTTTCGTGTTTGAAGGGGCGGTTTGGAAGAAGAGGCAATGCGGGGATATGGTAAGCAGCTTCATTGTGTCTCATGTGGTGTCTTTGGATAGAGTGGAATGCTAGGTGCTTTGATTGGACTTTGCAATCTATGGCATTTTTTCATGGGATTCTTGTATTTCCTAGATTCCTTGAGTTTACACTAGCTGTGTATTTTTATAAAATTTACTTCTTGTTTGCTTCTATTTCCGTGTTGTACTTGCAGTATACATCTCGTTTACTTGGGTTGGACCCTTTTTTTTCCAATATAAACTTTTACTTACCAAAAAAAAATTCATAATCATGCCTATAGAAGTTTGATTTCTATGTTTCTTTTAGCATGAGTTTGCTAAGTTACTGCTCCATATTAATAATTTTTTTTCCTCTTGCTGAAAGTTTACTGATTATATGTGGATCCTGTGTGTTGTATACTTATATTGGACTTCTAGTCTCTCTAATAATTTGTAACAAAATGCAGGCAAGGGTGGAAAAGCTGTTGTGGAAGAGCAAAATGAAGTTCAATCTAGTTCAAAGCCACTGAAAGCAAAAACAACCAAAGCTGAAAGGCGTGCCTTGCAGGAAGCCCAGAGAGCTGCAAAAGCTTCCGGAAAAGGTTCTAGAATTGATCTTATGTATATGTGTTATTCCATGGATGACTATCATCTATTATTTTCACTATTTACTTGTTTTGTCAACATTTTTCCCCCGCTTAAATAAGTTTTTTACTTTTTACCTATTTCCCTAGGGAGAAAGTGATTAAACATTTTTAGGCAGACCAACTAAATGTTGGTTTGCCCTTTTGATACCAAAGTAGGGCATGATTGTGGGCAGACTTGAATGTTTGTAGACTTTCAAGCTCTTTTTGTAAGCCTAATGTTTTAAGTAGGCAGTTCCTGCTTACTAGAAGGATTTTTGAGCATTTTATCCCCCCATCCCCGAAAAAAGAAGGAGAGAGCTGCATTGTATCATTAAATGCTATTCCTTTTTTGTGACTTGGCAAATGGTGTCTGGAATTTTTTTTTTTAATACATTGATGCTTTCAGATATGTTGCTTATAAACTTAACTTTTTAAGATTTGACTTGTCAACTCTGCTTAAGGAGCTTATATTTTTTTTTTTGTTTTGGGGGGGGGGGGGGGGGGATTTCTTAGGAAAGATCTTTCTGATTTTGTTTGGGACATCAACTGTCCAACTTATGAATTTTCATCAGCATTATTCCATTTATTGGTCACACTTTCCATCAGGGTTTATGTTGTTAACCGAGTCCAATAGTTCTTGATTAATATTATAATAAATGGTCCTTTAGTAATTTAAGATTGCATTCTAAATCTTAACTGAGTCCAGTAGGTCTTTATTGCTCCTATAAACAACCAGAACTTACTGTTTGCTTTTACTTTACTCATGTGATATGTATAGCAGAGGGAAACAAATCTGCTGCTGTATCTCAGGGAGCAGCTCCTGTTAAACCTGTGAAGCAACCTTCACAAAAGAAAGATGGCCCTCCAGTTTCAGTTTCAGTTTCAGTTTCAGTTGTATCTTTTGACAAGAAAGGAGGTGATCGTCCACCCGAGAAAGAAAGGAAGAAAGATGTTCCTGCTCCACGCATGCAATTTGATGATAAGAACCGAGTGCAAAAGGCTAAAAAGCATGCTGTGGTCAAACAAACTGAAGCTAGAAACAGAGTTGAATTGTTTCGGCACTTGCCTCAATATGAACATGGAACTCAGCTTCCTGATTTGGAGTCAAAATTCTTCCAACTTGACCCTGTACATCCTGCTATTTACAAGGTACGTTTTTAGGAACTTGGATATGATCAGTTAGTGTTTTTCTATTTATTTATATTGGTAAGTTACACATGCACCTAGTAGGTTTTGAACCCAAGATAGCACCATTTATCCTATAATTTTGGGGGGAGGAAGTGCCAATTGAGCTATGGCTCATTTGGATGGTTATGATCAATTAATCATTTGATATTTTTCTACAGGATTTGAAAGATAAAAAAAGTAATTAAAAAGGATATTATCATAGGACATGGCTTAGCTCTATTGCTCTAGTGCACTAGAGCCAACATAATGCAGACACTTATTTGTTTTTTGTCACATGTCCGCATTGTGTTGGCTCTAGTGCACTGGAGCTAAGCCTTACCCTTTATCATATATACATACAATGCAGACATGCACACACTCTTTAAAAAAAAAAAAGTAACAAACAAATAAATAACAAACATCAACCAAGCCTTAGTCCCAAATATTTTGGGGTTAGCAATGGATCCTCAATAGATAAGTTAAGGGCGGTCACATGTATTCTTTTCCGTGATTTAGGGTTGGCCGCATGTTTTCGTTTCTATCATTCTATTCTATCTAAAGTTATAATCTTTGTTATTCCCTAAATTGACGTGTCATTTTTTAGTGCTTCTATTAACGTTATTTTGGTCTTCCTCTACCCTTTTTTCCCCTTCTCTCTACTTGAATTAACTCACCCTTTTTAACCGGTGCATTAATCACTCCTATAAACATGATCAAATCATCTTAAGCGACTTCCCTTCATCTTTTCATCAATAGGGGCCACCCTAATCTTTAAGCGAATTTTCTCATTTTAAATCCCATCTTTCCATGTATTTCTTCTTATTTATCTGATCATTTTCATTTTAGCTATGTTGTTTTATGAATATGTTTATTCTTAACAGCCCAACATTTTGTACCATAAAGCATAGCTGGTTGTATAGTGGTCTTATAAAATTTTCCCTTTCAACTTAATAGGTATTCTACATTACACAATACTCTTGATACGCATCTCCATTTCATCCACCCTTCTCTTATCCTATGTTTAAAATCCTCTTCATCTTTATGAATTATTGATCCAATATATCGAAAGCTCTTTCTCTTTGGTATCTATTGATGATCGAGTCCTGTTAGCCTTCATACTCAATTTTAGTCATGCTTAATCTAAAGCCTTAGATTTTATAGCATTAGTTTCTTGCCAAATTTCTAATTTAGCATTAACTTTACCTCTAGTTTCATCCGCTAGAACTATATCATATTAAAAAATAAAGCATACACCAAAGGACTCTCTTAAATCGATTTAGGGAGCTTCATCCATCACTAGTGCAAAGACATGGGCTTAATATTGATCCTTGAAGCAAGCCTATAGTTATAGGAAACTCACTTGTGATGCTTCACTTTTTCTCACACTAATTACAGCTCCATCATCTTAATATACTTTAGAGGAAATCCTTTCTTTTTCAAAACACACCACATAACCTCTCCAGGTTAATAAAAACCATATGAAAATTTTTTACGAGCCTCCTTATATTTTTCCATTAGACATCTAAGTAAGAAAATACCTTCCATGGTAGATTTTCTTGGCATAAAGCCAAATTGGATTTTATCGATGAAGAGAAACTATCGCATGTAATACAATAAGTGTTCATAAAGTTGCTTGGAGAATTACACGAAATATGAATCACACTTGAAATGAGAGAGAATTAATACAATCTACAATAAAATGAATAGGACTCAAAACATGAGGCCATATAAGCAATTATCTAGTGAAAAACGTATTCAGTCACATAACCAAGGCTTCCACACCTTTGAAAGTGCAATGATTCCTCTCTCTTCATGGTGTCTATAACAAGCATTGTGGGGTTAGGTTCCAAACAACATAGGGCTTATGCTAAACCATAATCTCCAACCAGGTAGAAGATTAACACCATTCCTCAGCAATACCCATTGAACCTCAAGCACAAAGAAGGTAAAGGTTCACAATGCACATGCAATATAACAGTGCAACTACAAATGATCCACGTCTTGATTTTGCACATGCACATGCAACCCCAAGCTATTAGGTTTATTCCTTGCTTTCTGAGATTGTCACGTGTCAGAATCTTTTCCCAAAAATTGGAACCCATCTCAGAGCTTTAGAACACCAAATAATTTTGCCTGGGAAGTTTGCATTACATGAGCCTCTCAATGCCACATACAAACATTGAACCTACCCATGTCGTTCAACCTTCACCTATTTTAATCAGGGTCATCTGTCCTGATATTGGGATGCAAATATCAAACAAAGATGCTATTGATTCCAACTACCAATCATTAAAATCTCTAAAGAAACTCACATGCCAACATTTTGACACTCTAAATAAGAGTTAACTACGGCATCTTTGTCAACTACAAGCGCATACAAATCCGAGGAACATCTCCTTTAAAGATTTATCCTAATCCATTTGCCATGCCAAAACCTCACACAGTTGCCATCCCCACCTCAAATTGTTCATGATTTACAAATCTATCTCAACCCGTCCTAATTCCTCTATAAACTGCAACCATGAGTACTTCTCTCTGTTTTAACCATCAACTCCAATCCTCCCCATACATCATGGCAACAATCTGTCTCCGCAAATGAGTTTTCCTCCCCTAATTACCATAGCCATTTGCCCATTCGGGCTTGGTAGAAGTTCCCCATTTTCTTACCCCAAATTTTAAATTCCACAAGATTTTAACTTATCCAAAAAAAAAAAAAAAAAATTCCACTTGATTTTAAACTCATCACCCATCCCTCAAAAAAAGTTCTATTGCAATCTTTCTAATCTATTAGCCTCATATTGAGGTTATTATATACAAATGCAAACATTCATGTAGAGAGGTGAAAATTTCAATTTATTTAGATCTACATTATATATATATATATATATATATGTATTAATATTTTGTACTCACAAAGGCTATGCTTAATATATTTTAGATCCCATTGATTCCAATATTTGAAGCTACAATCGGATCTAGTCATTCAAAAGAATCAATTCAATACATTTATTAGGCACCCACAGGTGTTATATTGGATCTGAATTAGATTTCTGATCAGTCTATATTGATTGATTGCAACCATTATGTTTTACTACTTTTTTTGGTTTTGGATCTTTATAATGTACTGTTGTAACAATATAAATAGCTATAATAACAGCTATAAATAGTAATATAACTATAAATAACAGATACAATATGAAATCCAGCTATTAATTTCCATAATAATAAGGGCTCCAAACCTACTAAGGGTGCCAAACCTGCCCTACTAATAATAAGAAAGGTAAAGCTTTTGCATTAGCAAATTGAAAACAGAATATTTTACTTACTTTTATGTAACAAATACCAAGCTTTGTTACCCATGCAGACATGGGAACAGACAACATGATGTGGGCAAAGACATGGCAAATTAAAGAACTGGACATAGACAGAAACATGGCACTGTAAATGTCCACAATTGTGGAATTTTCCCGTTCATACAACAATTTTCCAACTCATCTTCCCCCTCTAGTTATTTATGCCTCTTTTCATTCCTTTTCTTTTGTTTTCCCCAAGTTCTAATCTAATCCAAACCCTTGCTTTCTTCCAAGTTTATCTTGATCAAAAGAAAAATAGTTTATTATCTGTTTGGGATGAATCTTTGTCAGGTTGGATTACAGTATTTAGCTGGAGATATATCTGGGGGTAATGCTCGTTGTATTGCAATGCTTCAAGCTTTTAAGGAAGCCATTGAGGACTACTCCACACCACAAAAAAAAACTCTTGCGAGAGATTTAACTGCAAAGATTAGTAGTTATGTATCATTCTTTATTGAATGCAGGCCACTTTCGATCGGCATGGGAAATGCAATAAGGTTTTTAAAGACCCGTATATCAGACTTGCCTCTAACTCTTTCTGAATCAGAAGCAAAAGCAGCACTTTGTTCAGATATTGAGCATTTCATTAATGAGAAGATAATACTTGCAGACAAGGTCATAGTTAGACATGCTGTTACGAAGATTAGGGATGGAGATGTTCTTCTCACTTATGGATCGTCATGTGTTGTTGAGATGATTCTGTTATATGCCCATGAGATGGGGAGAC
Organism: Quercus glauca; assembly: GCA_023736055.1. NCBI lineage: Eukaryota > Viridiplantae > Streptophyta > Magnoliopsida > Fagales > Fagaceae > Quercus > Quercus glauca. The sequence goes on along the minus strand of CM043324.1, from coordinate 26,098,601 downwards.
AGTTCCGTGTTATGGTAGTAGACTCTCGTCCAAAGCTTGAAGGCCAAGCAGTACTTCGTAGGCTGGTAGCGAAGGGTCTGAGTTGTACATATAGTCATATAAATGCGCTCTCTTATATTATGCATGAAGTTACAAAAGTGTTTCTGGGTGCAGCCTCTGTATTATCCAATGGAACTGTGTATTCAAGGGTTGGGACTGCGTCTGTTGCGATGGTCGCTAATGCTTTCCATGTTCCAGTTTTAATCTGCTGCGAAGCCTATAAATTTCATGAAAGGGTACAGCTTGATTCTATCTGCTTTAATGAACTAGGTATGCCATCTTATATGAGCTGATGTTTATTTGTTTTTCTCCTTTAATTACATTATATTCACCAAACACACTCCCAATCCCTCTAGAATGGAAGCCTTGTGCCACTGGGTATGATAAAGTCTGAGCATCTTCTCTTGCAGGTGATCCAGATGCTATTGCAAAAGTTTCTGGAAGAACGGATGTGAACTATCTAAATAATTGGGCTAATAAGGAAAATCTGCAACTGTTGAATTTAATGTAAGTATATCACAAAAAGAAAAATAAGTTAAAATTTTTTTTTCCTGAATTATTCAAATTTCACTTACCTTGCTGGGACTCTGTGACAGGTATGATGCTACTCCGTCAGATTATATCTCCATGATTGTCACAGATTATGGCATGGTAAGTGTTGTAATATAGATAATTGAATTTTAGTCTTTACCATTTATTTATAAGCATGCCAAGGATTAGTACCTGTTCTTCACAATCCAAGGACACCAATACGCAATCTGTGTTTGGCATAAATTACTTGAAATACATGCTAAATCTTTAGTGGTAGAATTACACTTTTCATCTGGAAGCTTGAGATTTTTCTAATTTGTAGTATTAATTATTCTCTTATTCTTATTATTGTAGATCCCACCCACAAGCGTACCTGTCATTGTTCGTGAGTATCGGAGAGATCACGTGTTTATCTAGATAAAGTCTGCATGGGCTACACTATTTTCTGGATAAAGGCTCATCATTTTTCTGCGAATGTCCCTGGAATGAAATTTGAAAATTTTTTATTTCAACACTTAGGAATATCTCTTACCATTTTTCGTCTGGAAATGGTAATGTTGTGTCATATGTCTCAATGGTATTTGAGTTTTTTTGGGAAAACATAACCAAGTGAAGAGTGCATAATTTCGCCTCTCCTAAACATTCTACATTTATTGTAATCCAAATATTTTCTTGTATATGATTGCTTGGCTTGCAAGTTCTCATAAATGTTGGTAATGAATTGCTAGTAATTTTTTTTTCCACAAATACATGTTGATTTGTTTGCCAAAAAAATCTCTTGGTTGAATTCATTAGTTGAAGATCTGTCCCCCAGAAGAGCTTTGGTGGCTTTGAATAGATTACTGTCCTTTAACATTGTGACACTCAGTCGACATTTCTAAGCTATTATTTTATCATTGAGCAAAAGAAAACTAAAATTTAATCTGTTTGGCAAGTCGGTTAAAGGTCATAATGAATGCACAAAGCTTCCACTTTTATGATGTTTATTAGGAGATGATTTTTTTTTTTTATAAACTGCAATGTTCATAGAAATAAAACAAAGTACAACTAAGACAATCTACCTACAGGTGGAGGCGAGAGCTCCTGGTGGATTGTATTTATTGAAGCAAAAAGAGTTTTTGGTGTTAAGGGAAAACTTTGCAACTGCATGAGCAGCCATATTGCAATCCCTTTTAACCCATCTAAGCAAACAACCTAAGAAACTAGACTTAAGCTTAAAATACTGCTAATAATGTTAATAATAGACCACTCAAGGATAACATTCTCTGAGGAAAGAGGATCAAAACAGTTTTGGCATCTCCCTCGATGATGATGTGGTTCCAATCTTCTTCATGTGCGAATTGGGCAGCCCAGAGAATGGCAGAGGCTTCGGCTACAATTGGAGAGCTGAAGGTTTGGATTTTGGACCAGATTTTGATGATGTCCCCCACACTGTCTCTAGCCACTACAGCTAAAGCAGAAGATGAATTAGAGAGTGTTGCATCAACATTCAACTTGATCCAAAGATTGGAGCTTCCCATTTGGCTGGGGGAAGGGCTGAGTTGGGAGAGGCATCTTCCTTTGTGAGCAAAGCTGAATATTCATTCAACTTATGTCTTACCCGCTTAAAGGATTCTTCTATGTTGATTTCTGCACATTGGTTCAGCACTTGGTTCCTTAGGTATCAAATCTCATCAATTACGATGGCCATATTAAGTGGAATAAGCCACTGATCTTCAACTCGGCAATAGGCCTTTGGGGGGGTCAGGATCATTTTAATGATGTCCTCGCAATTCATGATTTGATGCTCTTCTGATTTGAAGCCCCAACAACTTGAGTAACCATATTGCTCGTGCTACTGGGCATTTGAAGAATATATGTTGACTTGTTTCATTTTCTTGTTTGCACAACTCAAATGGGATCAGATGAAATGAAACACTTCTTCTGCTCAGGTTATCCTTTGTAGGAAGAGAATTGGAGCCGATTCTCCAAAGTAACATCTTCACCCTCTCTGGAGCTCTAAGGTTCCACAGCTTGGACCAATGAATTTCTGTGCCGTTAGGAGTTCGGTCAGTGGTGACTCGGTCCGCAAATCTTACTAAAAACTTTCCTTTAGGATCAAGTGTCCATATGAGCTTATTCGGCCTAGCCCCTGTTGGTAAATGAATAGATAGAATTGCTTGGGCAGATTCTGGTTCAAATATTTCGTGGATGAACTCAGACTTCCACTCGTGTGAATTCTAATTGATCAGCTGGGAAACCATTAGAGGGGATGAGATGGGGTGCTCTGACTTAGGCCTTGGGATGAAAGCTAGGCAGCAATGTACCCTTGCTAGATGTTGACTGACGCTCCATCTCCTATAAGATAGCAAGCACCCTTGATTGGTAAGCATCCTTACCCCTATTCTTCTTCTTCTTCTTCTTCTCTCTCTCTCTCTCTCTCTCTCTCTTTATTTTTTGGAAGATGTTGATTTCCGGCCTTGAACCTACCACTTATTTTTGGTGGAAGGCACTTGCTATCGTTTTGAGGCCTATCCTCTAAGAGGTTAAAAACCTTGCACATCTATTCTCCATTTTAGAGTGTCCTTTGTCTGTTTCATGAGTTAAAAGACCTCTGGCAGAACCTTGTGATTTGTACTGTAAAAACTGCTCAAACTTTCGGGAGTTATGCTCAATAAGGGGGCTGTATATAAAACGAGGAATTAACAGTTTTGTACGGACCAAGTTTGAGATAAAACAAATCATGCGACTATAGGTTAGAAATTTGTCAACAACTGGAACCATCTGGACATGACTTTATCTGCCCCTCCATTGATTGCTCCAGGCCCTAGTATCCATTGGAATGGCCAAAGAATTTGACCATCAAACAAGAAAAAAGTTATCTCTAAATCTTCTTCAATTCATTACATGGTGATTGATAAAATCTTTTGTATATTTTTAGTCACATGATCTATTTAGTGAGTCATGTAAATTTTTTTTTTTTTTAGTTTATTTTTATTTTTATAAATCAAGTCATGTTACGTATCTATATCTATATCTATATTTATCTAAAAGTTAAAGCGTAGTATTTATTGTTGATACGCTCCATTTGAGCTACGTTAGTATCCACGTCATTATCATTTTTCTTTCCAATTTTTCTATAATTTTTTTTAACATTTACTCATTTTTTTAAATATTTACACTTTCTCCAATATTTCTCTATCCCTTACCTTTTCATCTCCCCACTACCCTTTACCTTAATATCACTCTTCATGTTTCTTTTTTTTGTCATTTCTTATTCACACTTTCTTACTATAAATTTGTCATTCTCTTCCATTTTTTATATACTTTTCCCTCACAAAAAAGGTTCTCTCTCTCTCTCTCTCTCTCTCTCTATTTTTTGGTTGATTTTTTATTTTTCTTGCATCTCTGCTCTAGGTTGATAAATTGTTGTATTCTTTAGAACTTTATATTGAGCTAATGTGATTTGGTTTTGTGATTTAAGTTTTTTTCTCTCTTTAATTGTTAATTTTATTACATGTGTTTTTCTTTAAATTCTTAGTTTGGGTTGCTTTAAATTCACCTATTTAGTTATTCTATATATGTTATTTTTGAACAACATGACATTTGTTCTATGAAATTCTTTTTAGACTTGATACATTATCTTTTCATTTGATTTTTTTTTCTCTCTCCTCATGTGTAGCGATTGACTTCTAACAAAAACTATTCTATTTATATAATTAGAAATTTATCTCTTCTTAATTCCAACAGTTTAAATTTTGTATGGGCCATAAGAAACAAAGGGGTTTATAATGCATTCATATTCTCCTCATATCGTAATAAATCTGAATAGTTGAATAGTGTTGTTGTTTAATATATCACTACTACATATTTTTTCTTGAAAGTTATATATCATCGATCATAACACCAAATGGATATTTCAAAGTCCATTTGCATGATAACTTTGCTATTTGGTGAGTTGAAACATTGTTGAGTAATGATGTACATTAGATTGTATTTGTAGCCTCTTGACTTGCAAAGGGTAAGTACTGATTTATGTTAAGTTTTTGTTATTGGTATTATGAAAAGCAATAAAACAAGATAATTCACGTTCAGCTTTCAAGTTTTTTTTTTTTTTTTTTTTTTTTTTTTTTTTTTTTTTTTTTTAAATGCTTAGCTTTCTAGTAACCACCAATTCGTTTTGCTAACTTAACATCATAAAGTAACCTTAATTTAGTTATATGGATAGGGTTTATCATTTTTCATATTGCAATATATATATATATATATATTCAAGCTAACATTAATAGTACTACTACAATTGACCACTTAAACTCAGCCAATCCTCCATATCATTAAATTATTAATATTTTCTCTCTTTTTTTTTTTAATTTTTAAAAATTAAACATATAATGTTTAAATTAAATACAAATAAATAAAAATTTCCTTATAAAATCGAACTCATTTTTTTTTTATAACATTTATACTTTCTCCAACATTTCTTATTCCTTTCACATTTTCATCTCCCCACTACTCCGGCCTCTATCTTAATATCACTTTTCATCTTTCTCTTTATCTTCATTTATTTTGTTTTTTTTTATTCTTATCCTCTTATTATAAATTTTTCATTATCTTTTCTATTCTATATTTCTATGCATAATTTTCCCCTTAAAAAAGGTTATTTTGCTCTCTCAATTTTGTGGTGGATTTTTTATATTTCTTGCATCTCTGCTTTAGATTATTAATTTTTTGTATTTTTAAGAAATCTACTTTGAGTTGATGCAATTTAATTTTGTTCTTTTTTCCTTTTTGTTCTCTCTAATTGTTAAATAATATCCTATTGCATTATAAAGAATATAATATTATTTTATTACATAACGTGATTTGGATAATTATACCATATAAGAATTTTATATTAGTTACATAGACAGCAGTAAAACAATAATATATATATATATATATATATATATATATATATATATATGTGGGGGCGGGCCCAAAGTTATGAATTGGGCTCGAGGCCCAATTTATATACCATTGCCTGTCCGAAGAAGAGCAAGAGGTCACGGCCGTGCCCCTTTGGAGGATATACGCTTGGGAATGAATAATGGGATATGTCCGAAGACTTTCCCCACTGTCCGAAGAGGTCCCATCGTCTGATCAACATGGTGCTGAATCAATCAAATGTGCTGGGGGCAAAAGCGGCCCTCCCAACTGATTCCGAGGAGGAGAGCAAATCCTGGGCGTGAATGGGGACGTGGAGGATGTAAAATATCTCAAAGAGAAAGCTGCCACCACCGCATTTAATGCACTGCAGCAGCTTTCCTGGCCGCATTTATGTGGAGAAGACACCTGAACAGTTCAATCTCAGCTACCACCACTCAAGGCCTACTAAAGCAGATGACTGATGTGACGTATACTGAAGTGGACGCTTGGATGAAGAACAAGTGTGCGGTTAAGATGAAGAAGGAGGGGGATATATAAAGGGCAGAAGCCTCTGGAGGAAAAGGAAAAAAATTGTATCCACTAAGTTTTTAAATGTTAGGCCTCTTTGGACCAAAGAGATTCTTGTTAAACGCTAGTCTGAATCCCTTCTTACATTGGTTTGCTTGTATGAACCGTTGCTAAATCCATAACCAGCCCAGTTGTTTAACCCATTCTCTACAAATTTATTGTTGGGAATTTGTTGGGCTCACAACACAAAGAGCTGATACCTGGCCCAACAAATTTGGACCCTACAATATATATATATGGGATAGCTCTAAAAAAATTATCACGCACAACGTGCGGATCTGCAACTAGTTTAAATAAAATGAATCGTCATGTAATTAGTTGGAAGAAAATCTTTCAAATTATTTAGGAGGAAAACTTTGTCTATCAAAGAAAGTGACCTTGCATATGAAGACGATTTGACCGAAAAATATATTTTTAAAGTTAATTGTCATTACTCAATGCCAAATTCTTAGCTAAAATTTCAAGTTTATTTCCTCAAGTTAAGACTTAATACGGAGAATATTTTTTGTGGCATTTTTGACACTCTAGATGTGTCGTTTTTAAATACTCATTTATCTCCCATTACACCCAGGTGCGAGTGGAAATAAGATTTCTAATATATATATATATATTTATTTATTTATTTATTTATATATAAGAAGAAAACCTCCCAGGTTTATTTGGAAAATATTGTTGCCTTCCAAGTTAATTTGGATTTTTCTCAAAGAAATCCCACGTCCCAACCACACTGGTCTTTACATAAGTTTTCTTTTCTTTTAAAAACAATCAAATCAAGTTTTGGGGACATCCTTTCTCAAAAAAAAAAAAAAAAAAGTTTTGGGGACATCTTTATTTTATAATGAGAGGAGTACTGAAGCATTTTTTTTTTTTTCGTTTATCATTATTACAATTAGTATGACACAATTTTTATCATAACTTGCTAAAGTGGTTGATTGTGAGTTGTTAAGTGTTTTCATTTAATCCGTTCACCATTACCATTACAACAAGTATAGGGACATAACTTTTGCTAAAACTTGTTGAAATGATTGATTTTAAATTTATAGGTATTGGGAAAAAAAAAATGTGGTAGGTCTATTAACCCTATGTTTAAATGGAGGAATATTTCAGCCACCTTACCTCTCTTTCCATCTCCCTTTGTTCCTAACATACCTTAAAATTAATTAATTATCCACCACTGACAGTTGACCATTTTAGTAAGTTGTGACAAAAATTGTGTTCTAGACTTATTGTTAACATTTAGCACTGTGTAAAAAAGTATATAAAAATGAAGTGTAGTTTGAGAAGAATTATTATAATGGATAGATAGAAATATACTCGATGCATTCTTCCAAAATAAAATCCACTTCTTATAAAACTTTTGAACTTTGTTACTCTCTCTTTTAGACTTCATTATCTTCAAGTACTTGTTGACTTCTTTCGTCCTGAATGTTATCATTTGTCTTTTGGTTTGTTTTGTTCTCCTATGTGGCTTTTTGAACATTTTGAAATTTTTTACAGTGAATGTACAATTTACTTTGCATTTTGGAATTTGTTGGATTCCTTTGTTTTTGTTAGGACATATGTGTTTACATGTTAGGAACATATGTCATACTTTATGTAAATTGGCTAATCCTTTGACAAAACACACTCTACTTGTAATTGGGTAGTTCTTGGTGTTTTTAATACTTCAAGAAACTATGTTTCAAGATCAAGTGTTGAAGTCATCAAGTCTGTCCAAGAAAAAGCAAGTTGAAGTGCAGAAGTTTTAAAGCTCGACACCTGCTCGACACCTACCTCGACACCTGTTAGCTGTCGAGACTTAAAAAGTCAGAATTCCAATCTGATTTTCTTGGGATCCGTGAATGTGTTTTTGGGCCTTCTTTTCTTCTAACCCTAAACATATTTAAGGAGTGTTTTAAGAGCCGTCAACATAGACACAAGTTGCATAAGCATTGAGCAATCCTTGTTCAAGCAAATTGTGCTCTGAGACGAAGTTCTTAACCTAGATCATCTTCTTCAAGAAGTTGCTGTGTATTGTGCACCTTAGGGTTTTGTGACCAAGCATCTTCCTGATCTTCATGCATAGGATGATCTGAAGAACTCTGCAGCCAACCTCTCATTCTAAAGTTGGTGATTGAAGTCGCGTACTGGGATCCGCGCATCTGGTTAGTCACGTACTTGGGAGCCGTGCATCAAAGGGGGAACTGTCACTACAGATCAAGTCCAATTGGGTATTGGGGTAAGGGTTCAACTGTAGGTTGGTAAGGTACTTGGGATTCCTTTACTTGTAATCGCTTGATTTGATAATAGTGGAGTTTCGGGAGTGGTGACCTGAAAATCACCCGGTGGGGTTTTTGCCGTTAGGGTTTTTCCCCATTCGTGAACAAATCACCGTGTCTTTTATTTTCCGCTGCATATTTTGTTATTCGGTGATTTGTTTGTGCTGCCACGTATTTGCATGTTAAATTGATTAATTAATAACTTGGCTAAATTAATTAATTAGTTTAAATCACAAGGGGTCATTCAGTTTGTGGCCTATCAGTTTTCTTGCCACTCGGTATTTTTCCTATGCTTTTGTTTCCTTTTGCAAGTTCTCTCGATTGGATTCTAAAACAGTTATTTTCATCATCTTATAAAAAACTAACCTCATCGCACGCGCTTCGTGCATGCGATGAGACTTTTTTTTTTTATAGTGTCATAATTTTTCATTCATTTCAATTTGAAGTTTACACGTTTTCTCATTAATATTACACATAAAAAATAAAAAATGTTTAAGTCTTGATTAGGGGAAAAAAAGTGAAAATGTTGGGCTTAGTAGTCCTATTTTGTAGCCCCCCAAAAAAAAAAAGTGTTTTTATTTTATATATATAATTTTTATTTTGAGAAGCTAATTTATAAGTGGATAAAGCAATTTGAAAATCAACAGGAGAGTGACCTTATTTTTTAGGCAATGTTTTAGTGGGAGTTAGAGTTGTATTTTTCCTGGATTGTCCTTTAGTTTGACTCTACTTAAACATAGGAGTATATGGGCATTTTTGAACAAAAAAAATGAGGATCCCAAATAGGAGAAGCCCCTTAAATAGTAGTATTGAAAACTGCGAATGATTTGAAAATGTAACTTCTATTTGGACTTCCACTTTTTTATCATTGTCAAATAATTATGATAATGATGCTCAACTTCTTTTTTTATTTTTTTGATACATCAATAATTAGAGATAGTGATATTTGAACCTAGGATGTTTCCGTTGAAAAAAAAAAAAAAAAAAGACTAGAAGATGCCAGTTGAGTTATAAGGCTCTAGGCCTCAACTATTTCTTATATTCTCTTTTTGAACCTGCTTTGGATAGACTTCCCTCTGCTTCATTCTCAAAAAAAAAAAAAAAAACCTTCCCTCGGCTTAAAATTTAACAAGTAGAAACTTTGATTATGAGATATCTTACTTTAGCAATCTTGGATTTTGGAAGTACACATAAGGCAAATATAAGAAAATAATATATGCTAAAAGTCTATCGCGTATGAACACTAGCATTGACACATTTTTCTTTTTTGCTGGTGCAAAAAGACTTGATAAGATTTCAATCCACATTATTAGAGTATCCACACAAGACATCTTTCCTCCATCTCCTTAGCACAAAAGAAAAAAAGGAAAAAAAGAAGAAGAAAAAGAAATAGAAAATGAAGACATCTTTCCCTCCCCAATTCCAACCTGTGAAAAAGTACCATTGACTCTCTATTTTCTTTCCTGTGAGTAAGCATTGTTTACCTTGTATTTTCTTCTTTATTTCTCCATTGTCACTCTTTCCTCTTCTACCAACTACTTAAGCACAACAATAATAACAAAACCTTAGTCCCAAAATTTCAAAGCCGACTATAGATCCTCGACATATTAGTTAGAGACAGTCAAAAATATTCATTTTCTCTATTTTACTCTATCTAAAGTCATGTTCTCTGTTACTTTCTTAATTGACAATCTTTTTTGTTACTTCTACAGTTCTACTAATGTAATTTTTGGTCTTCTTATCTCTGTCTGTTCACCAGACAGATTAGTTAGGGTCTTCTACCAACTACCAAGTAGAGCCTTTTAAACACATATATTTTCTTGCTTTTGTTGTAGTTTGAAAACGTACAGATTCACTGAGCATCCAGGTTAAAATGACAGCCACAACATAAAGATTTGCTAAGCTGCTTCATAACATTACTGGTATGTTCAAATAATCAGATACACTTATTCGTCTGTTTCCTTCTCTTGTTAGCATTTTTCAGTTCAACTGTACAACAAATGATGTCCACCTAATACATACAACCAAAAAAAAAGGTGAATTGCACACCCGTTTCCCTTTTCTAAGTGGGAAAGGTAATATACAAGTCGTCATCTCAAGATATGACTAAGAAATCTGTGGAAATAAATAGTCAATATCAATAAGCAACGCTATGTCTCTGTCATCATTTTTGTTTCTTGTCAGAACCAGCAGTACTATTATCTGCGGCAGCGGAAGCTGCCAATTCCATCAACCTCTCATAGTCTATCTCAGTTGACTTGAACTTTAACTTGATCCCACCCTGAGTCCATGACCTGATACAAAGGAGAGCTTGTGTGCTATCATGTGGCATACAAAGTCTTTGCTTATCTATCTCATCAGCTTTGCTGCAAAACAATTCTTCAGGTGCTACTGAAGTCGCCTGCACAGCCAAGAAATCTCGAGCCATCACAGAAAGTCGGGGGTAGCGTGTACTATTGACCTTCCACCACTCCAGAACGTCTGTTGGTATTGGAGCTGGAGGCTCAGACAGATACTGAGTGAGTTCATCAGTGGCGGTGCTCAAGCTTGCTCTTCGTTTCTTTCGAGCAATTTCCTCTGCAAAAGAGACACTCCCTCCATCTTCAATCTCTTGAGCACTGTATCCACTAGTCATGGATGGAAAATGGCTGGTAGAGTAATATCTCATGAAATGCGTTCTTGCTTCCTCGAGATAGTTTTCTGAGCTGAGACTCTCAGAAATTAGCTCTCCTTTAATTCGAGGATCAAGAATTGCTGTCATGTATGTGAATATGTTGCAAACCTGGCTATTGTAATTTCTAGCCTTTATGGCCATGTCTTCGGCCGCATTCTTTAGCCAGTCTGGGCTGAGACGGGAGTCTCTGCAGACAGCAATCGTCTCAGAGATGTGATCCATAAAGAAGAGAACCAGTCCAATTGTGGGAACCTTGCTTGTGCATATGGTAGTTGTTGTTTTGTAAAACGGTTCTAAATATTGATGCACGATATTGACTGCATTCTTCTCTGTGGAGTTCAGCAGCATCCTATTGCCTAGTTTCTCCTCATACTTCCTGATAACAGCATCGATAGACTTACTAGCCTGTGTCATGTAAAATTCAACTCCATCAATAGCCACTACATCAATGCATCTGTGACACGCACAAACACAATAGAGGCCACAGGCTATTTTATGCAATTATCATCAATAGCAACTATGTCAAAAATTACACATCCAATGACACCTACAAGATAGAACTACAACCACTAGCATGTAAGGCATACTTCAACAGCTGCGGTACTTTTTTTAGTATACAAATACCATTTATCAGGCATATTGGAGATGCAGGGTATCAAATCCTGTACCTCTTGCATGCATAGCAAGTGCTCTAGTGCTCTAACATTTGAGCTACGTCCCCAACAGCTGAGGTACTAAAGTACACAGTCTATATTTTTCAACAACCATTCAGAGAATTGGAGAGCTGTCTTGTTAGTGATTATATCAGGAAATTATATTACGTAATTAAATTTGGTGGTAATAGCATCATTAAACAAATAAATTAACAAATAAAGAGGGGAATTTTACCCTTGTCATGCATCTGTGATTCTGTATGTTTCAAAAGCAGTGAGTGTTCACTTATACAATATATGCAAAAATTGTTTATCCATTAGCTTCAAGGCAGTGGTTAAAGTACTTTTTTTAAATTAAAAAAATTGATAAATAATACTTTTACTGATAAAGACAGATATTTTATGAACAAATCATGTATACACGAAACTTTTCTAGAGAAGAGTATAGAGAAAAGAATTCTAGTATACAAGTGAATGCATGTAACTAACCCCCATGCAACAAGACCACTCAAACAGAGATCTTATAGACAAAGATTTCAGCTCAATATTTGAAACCTCTGCACCATTAAAAGTGCAATTATTCCTCCCCCTTCAAAGCATCCACATCAGACATAAGGGGGCCATATTCCACACCAAATGGCTGCCACATTTTCCAAACCAATTCCACCATCCAAAGAAGAGCTCCATAACAGCCTTACACATCACTCAATGTGTCCCAAACATAGAAATAAGTACAGACCACAGCTCCTGAGCCACATCATAATGCAGTAGCAAATGCTCCATATTCTCACCTTTACATGTAATACATGCAATATCAATCCACCAATATAATTTCCTCTCTTCATAAGATTGGCACATGTCAAAATTTTGCCCCACATAATTGTCCATTCAAAAAATGGAACCATTGTAGGAGCTATACTACACAACTCTTTAATGTGAAACCTCTTAAAATCTCATAATAAGAACAACATCAAGTTGACTATTGCTGATCAACCTCCAGCTCAAATGGTCAAGACCCTCTCCCCTTGGGATATTAGCATACAAAGTATCAACAATAATTCCACATATTGAACCAACTTTTAGGAGATATATAATCTACTGCATTGATCTTGGTACTACACCATGCATGAAATTTAGAAAACCTCAAGAAGCTCCAATTCCCGGTCATTGATAGCTCATTCAAAAGCAAATATTCCAAGATCGTATCCCTGCTTCATATAGCCTGCAAATCTCTCCCAACCTGAATGGATGCTTCTAAAGACTACAACTATATGTTCTTCTTACAACCCTAGTTGTCCATTGACCCAAATCTTATCCATTATTTGGTCCGACAACCCATCTCCATTAATGATTTCCTTCCACCGGATATCTTCATAACCATTTACCCAACAAAGCTTCATTAAATGCGCCCAATATGGTCACCCAAACCCAATATATTATTGAACAAACAGTGTTCCACTCCACCAGATGTAATTTGAATTCATCCTCCAATCCTTCCAACAAAAAATTTCACTGCGACCTTTTCAATTTATTAGCCACGTGTAGGAATAGTAAATAATGTTTTCATAACACAGCAGCTGGCTGTTCTCCCAATAGAACTACTTAACACCAAAATAAATAAATAAATAAATCCCAATTCCAAATAGAGCTATTTAAAGCATCCTCAACGGGATCGTTACTTGGCTCTATGGCTATCTAACCCCCAACAACTATCTAAACAGTAACTCACCACACTAGGCAAGACACTAGCTGAGCAACTTCAGCTTCTCTTTCTTTTTTTAATAATCCAACATCTCTGATCTCTCTCTCTCTCTCTCTCTCTCTCTCTCTCTCACACACACACATGGTCATCCAACAACTCAAAATACAGCAAAAATTCCAGTAACCACAAAGTGGTCAAACAATAAGTAGGAAGCACACACGGTGGCCTAAACAATGAGCTGGTATATGGTGTACCCGGCATATATGCCGGGTCACTCACATACTGGCGGGTCCCACATACTGTGGGGCCCGCCTAACGTGTGAGAGACATGCCATGTACAACATATAATTTTCGCTAAACAACCCATGCAACAATCACCCCACCCAGCAGCTCCCCCACACCTCTCAAATCTTCCCAAACCAGCAACCCAGATGCTCTCCACCATCACTCACAGAACACAATCACTCAAACCACCCTCACTAGATTAAAACTCCCATCAGGCACCCTTCCAGAAACGAAAAAAGAATAAAAGAAAGCACTCAAAAGCCAAGAAAAACCCACATGTATTGTGTGCTCCCCGAGAGTGTGAGAAGAGAGAGGGGTTTGTGAGGTGAAGGGAGGAGAGAGAGATGAAAAGGGTGAGGGGACAGCTGAAATGAGAAAAGGAATAATATAATAGTAAAGGAGAAGATTTAAATGGAGTAGAGAAAGAACAAAGATTTTGTTGGACAAGGTTTGAAAAGGTGGAAAGCTAAATTAGAAAGCTGCTTTTTAGCTGAAATTTTGGCTAGTTCATTGAGGATGCTTTTAATAGCCTGATTTCAGACTTTTGGCTAGTTTCTTCCAAGACTCCAAGTTGTGCTGACAAAGCTTCATTCCTTAAATCAAAACATTCTTCTAAAAGGTTAATAACTTCTTCACTTTTTCTCTAAGAAGGAAATAAAAAATCAATCGTATCTGGATTTTTTTTTTCTCACATTTAATTGTAATTTATAATTAATTCAATTAAAAACATAACTATTTGGCCAAAAGTTCAAATAGACTTTTCATTTGTGAATTTCGCTATCATAAAGTAGGAGAGTTAGACAACACAAGCAAGTACCTTGCGCACAATATCTAGCATCTGGTAATTGCCACTCCACCTTGCTGAAGCATCCAGTGGAAATTTCCAACTACCTTCTTGATAGGCTGTAGTTAATTGAATAAAATCTTCAGTCATCTCTCCGGATGCATTCAACTCAAGTAAAAACTCCCGGATCTTAGAGATTACTGGTTTTGTGGTTCTCAATCCGTCATCTATGATCAAGTTCAAAGTACGAGCAGCACAGGGAATGTAACAAAAGGGACCCACTTTCTGACCATCAAGGTCCTCTTTCAAAGTGTGGCAGGCAAGCACGGCAGTTTGACTGTTATCGTGGGTGCAGGAGAGGACTCTATTCTCAATATTGTACATCTTAAGAACCTTCACCAGGGAGTGATAAATCTCGGCACCCCCACAAGGTTGAGGTATGTGACAGATATCAAGCAGCACTTTTTGGAAAGACCAGTTCTCATCAATCCACTGACATGTGACACTCATATAATAAATCTGTTCGTAGGAAGTCCAGAAGTCAAGTGCGATGGAGACCTTAGAGGAAACCTGGTCCAAAGATGCTCTTACATCTTCCTGCATGCTATTGAAAACTTCACGAAATACTGCTTTATACCTCTCACCTGGCCAGAGTTGTATTGATGGGTTCAGAAACTTATAAGAATTTACTAACCACTTTTCTTCCAAGGCTGAAGGAGGGAGAGAAGCTACAATGAGCCACTTAAGGAGCAACCAATTTAGATGATCATAATCCACATGGGACACTTTTGCTTGAGGTTGAGATTTCTTGATTACAGTGGTGGTGGGCTGTGGTGCTGAATTGCTGACAGCATCCCCTGACTTGTCATATCCTGGATGCCGATTACCCAGGTGCCTTCCCAAATTTCCTTCACCAATAAAGGAAAAATTAATGAGATAGATACAAAATTTGACCACAACATGATAGGCTCAAACCCGGAGACAGATATAAGAAATATAAATTGGATAACAGCCCTTTTGGTTTTGGTGAAGGTGGGGAAGGGGTTTGCTTTTAGCAGGCTTGCTTATATAAAGTTCGGGGAAGGGGGATTTTCCATTTCCCATTATTAAATACTTCTTTATAAGCTCATGACTGGTCAAAGTTAATTGGCTTATAGATAAACAAACAAGAAAGAGGAAGATGCAAATCCAGTTAACAAGTTGAGAGTGAGTGCAACTAATAGCCACTCATACAAGAAGTGCTGAGCTTCTTATGAAGCACATTGTAATAGTTTCATAGATTGCTTATAAAAATATTTGGATTTTGTTATTGTAACCCTTGAATCTCTTAGACAAATTGCAAGGGATAATAGAGAAAAGGTATCAAAATAACATTAATATTATCAAGAACAAAAACAAGAAGAAAGCAGGTGCACAAAAAATGACCAGTGGCAGTCGCAATAGAATAGCTCTGTCCACAAAATTTGCACCTCCGACTTTTTCCATCAGGAGCTGTCTCAAAAAACTTGAGATAAACTGATGTCATTGTCTTCTTTCTCGGTTTAGCTGTAGTAACAGCATTTGCATTTCCCTTTTCTGAAGAACCCAATCCAATATCTATTGGATCAATGTTTGGAAGCAGTGCCATATCCATCACAGATTTGGATTCCATATCTACATCAAGAACCAACAAATAAAAACAATCATAGATTCATAGGTTATTCATTATTGGAAGTCCAAAGTTCAAAAGCCCAATATCCACATTACAAACAAAATAAATGGCAAATCTACTGCTCAATAAGGATTAGTATTTCATTTGCAGTAAATGATCATTAAAAATAAATAAAAAGGGGAATCTTCTCCTACCAGATGTCTGGAGATCAGTAGAACCATAAAAGAAACACCACTTCAAACAAACTGACACATATACATGTTAAGAACTAAGAAGCTCAAAAAGCCAGCAATAATCGTAGACTTGTTCATAGACATTTCTGATCAAGAATGAGATATGCTTTAACTACAGACCAAGTGTGGCAATAAGATATTTTCCCTTGTCAAAGAAAACAGCCTAATCTGAATGTTTGCTCCCTGCAACTTCCTCTATGCAAGTCTTATGAAGAATTGGAGTTTTTTTTTTCTTTGAACAAAAGAAGCCTACCTTCATCTACCCTAATCCTCATATATCAATCACAAATGGTTTCATAAGAAACAAATATCTTTTACTAAACCTGTAGAAAGAAACATTCCTACGAAATCCTGCAACACATTTCCAACTCCTAAATGTACACTGCATAAATCCTTTTATTTTGGTATAAATAAATCCTTTTACCTCTCAAGCTTAACAATGGAAATTGAAAAGGAAAGCCTTGAATTTTTGTTAAATTGCTTATTCATTACCAAATAAAAGAAGTACATGAACCTTGGTTTTGGATGAAAAATCTATAGCAGAAACTAAGCATTATCCTATATGAAGACACATTAACCAATCCATTCATTCCTTGCTCTTTCAATAGTAAAGGTAGAGGAACACATCCATGTTAAGATCAGTGTATGTAGTCAAAGGTGACAGATGACCTTAAGACACCAAGTTCTTGTATCGCCTAAGGCATGAGGCAATAAAAAGACGCTAGCTCAAGTGAAGCCAGGCTCCGTACTCTAAATATAGTTATTATACATATAATAAAATCAAATCATATGTACATAATGATTATTAAGCATGGATTGAATTTTCAAACTGGTTGAAGGCTTTACTAATTAATCCAAGAACAGACTTTACAACAATCTCATACAAAAGTTTTCAAAATACAAAAAGAGAAAAACTGTTAAAGCCAAAGATTGATATGATTGAAATTCAAATCTATCAAAAAAAAAAACATTCCTAAATTGATGCAAAAACAAAGAGAGGTGAGAGTGAAGAAAGTATGAGAAAGGGACCCACTAATGTGAATTTAGTATATATATCCATTTTAGTTTTTCCAAATTACAAAATTACCCTTTCGTTTCTAAATTTCATAGAGGCTCTCACGTGAGCGCCTTAAAGCCTGTTTAAGGAACTAGCCTAGGCTCTAAAGGCGAGAGAACCACACTAAAGGAGCCTCGCTTCAAGGCTTTAAAGGCACCTTAGTGGTGCCTTGCCTTGCCAGGCTTGCCTTTGACTACATTGATTAAAATGTAAGAATTTTGATCCATATCAGCCTCTACCTTGCTTTAAGTATCTCAATATGTATGACAAGTATTTCTTATATTGTCATGCATGAAATTGGCTTCTATGTAGTATAAATTACACATAAATATTATGCAAGACAACGTTGTCTGCATTGCTAGCATCTAATCTTCATTGTCAACAAACAATGGTAGTATAAAAAACAAAGGCAAATTCATCACACAACCTTATGTATATGTGTTATTCCATGGATGACTATCAGCTATTATTTTCACTATTTACTTGTTTTTTTAACATTTTTCCCCCACGTAAGTAAGTTTTTTACTTTTCACCTATTTCCCTATGGAGAAAGTGATTAAATGTTGGTTTGCCCTTATGATACCAAAGTAGGGCATGATTGTGGGCAGACTTGAATGTTTGTATACTTTCAAGCTCTTTTTGGAAGCCTAATGTTTTAAGTAGGCAAATTCATCACACGACCTTATAGTATCTCATATGTAAGTTACTATCCCCGGTCTGAAGAAGTTGTGCATATTGAAACATATTGGGATACGTTTGTTGAGAAGTAATTTGATGAGGGGCATGATGAAGAATCGGGTTAGGAACTTGTTCAGTCCCCAAACCAGTTGTAAGTTAACCTACTTCGTTTGTCCCTTGAACTCTTTTAGGGAAGTTAAGCTTAGCTTTGCTTCCTTTGAATCTGAGAGCTGCTTCATCATAAAGAAAAGGTGCAGACTCAGCTGTTTCAAAAGTGCCAAGCCAAACTCTGGCGGCCTTATTTGGGTCTCGAATTTCCGCTGCCCATTTTCCCCATGGTCTCTGCCCTCCTCCTCTATAGTGTCTTCTCGTTGTGTTCCCTTCACAGAAATGTTTTTGTTTTACCGCATAAAATAGAGAAAGTCTAGACATGAAATTTATGTAAGGATATTGATTACCATGCATCAATTAAAAAGGACTTGCAATATTTTTATGTAAGGATATTGACGACTATGCATCAATTAAAAAGGACTTGTAATATTCACTATTAAAATTGAAAAATTTATAAGTCTTGTATCTCAGTGGTATTATCTAGTTCTTCTGAAAGAAAACCTAACCTAAGGACAAAAAGACTTTACACTTGTCAAAAAAAAAAAAAAAAAATTTATTCATTGAAAAAAAAATAAAGAGAAACCTGTGCGTGATATGGATAAATACAAGTGCATAAACCTTAGAGAAGTCCAAGTAAGAGGGAGGTAGGTGTGCACGAGAAACATATAGCTAGGAGAGTCAGTTAATGATAATACTTGCATCGATCCTTTCACAGCCAAGAGCATTAAAGCACTTGGGTCAATTCAATATTGTTTAATTAGGGGGGGAATCAACCATTAAATAAATGAAAACTAATACTGTAAAAAAATTAAACTTGGACAATAGGAGCACATGAACTTGCAATATATTCAACCCTAATGATTTTTCAGTCTGTGATTGTGAATGCAATATGGATCGATGAACATATGCTCAAATATATACTATTGTCATCATCCATTATTGTTACAACAAAATATGAATGAAAAGTGATTTCATAACGCAAAAAAGCTTGTTATTTATGTACGATACCTTGATCTACAGCAGGTTGAGACTGATGTTGTTCCCTTGTGCTAGACTGGGATGTGATTATTGGATTTCCATGCACTTGAACTGGGTTTTGGTCAGTGTTACTAACAACTTGAGCTAGGACTGAGACCATGGCAGACATATCTTGTTGGGATCGAGCTGAGTCTTGAACTGGGTTTTGGTCAGTGTTACTAATAACTTGAGCTAGGGCTGAGACCATGGCAGACATATCTTGTTGGGATCGAGCTGAGTAGACAGGAAATATATGATCCTCCTCCTCTTCCGCTTCTTTGGAAGGAAAGGGCCTCTTCCCATGTTGTCGATCCAGCACTTTCAGCTTGATGATGCCTAGCTTGTTGTGTTTGTTGTGCTAAATCATGCAGATAATATAAATTTCACTAGAGCTATACTTGTTACGTTGATGCGGGTGCTAAATCAACAAAAGAAGAAGTGATTTGATGAACAAAATATGTAGGAGAAGATGGAAAGAAGGAAGAGGAGAAGAAACAAGATCGAATACCAGAAGAATAGGGTTTACTGTACAGAGCATTTTTATACCCGCAGGTTCAGCTTCTTGGCGTGAAGTTTGAGAGATGAGTGGGAAAAGAGTTCGGTCTAACTTATAAATTTTCTTCAGCATTATTCCATTTTTTTTTTTTTTTTGAGAAACAAACACACACACACAAGGGAGAGGAAAAGGGGTTCTAACATAAATCATCAGGGTTTATGTTATTGTATCTATGAAGGTTTTAGCAATATGGCGCATATCTAGGCCAGAATCATAGTTGTCAGTATCGTACAATACGCGATACGTATTGTACGATATGTATCGTATCATGTACAAAAAGTTTCATATTGTAAGAGCGTATTATAAGTGCCCATGAATCGTTCGATACATTGATGTGTATCGTATGAATCATATCTTATCAGTGAATTGTACGTATTGTACGATACATAGACATATGGGTTTAAAATGAGTTTTTTGTTAAAATTTGTGGTTTTATTTGATTTAAACAAGTTGTTAGACTTTTTTAACACAAAATTATTGGGAAACTTAATTGAGTTTAATGAAATAGCAAGTCCATGAGTTTTTTTCCTCCCTTCTCTTTTTCCTACAAAATTTAGACTATACTCATATATAACACTCACTTTCATATGTGCAAATTTATTTTCTATGCTATTAATAATGTATTAAATGAAAATATAACTATTTTTTATTTTGTTATTATTATTTTGAGTCTAAAAAGCTAGAATGCCAAGAAAAAATTATTAGAATAAAAAATAAATAAATAAAGTAAATGTTGATAATAATAAAGAAAATGTCTATGAAAAAATAATTTTGCAAGATGCTGAACATAATGATAACATTGACTTAAATGGAGTTGATTAGCCAAGATAATGAAAAGATATTATTATTTTAGTTCATATATCATGTATTAATTATGAGTTTAATCAATTTAAATGTGCATGTTATAAACATAAGTTAATTTGATTTATTTAGGTAGCTTTGTTAAATTTTCTTACATAAGTAATGATTAAATTAGTCATTATTAGTTGAATATATTTTGAATTTATAATGAATATACCTTTTATATATGTATATCTATAATTATTTTATAATTTTATTAAGTGTTTGTGTACCTTACGATACACGATTCGATATGATACACGATACAGAAAAATCAAAAATCGATTCATGATACGATTCACAATTTGACAACTATGGCCAGAATATATAGCTATTTCCTTGGTAGAAGTTTGTAATGGGTTATAGTAGTGTTAACCGAGTCCAATAGGTCTTTATTAATATTATAATAAATGGTCCTTTAGTAAGTTAAGATTGCATTCTAAATCTTACTACAAGACAAATATCTATTAGTGACCAAAAATTTTTTACGGACCCAAAAAGCCCTCTCAAAAAATTTTATTTGTGATGGCAAAATAAAGCCCTTGCAAATACTTGGTAAAATGTAAAATATTTGTGACCAACAAAAAAAGCTATCGCAATTATATGTTATAGCCGTCACAAATACTAATATTTTTGAGGAAAATTTTCCCTCCATATTATTTGTGAGGGACAATTAAAAATCTTAAGCAAAAAGTGTATTATTTGTGACGGTTAAAAAAACCACCACTAATACTAAATTATTTGTGAGGGTTAGGATCGATCTTCACAAATAATCATTAAAATGTCAAAATTGTTGGAGAGAAATGTTCCAACCAAATTATTTCCGAGGGACAATATAAATTCCTAGCAAAAAGCTTATTTTTTGTATGGGTTAAAAATATGCACTTATTAATACTAAATTATTTGCGAGGGCCACGATTGACCTTCGCAAAAAATCATTAAAAAAAAAAAATATATATATATATATATATATTTTTTTTTTTGGAGATAAAAGTTATTCTAAAATTCAAAGAAAAATAAAAAGAAACGCAGAAACATATAGCACTTTGTATTCTTTAGATGAACCTTTTGTTTACAGTCTAAAAAAAAAACATTTTATATACATCCTATATAAGAAATGTATATCCTTATTTTTAAAACATTGTACCCATAAAAAAATGATAGCACTTTCAACTTCAAAATGGTAGACTAAAATTCAATAATTTTAGCCTTTTGTACTCTCTCTCTCTCTCTCACAAAATTGAATACAAATTTCTTCCCATTAAAATAATGCATAAAAGATGAGTTCATAGATCAAATGGTAAATTACATCCGATTGGCATGAAAATTGGCATGCATATTAAGAACATATAGAACATGTAATCAAATGGTTGGATTTTCAAAATATGAATTCATTAATAAGTTATTGGGTGGTGTAACATTTTTTAGAGTTACAACATGTGTAACTTGAACCCAATTTTATATTTCTTAATTCGATGTGAATTTTGACAAATGTATTGTTAGATTACATTATCTTCGTATATTTTTCATGCTTATAAAATTTCAAGGTGATCGAATATTAATTGTCATGCCATCAATCAATTGTTTAAATTCAAGTTTTTGTAGTTTAAAATAACGCATAAAAGATGAGTTTATAGATCAAATAGTAAATTATATCTGATTGGCATGAAAATTGGCATGCATGTTAAGAATATATATAGTATATAATCCAACGGTTGGATTTTCAAAATATGAATTCAATAATAAGTTATTGGGTGATGTAACATTTTTAAAAATTACGTCAGGTGTAACTTAAATTCAACTCTATATTTCTTAATTCGATGTAAATTTTGACGAATCCACAGTTAGATTACATTATTTTCCTATATTTTTCATATTTACAAAATTTAAAGGTAATTAAAGATTAATAGTCATGTCATCAATCAATTGTCTAGATTCAAACTTTAGTAGTTTAAAATAATGTATAAAAGATGAGTTTATAGATCAAATGGTAAATTACATCCGATTGGCATGAAAATTGACATGCATGTTAAGATCATATAGAACATGTAATCTAATGGTTGGAATTTCAAAATATAAATTCAGTAATAAGTTATTGGGCGGTGTAACATTTTTTTAGAGTTACACTAGGTATAACTCGAACCCAATCCTATATTTCTTAATTCAGTGTGAATTTTGACAAATCTACTACTAGATTACATTATCTTCATATATTTTTCATGCTTACAAAATTTCAAGGTAATCAAAGATTAATAGCCATGTCATCAATCAATTGTCTATATTCAAGTTTTTGTAGTTTAAAATAATGCACAAAAGATGAGTTTATAGATTAAATGATAAATTACATCGGATTGGTAGACTGTGAATAGTTAACAATTACTAACACATTGGATCTATTTTTTTTTTTTTTTACGCTAATAACATTCTACCATGTCCCAATTATGAGAAGAAGCTATAAAATTTTGTGTTCCTAGAGTTTTTCTTAATATTATTATTATTATTTATTCAGACTTGGATCAGACTTCACCTTATCAATAACTAACCCCAAAGTCCCAAACCCAAGATATTTCTCTGTTTAACGTAAGCATGGTTCAACCTTGGAACTATAGTATCAGTAAAGTTCAGAAGATTCCAATATCTTGTGGTCCTTTTTTACCCGATAAACCCACTCTCTGTCGTCATTTACTTTTATTTTACTTTTCCAATTCAAAACTTTAGTTTAAGTTTAAAATCATAAGGTATCTCTAACAGCTTCTCTATATTTTTGTATTGTTTGGACAGTAAACAGTGATATTTAACTTTTACCTACTTACTTTTTCAAATACATCTTTCAATAGATTTTTTATTATTTCTCTATCTTATTTAAATATTATTTCTTTTTTCATTATTTATTCATTATTTATTCTTTTTTTAACAACTATATTTTTCAATGAGAAGTGTTACGTCCACAACATTTTTCGCAATCTTTCATAACAAAATTTATGTAGAAAGTTGTTACTAGTTCTAATTTGAACCCACTACTAAAATTATTTTTTTTACTCACCAATATTAACTAATAATAATCTGTTACTTACGCTCTGTTTGTTTTAATGTAAAATATTTTCTAATTTTATGGCGTTTGTTTTACAGTAAAATATTTAATTAAAAGAAAAATATTTTAAATAAACTAAATCAATCTAAACAAATCCATGTAAAATATTTTACACAAAATTTTGGTAAAACATTTTACGTTTGCTCACTCCCTCACAACCCGATGCTTATCACTCCCGCAATTACTTTCACGCTTAAACTCTCCCTCTCATTTTTCTCTCCAAAAAAACCCAGCCACCCTCTCAGATTTCTCTCCAAAAAACCCAGTCATCTTTGGTCCCCTGTCCGACGAATCTCCAGCTCCAAGGTCCAAGGCACCACTGGCCCGCTCCAACTTTCGACGGCACCACCCATCGCTAGAAAAACTAGGTACTTTTCTACCTTTTTAGATTAGATTTCTCCTTTTCTTTTCGTTTTTCTTCATCTCTAACCCATCTCTAGTTTTTCTTAGGTTCGATTTCTGCTCCTTGCTGGAAAAACACCTCAAAGTTTTAGGTTTTTATATTTGATGAATCATAATTTTTGCACATATTTGATTTCTTATCATTTTTCATATGGATTTTGCGGTGTTGATTTATTTATTTTTTTGATGATTTTGACATTGGTTGTTTGATATGAGTTAGGGTTTATGATTTTCAGATATGGGTTTTTTTTTTTTTTTTTTGGGGGGGGGGGGTTTATTTATGTGTGGCGTTATGATATTTTGTGATGAAATTATTGTATACTTGTTTATGATATATGTTTGATATCCAAGATTCCTTGTTAGAATTTGAAGTAGCAGATCTGATATGAATTCAATGTTTGATTCCCTTTGAGGCCATGTTTGCACTTTGTTCCTTGGATTAAAAGCTATTGTTTATACTTTATACCAACCAAAGCATTAGCTAAAATAATCCAAAATAGGTCATATCAATCAGGTGGGTTTGAGTTGATCAACTATGGCCTTCAGTGAATGATAATTTTTAATAATTCTCCTTGTGTATCTGATATGAAGTTATTCAAAAAATAACTATTTAATAGGAGGAATAACAGCACAGCTTGCAAAATTGACCAACTTGGAAATCTTGCAAGTATTGCTTCTCTCCTTCCCTCCCTATGTGCGTGTGTGTGTGGTTGATAAGAACGTTGCTCATCATTGTAAACTGTTAGGTTCTACGGTCTTAGGATTTTATGTATTTAGAACTCTAATTTGTAATGTTGGCAAACCATGATCAAAACAATATGTTTAGTCTTGTTTAGGCTTGCTCAAAGTTGATTAATTATTGTAAAGTTGGAATCGAGAGGCTGCAGAAGTATTTGTAACTTTCGGCCTGGCTCGATCGATCGAAAATTAGACTCGATCGATCGAAAGTCGGCCAGAACGTTTTTCTGCAGAATTCCAACTCAGCCCAAACTCTATTTAAACGTCTTGGGGTTCAAGTAATACACTCCTATATATAAGGAAAACCCTAAAACATTTTTTGAGACTTTTGAAGAGAGAGATTAGAGTGCCTCTTGTGCCTCCTTTTATTTTTAGGGTTTTGTACCCAAACCTCTCTAAGTCTTTGTTGCTCATATTTGCTGTTTATGTGAATCTCTTGTGAGATCTTTGAGGAGCTTTCCTTCACATAAACTTAGGGTTTTCAAGGTAGAGATTATTTCAACATCTTGATGATCAGCAAGGTTGCTACCATTGAAGCTTAAAGAATATCAAGCGTGGGTGCTTATAGCTGATTAAGGAATTCAAGAAAGAAGTAGTCCGTGGATTCGGAGCCTGCGCGTGGTCGTGTCAGGAAGTTCTACTGGTGGGTAGCATTAGGAAGTCGAGCGGGGAGCTTATAGTCCTTTTGTAAGAACTTCAATTCTTTCATTGTGAATTCTGGTTTGCCTTGAGGATTGATGGGTCAAATCCTTTCCAGGTTTTTTCCGTGTGGTTTCCTGGGTGATCATATCTTGTGTTCTTTATTATTTTCGTTGCTTTATATGCTTTATATGCTTGATATGATTATTTGATTGTTTTAACCTAGAATTGTTTAATTTGACTAAGTAACAACTTGGCTAATTAATCTAGGCTACGCAATCTGGTTGTTTTTAAGGGGTCTAAAACCAAACATAAACCATATATTAGAATATTATCTTAGCTATATGTATGAGGTTCTGATTGTTGATTATTTTGGTACTCACAGTTACCTATCCTATTATAAAATTTCTGGAGCTGTACCAACTGGACTTGCTAATATTCCTAAATTGATCTACTTGTGAGTACTCTTTCAAAACTTTTATTTTTGTATTTGACTGGTTATTGTTAAGGAGTTGACTTTCATAGAGATAGGAGTATGGTCTATTGCCCTTTTTGGTAGTAAAAACACATTGGCAGCCTGGGGCCCTGGTTGCTGCTGTTGCTCTCTCTCTCTCTCTCTCTCTCTCTCTCTATTTTTAAGCACTTTGGAACTTTGATTGTGGTATTAGCTTGGAACTTTGATGGTGGTTATAGACAATGTTATGTATTTGATAATATATTTTTATGTTAATATAATGTTAGTTTGGAGACATTTGTGGTGTTGTTTCAATAGAACTAAAATTATTACAAGTTGTTTGTAATAGGACTGTGGTTTTAAAACCCAGGAGAAAAAAAAAATTAGCCCATAGTTGCGGGCAAAAAGCGTTGCTAAAGGTTTAAAATTATGATATAATTGAAGACCCATAGCAGCGTTTATAGCCCGTTGCTAAAGCTTCACACATATAGCGGCGGGCTTAACCGCCGCTAAAAGGTGTATAAAGTCTGTTGTTTAATAAGCCCTATAACAGTGTTTATTGCCCGCAGCTAAAGCCCTCACAAATAAATTTTAGCGACGACACTATTTGTCTCTAAAAAGTATGCCGTCAATTTGGAATTCGCAAATAATTAATTGTGAGGGTATGAAGGTCCTCACAAATAGTTGTTAACGATGATTGCTTTCCCTCGCTAAAAATAAGTCGTCGACTTTTCTCATCGTTTGGTAATATATTTGTGAGGGCAAATTTGTTCAATAACGACAGTGGATTGTCCTCGTAAATTATCTATTTGCGAAGGTATGGTCACAAATCTCTTTTAGCAACAAAAACAAATACGATGGCCTTCGAGGGCCATATGCCCTCACTAATAACCTTTTGCGATGATATTTGAATTTTTGCGAGGGCATTTTACCCTTGCTAGTAGACACTTTTCTTGTAGTCTCTCTCTCTCTCTCTCTCTCTCTCTCTGTGGGAAATGGTTAGGTTGTTTAAGAGATTAGATTGGATTAATTAGTGTTTTTCTGATTTGATTAACTTGACCCTGGACCTATGTATAAGGTTATATATACTTCTTATAAATGAAAAAAATAGCTGAATCTTTTTATCTTTAAATTGATTTTGCATTTTTTATTGCTGCCTTGCTGGTGATGCATCATTTTAGCCGGAATTAACCTTTTGACATAATGTTCTTATAATTTATAGGGAAATTATTGTATACTCCCGGAGTATCATAAATGCGTGCTCCCTTCTCTCACATGAATGGTGGGTCCCACTAATTAAATTCATGGTAGGACCCACCATTCATGTGAGAGGAGGGAGCACGCATTTATGGTACTCCGGGAGTACCTAATAATTTTCCTAATTTATATAAATGCTATTTTACGTTTTGTAATATTCAGTTTGTTATTAGTTTCACCTGCTTGCTATTGGCAACCAAGACAATGTATTATTAGACAAGAATGATAATAATTAAATTCAATGGGAATGTCTGCCACACTTCACAATCTGTTCAAAATTATCCTCACTAATCTTCCTAACTTTGTGTCTTGGTTGCTGCCTTCATTAGAATTTGTTGTTCTAATTAAAAAAATTTTTCCCTATTTTTAATGGGAATGTCTGCCACACTTCACAATCTGTTCAGAATTGTTATGCAACTCTTGCATCACTGAACTCCACATCACATCAACAAATTTCTGAATTATTCAATTGAGGAATAAGTCTGGCTACTTAATTTGACAAAGAGATATATTCTCATCTTGTACACGTATTAATCTCTGAATGATTAACCTTGGTAAAAAGGAAAAAAAATGTCCCTCTAGAGAAATTGAATATTAAATTCCTTAAATCTCCCAGGATGAAAACTACAATTGCAATCATTTAAAGTAGTCCGCTCCACAACTTAAGCAGGTTGTGAACTAGAATCCTATGTCTAGTAAATGACATTGACCTAACCCATTACAACCATCTTTCATTTGCCAACTTTATCTGCAACCTAAACATAAGCATTTAAACACATACCAATACTCCACAAGCTTCTGTAGCAATCATAGCAGCATTAACAAATAAGGTACAAGTCAAGATATAAACCTACACCTAATGCATAACTTCCACCTTCTGCCAACAAAAATTAACCGATATCCGCCATTTCTATAAGTCCGCAAAATGCCTCCATCACAATAAAGATGGTAATTATAGGATGTCTACAGAATACACCTTGTGCCTTCATCTAAAACGTTTAGCTCATGCCAAGACCACTTCTATAGATGATTCTGACAAATAAATTCTAATCAATAAAAACTTATCTACTACACTAAGATAAAACCTCTGTTTCATGAGAATCATCATTAAACCATAATGATCTACCCAGGGGTCAAAATAGTAGCTACAGATAATTGATTTCATGTATGGTATTAAAACATCAAGATACCAAGGGCAGACCTTCTGAAGAAAGATAAGGAAAATAAAGGAACAGAGATCTGAGGAACTTGGACGGCATAAGATTGTCAACTCTACTTAAAGCACTACAAAGTAAATATCTTCTCCTGTTCAACAGCTGACAACAAGTTTTTGAGTTCAAAATCATCAACATAAGAGAACCAAAAGAACTATTAAATGATAGACTTCCAGCTTAACATTAAGGACTATCATCTTAGAGAGAAGCAGATTACAATCGCTAGATGACATGTCCATGCAAGGGAAATCATTTTATGTGAGAGTTTGGATACAGTGTTAAGTTGCGTTGCAGTTACTCCCTTTTTTTTTTTTTTGGCCGGATTTCTTGACTTTTTAGATACAAAAATTACTGTTCATGAATAGTGCGTGCACTGTTTCCGCACTGTTCATGTACTGTTTACGATTAAAAAATATTAAAAATGGGTCTCACGGTACTATTTATCCATTTAAAAATTATTTTGCTACAGTGTTTTCAGCAACAATCAGTTTTCAACAACAATAAATTGTATCCAAACGGATCTTATATATCTCATCACCAGCTTCATAAATTTCATTCTCTAAGAGAACAAGGAATGAGGAAAGAGAGAAAAAAATTCAAATTAGCTTAATCATTTAGCAATTTTCTTGCTTTGGCACTGGATATTTCCACATTCTATCTCACACTTATTAAAAATAACCAGAACTACTACAACAAAATCAACAAGGCAATATATACCAGAAAATTGCACTTGATTAAAAAAGGCAGAGAGTGCAACAAGAAAAACACTAACAAAATAACCTAATCATACTACCCCAAGAGTATGCATTTAAACATTCAATAAATAAAGATATGCAAAACAATAATTTGTGTGTTGATTGTAGCAATAAGTATTGTTGGATTGAGGATAAGGTCTAGTATCATCTTATACTAGAGTATCATCTTTTACTAGTGGGTCATGTCTTTAACACAATCATATTGGAAATACATATTTATATTATATACTTTCATCATATTAATACTAACTAATAGTAGGTAGACGTGGCCAGGGCTTTTAAAAAAAAAAAAAGGCAAACATGGCAAAGGAAGGTAAAAGTAAAGGCAGAACCATCACACCAAAAGCTAGTCGAGAGATTACTATTCTTTTTTACCAAAAATTGAATCGGGCTTGGACGACTTTTAGTGAATACCCAAGATCTGAGCTCGAAACTCTATATGCTTGCTATAGAGCTCAACATTTTAAGCATAAGCAACCAGATGTTGAAGTGAAGAAAGAATTTGTAGAATTGGTGACACGTTATTCTGATTGGATGTTTCACAATTAAAATCCTATTTTTTAGAAGTACACAAAGAAAGAAGATCATTATAAGAATGGTCATTCCTTCATTCCTACACTCTTTTGAAAAAAGATGGAGGATAAATGGATGGATGGAGATTAAGGGGTGAGTATAAATGAAATACATGTCATGAATTCTCTCTATCTCTCTTGCACTCTCTTTAACCATTATTTGTTATTTTTTTTATAAAAACTAATATTCTAGTGTATGAATTATGTTTAATGTTTAATGTTTTGTTTTGTTTTTTTGTTTTTTTTTTAAGGATGGTTACTAGTAGAGATGAAGAGGACAACTCAATTAATAACACGAGGGAGGTTGAAAACAGGTTCGAGGGTAACTCAAAGGAAGACTAGTATAGGTCTTGTCATAATTCTAGTTGTTTAAGTTTAAAACAAGGTTTAATTTCAAGATTTCTTTGTATATTCTATATTTTAAAGTTTGAACTTATATGAATTTTTATCTTTCAATTGATCAATTTTTAGTAATTATTGTACTATCGTAACATGATAGTTAAAAAAAAATTATATAAAATAATTAAAAATAAATAAATAATAAAATATTTCAAAAATTATATAAAATATTATCACCGATGACATAAAAATTTGGTCATAAATAATTTTATAGTGACGACAAAGTCCCTCGCAATTTATTGAATAGCGATGCCACTTAACCCCTTGCAAAAACACTTTAAGCGACAGCTTAATGTCGTCACTATTATTCCTAACTAATTGCGAGAGGTTAAAAACCCTCACAAATAAATTTTAGCAACGGCATTATTTGTTTCTAAAAGTATGTCGTTAATTTGAAATTCGCAAATAACTAATTGTGAGGGTGTAAAGGTCCTCACAAATAGTTGTTAACAACGACTACTCCCTCTCGCTAAAAATAAGTAGTTGACTTTTCTCATCGTTTGGTAATATATTTGTGAAGGCGGATTTGTTCAGTAACGACAGTGAATTGCCCTCATAAATTATCTATTTGCGAAGGCATGGTTGCAAAATCTCTTTTAGCAACAAGAGAAAATACGACGGCCTTCGAGGGCCACGTGCCCTCACTAATATCCTTTTGCAACTATATTTCAATTTTTGCGAGAGCATTTTACCCTCGCTAGTAAACTCTTTTCTTGTAGTTAAGTTAAGGGCAGTCACATGTATTCTTTTCCGTCATTCAGGGTTGGCCATATGTTTTCGTTTCTGTCATTCTATTCTATCTAAAGTTATAATCTTTGTTATTCCCTAAATTGACATGTCATTTTTTAGTGCTTCTATTAACGTTATTTTGGTCTTCCTTTACCCTTTTTTCCCCTTCTCTCTACTTGAATTAACTCACCCTTTTTAACCGGTACATCAATCACTCCTATAAACATGATCAAATCATCTTAAGGGACTTCCCTTCATCTTTTCATCAATAGGGGCCACTCTAATCTTTAAGCGAATTTTCTCATTTTAAATCCCATCTTTCCATATATTTCTGCTTATCCATCTTCATATTTTCATTTTAGCTATGTTATTTTATGAATATGTTGCTTCTTAACAGCCCAACATTTTGTACCATAAAGCATAGCTGGTTGTATAGTGGTCTTATCAAATTTTCCCTTTCAACTTAATAGGTATTCTCCATTACACAATTCTCCTGATATGTATCTCCATTTCATCCACCCTTCTCTTATCCTATGTTTAAAATCCTCTTCAATCTCTTCATCTTTATGAATTATTGATCCAATATATCAAAAGCTCTTTCTCTTTGGTATCTATTGACGATCAAGTCCTATCAACCTTCATACTCAATTTTAGTCATGCTTAGCATTAGTGTCTTGCCAATTGCAATTTGGAAGAAGCTTGATGGGCAGATTGGTATTTTATTCATAAGATATTTTTGGGACAAATTAGTAATTTAGCTTTTCAACTTAAGTCAGCCCTCTTTTCTTCCTCATTTTCACGTTGATGTCTCTCTCCCTCTTGACCGGCTGCCTCTTCTCTCCATCTCTCTATCCTTCTATCTCACCCACCCACCGAAACACAAGAAACACACTCTAGCTCCTCTACTTCTCTCACTCCCTCACCGGTAAACCAGCCATCCACCACCGCTTTTGGCAGATTTCACCGGAGAACCCCATTAGAAATCCCATATGCTCCATTCTCTCAAAGCTTTTAAGGTAAAACTCTTTAACTATTTTGTAGCTTTTCAAGTTGTTGTAAGATTTCTTTCTAAACTAAGCTACTTGAGTGGTATACATGTGATTGAGTACATGGGTTTTTGATTTGGTGGATTTATTTGTTAAATGGTTAAGGGTTTTTACAAATGATGATCATTTGTGGTTTCTTCATGGTTAAAGAACTTGGGTTTCCTTGAGCAAATCGTGTGGGTGGATTTTGTGGAAGTTTGGGCTGATTTTTGGAAGTGTGTTCTTTGCATTTTAAATGATTTTGGCATGTGTGGGTGTGAGTGGAGTGATAACTACGAATTTATGCAAGTTAAGTGTGAGCATGTGCCCTTGCATATCAAGTGTTTGATAAGTTGTTTATATGAGATTTTGGGTTTGATTCCTTGTTTTTAATATGCTTTAAATCTGGTGGTTTTAATGTGAGAGTAATTCTCAAATAATTTGGGCTAGTCTTACAATTATAACAATTTTCTAAAGCTGTCATGACAGGTTTGAGTCAGCCACAATGCATGATTTTTAATAAATTATAGAAAAATCGTTTTGGGCTGAATTTTCTGTGGTACATTGTATACATATAGGTGAATGTTCCCTTAAAGTTTTAAATTAATCGGATAACTTTTCATTGACCAAACAATTTTTACAAATGGCTGCCCTGTTATGTACTGAATCTGAAAGCAAGACTAAAATGCCGAGAAATCGTGGAATTAATCCCAAACCTCAGGTGATCTTATCTTGGCTTAAATATATTATTTAGTACTCAAAGAGATTCATGAGTATGTCATATTATCTTATGATGCACATTTTTGCAGTAGTGAATTTAAAATGTTTTGGTTGTGTTAGCACTATGAGTTTCTTGGCTGCTTGTTTGGTTCTTGCTTGGGAAGGGTACTTGTCTTAGGATAGGCAAGCTAGACTTTAAGGCCTTTGGTTTGATTTTAGGGTATTGTTGCGATTTATGGAGATAAGTGTGATGGTACTTTGTGAAAGGCCTTGTTATTGATAGGTTTGATCATTGTGTTTCTAGGTTCCGATATTCTTGGTGATGGACCTAGTGACTGGATTAGTTGAGTTTGTGGTGCCCGGTTGAGGTAAAAATTGGTTGGCCTTCCAAGGTAAGTAGTTTTTTTAATGGGATTTTTGGAAAATAACCATGTTTCATAAAAATTGTTTTTGGGTCAAACACATTTTGGAAAATTATATATGGATATGTGTTTTCTTAAAAATGTGGTGTTGTGACCCTATTATATATGATTATATATGAAAATGCATCATATTTGGTATTGCATTTGGGGAAATGCATGAATCGTTCATATGGAAAAATGAGCATCTTTTACTTAATCTTTGATAAGAAAATCATGGATTTTATGGTGTATTGGAAAATTAAAGATGCTTATCTTCTCTTAGTACTTGGGAAATTGATTGAAAATCTTTTTGACAAGAATGAAGTTAAAAACCTTATAAACTTTGTGGAAGTTAGATTATTTAAGGTTTTTATGAAACTACCTGGTTATAAACTATGTATTTGAAAGGAAAGGTATATCTGTGAGTTTTATGTGGTTTTAACACTATGCTATGTGTGATTTCCCGGTAATCACCCGATTTGGTTTCCGTAGTCTTTGTGACAATGGAATCAAATCCAGGTCAGTGCCCTTTTGACTTTGGATGACGCGTTCTTCCCTGCTGTCCATGGGGGGAAGAGGTTCCTTGATTGTGTGTGGGTGAGGTTGCTGCCCATGGGGCCAAGAGACCACATGCAAGAGGGGTCCTATTTGACGCGCTCTCTCTGCTGCCCATGGGGGGAGAGAAAAACCTTGAGGGTATGGGTGAGGCTGCTGTCCATGGGGCCAAGAGTCTGCATACCAGAGAGGACAATATCATGCCAGTTGTGAATGGGTGGATCCTCTGACCGGTCTATGTAGTAGTATGGTATATTTGTGATAAATTACCGTATGTTAGATTTTATGGCTTTGGAAACTATATTGTTAGTGCTCACAGATTATGGTATATAGTTTCAAGGTATTTAGTTTGAGAAATTGTGTTCCACTATTTAATCATTCTTGTCATACTATTATGGAAATGATCTTCCAGTATTCAGTTAGAATTTTCCCAAATTAAGACATGCTTTGTAAACTGTTTATTATCATGAAACTTGCATTTCCCCCACCCCCATTAATTATACTACTTACTGGGCTTTAGTTCATCCCATCCTCCAACAGTTTTTCAGATAAATTTGCTATACCTCAGGCATGGAGCTTGTTTTATTGATGGTGATCGGAGCATTATGCTAAGTGAGATATTTATGCTATGATTGGTTGGTGACTCAATCTTGCAAAGTTTAACGAGATCATAATTAATTATATTGGAGGTTGGATACTTGAGGTTTGTTAGCCTTAGGCTTTGTAGGCCTAACTTCAATGTTGAGGTTGTGTATCCTAAAAGGGATTGTGGTTTTGTGTTATCCATTTGGAGCTTTGAAATATATTCATGTATTATTTGGAGGCACATGACTTGAGTTATTGTTTGAAATTGTGTTATAGAACTCTGATTTGTAATATAAAGATTTTAGTATGGTTATTTATTTTTATCCTATGGATAAGAAAGGAAAAATCTATAGGTACCCTTGGAATGGTCCCTCATGCTTTGGACCCTTTTGGGTTTGGGGTGTGACAGTTTCTGGGGGCAGCCTCTGTATTATCCAATGGAACTGTGTATTCAAGGGTTGGGACTGCGGCCGTTGCAATGGTCGCTAATGCTTTCCATGTTCCAGTTTTAATCTGCTGCGAAGCCTATAAATTTCATGAAAGGGTACAGCTTGATTCTATCTGCTTTAATGAACTAGGTATGCCATCTTATATGAGCTGATGTTTATTTGTTTTTCTCCTTTAATTACATTATATTCACCAAACACACTCCCAAACCCTCTAGAATGGAAGCCTTGTGCCACTGGGTATGATAAAGTCTGAGCATCTTCACTTGCAGGTGATCCAGATGCTATTGCAAAAGTTTCTGGAAGAACGGATGTGAACTATCTGAATAATTGGGCTAATAAGGAAAATCTGCAACTGTTGAATTTAATGTAAGTATATCACAAAAAGAAAAATAAGTTCAATTTTTTTTTTCCTGAATTATTCAAATTTCACTTACCTTGCTGGGACTATGTAACAGGTATGATGCTACTCCGTCAGATTATATCTCCATGATTGTCACAGATTATGGCATGGTAAGTGTTGTAATATAGATAATTGAATTTTAGTCTTTACCATTTATTTATAAGCATGCCAAGGATTAGTACCTGTTCTTCACAGTCCAAGGACACCAATACGCAATCTGTGTTTGGCATAAATTACTTGAAATACATGCTAAATCTTTAGTGGTAGAATTACACTTTTCATCTGGAAGCTTGAGATTTTTCTAATTTGTAGTATTAATTATTCTCTTATTCTTATTATTGTAGATCCCACCCACAAGCGTACCTGTCATTGTTCGTGAGTATCGGAGAGATCACGTGTTTATCTAGATAAAGTCTGCATGGGCTACACTATTTTCTGGATAAAGGCTCATCATTTTTCTGCGAATGTCCCTGGAATGAAATTTGAAAATTTTTTATTTCAACACTTAGGAATATCTCTTACCATTTTTCATCTGGAAATGGTAATGTTGTGTCATATGTCTCAATGGTATTTGAGTTTTTTTGGGAAAACAGTGAAGAGTGCATAATTTCGCCTCTCCTAAACATTCTACATTTATTGTAATCCAAATATTTTCTTGTATATGATTGCTTGGCTTGCAAGTTCTCATAAATGGTGGTAATGAATTGCTAGTAATTTTTTTTTTCCACAAATATATGTTGATTTGTTTGCCAAAAAATCTCTTGGTTGAATTCATTAGTTGAAGATCTGTCCCCCAGAAGAGCTTTGGTGGCTTTGAATAGATTACTGTCCTTTAACATTGTGACACTCAGTCGACATTTCTAAGCTATTATTTTATCATTGAGCAAAAGAAACTAAAATTTAATCTGTTTGGCAAGTCGGTTAAAGGTCATAATGAATGCACAAAGCTTCCATTTTTATGATGTTTATTAGGAGAGATGATTTTTTTTTTTTTATAAACTGCAATGTTCATAGAAATAAAACAAAGTACAACTAAGACAATCTACCTACAGGTGGAGGCGAGAGCTCCTGGTAGATTGTATTTATTGAAGCAAAAAGATTTTTTTGGTGTTAAGGGAAAACTTGGCAACTGCATGAGCAGCCATATTGCAATCCCTTTTAACCCATCTAAACAAACAACCTAAGAAACTAGACTTAAGCTTAAAATACTGCTAATAATGTTAATAATAGACCAGTCAAGGGTAACATTCTCTGAGGAAAGAGGATCAAAACAGTTTTTGGCATCTCCCTCGATGATGTGGTTCCAATCTTCTTCATGTGCGAGTTGGGCAGCCCAGAGAATGGCAGAGGCTTCGGCTACAATTGGAGAGCTGAAGGTTTGGATTTTGGACCAGATTTTGATGATGTCCCCCACACTGTCTCTAGCCACTACAGCTAAAGCAGAAGATGAATTAGAGAGTGTTGCATCAACATTCAACTTGATCCAGAGATGGGGTGGAGCTTCCCATTTGGCTGGGGGAAGGGCTGAGTTGGGAGAGGCATCTTCCTTTGTGAGCAAAGCTGAATATTCATTCAACTTATGTCTTACCCGCTTAAAGGATTCTTCTATGTTGATTTCTGCACATTGGTTCAGCACTTGGTTCCTTAGGTATCAAATCTCATCAATTACGATGGCCATTGGGGGGGTCAGGATGATTTTAATGATGTCCTCGCAATTCATGATTTGATGCTCTTCTGATTTGAAGCCCCAACAACTTGAGTAACCATATTGCTCGTGCTACTGGGCATTTGAAGAATATATGTTGACTTGTTTCATTTTCTTGTCTGCACAACTCAAATGGGATCAGATGAAATGAAACACTTCTTCTGCTCAGGTTATCCTTTGTAGGAAGAGAATTGGAGCCGATTCTCCAAAGTAACATCTTCACCCTCTCTGGAGCTCTAAGGTTCCACAGCTTGGACCAATGAATTTCTGTGCCGTTAGGAGTTCGGTCAGTGGTGACTCGGTCCGCAAATCTTACTAAAACCTTTCCTTTAGGATCAAGTGTCCATATGAGCTTATTCGGCCTAGCCCCTGTTGGTAAATGAATAGATAGAATTGCTTGGGCAGATTCTGGTTCAAAGATTTCGTGGATGAACTCAGACTTCCACTCGTGTGAATTCTAATTGATCAGCTGGGAAACCATTAGAGGGGATGAGATGGGGTGCTCTGACTTAGCACTTAGGCCTTGGGATGAAAGCTAGGCAGCAATGTACCCTTGCTAGATGTTGACTGACGCTCCATCTCCTATAAGATAGCAAGCACCCTTGATTGGTAAGCATCCTTACCCCTATTCTTCTTCTTCTTCTTCTTCTTCTTCTCTCTCTCTCTCTCTCTCTCTTTATTTTTTGGAAGATGTTGATTTCCGGCCTTGAACCTACCACTTGTTTTTGGTGGAAGGCACTTGCTATCGTTTTGAGGCCTATCCTCTAAGAGGTTAAAAACCTTGCACATCTATTCTCCATTTTAGAGTGTGCTTTGTCTGTTTCATGAGTTAAAAGACCTCTGGCAGAACCTTGTGATTTGTACTGTAAAAACTGCTCAAACTTTCAGGAGTTATGCTCAATAAGGGGGCTGTATATAAAACGAGGAATTAACAGTTTTGTACGGACCAAGTTTGAGATAAAACAAATCAATGCGACTATAGGTTAGAAATTTGTCAACAACTGGAACCATCTGGACATGACTTTATCTGCCCCTCCATTGATTGCTCCAGGCCCTAGTATCCATTGGAATGGCCAAAGAATTTGACCATCAAACAAGAAAAAAGTTATCTCTAAGGCTCCGTTTGTTTTGGGTGAAATTCATTTCCGGAAATGGTTTTCTATATTTTTGGGTGTTTGGTTGCCTCGGAAAATTGCATTTTCCGAAAATCATTTTCAGTTGACTCACGGTCAAGGGTGAAAACGGAATCATTTTCACTTCAAATGAGTTCCGGAAAATGGAGAGAAAGAGAGAGCATGAAGACAGAGAGAGGGAAAGAGAGAAAGAGAGCACCAGCACCCCGAACCCAGCGAGCCCAGACACACCGGAGACGTCGCCGGCGAACCCCGAGCACCGCGCCTTCGATCACCGCGCCGGCGATCGCCTTCGATCACCTCCGCTCGATCTCGCGATCTAGCCTTCGATATCGCGACTCGCCTTCGATCTCCCACCAGCGAACCTAGAAGCCGTCAAACCTAGAACCCAGCGCTCTTCGCACCGCGCCTCGCCGTCGATCGTCGATCGTCGTCGCCGCGCCGCGCCGTCGATCGCTTCCTCTTCCTCGATCTCTCAGCCCTTTTTTTTTTTTTTTTTTTTTTTTAAGTTTGATTGCTGTTGTTTTTTTTTTTTTTTTGATGAACTGATTGTTGTTGTTGTTGTTGTTGTTGTGGTTGCCG
The DNA here is from genome assembly GCA_023736055.1 of Quercus glauca. NCBI lineage: Eukaryota > Viridiplantae > Streptophyta > Magnoliopsida > Fagales > Fagaceae > Quercus > Quercus glauca. The sequence goes on along the minus strand of CM043324.1, from coordinate 26,060,255 downwards.
GAATTTGTTGTTGTTGTTGTTGTTGTTGTTGTTGTTGTTGTTGTTGTGGCCGGAATTTGCTGCCGGAATTTGTTGTTGGAAAATAGCATTTTCCTAATTGAACCAAACACATAAAAATATTTTCCACCCCAATTTTCATAATACAACCAAACACTTAAAAATATTTTCCTTTTTCGGAAAATAGCATTTCCGGAAAATATGTATTTTTCGGAAAATATTTTACGGGAACCAAACGGACCCTAAATCTTCTTCAATTCATTACATGGTGATCGATAAAATCTTTTGTATATTTTTAGTTACATGATCTATTTAGTGAGTCGTGTAAATTTTTTTTTTTAGTTTATTTTTATTTTTATAAATCAAGTCATGTTACGTATCTATATCTATATCTATATTTATCTAAAAGTTAAAGCGTAGTATTTATTATTGATACGCTCCATTTGAGCCACGTTAGTATCCACGTCATTATCATTTTTCTTTCCAATTTTCCTATAATTTTTTTTAACATTTACTCATTTTTTAAATATTTATACTTTCTCCAATATTTCTCTATCCCTTACATTTTCATCTCCCCACTACCCTTTACCTTAATATCACTTTTCATCTTTCTTTTTTTTGTCATTTCTTATTCACACTTTCTTACTATAAATTTGTCATTCTCTTCTATTTTTTACATACTTTTCCCTCACAAAAAAGGTTCTCTCTCTCTCTCTCTCTCTCTCTCTCTCTCTCTATTTTTTGGTTGATTTTTTATTTTTCTTGCATCTCTGCTCTAGGTTGATAAATTGTTGTGATCTTTAGAACTTTATATTGAGTTAATGTGATTTGGTTTTGTGATTTAAGTTTTTTTCTCTCTTTAATTGTTAATTTTATTACATGTGTTTTTCTTTAAATTCTTAGTTTGGGTTGCTTTAAATTCACCTATTTAGTTATTCTATATATGTTATTTTTGTACAATATGACATTTGTTCTATGAAATTCTTTTTAGACTTGATACATTATCTTTTCATTTGATTTTTTTTTCTCTCTCCTCATGTGCAGTGATTGACTTCTAACAAAAACTATTCTATTTATATAATTAGAAATCTATCTCTTCTTAATTCCAACAGTTTAAATTTTGTATGGGCCATAAGAAACAAAGGGGTTTATATTGCATTCATATTCTCCTCATATCGTAATAAATTTGAATAGTTGAATAGTGTTGTTGTTTAATATATCACTACTACATATTTTTTCCTGAAAGTTATATATCATCGATCATAACACCAAATGGATATTTCAAAGTTCATTTGCATGATAACTTTGCTATTTGGTGAGTTGAAACATTGTTGAGTAATGATGTACATTAGATTGTATTTTTAGCCTCTTGACTTGCAAAGGGTAAGTACTGATTTATGTTAAGTTTTTGTTATTGGTATTATGAAAAGCAATAAAACAAGATAATTCACGTTCAGCTTTCAAGTTTTTTTTTTTTAAATGCTTAGCTTTCAGGTAACCACCAATTCGTTTTGCTAACTCAACATCATAAAGTAACCTTAATTTAGTTATATGGATAGGGTTTATCATTTTTCATATTGCAATATATATATATATATATATATATTCAAGCTAACAATTGACCACTTAAACTCAGCCAATCCTCCATATCATTAAATTATTAATATTTTCTCTCTTTTTTTTTTTAATTTTTAAAAATTAAACATATAATGTTTTAATTAAATACAAATAAATAAAAATTTCCTTATAAAATCGAACTCATTTTTTTTTTATAACATTTATACTTTCTCCAACATTTCTTATTCCTTTCACATTTTCATCTCTCCACTACTCCGGCCTCTATCTTAATATCACTTTTCATCTTTCTCTTTATCTTCATTTATTTTGTTTTTTCTTATTCTTATCCTCTTATTATAAATTTTTCATTATCTTTTCTATTCTATATTTCTATGCATAATTTTCCCCTTAAAAAAGGTTATTTTGCTCTCTCAATCTTTTGGCGGATTTTTTTATATTTCTTGCATCTCTGCTTTAGATTATTAATTTTTTGTATTTTTAAGAACTCTACTTTGAGTTGATGCAATTTAGTTTTGTTCTTTTTTCCTTTTTGTTCTCTCTAATTGTTAAATAATATCCTATTGCATTATAAAGAATATAATATTATTTTATTACATAATGTGATTTGGATAATTATACCATATAAGAATTTTATATTAGTTACATAGACAGCAGTAAAACAATACTATATATATATATATATATGGGATAGCTCTAAAAAAATTATCACGCACAACGTGCGGATCTGCAACTAGTTTAAATAAAATGAATCATCATGTAATTAGTTGGAAGAAAATTTTTCAAATTATTTAGGAGGAAAACTTTGTCTATCAAAGAAAGTGACCTTGCATATGAAGACGATTTGACCAAAAAATATATTTTTAAAGTTAATTGTCATTACTCAATGCCAAATTCTTAGCTAAAATTTCAAGTTTATTTCCTCAAGTTAAGACTTAATACGGAGAATATTTTTTGTGGCATTTTTGACACTCTAGATGTGTCGTTTTTAAATACTCATTTATCTCCCATTACACCCAGGTGCGAGTGGAAATAAGATTTCTAATATATATATATATATATATATATTTATATATAAGAAGAAAACCTCCCAGGTTTATTTGGAAAATATTGTTGCCTTCCAAGTTAATTTGGATTTTTCTCAAAGAAATCCCACGTCCCAACCACACTGGTCTTAATTTACATAAGTTTTCTTTTCTTTTAAAAACAATCAAATCAAGTTTTGGGGACATCCTTTCTCAAAAAAAAAAAAAAAAAAAAAAAGTTTTGGGGACATCTTTATTTTATAATGAGAGGAGTACTGAAGCATTTTTTTTTTTCGTTTATCATTATTACAATTAGTATGACACAATTTTTATCATAACTTGCTAAAGTGGTTGATTGTGAGTTGTTAAGTGTTTTCATTTAATCCGTTCACCATTACCATTACAACAAGTATAGGGACATAACTTTTGCTAAAACTTGTTGAAATGATTGATTTTAAATTTATAGGTATTGGGAAAAAAAAAATGTGGTAGGTCTATTAACCCCTATGTTTAAATGGAGGAATATTTCAGCCACCTTACCTCTCTTTCCATCTCCCTTTGTTCCTAACATACCTTAAAATTAATTAATTATCCACCACTGACAGTTGACCATTTTAGTAAGTTGTGACAAAAATTGTGTTCTAGACTTATTGTTAACATTTAGCACTGTGTAAAAAAGTATATAAAAATGAAGTGTAGTTTGAGAAGAATTATTATAATGGATAGATGGAAATATACTCGATGCATTCTTCCAAAATAAAATCCACTTCTTATAAAACTTTTGAACTTTGTTACTCTCTCTTTTAGACTTCATTATCTTCAAGTACTTGTTGACTTCTTTCGTCCTGAATGTTATCATTTGTCTTTTGGTTTGTTTTGTTCTCCTATGTGGCTTTTTGAACATTTTGAAATTTTTTACAGTGAATGTACAATTTACTTTGCATTTTGGAATTTGTTGGATTCCTTTGTTTTCTTGCCACTCGGTATTTTTCCTATGCTTTTGTTTCCTTTTGCAAGTTCTCTCGATTGGATTCTAAAACAGTTATTTTCATCATCTTATAAAAAACTAACCTCATCGCACGCGCTTCGTGCATGCGATGAGACTTTTTTTATTATAGTGTCATAATTTTTCATTCATTTCAATTTGAGGTTTACACGTTTTCTCATTAATATTACACATAAAAAATAAAAAATGTTTAAGTCTTGATTAGGGGAAAAAAAGTGAAAATGTTGGGCTTAGTAGTCCTATTTTGTAGCCCCCCCCAAAAAAAAAAAAGTGTTTTTATTTTATATATATAATTTTTATTTTGAGAAGCTAATTTATAAGTGGATAAAGCAATTTGAAAATCAACAGGAGAGTGACCTTATTTTTTAGGCAATGTTTTAGTGGGAGTTAGAGTTGTATTTTTCCTGGATTGTCCTTTAGTTTGACTCTACTTAAACATAGGGGTATATGGGCATTTTTGAACCAAAAAATGAGGATCCCAAATAGGAGAAGCCCCTTAAATAGTAGTATTGAAAACTGCGAATGATTTGAAAATGTAACTTCTATTTGGACTTCCACTTTTTTATCATTGTCAAATAATTATGATAATGATGCTCAACTTCTTTTTTTTATTTTTTTGATACATCAATAATTAGAGATAGTGATATTTGAACCCAGGATGTTTCCGTTGAAAAAAAAAAAAAAAAAAAAAAAAGACTAGAAGATGCCAGTTGAGTTATAAGGCTCTAGGCCTCAACTATTTCTTATATTCTCTTTTTGAACCCGCTTTGGATAGACTTCCCTCTGCTTCATTCTCAAAAAAAAAAAAAAAAAAACCTTCCCTCGGCTTAAAATTTAACAAGTAGAAACTTTGATTATGAGATATCTTATTTTAGCAATCTTGGATTTTGGAAATACACATAAGGCAAATATAAGAAAATAATATATGCTAAAAGTCTATCGCGTATGAACAATAGCATTGACACATTTTTCTTTTTTGCTGGTGCAAAAAGACTTGATAAGATTTCAATCCACATTATTAGAGTATCCACACAAGACATCTTTCCTCCATCTCCTTAGCACAAAAGAAAAAAAGGAAAAAAAGAAGAAGAAAAAGAAATAGAAAATGAAGACATCTTTCCCTCCCCAATTCCAACCTGTGAAAAAGTACCATTGACTCTCTATTTTCTTTCCTGTGAGTAAGCATTGTTTACCTTGTATTTTCTTCTTTATTTCTCCATTGTCACTCTTTCCTCTTCTACCAACTACTTAAGCACAACAATAATAACAAAACCTTAGTCCCAAAATTTCAAAGCCGACTATGGATCCTCGACATATTAGTTAGAGCCAGTCAAAAATATTCATTTTCTCTATTTTACTCTATCTAAAGTCATGTTCTCTGTTACTTTCTTAATTGACAATCTTTTTTGTTACTTCTACAGTTCTACTAATGTAATTTTTGGTCTTCTTATCTTTGTCTGTTCACCAGACAGATTAGTTAGGGTCTTCTACCAACTACCAAGTAGAGCCTTTTAAATACATATATTTTCTTGCTTTTGTTGTAGTTTGAAAACGTACAGATTCACTGAGCATCCAGGTTAAAATGACAGCCACAACATAAAGATTTGCTAAGCTGCTTCATAACATTACTGGTATGTTCAAATAATCAGATACACTTATTCGTCTGTTTCCTTCTCTTGTTAGCATTTTTCAGTTCAACTGTACAACAAATGATGTCCACCTAATACATACAACCAAAAAAAAAGGTGAATTGCACACCCGTTTCCCTTTTCTAAGTGGGAAAGGTAATATACAAGTCGTCATCTCAAGATATGACTAAGAAATCTGTGGAAATAAATAGTCAATATCAATAAGCAACGCTATGTCTGTGTCATCATTTTTGTTTCTTGTCAGAACCAGCAGTACTATTATCTGCTGCAGCGGAAGCTGCCAATTCCATCAACCTCTCATAGTCTATCTCAGTCGACTTGAACTTTAACTTGATCCCACCCTGAGTCCATGACCTGATACAAAGGAGAGCTTGTGTGCTATCATGTGGCATACAAAGTCTTTGCTTATCTATCTCATCAGCTTTGCTGCAAAACAATTCTTCAGGTGCTACTGAAGTCGCCTGCACAGCCAAGAAATCTCGAGCCATCACAGAAAGTCGGGGGTAGCGTGTACTATTGACCTTCCACCACTCCAGAACGTCTGTTGGTATTGGAGCTGGAGGCTCAGACAGATACTGAGTGAGTTCATCAGTGGCGGTGCTCAAGCTTGCTCTTCGTTTCTTTCGAGCAATTTCCTCTGCAAAAGAGACACTCCCTCCATCTTCAATCTCTTGAGCACTGTATCCACTAGTCATGGATGGAAAATGGCTGGTAGAGTAATATCTCATGAAATGCGTTCTTGCTTCCTCGAGATAGTTTTCTGAGCTGAGACTCTCAGAAATTAGCTCTCCTTTGATTCGAGGATCAAGAATTGCTGTCATGTATGTGAATATGTTGCAAACCTGGTTATTGTAATTTCTAGCCTTTATGGCCATGTCTTCGGCCGCATTCTTTAGCCAGTCTGGGCTGAGACGGGAGTCTCTGCAGACAGCAATCGTCTCAGAGATGTGATCCATAAAGAAGAGAACCAGTCCAATTGTGGGAACCTTGCTTGTGCATATGTTAGTTGTTGTTTTGTAAAACGGTTCTAAATATTGATGCACGATATTGACTGCATTCTTCTCTGTGGAGTTCAGCAGCATCCTATTGCCTAGTTTCTCCTCATACTTCCTGATAACAGCATCGATAGACTTACTAGCCTGTGTCATGTAAAATTCAACTCCATCAATAGCCACTACATCAATGCATATGTGACACGCACAAACACAATAGAGGCCACAGGCTATTTTATACAATTATCATCAATAGCAACTATGTCAAAAATTACACATCCAATGACACCTACAAGATAGAACTACAACCACTAGCGTGTAAGGCATTCTTCAACAGCTGAGGTACTTTTTTTTAGTATACAAATACCATTTATCAGGCATATTGGAGATGCAGGGTATCAAATTCTGTACCTCTTGCATGCATAGCAAGTGCTCTAGTGCTCTAACATTTGAGCTACGTCCCCAACAGCTGAGGTACTAAAGTACACTGTCTATATTTTTCAACAACCATTCAGAGAATTGGAAAGCTGTCTTGTTAGTGATTATATCAGGAAATTATATTACGTAATTAAATTTGGTAGTAATAGCATCATTAAACAAATAAATTAATAAATAAAGAGGAGAATTTTACCCTAGTAATGCATCTGTGATTCTGTATGTTTCAAAAGCAGTGAGTGTTCACTTATACAATATATGCAAAAATTGTTTATCCATTAACTTCAAGGCAGTGGTTAAAGTACTTTTTTTTAAAAAAAAAAAATTTGATAAATAATACTTTTACTGATAAAGATAGATATTTTATGAACAAATCATGTATACACGAAACTTTTCTAGAGAAGAGTATAAAGAAAAGAATTCTAGTATACAAGTGAATGCATGTAACTAACCCCCATGCAACAAGACCACTCAAACAGAGATCTTATAGACAAAGATTTCAGCTCAATATTTGAAACCTCTGCACCATTAAAAGTGCAATTATTCCCTCCCCCTTCAAAGCATCCACATCAGACATAAGGGGGCCATATTCCACACCAAATAGCTGCCACATTTTCCAAACAAATTCCACCATCCAAAGAAGAGCTCCATAACAGCCTTACACATCACTCAATGTGCCCCAAACATAGAAATAAGTACAGACCACAGCTCCTGAGCCACATCATAATGCAGTAACAAATGCTCCATATTCTCACCTTTACATGTAATACATGCAATCCACCAATATAATTTCCTCTCTTCATAAGATTGGCACATGTCAAAATTTTGCCCCACATAATTGTCCATACAAAAAATGGAACCATTGTAGGAGCTATACTACACAACTCTTTAATGTGAAACCTCTTAAAATCTCATAATAAGAACAACATCAAGTTGACTATTGCTGATCAACCTCCAGCTCAAATGGTCAAGACCCTCTCCTCTTGGGATATTAGCATCCAAAGTATCAACAATAATTCCACATATTGAACCAACTTTTAGGAAATATATAATCAACTGCATTGATCTTGGTACTACACCAAGCATGAAATTTAAAAAACCTCAAGAAGCTCCAATTCCCGGCCATTGATAGCTCATACAAAAGCAAATATTCCAAGATCGTATCCCTGCTTCATATAGCCTGCAAATCTCCCCCAACCTGAATGGATGCTTCTAAAGACTACAACTATATGTTCTTCTTACAACCCTAGTTGTCCATTGACCCTAATCTTATCCATTATTTGGTCCGACAACCCATCTCCATTAATGATTTCCTTCCACCGGATATCTTCATAACCATTTACCCAACAAGGCTTCATTAAATGCGGCCAATATGGTCACCCAAACCCAATATATTATTGAACAAACAGTATTCCACTCCACCAGATGTAATTTGAATTCATCCTCCAATCCTTCCAACAAAAAATTCCACTGCGACCTTTTCAATTTATTAGCCACATATGTAGGAATAATAAATAATGTTTTCATAACACAGCAACTGGCTGTTCTCCCAATAGAACTACTTAACAACCCAAAAAAAAAAAAAAAAAAAAATTCCCAAATCCAAATAGAACTATTTAAAGCATCCTCAAGGGGATCATTACTTGGCTCTATGGCTATCTAACCCCCAACAACTATCTAAACAGTAACTCACCACACTAGGCAAGACACTAGCTGAGCAACTTCTCTTTCTTTTTTTAATAATCCAATATCTCCTCTCTCTCTCTCTCTCTCTCTCTCTCTCTCACACACACACATGGTCATCCAACAACTCAAAATACAGCAAAATTCCAGTAACCACAAAGTGGTCAAACAATAACTAGGAAGCACACACGGTGGCCTAAACAACGAGCTGGTATATGCCAGGTACAACATATAATTTTCGCTAAACAACACCCATGCAACAATCCCCCCACCCAAAAGCTCCCCCACACCTCTCAGATCTTCCCAAACCAGCAACCCAGATGCTCTCCACCATCACTCACAGAACACAATCACTCAAACCACCCTCACTAGATTAAAACTCCCATCAGGCCCCCTTCCAGAAACGGAAAAAGAATAAAAGAAAGCACTCAAAAGCCAAGAAAAACCCACATATATTGTGTGCTCCCCGAGAGTGTGAGATGAGAGAGGGGTTTGTGAGGTGAAGGGAGGAGAGAGAGATGAAAAGGGTGAGGGGACAGCTGAAATGAGAAAAGGAATAATATAATAGTAAAGGAGAAGATTTAAAAGGAGTAGAGAAAGAACAAAGATTTTGTTGGTCAAGGTATTTAAAAGGTGGAAAGCTAAAATAGAAAGCTGCTTTTTAGCTGAAATTTTGGCTGGTTCATTGAGGATGCTTTTAATAGCCTGATTTCAGACTTTTGGCTAGTTTCTTCCAAGACTCCAAGTTGTGCTGACAAAGCTTCATTCCTTAAATCAAAACATTCTTCTAAAAGGTTAATAACTCCTTCACTTTTTCTCTAAGAAGGAAATAAAAAATCAATCGTATCTGGATTTTTTTTCTCACATTTAATTGTAATTTATAATTAATTCAATTAAAAACATAACTATTTGGCCAAAAGTTCAAATAGACTTTTCATTTGTGAATTTCTCTATCATAAAGTAGGAGAGTTAGACAACACAAGCAAGTACCTTGCGCACAATATCTAGCATCTGGTAATTGCCACTCCACTTTGCTGAAGCATCCAGTGGAAATTTCCAACTACCTTCTTGATAGGCTGTAGTTAATTGAATAAAATCTTCAGTCATCTCTCCGGATGCATTTAACTCAAGTAAAAACTCCCGGATCTTAGAGATTACTGGTTTTGTGGTTCTCAATCCGTCATCTATGATCAAGTTCAAAGTACGAGCAGCACAGGGAATGTAACAAAAGGGACCCACTTTCTGACCATCAAGGTCCTCTTTCAAAGTGTGGCAGGCAAGCACGGCAGTTTGACTGTTATCGTGGGTGCAGGAGAGGACTCTATTCTCAATATTGTACATCTTAAGAACCTTCACCAGGGAGTGATAAATCTCGGCACCCCCACAAGGTTGAGGTATGTGACAGATATCAAGCAGCACTTTTTGGAAAGACCAGTTCTCATCAATCCACTGACATGTGACACTCATATAATAAATCTGTTCGTAGGAAGTCCAGAAGTCAAGTGCGATGGAGACCTTAGAGGAAACCTGGTCCAAAGATGCTCTTACATCTTCCTGCATGCTATTGAAAACTTCACGAAATACTGCTTTATACCTCTCACCTGGCCAGAGTTGTATTGATGGGTTCAGAAACTTATAAGAATTTACTAACCACTTTTCTTCCAAGGTTGAAGGAGGGAGAGAAGCTACAATGAGCCACTTAAGGAGCAACCAATTTAGATGATCATAATCCACATGGGACACTTTTGCTTGAGGTTGAGATTTCTTGATTACAGTGGTGGTGGGCTGTGGTGCTGAATTGCTGACAGCATCCCCTGACTTGTCATATCCTGGATGCCGATTACCCAGGTGCCTTCCCAAATTTCCTTCACCAATAAAGGAAAAATTCATGAGATAGATACAAAATTTGACCACAACATGATAGGCTCAAACCCGGAGACAGATATAAGAAATATAAATTGGATAACACCCCTTTTGGTTTTGGTGAAGGTGGGGAGGGGGTTTGCTTTTAGCAGGCTTGCTTCTATAAAGTTCGGGGAAGGGGGATTTTCCATTTCCCATTATTAAATACTTCTTTATAAGCTCATGACTGGTCAAAGTTAATTGGCTTAGAGATAAACGAACAAGAAAGAGGAAGATGCAAATCCAGTTAACAAGTTGAGAGTGAGTGCAACTAATAGCCACTCATACAAGAAGAGCTGAGCTTCTTACGAAGCACATTGTAATAGTTTCATAGATTGCTTATAAAAATATTTGGATTTTGTTCATTGTAACCCTTGAATCTCTTTAGACAAATTGCAAGGGATAAGAGAGAAAAGGTATCAAAATAACATTAATATTATCAAGAAAAAAAAAAACAAGAAAGCAGGTGCACAAAAAATTACCGGTGGCAGTCGCAATAGAATAGCTCTGTCCACAAAATTTGCACCTCCGACTTTTTCCATCAGGAGCTGTCTCAAAAAACTTGAGATAAACTGATGTCATTGTCTTCTTTCTCGGTTTAGCTGTAGTAACAGCATTTGCATTTCCCTTTTCTGAAGAACCCAATCCAATATCTATTGGATCAATGTTTGGAAGCAGTGCCATATCCATCACAGATTTGGGTTCCATATCTACATCAAGAACCAACAAATAAAAACAATCATAGATTCATAGGTTATTCATTATTGCAAGTCCAAAGTTCAAAAGCCCAATACCCACATTACAAACAAAATAAATGGCAAATCTACTGCTCAATAAGGATTAGAATTTCATTTGCAGTAAATGATCATTAAAAATAAATAAAAAAGGGGAATCTTCTCCTACCAGAATGTTTGGAGATCAGTAGAACCATAAAAGAAACACCACTTCAAACAAACTGACACATATACATGTTAAGAACTAAGAAGCTCAAAAAGCCAGCAATAAGATATTTTCCCTTGTCAAAGAAAACAGTCTAATCTGAATGTTTGCTCCCCACAACTTCCTCTATGCAAGTCTTATGAAGAATTGGAGTTTTTTTTTTCTTTAAACAAAAGAAGCCTACCTTCATCTACCCTAATCCTCATATATCAATCACAAATGGTTTCATAAGAAACAAATATCTTTTACTAAACCTGTAGAAAGAAACATTCCTACGAAACCCTGCAACACATTTCCAACTCCTAAATGAACACTGCATAAGTCCTTTTATTTTGGTATAAATAAATCCTTTTACTCCTCAAGCTTAACAATGGAAATTGAAAAGGAAAGCCTTGAATTTTTGTTAAATTGCTTATTCATTACCAAATAAAAGAAGTACATGAACCTTGGTTTTGGATGAAAAATCTTTAGCAGAAACTAAACATTATCCTATATGAAGGCATATTAACCAATCCATTCATTCCTTGCTTTTTTAATAGTAAAGGTAAAGGAAAACATCCATGTTAAGATCAGTGTAGTCAAAGGTGAAAGATGACCTTAAGACACCAAGTCCTTGTATCGTCTAAGGCATGAGGCAATAAAAAGGCGCTAGCCCAAGTGAAGCCAGGCTCCGTACTCTAAATATGGTTATTATACATATGATAAAATCAAATCATATGTACATAATGATTATTAAGCATGGATTGAATTTTTCAAACTGGTAGAAGGCTTTACTAATATGATTGAAATTCAAATCTATAAAAAAAAACATTCATAAATTGATGCAAAAACAAAGAGAGGTGAGAGAGAAGAAAGTATGAGAAAAAGACCCACTAATGTGAATTTAGTATATATCCATCTAGTTTTGCCAAATTACAAAATTGCCCTTTGTTTCTAAATTTCATTGAGGCTCTCACATGAGCGCCTTAAAGCCTGTTTAAGGAACTTGCCTAGGCCCTAAAGGCGAGAGAACCTCACTAAAGGCGCCTCACTTCAAGGCTTTAAAGGCGCCTTAGTGGTGCCTTGCCTTGCCAGGCTTGCCTTTGACTACATTGATCAAAATGTAAGAATTTTGATCCATATCAGCCTCTGCCTTGCTTAAGTATCTCAATATGCATGACAAGTATTTCTTATATTGTCATATATGAAATTGGCTTCTATGTAGTATAAATTACACATAAATATTATGCAAGACAACGTTGTCTGCATTGCTAGCATCCAATCTTCATTGTCAACAAACAATGGTAGTATAAAAAACAAAGGCAAATTCATCACACAACCTTAACCTGCAAATCCATATAATTTGTTCATGAAATAGCAAAATCACTAGCAAGATATATTAATTCCAGTACCTTTGAAAGATTTAAATGCATTTGTTACAGACCAGTCCATTTGATTCCCTGCCTTCCCACTCACTGTTCCTGTCTAGAAGTCCAACATTAATTGTGAGAGGAAAAAAAAAAAAATCAAATCTTCACTCTTCAGGAAAAAAAAAAGTTAAAGATAAAATCTTTAGAACTGTGATTGCAAATATTCCTCAAAACATGAATCCCTATATATATATATATATATAAATTACAAAAATTAATTGATCATGCTCCCCACAAAATCAAAATTACAAAAATTAATTGATTATGCTCCCCACAAAATCAAATTGTATAACAAATCTTGGGAACTTGATTACAATTGTGTAATTTACAAAATGAAAGACAAAAGAAAGGGAAAAAAAAAAAAAACAAAGGCATGTGACATAAATAAAACTATAGAACATTATTTATATTTATCCAATTTCCATACACATATTTAAGTGACTGAAGCCATTAGAAACTGAAAATAGTGAGCTTCACAATCAGAGTTAGTAGGAACTATCAAGAACTAAGAAATGCTCACTTAGCTCAAACAAACTATGATATATATTATTATCATGGAAGCCAAAAGAAAAAAAGACTAGCAGCAGCTTATAGGCTCTTACCCCAAAATTCATTCGAATTGGAAACACCACCAAAGGTCCTCCTCAATTCAAGTCCTCACTGCTTAGAAACACAATCTGAAAAAAAAAACATATATATCGAAGTTTAGAAATTTAAAAAAAAAAAAAAAAAAAATGTCAGGGGGGTAATCCGGTGACCGAGGGTCACTGACCGTGAAGTGGTGAAGTGAGGTGTATGGTGGAGTTGGGTGGTAGGAGACTCAAGACTGAGCATGACAAAGTGGGCAAAGAAAACTGAGAAAGAAAGAAAGAAAGAGAGAGAGAGAGAAGAAATGGAGGGAGATGAGAGCTGGGAAAAGATGGATCAGCGGCGCTAGTAGATCAAAGCCGGATCTAATTATCTTAGCCGATAGAGAGAGAAATTTTAGAGAGAGAGAGAGAAAGAAAAGTAGATCAGCTTTGAGTCTTTTGACTGTGCAGAGCCTCTCAGCCTCTCACAGACTCAGCCGCGACAAAAAGACCCAACAAGCTTCAGATCTGTTTTTTGTTTCCTTTTTTTCTTGTTTTGTTTTTCTCGGACGGCTCACTCATCATGACTCAACCAAACGCACGCTTCTTGGTTGAGTCTTAACGCCACCGTTTTTAATCAAAACTCATGACTCATGACTTATAGACTTGAGTGAGTGTCGGACAAAGGAACCGAGCCAGCTATGGTTTTTTTTTTTTTTTTTTTATAATGTGGTTGTGTTTTTTTTTTGAGCCCCAGGCCCAGCTAGCTTTGGTTCTGTTGGCTCTAAAATCCATCAGCCTCGCTCCATGTCTCGACCCAATTTCAAATTAAACGTTCATTTCCCGATTTACTCACTATTTTACTCTTTTTCCTTTTCACTAAAAATACTTACTATTCTCATATATATATATATATATATATATTCTTCATTTACTATCTACTGCAACCCCTCTCCCAATTTTTTTTTTTACTTTTCCCTTTTAATAAAAGTGGCCATTTTATTTTTTCCAAATGCATCTATTGAAAACATTGAAATTTATCTATACTACTATTTAAGGGGTTTTTCTTGTTTGGATTGAATTTTTTTTTTTGTTCCAAAATACCCTTAGTACACTCTTAGGTTTAAATAGAGACAAAACTAAAAAATAGTTTCATAAAAATATATGTCTAACTTGCGCTAAAACATTGTCTACAAAATAGAAACACTCTTCCACTAACCCACTTCAAAGCAACTATACGATTCTTGTTTTTTTTTTTTTTTTTTTTAAATAGAAAATAAGTTAAACACCTCACGTTTATCCAAAAACAAATCTAAATATATATAAAAAAAATAAATAGTTATTAAAAAAACTAAACTAAATAGATATATGCACGTTTTTTTTTTTTAATAAGTAGATACATCTTTAACTCTCACTAAAAAATTGCTTACGAAATAAGACTACTCTCCTAGGGATTTTTAAATTGCTTTATCCATTTATAAAAAAAAATTAAAATTAAAATTAAAACAAACACACTTCTTTTTATAAAAACACATCTGCCGTATTGAAAAAAAAAAGTCACAAACAACTTCAAACTTCTACCCAACAAATTTAAATCTCCCCAAAAAGCGTGCTTAAAAACTCTTCTATTTTTTTATGTAAAGGTTTATAATTTGAATCCATTATAATTTGAGAATACTACATTTTCTAATCACAAAAATACATAGATGTGTGATGAAAAAATTATTTCACCCATAAAAGCATAAGTCATAATGGATTCAAATAGAAGAGCCTTTGAGTACACGTGTAAGCGCATGCTCAGAGGCTAGTTATCTATAATAGATTATTATTTAAAGGATTTCCTCTGTTTGGATCGGATTTTTTTTTTTTTTTTGGTTCCAAAATACCCCTACAGCCTATGTTTACGTAGGAGTAAAACTTGGTAAAAATGCTTCTTTAACTTCCTCGTAAAACACTATCTACAAAATAGGACCACACTCCCAGTACACTCACATTGATTTTCAAACTCAAATTGCTTCTTTTTCAGTTCTCCAATTCTCTCAATTCTGTGTTAATCTTCTTTTCACTATTATCATCATTTTTTTCTATTTGCTCTGCTCAAATTTGCTCCTACTCAACAGTATGTGTATGTCAATGTACTTTGGTCTTTTCTATTTTGGTTTTCTAATTTATGAACAACTTCTTATATTCTAGAAAAAAAAAATCAAATATTTATGTAAAATAGCCCTTATATTTCAACCTCACCTTTAATTTCTTTCACATATTTCTTCAAAGAACATGCACTAGGGTGTTGATCTTCAAGATTTTCGTGTACTCTGTCCTCCAACTCCAACAGACTATTTGGACTTTGGACTTGAAGTGTAGTCAATGGCAAAAATGTAAGTATCTTTCATGATCTCTATTTAGAAAATTAGAATGCCTCATGCGAGTTGGGTTCTATATATTAAATTTGCTTTTATGAGTTTCCATTCAATATTTGCTTTTTTTTATTTGGTTTCCTTACTTTGTTATCATTATCTTATCTAAAAAAAAAAATTCTCACAATCTGTCTCTAGTTCTCTTATATTCCTTTTTTTTTTTTTTTAATAACCACGTTTATTATATTCTCACGTTTCTTAGATAATGTGTTAATTTTATTCTCCATGTGTTGGTTTACCAATGAGAAAATTAAATTTATGAGGTAGATTTAAGTAATAAAATCATATATATAAGGTTCTCAATCTAAAATTCTAGGATAATTGTTACTTAATTTGTATTAAAAAATGATTGTTTAATCTCCAAAAATGATGGCTTACTTATAAATAAATAAAAAATTTATGGTCAACTTTAGATACATCAGACTGAATGCGAGTGTACTAAAAGTCATGCCGCTCGGGATTTTACCAAAACTTTCCTATACCCAGTACCTCACAGTTTATTTGTAGCATTGTTTGTAAACTTATTTTTCCACGTTTTCAAATATGAGATCTCATCACATGCATGTGGTTTTTTTATATTCACGTTTTCATATATGAGTTGTATTTGAATTTTGAACTCAAATTGGTTTTTTAAAACTCGAATTGATAATTGTAGCATTGTTTGTAGATCTGGAACTTATTTTGCTTGCTGTGAATCATTAATGCTTTAAAATTTTGAGTTCTACACTACAAAAAACGCGACTTTAAGCCGCGTTTTTGTAAAACGCAGCTCAAAACGAGACTTGGAGCTGCGTTTTTTACAAACGCGGCTCCAGCATGGAGCTATAGCCGCGTTTACTAAACGCGGCTATAGACCAACCCTGAAGCCGCATTTACTAAACGCGGCTATAGACCAACCCTGAAGCCGCATTTTATGCTGTTGAAGCTGCGTTTTTTGGGCCAGGGCTGAAGCTGCGTTTTTAAAAACATGGCTACAGACCCATTCGCGGATTTGTGCTGCTCTCCATCCTAAAGCTGCGTTTACTAAACGCGGCTTAAACGGTTGAACTGAGCTGCGTTTCAGGAAACGTGGCTTAAACGTTAATTGAAGCTGCATTTGTAAAACGCGGCATACAATTTTACAAAGCTGCGTTTCGTTAAACGCAGCTTAAATGCGTACAGAGCTGCATTTATAAAACGCAGCTCTGGTTTTGGTATAAATAAAAAAAAAAAAAAAAAAAAACACTATCTAGTAAAAAAAAAAAAAAAAACCCTCAGTTCAACACAACAAAGAAAAAAAACCCTAATCCCTCGATCCCTCGATCTCGCCGCCGTGCTCTGACCAATATCCTTTCCTCCCAAATCTTGAAGGGATCGTCGATAAGTTAAGGTTTCCTCCTTCTGAGTTTTTGGGTCTTTTTATATACATATTTAATTTCTTGTTATTGTTTTTGTTAATCTTATTTTAGTAGAAGTAGCTAAGGCTTTGTTGTTGTTGTTCTTCTTAGAAACTGTCACGCACTCTCTTCCTCTGTTCTCAGTAGTCAGTGCTTCTTTCTCTCTTTCTCGCAGCAAGGTTTGTCTCTCTCAACTCTTTTCTTCCTCTTTGTTTCTCTATTTCTACTAAATCTGAATCATAAAGGCTTTGGGGTTTTCTGTGGGTTTCATTTTGTCTTTTTTTTGTGGGTTTGTTTGGGTTTCCTCTGATTTGTGTGTGGGCTTTTTTTTGGGATTCGTTTGTGGATTTTGTTTCATAGTATTTTCAATGATTTGTTTTGAGTTTGTCTTTATTTTCTATTGCCTACAAAATAGGACCACCCTACAAAATAGGATCACACTTTGTTATCATTATTCTTTCCATATCATTATCTTATCTTATCTTTTCTTTTCTTTTCTTTTTTAATATTTTCTTTTCTTTTATTTGGTCAGTTTGATGGGTATTTAATATTTTCTCTACTAATCAGTATTTTTTAAAGAGTGGGAATGATATATATTGATTTGTCTTTTTTTTTCTGTGGTTATTGGGTTTGACTCATTATTTAGTGTATATTTTCTAGGTGGTGCTCTCTCTTTCTCTTATTATTTTTGTTTGTTGTTTTTCTTACATTTAAGCCTTACTCTCTATTTTTTTCGTTTTTTTTAGGGTGACATATCAACAATTTTGTTAGATTGCGTAGCAGGCACATTGGATGAATTCGGGTGAGCAAAGTGCTGGTCAATCTATCAAGTAGTTGTTAAAGATCATTTTTCGTAAATATCCTACTTATATATGCATTTATTTATTAATTTGTGTAACATTGACAGCCCTTCTTATTTATTTATTTATTTTTTATTTAGCTTTTTTAAGCATACTAAAATTTAGTTATGGATGTGTACTAAGTGCTTATCTTTTAGGATTAAATATAATTACATAACTGTCATTTAAAAAATTGAATAAAAAAAATTCTGCGTTTACAACGTGAGAGTCTTTTGCATTTGAAATTTTTGTTATGGTTATGGATGTGTAATAACTAGTTACCTTTTAGGACTAAGTGGCTGCCTTTTAAGATTTAAAAAAAAAATGATAACTCTCATTTAAAAAAAAAATAATTGTGACACTCTATGACTGGTATATCTTCTTCTGTCATTACAAAGTTCACAATCCAAAAGGAATAATTTTCATTCATTAAACTTTTGGGCTTGGGTTCAAAAAAATAATAGATGCACCAAAAAAAATTACATCGCTTTTAAATTAAACTTAGAATAGGTGGATTTCTCAAATGGTATTCTTGGTGTTTTAAGAAATTAATACTATTTAAATTTTCTTTTACTTCAACTGAGCCTTAATCCTATTTCCAGCTTTGTTAAAATTAAAACTGAGGGCATGACAGACATTAAAAATTATATATTACACTCAAAATTAGCTACCAATCAATTTTAATCCAACCTAACAATATAATTTTATACTAGCCTCTGAGCACGCATTCACGTGCATGCTCAGAGGATTTTCTATTTTTTTGGGTAAATGTTAATAATTTGAATTCATTATAATTTGGGATTATTACATTTTTCCAATCATAAAATACCTAGAGATGTGATGAGTATTATTGGTTTGTGGGTGAAATAATTTTTCATCACACCTCTAGGTATTTTATGATTGGATAAATATAGTAATCCCAAATTATAATGGATTCAAATTATTAACATTTGCTCAAAAAAATAGAAGAACCTCACACGCATGCTCAGATGCTAGTTTGACCTGAAGTCATTTCCCTTCCCCCCTAAGTCACACTGTTTTACCGACGTATTTTCACACTCACATTGTCACAACTATTTTATGTGGCAAAATTTGATTAACTGTATGTCACTATCACATGAACTCATCATTTTTTTCTCAACCACTTATGGTTTGCCATGTTAAAAAATTGTAACAAGGTGTGTGGCACTAGCATTATAAAACGTTGTACTGAATCAACTTTTAATAAACTTTTGGTTCAATTCTAGCTAACATTTTCTACTTTAACTAACCCATTATTCACATACCTTTACATGAATTTCATTATTTTTTGTGGATTCTTGTTAGCTTATTCGGTAAAGTTTCTTGTTGTCAAATAAAAGATTTGAGATTTAAAATTTGCTTATATCATAAATTGATTAGTATCTTAGGATAATAATAATTAGCAATCATCATGAAGTAGACATCATATATTGAAATTTTATTGTATCTAAAAATAAATAAATAAAAGCATAACCACTTTTTATATCCTATCTTTTTTTCTTCATTTAATTTATTCTTTCTATCCTATTTTTATTTCATTTAATTTATTCTTACAATTGCAAAGACCAAAATACAACTTCTGACAAACATAAAATAATTATGAGGTTTATCCATGACGACATGATTTGCAAACTCGTTGGGAAAAAAAAAAAACCATCAAGCATTCAAGCTCATGGAAATTTTATCTTTAATTTACAAGCTCATGGAAATTTCCACTTTCCCAAAGTGGAAATTTGAGAAAGTAAACCCCGGCCCATTTATAGTTTTCAATGTTCTTTTTAACAATGTTTTTTTTTTTTGTTAAACTTTTTGTAACAATGTAAGAATTTTCTTCATTTCCTTTTCTTGTATATGTAACTCTTTTTCCCCCTCTTGTCACTATGTAATTAGAGCCACTTTTTTTTTTTAATAATATTAATGCACCGGTCTTTAAAAAAAAAAAAAGGAAAGAAATTACTTTGTATCAATTTTTTTATTATAAATTTATTATAATCATACTTATAATGAAGATAAAAATGTCAAATTTAGTACACAAAACTCTCCCTATCTCTCTCTCTCTAATTTCTTGTTGCATAGTTGTACTACCCGCTCCCCATCTTTGGTTTTGACCACCTTAAAGGGCCACCTCATCTCCAATTCCAACCACATCAAGCTATTTTTCTCATTTTATTCTTGATATTTTTTCTCATCTTGTTTTTCTTTTTATCCCCATTTAAAGATGTTATTTTTCTTTTTCTTTTTTTATTTATTAATTAAGGTGTGTTTTTATGTTTTTTCAGTTGATTTGTTTCCACTTTTGTATCTGTTAGAGATGAAATCACATCAAGCACTACGGATATTTGCTACCAGTTTGTGTGAGGAGACAGTTTGGGTGGAAGAAACTCTCCTCCATATCTTTAAAGGGTTTTATGGCCTGGATGTATACTTCACTTACATTAATAAATTTTATCAATTCAAGTTATAGTTTACTTTTATTTAAGTTATTATTTAATTATGCAAAAAAATCCTTCTAATTGGTTGGCGCTTCTTAGTGTTTCCAACTGATATATTTTGGATTCAAATCATTCCATCTCTAAATATTGAGTTATCAAAAAAAAAAAAAAAAGAATTATTAAATAGCATACGCAATTTATTTATATGAATTTATTAAAATAATTCAATATTAATATTGTAAAATGAAAAATAAGAAAACTCTCATAAAATATTGTAACATAGTGTTTACAGTTTTATTTCATATGTCATGATATATATATATATATATATATTTTTTTTTTTTTTTTTAATTGAGAGTCAAATTTCGTAAACTTTAAATTTTTGTTGTTGTTGGAGCATTTGGTTTGAAAAATCTAGGCAAAAATGCAAAACTGGCCCTCTAACTTTTAGTTTTTGTCATTTCAGTCCTTTTAATTTTCAGTTTTATTATTTCAGTTCTCTAAGTTTCAATTTTTGTCAATGTAGTATACTGGTATTCTGTTAGGTCTCAGTTACTGTTCTGTTAAGTTTGACCTTTTAAAAAAAAAAAATAATTTTTGTAATTAAAAGAAAATAAATAAAAAAATGCTGTAAAAAAAAAAAAAAAAGAAAGAAAACATGGAAGGCCCCTTCAGTCTTCATCCTCAACCTCCCCATTCTCTGCACTCTCTAACTCCAAATGCTTTGCTCTAGCTTCTCCCCCTATGCCTTCACTTTCCCTTTCATTCTCAAGTCCTGCGCCGCTCTCTCCCTTCCAATATCCAGCTCACAGCTCCATTGCCATGTCATCAAAACTGGGTGCGACCCCGATCCCTTTGTACAAACTTCTTTAATCTCAATGTACTGTAGATGCTCTTCTACTGAATATGCACATAAGGTGTTTGATGAAAATGGTGAATCAAGAAAGCTAAGTATTTGTTACAATGCTTTGATATCTGGGTACACCTCAAATTCAAGATTTTATGATGGGGTTTTGTTGTTTCTTAAAATAAGGGAGGCGGGTGTGTCAGTTGATTCAGTTACAATGTTGGGGTTAGTACCTTTGTATATGCTTCCGGTGCATTTGAGTCTTGGGATGTGTCTTCATGGTTGTTGTGTTAAGGTTGGTCTAGACAGTAATATGTCTATTTCAAATTGTTTGCTTACAATTTGAGAGAGAGATTGATCTTGAGAGAGAGATCGAGATTGACTTTTTCTATTTTCCTGTTTTGATTTCAGGGGAAGGGGAACAACGTCGTTCTCCTTACATTTTTTTTTTAATTACAAAAATTATTAAAAAAAAAAAAGGGCCAAACTTAATGGGAGGAGTAACTGATACCTAACAGAATACTACATTGACAAAAATTGAAACTTGGAAGACTAAAATGACAAAACTGAAAGTTAGAAGATTGAAATGATAAAAGTTAAAAGCTAGAGAGTCAGTTTTGCATTTTTGCCAAAAATCTAATATGTCTTCAACATCTAGGTTCTTAGGATTATGATGCCTAAAAACTTAGTGCCTACAAGTGTAAGTATGTCAATATTTAGTTTGATTAGAAATCTAAAATGATTCTCCAAAATGTAAGATTCCTACACTATGGTGGCTCTAGCAATTTTTTTAATGTGGTAACTAAAAATTTTAAATTATACAAAATTGAATAAGGAGATAACTTGAATATATTAACATAATAAAAAAAAAGACTAATAAGAGACAAAGAAAAAACTAAAAATGCTGAAATGTGAATAGTAAAATGAGAGAAGTTTAAAATTATAATAGAGAAGAGAAAAATGGAGACAGATAGAAAGAGAAATAGATGACAGTATTTGCTAGAATTGTGAGCCAAATTGTAAGGAGAGCAAAATTATTGCGATTGCAAAGCGCGCCAAAGAGGGCATAACTACTTGTACCGCCAAGGAGAACTCACAACCATAGTATTTCTATTGGTATCATTTTTTAAGGATAAATGAAATTAGAAATTATTTTGATATATTGGATTGAATGAATTACAAATTTGAATAATTAAAGAATTTTTTTAATAGGTTTTTTTGTTGAATGATTTTTTCTGTTGTTGTTTGGATTAATTTTTATGTTGTTTGGGCAAAAATTTTTGTTGTTTTAAAGCCTTTCTTTTTTTGTTTAAGGGGTTAAGAATTATGTTTTGGGGGCTAGATTTTTGGAGTAATGTTATGTCCACAGCATTTTCAAAAATTTTATGCGACAAATTGTTATTGATAGGTAAAAAAGTGATGTCAGTATTAGCCCAAATTAGAATCAGTAACAACTTACCACATAAGATTTGTTGTGAAATTATTTTCAAAATGTTTTGGATGTAGCATTAATCTTATTTTTGTTGAACTCAAATTATTGTAATTCTCAAATTCTTGCTAGTTTTTTTGCGATGAATGAACAAGCTATTCATAAACAACTCAGGCTAAGTTTTGGAAAAAAAAAAATTATATTAATTTATTTAGCAAATAAGTCAAACTCAATCCTAAGTTTAAGCTCAATTTTCTATATAAAATGAAAAAATTGAAGCTCAACAATTTAACAAGTTAAGCTCAAACATGATAAATAAATTCATAAACAGGCTAAAACGTATAAAACTATGAAACTTGATTTGATTATATATAAAATATCATATGTTTATATGTATACAATAAAGCATTATTTTCAAAAAAAAAATTTATTATATTCGAAGTGATAATCTCTAATAAATATTTAATTGATGTCTCTTATTTACTATTTTTATAAATGTTATTTTTGTTTTCATATATATTTTTTTCATTTCTGCAACTTGAATCAGTCTACTTACTCACAGTTGTATTAATTGCTCTCCTCTAGATATGACTAAATCAACATCTTGAAATTTAATTGTGTAAATTTAAAAATAAGTTCATGAGATATCAAATTATTATTTGAAATTTATTATACATTTCGTTTTAAATGTTTAATCATGTACAATTTCAGTTTGTATTCGATTTCAATATCGATATATAGTTTTTTACCTATTTTATAACCTTACACATCCGTATATATAATATAAACCCACTTCCTTAGCTGTTTGTTTTTAAAATTGTTCTTTGTTGTAAAGCTTTATAGAAGTGTTTGGGAAAAAAAGCTATTTAATTAAGTCAACTGTATTGGAAAGAGTAGGAGAATTGGTTAGCTCAACGATTTTTTAATAGTGTTGTTGTTGACTTCTTGTCCTTACCTGCGTTTTCAGAAATTTTGCTTAAATCCTACTGATGTTTGGTGTGATACTTTAATAGGTTTCTGCATCGTTTTGTTTTGTTGTTGCGTCTATTTTTCTACATATTCTGATTGGGCATTACAATAGGAATTGAATGTGGGTAATTTATTGGACTACATCAACTAAGAGCTTTTAATCTAGAATCTCTTTTTTTCTTGTTGCAGGCTTGGCGTTGGTGCAATAATAGGCATTTTCTATACCTATAATTGCACTGTCAGAATTTTTTCTTAAAACTGCAAATATACAACATCAATACTAATTGTATGGTGTAAAGTGGATAGTCATTTGAGGGTGGTGTCTGCGCGTTTCATATGGGACACAAATTTCAAGCTCCTTTACAGCACAAATGATATTTTCTTTTTCTTTTTCTTTTTCTGTAATGAAAAGAATGTACTAGCAAGTGTAGTCACTGCCCCCACATTACTTAAACTCCCCGTAGCGTTATAGCGTGAGACTACTTCGGCATTAATGAGATTTGTCACTACTCGAATTCACAATTCTCAAACTCGCAAGTGTGATGGATCATAAGAACTTTCTACCACTAGGCCATCTCCCAGATGATAGCACGAACGATCTTTTCCATGTCAATTTGTAAAATGAAAACAAATGGTCAAGATGACCTTTTTTGTAATGAATTTTTCTCATGAATATCTAAACAAAATATTTAGCTTTCCAAGTTTGTCCTCTAGATATATAATTTAGTGGAGACAAAACCAGGTTAGAAGAGGAATTCAGCGGATAAATTTTAGAGTTGGCAACTCATGCCAAAAGAATGCATCAGTGCAGGTTCTTCACGCTTTTCAAATTGCAATTACAAAAAAATTCGGTACAGAAGAAGCTGTGCCATGTACTATCTAGCTTGAGGTAAGATAAGGATGAAGAATGTTACTCATAACTGTGCACAGAGACAATGACATGATCAAATGATTCAAATCTTATATTAAAAAAAAATGTAAGCACAAACAACCAGATGATGTCAATGCCACTTTTCATTTGTATTTTGTGTGTTGTGTGAGAATAAGTTAAGAAGCTAAAGCTGAATTGTATGCCAGGCCATGCCCAAATAATTTTTTCTTTAAATAGAAAGTGGGCTAGATCAGCTGAACCTCAGCCTGTGATAAATTTCAAATTTGAGCCTCCACTTCAAGAAATTTTTTACTTCCTCCTTGATTTCCTTGGTCTCCAAATAATTGCTGTAGGGCTTGGGCATATTCGATACGGAATTTTTGGTGGTGGAATATCAGGGACACTGCAATTTTCATATAAAAACTTGGCAAATTGAAAGCACATGACAAAAAATTTACAAAACTAAATTTAATATATTCTTGAAAATTTAGAACAATATCTAGTTATCTACACTAGTGGGATGCAATATTTCACTCTAAAGTGGCATATTATCATCATCATGTTTTATTGTAAGCATTTTTCTTAACATTATAGTAAAAAGAGACAGAGAAACGCATATGATATGCATGTTAATTAACCAATTTTAATTTGAAACGCATGCACATATTCAGTTTTACTACGCTGAGATTTATTCGGTTTTACTATGGATCCTTCATAATTGATGCAAACCTTGCTCTCTAGGATGTCATTCACTCAGCTTGATCATTGGATACATTTATATTGGACCATCATATGAAATACATGTCATGAATCATGGTTTGATTAAAACTGATATGAGTTCCATATAAAATATTTAAAGAACCTATGAAATCCATTTTAGGCTACAAATGAGTCATCCACAAAGAACCACTTTGGTTCTTGTGACAAAATTTCGGTCATTATAGGCACAAAATCGCTTGTACGATATCTCAAGAAAGCACAACCAAAGGTTCACGCTTCCCAAAGAAGAGAGTACAGAAGCAGGTATGAATAGGTAAAAATTAGCTATGAAATTATAGGAATCTTACAGTAATCCAGCAATCTCAATCCGTGAAAAGTCCATGTTAGTTGAACTACCTAGTGGTGGTACTACATTGGTCTTCTTTCTTAATGGTAATGGATGTGGTTGTTTGATGGCAAGCACCCTGCAATTCAAGTTTTTTGCAATATCCTCGTGGGCCATTGCCAACCTATACCACATGAATAGAAACACTGGTTTGAGTTGAATTGTTTCCTTCTAAGTAATAATACAAAGTTCACAAAAATCAATGTTGTTATTATCTGCACATACTAGGAACATGTACTGCCTAATGCAGTTAAAACTTGAAGAATTGGATAAGGATTTGATTCTTCAGTAAATGCAGCTTATCCTGATCAGAGCTTCCCACAGATAAGTTTCTGATATGAGTACAGCTCATTTTTTCCACATAAAGAGTAATCATTCAATTATCAGTGGCTTGGGCATGAACATTTTTATAAATGCCTTTGATTAAGTAATTGAAACACATGCAATAGTACTCTAAAAGCTGTCAAAATCAAAACTTACACATTCCCTATCGAGATACTGCCAATAATTGATGAAACATTTAGAAGCTCATAATTAATTCGGACCCACCCAGATTTCAAAAATGCATAAAAGATGGCATGTCGTTATAATCCCAGCCTGATACATCTTAGGTGGGAAGAGAGATTTAAATGGTTTAGTTAACGGGTTCCCTTAGAACATTAGTTAATAAACCATTTTAGAAAAGATTTGATACCACTTTATTGGAAAATATAAAAAACTATCAAAAGAATGAGTTGCTTTTTTTATTTTCCCATAAAAAAATTTTAAAAATATTTTCTAAACCAATGCTTTTAAGACATCAGTTAACATTTTTCCTATTAAATATACTAGTTGACCTAAAAGTCATGAGCAAAAAGAACTTGATAATGATCTATTGATTTTGAGTCACATAAATTCATAATATATAATAATTTCATCCATAATGATTTTCTGAGAAAATGACCAATTCCTAAATCTTTTTGTGGAGCCCAAACTTTTTTGTTCTCTTCTCTTCTATACCACCATAATCACTCCACGTGCTTGACCAACGCATTTGGTGACAGTCTCTGTCTCTCTGAAAATTCATTGAGCAGTGCTCATACATAGACCATACCATACCAAGGTCCACGGCCCCTCTCAGATGTCGAGCCACGTTGTGTGAAATTCACAGTTTCAAACCCTCCCACTAATGCCATCTACTTTAATCTTATAGTAGTAAGACTTTGACGCATTAAAAATTGGTACATAACGTGAAATAAGACAATTTTTTTTTTTCACAATTGCTTAAAAAACAGTGACTGAACGATGGACACAACTTATTATATAAATCCAACACTTTTTTCTTCATCGTTTACCATCAACCAGTTTAGTAATTATAAAAATAATTGTAAAAAAAAGTTGCGTAGATAGTAATACTCAAAATAAGCTATTACCCATCAAAAATTAAACACAGTTGACCAGTTCTTGTCGAACCTTCCTGGGAAGCTCACTATATCAATTCTAAAGAGTTTGAATTTTTCTGATTTTATGACCCATCAAGAACATCACCAATTATGATGGTGGATAAATTAATTAAGCAATAAATTTTGTGTGAAATAATTAATCCGTTAATTGTGAAAACAACAAGGACCCATATTATTTAAGGAGGATCACTATCACAATTATCACGAGACTTTTCAATCAACTTTGCAAATTTTCAATGTCAAACTCACTCGGACAGAGACTTACTTGTAAAGAAAGCTGTGATCATGGAGTCCAACCACAAGTGAGGAAGCTCCAATCTCTCGAACCATGGCTGCAATCTTCGCACCCACTTGGTCTTCTTGGTCCCCTTCCGTCACAATAATCTCAACCTTTGTCTGTAAAACAACCCTACGATTACGTGTTGATCATGATCATATAACAATTTTTGAACACACAAATGAAAATAATCAACCAAAAAAAGAGAGAGTAAAATTTGTACATGTATGTATGAATAAGAAAAGCTTACGTTAGGGAAGTTGTTGCAAATTTCTTTGAAAGAGAGAGCTAATTGGAAGCCATTTAAGCGGAGGTGTCGAGCTTTCTTCTTGCTTTTGGAGCTTGAGGAAGGGTAAACATGGAGGAGAGTGATTATGTCTTCATAGCGAATAAGGTTGTGGAGAGCCCATTGAAGGGCTGTTCTTGCTGCTTCCACCTCTTCCACTACAACCACTATTTTTCTCACATCCACCATTTTCTACTTCTCTCTCTCTCTCTCTCTCTGTCTCTCTCTTCCTTTCTAGGCCTTTTATGAGCTGGGTTTGTCAAAACTCCATCTTAGTACTTTGTGAGTTGTCCCTCTCTTGAGTCTTCAAATTCTTGGGTTTTGTAGTTTGGTTGATAATGATTGTTAGTTTTGAGTTCTCTTTTTTCCTCTCTCTCTCTCTCTCTCTCTCTCTGTAGGTTAGCCAATTTTTTATTTTATTTTATTTTTTTGGATTAAAGGTTTGCCAAATTTGAGGATCATAAAAAATTGGGTAGGTTAAAAACACCAATTCTTTAACTATTAATTGCAGTGGAAGATTCTTAAAAAAATATATATGGGTGGTTATACTAAAACCTCTTTAAGACACGTTATATAATAAATGCTGATGCAATTTGCACAAACGTGTCTTAAGGATTTTAGTATAGGACATTTCACTAAAGGACTAAGGAAAACTTAACATAGAAATAAAGGATTATAGGCATCTATGATCGATGTACTAAAGTGACATCATGTGTATGAGAATTAAAATCAAAATGTAGTGCATTAACTAGCATCCTTAACAAATTAAAAAGAAAGATATAATAAGAGAATGAAAAAACATCTCACCTTATTTATTATAAAATTTCTAATTTAGTACCAGCTTAAGATGCATTTATAAGCCAGTTTTTTGCTTATTTTGCTTATTATTTGTGGGTTTCACATGATCAATTACCTAATTATTTTATTTATCTTTTATTTTTTGGACAAAGTTTAATTACAAAATTGGTTGTAACTTAAAATTACAACCTTACTCTATAAAATAAACATTATTATATATTTTAAAAATCTAACCGTTGAATTACATGTTCTTTACTTTCTTAATACATATGTCAAATTTTGTGTCAATCAGATATTATTTACCATATTATCTATAAGTTTAGATTTTATGCATAATTTTAATCTATTAAATCTTGTAATGAGATAGCTATTAATTTTTAATTTTCTAGAAATTTACGAACATCGTGTATATAAGAAGAAAATGTAATCTAATGGTAGTTTTGTCAAAATTCACCTTTAATAAAAAAATTATTAAATGAGGTTGTCCAGACCGACACTTTAGTAGAAGCTATATGGGGGTAGAACCGTAAAAGAGCTAGACAGTTTTTTATTATTCAAGTAAAAAAGAAAAGAACAGAAAAGAAGAAGTGGTAACAATGAAGACAAACTCCCATGTTGACCCATCTCAACCGTTGGTAATAACTGTAATCAACTTTTGCAACTTGATAATGATGCTCTTGATGAACGCCAAGTGCCATCTCCTTAAAATGACCAAACCGTCCGATCTTCCTCTAATGCATTATTCTCTTTGTTTTTCTTTTTGTAACTAAACCGTCCGATTATTATTATGTAAATGAATTATTATTATTATTATTATTATTATATCTATATCTGGTGTACAACATGCTTTGGTCTTGTTTGGTAAGATTGTTTAAATAACGAAAACTATTATTTTAACACCATAATATGTATTTTTACACATTTTTTCACTTACACATATTTTCACAAAATTTAAATAATGCTATTAGAAATTTCTTAACAAATTGTAATGCATATTTGGGTAATCCAGTTCGGTGTTCATGAGCCGTTGTGACTCAGATTACGTACTTTTAAATAAAATTAAAAAAATATATATATTCGAGTGAGATTACGTTTTAATTAAAGTAGTAATGGATAACATGAAGCATCCATAATAATTAGTGACTTTCCTATCATTTTAATTTTAATGCCCATGCCGTCATAGTCTCAACTCTCTGTTTTGCAGTACGTACGTATTCCGGTTCTTCTTCTTGTCCTTTTTGTCGTCTCGTTTGGTTTCAATCTGTGCACTATCTTTGAGTGACACTTTACATTGTTTAATTATAACTTAAATACTTTAGTTTTTTTCTTTCTTAATACCCCTTGTAAAATAGAGTAGCTTTTTTATTTTTTAATAATTTTTTTTGGAGAAAACGATGGTATTTGATAGGTACTTTTTTCGACCATCTAAGAGCATCTCCATCCGGAAATGCCATCCTATCTTATTTTAACATCCCAAAAAATTACTTTACTATTTATACCATACCATTTTTCAATACTCCCTCCATCCCAACTTTTATTTTACAATCATATACATTAAAATAATATAAATTATATAATAAAATAATATTTAAAAGATACTACCACTCCTTTTCCTTCGTCCCTATCCCTGCCTCTCTGAGTCTCTGTCCCTCTCTCAACAACCAACAACCCAATCATCACCACACCACCACCACCACCACCATTCCTAACACGCCACCATGCCCACCAAAATTCCACCGGAACCAAAAACTCAAATTAAGGAAAAAAAAAAAAAAACCCACCAGATCATTGCCACATCCACCGAGAGAAACCATCGACGGCGACATTGGCGATCTTGAGCGAAACCATCATCAGCGATCTTGAGCGAAACCATCATCGGCGACATTGGCAACCCACAAATCTCCACCGAGAAACCCACCAATCTGCACCGATCCATACCCACCCCAATCGTACGATCCAGCCGCCTCTCTCTCCACCAATCCCCACCACACGTCCATCATGATTCCCTCCACTTCGGCACTCTTCAGCGCCTGCAAACAGAGTTCATCGCTTTCACCTATTCACTGCGTTGTTCATCGTCACACTATCCAACGACGTCATCATCAGCTTGTGTCTCGGCTCGTGTCACGGAGAGATTGGCTCGGAGTTCCGGCGAGAGCTCCGATGTGCTCAAGGCCATGGAGTATCTGAGAGTGTGATAGAGAAGAGGTAGAAAGAGAGGAAAGCGTGAGAGATAGAGAGACGGAGAGATAGATGAGAGATGAGAGAGAAAAAAAAACTGAATAAAATAGTAATATAATTTTTGGCATAGTGCTACAGTGCCATCTTACATGTAAGATGGCACTGTAGCACTATGCCAAAAAAATTTACAATTTCTCACTTTTGACATTCCAGTTGCTGAGTGTATTTTGGGCCAAAATGCCAAATGTTGTTTACATTTGACATTTGAAAGGCCGGCTGGGGATGCTCTAAGGAGGTGGTCCATGTAGCCTAGCCATACACCCAGAAGTAAGAAAAAAACGAGATGCATTACGGCAACAAATGAAGTATCCATATGAAAAAAATTATTTTTGCCAATTTATTCTATTATTTAACTTATTTTGGCTACTATTTATGAGTTTTACTATATTTTTTCATATTATTTATGGATCTCATTGTATTATTTTAGCTAATTTTTACATTTATTTACAGTATTTTTAGCAAAAAAATTTCAGTTGATCTCAAACGAACCCAAAATCAAAAGTCACATACAAATGATTCTCCCAAAAAAAAAAAAAAAAATCCACATAGAAGGGGTGTTTAGTAGAGTAGTTTGAAATGTGATTTTTGTAGTTTTTTAAATACGTGTAGGTGAAAAAGTGTGTGAAAAAGTATGTAATGTTGTTTAAAATGTGAAAATGTGAGTTTGAGAAGGGATACCAAACAGGCCCAAAATATTTGTCTTTAGTTTGGATTCTGTAAAGCCTAAATCACAGAAGCACGTGGATTATATTCATGGCCAGAGGTGTGCTGTGTGTAAGGAGGTGGCATATCCTGTACCCAGCATATATGCCAGGTACAGGATATACAAAATCATGTGTAAGAATTGATGCACGATCCTAAGACTTTTGCATTCATCTCTGTCCAAATGTGTTCCACGACCCTCCTAATCATAGGATATGGCAGAAATCATGTGACAGGTGGGAGATGCCCTATATATGCATCCATTCCTATACATAACAAGGTATGAAAAATCATATCTAAATTTTAAATAAGGTTGACAAAATTCGACACAACCCACAAATACAATACTCTCAAAATATGACATGAAGTTAGTAAGTTATGAGTTAAGATTTAACGTGTTTGTATCATATTCAAGTTGACATTGATGTCCTATTTAATAAGAACATCTCCAGCAGCTTGGTCAAAATTTTAGCCTATATAGAGAGTAAATAGTTTTGTCTACATACTTTTTCTCATACACTTTCCAACAAACATTCTATCATTTCTCTATCCTCATTTAAATATTATTTTTTTACTTTTATTATTATTATTTTTTCCCAAAGTTTGATATAGTTTATCATTCAATAAATACCTAAATCTCTTTTGCATTTTCATCAATCAACAACACTCAAATCTCTTATGCCCGGAATTTTACCAAACAAATTGATTCAAAGCTTTCTTTGGCTAAGATTTTATCAACCAACAACATCCAAATCTTTTACTAGAAAGAATACCCAAATCTTAAGTCAAAGAGAGAGAAACAGAGGTGTTGGTTTGAGAGAAACAGAGAAAAAGAAACTCAACGTTTTGCTTAGATTTCATCAACCAACAACATCAAAATTGTTATTTGTTGGGTTGAGAGAAACAAAGAGAAAGAAACCCAAATTTTTGCTCAGATTTCATCAATCAACAACATGAAAATTGTTTTGTGTTGTTGGCTTCAATCAAAATAAAAGAATGGATCCCAACAGTGCTAGCTAGGTTTTATGTTGTTAGGTTCAATTGGTGGTACAGTAATGCTTGGTACTGTGCCATTGGGTTCCATTTGTGGTGACTGTGACTTTGATCGATTGGATTAAGAGAAAGACATTTGGGAGTGAAAGAGAGGGACGGGTATTTTTGTGATGGGGAGAGAAAGAGAGAGATGAATAAAAAATTGAGTGGTTTGATATTTTATTGAATTTAATTCATATGGAGCTTGAATAGTGATTTCTTGACCAAGAGAGCAACTATAGCAATTTCATTTTTTTAAAACATTTTGGAGAGACTATTAGAGTTGGTTTTGTTGTGTGTTTGCTCTCCAAAAATAGGTTTAGAGAGTCTTCCGGAGATGCTCTAAATGTTTTATATTTGTGTCCAACCCACATAAATTGTTTGATATGTCTAATCTATTTAATTTTTTTATTAAGATATGTTTTAATTTTGAATGATTATTTATAATGCAATTACTCTGTTAATTTTGAATTTTATATTTAAAAAAATCTATTTTTTTTTTCATATTTCAAATCAATTAAATTAATACTAAAAAAAAAAACTGATTTGATAAAATTTGATAAATGGGTTGACGACACGACTAACAAGTTTAATAAACAAGTCATGTTAGGGTTAAAAAATCCTTCGTTTGATAAACATGTTGGATTAGTATTAATCCATATAATTAAATACTCAAGAGTTGATAAGATACGAACCTGACATGTGAACATGAATTTGCCACCACTATCCCTAAACACTAGGGGGTGTTTGGTTGTGTTGTTTAAACAACAGTTTTCGTTGTTTAAACAACATAACACATATTTTCACAACACTTTTTTACATACACATATTTCCACAATATTTAAACATTATTAGAACAACATCACCAAACGGCCCCTAGATATCTCTAACCATCACCTTTTTTAGTGTTTTTTTAGAACCTTTGTTGGTGTTGATTTAAGCATTAGAATATTTTTGGTCAACACCACACCAATGTCAACTTTGAGTTATTTTGTGATAATTTTTTGCAGGAATTTTAAAATTAGAGCTGGAAATGTTTTTAATATTCAAGTAGAAAATAGAAGAAAAGAACAAATAGTAACAATGAAGACAAACTCCCATGTTGACCCATCTCAACCGTTGATAATAGCTGTAGTCAACTTTTGCATCCCAATAAAGCTGCTCCTGATGAACGCCATGTGTCATGAATCTACGTTTTTCCCTAAAAATGACCAAACCGTCTGATCTTCCTCTAATATATTTTTCATTTTGTAACTAAACCGTCCGATCATTATTATGTAAATGAATTGCTATTATATAAATGAATTGTTATATGTATCAGTCTGGTGTACAATCGGCATGCTTCGTAGCGCATGTTTGGCTGAACTGGTGTTCATGAGCCACGTTGTGACTCAGAGTAGGTACTTTTAAGTAAAATTAAATAAAATATATATTCGAGTAAGATTACGTTTTAATTAAAGAAATAGATAAGCATGAAGCATCCATAATAATAACAGGCTTCCCTGCCATTTTAATTTTAATGGCCATGTCGATGTCGTCACAGTCTCATCTCAACTCTGTTTAGTTTAGGTTATGTTTCGCAGTACGTATGCTGGTTCTTCTTGTCGCTTTTGTCGTGTCCTTTGGCTTCAATCTTTGAGTGACACTTCCATTGTTTAATTTATTTATTTAAATTTTTTGGAGGAAACGATGGTATTTGATGGGTACTTTTTCGACCAACTAAGGTGGTCCATGTTGCCTAGCCATACACCCAGAAGTAAAAAAAAAAAAAAAAAAACGAGCTGTATTATGGGAACTAATGAAAACGAAAGTCACAGACTAATGATTCTCAAAAAAAAAAAAAAAAAAAAAAATCACACACAAAAATTTGTCTTTGTTTGGATTCTAGAAAGCCTAAATCACAGAAGCAAGTGGATTATATTCATGGCCAGAGGTGTATGCTACAGGTATTTAGGGCCTAAGGTGAAAACTAAAATTAAGGCATTTTATATATTTAAATGTGACTTTAAAAAATTAATTATTACTTAAATTTTATTATCTTGTTTTAGATGTAAAATTTTTACTAATTAACACGAATTAGATATAATTTTTTTTTAGAAAGTCTATAGAGATAAAAAATTTAATAAAACTTTTCACACTTATTGATATGGTGATTAACAGTGGTAAGTTTGTCAACTTAATTATTGTGAAAAATGTTATGAATTTTTGTATATTACTTTTTTGTTTTTGAGAAGTGTTACTTTTAAAATATTTTTCACAACAAATTTTAAGTGTTTAGTTGTTATTAGTTATAATTTGAAACCACTACTAAAATTATTTTTTTGTTATCAATAACAGCCCGTAACAATATGCTATTTAGGATTTATTGTAAAAGTGTTGTGAAAAATGTTGTGAACGTAGCATTTCTCTCTCTATTTTTTTCTTGTTTTTCATTTGATAAAATATTATTTTATTTATTGGCTAATATTTAAACTTAAATAAATTAAAATTTGGGGCCTTTTTTCTACTTGGGGCCTTAAGTAACCGCATCAATTGCTTCTACAATGGAGCCGGCATTGCACGACCCTCCTAATCATAGGATATGGCAGAAATCATGGGATAGGTGGGAGATGCCATATATATATTGTGGGGCCCCAAATATTAACA